>CM072524.1:17075891-17270447 GCA_036898135.1 Oncomelania hupensis | reverse complement strand
GGGCCTGAACTTGTCAAACAGGTAAATGAACACCCTTCTGTTTCATCGTGATATATTTATATTATTGTTGAAATTATGTTTGTGGAATTTGCTATGCATAAATGTGAATTATTAATCCGAATTTGCGTGACCATGTGGAAGAGCCGACCACGAGGCGAAACACGACCGGTTACGCCGCCATGTTGTATCCCGTACGGAACCACTGTTGTTTAACTTATATGTATGTTTGCAGACCAGTGGCTGTACCACGGAATGTTTATAATATTATTAATTCTGTATGTGTATAGTTAGCCACGTTTGATATTTATATATGTATAGGAATTTAGAGTGAGATTCCAGTGGAACCCGGAAGTAGCAGAATGTTCGTCGCTTATGTATAGAGATGTGGAGCTATCACTGAGGGCTACTTTGGCTTTCAGTGAGACGCTCTGCACAAACCGATTATTCAGGGTTGTGCAGAATTTCGTCTCTTATATTACAGACGAGCAGGCGAGCTATCCCGAGCTATCCCGAGCTATCCTGTGCACCCCACTCCACAGAAACGACTAGTTGGTTGAGGAACCTCTACCGCACAAGACGGAACGAGCGACCCGGTAAAACACCCTGTCAGACCCCACAGCGTGGCAAGGGAACCCAACTACACAACGACAAAGGTGTACCAGAAGCTACCTCACAGAAGGACTTCGCACGCACCATCTAGCAGTTAAGTGAACACGCCAAGGTGCACTTAAACTGATCATAGCAGGACCACAGTAGTCCAACTCTCCAGAAACTGTAACACGGACCACAGTAGTCCAAATCTACATGAGATATACTAGCAAGTGCCCGATGAAGATAGAACAGCTGCATAGACTATCAGCGATCGAACTATTAGCAGTAACTGAGACATTTTAAGTTAGATTAGTACTTAGAGAATCTTGTATAGAGTAGAAGAAATAAATGTGTGATTTTAACTGTTATCAAGTGGCTGGACTACATATGATTCATAGCCGTGTGAAAGCTAGTGTGACAGTAATCTTTTACCATTTTTCTATCTATTTCTGTATCCCAACCTTAACACAGAACGAGCTAAACAAATAAATTTATTAAAGTAATTCATAGGGTGACGTTACTAGCAGTTCCCACCGAATAAACGTGAGGGTCCATAATTCCATTGTGCAGAGCCCATAAACCCCACGTGACACTTTAATTGGCGAGCCTAGCCAGGATCTGTGTATAATAGGAATTGGGTATAACCGGATCTAAGTACAATAAAATTAAGATAACAGTAGAGTAGTAGAATAACTTAGAATAGTGGTAACAAGGACTGATCAGTTGGGTGCACTATTCTTTAGTTAAAAACTTTTTTGCTTCAAATATTTTTGTGCCTGTATGTTGCATTGTTCTTTTGCAGGTTTTGCTTAAATAACTGTTGTATGCCATTTGACTCTTGTTTTATTCTATTATTGATTACGAATTTAATTGTCTTTGCATTGTTTTTTATTGAATTGCAATATTGCTAGTGTTTCGGTATTCCACGTGATTCAGAGGGTGTTCATAGACACGTTTGGCAATGTCGGACCCAGTGGCCTTGAGATTGCGTTTCAAGGAATTGGGAGAAGCTTTACACTTAGCAGGGGCAGACCTAATTGCGTATATCAATGCAGAGGTAGAGAAGCAGGAGGCTAAGGCAGAGAGAGCAGCAGAGAGAGAGGCTAAGAAACTCGAAGCAGCAGAGAGAGCAGCAGAGAGAGAACAAAAAAAGCAGAATTAGAGGCAGAGAGAGAGGCCAAGAAATTAGAAGCAGAGCAAAAGAAATTAGCATTAGAGGCAGAACAGAAGAAACTAGAATTAGAAGTAGAACAGAAGAAGGCAGCATTAGCAGCAGAGAGAGAAGCAGAAGTTAGGAAATGGGAGTATGAAAGGGCAGAAAAAGAAAAAGAGAGGGAAGAAAAGGAAAAAGAAAGACAGCATGAGTTAGAGCTAAGAAGATTGGGATCAGGAGCTTCAAGTTCTTCCTCAACCCCTCCCCACTCAGATCAGCTAGAGGTAGCATCCAACCCTGTACAAGGAATGTCATTTCCACTGGGAACATTCAATGAGAGAGAGGAAGGTCTAGATCTCTATCTGACTAGGTTTGAGCGTCTAGCAACAGAGTACAAACTAGATCCCACTCATTGGTCTTTCAAGCTTAGTCAAGGGCTTAGAGGAAAGGCTTATGACATCTACAGTAAGCTACCGACTGACAGAGTGACTGACTATCACAAAGTAAAAGAGGCACTCCTAACGGGATTCGAACTAACAGGAGAATGCTACCGGCAAAAATTCCGCACCAACCGGAGAGTGAAAGGAGAGAGCTATGCGCAGTTCGCGGATCGGTTGTCCACAACGCTGGATAAGTGGATTAGCCAGTCAGCCACGGCTAAGACGTATGATGGACTGACAGAACTGTTAGTATGGGAACAGCTACGGGAAACCATGACCCCCGAGCTGAGAACATTCTCAGTAGAGCAGGGCGCGGAAAGACTGGAAGATCTGGTCAAGGTCGCAGATAGGTACGTGGCCGCCCACGGAGAAGCCAAGAGCTTCAGGCGAGACCTAAAGCCTAACGGGAAAGAGGCACAGAAACGAAGCCCTAACCGGGAAGAGCGCACCGCGAATAAGCCGAATAACCCCAGACCTGGGCAAAATAAAGGACCCAACACGGAATTCGGGAAAAGAGGTCCCGCAGAACAGAGACGGTATTGTTCGTTCTGCAACAGAAACAATCACTCCACCGCAGAATGTTTCAAGTTGGCCGCACAACGTAGGGAAGAGCGCGAAAGCCGGCCAGCGCACAGAGTTCTAACTCAAAGCAGCGGTAACAAGCCACACACGATCGGAGATCACCCATCGGTGACAGACACGGTCAAGGTCAACGGAAAAGAAGCGAACTGTCTGTATGACACAGGTCTATCATACGACGCGATAGTTAGCGAATCTCTTGTATCGCGCGCGGACTTGACAGACAAGACAGTCGACTTACAAGGAGCAGACTTGACGAAACCGACAACTACTTGCCCAATAGCATGGATAGAAGTAGAGAGTAGGTACGTCACAGGACGAATCCAAGCAGCTGTTTTACAGAAACCCCTGTATGATCTAGTGCTAGGTTGTAGGTATGTGTTCTTAGGCACGCCCCCTAAAACTGTAGAGATAGCTGCAGTGCAAACCAGGGCCCAAGCTAAAACCCAACCACCCCAGCCCGAGTTCGCTCCGAATCCAGGACTCGAAGAGATCAAAACAGCACAGAAAGAAGACACCTCGATAGCGAAGTGCTTCCAGAAGCTACCCAAGGCGCACACACCCCCGCACAAGGGAGACTTCTACATGGAAGAGGGAGTTCTACATCGACAAGGAGATGGAGATCACACCCAACTAGTACTACCAGCCACCCTTCGAGCCCAAGTACTAGAATTAGGCCACAGCATGCCACTCAGCGGACACATGGGAATTGGAGCCACAGTGCAGAGAATCAGCGCACACTACTATTGGCCAGGAATCACGGAGGATGTCAAGCGCTACGTGAAATCTTGCCACCAATGTCAACGATATTCCCCGCGACATCACACCGTACCAGTTACCTTAGGACCATCGGTAGTAGTCGGCGTGCCATTCCAGCAAGTCTCAGTAGACATAGTAGGACCACTGCCCATGACCAAGAAGCGGAACAGATTTCTACTCACACTCGTCGACGCATGTACGATGTGGTGCGAAGCAGTCCCGTTGCCAGCGATCGACACCAAGAAGATTGCAGATGCACTCATCGCCATCTTTACCAGAGTCGGATTCCCGGACAGCATTAGAACGGACAACGGATCTCAGTTCACCGGCCGCCTGATGCAAGACGTGTTCGAGTTGATACAAGTTCATCACATTCGCACACCACCATACCACCCCGCCAGCAACGGACAAGTAGAAAGACTGAATGGAACCCTTCTCACCATACTCAGGAAAGTCGCCGACGACAATCCAGAAGCGTGGGACACCTACGTGAATGCGGCACTGTTCGCATACCGAGAAACGCCCCATGCAGCCACAGGCTACACCCCGTCAACATTGCTATTCGGCAGACCTCTAGCAGGACCGCTAGAAGCCCTACGCAGAAGTTGGACGGAAGCCAAGATAGACGACACACCAAGAGGTGCCACCAAGTACGTCGCAGACCTGCAGGAAACCCTCAAAGCAACGTGGAAGAAAGCTGGTGAAGCACTGAAGAAGGCAAGAGCCCGTCAGGCGAAGTACTACAACCGCCACGCGAAGGACAGAGAACTGCAAGTCGGCGATCAAGTGCTACTCTTACTTCCAAGTGGGACCAACAAGCTGGACATCGCTTGGAGAGGACCGTACCGGGTGACTGCCAAGAAATCCAAGACAGTCTACCAAGTAGAGGTGAACGGGAGAGCCCGATACCACCACATCAATCTCCTCAAGAAGTATACGGACAGACCAGCGACCCCCAGCACTCACAACTTGCTAGCCATCGCCATCGCGGAAGAAGGAGAAAGCATGGAGACCAATGCAGTAGAGTATCCCCTGCACTCCAAAGAAACCTACAAAGACGTGATACTCAACGGAGACCTAGCCGCTAACCAGCGACAGCAAGCACTACAGGTCATTCGCCAACATCAGACTGTGCTCACAGACCGACCAGGGAGGACAGACCTCGTCGAAGTAACCTTAACGGTGACCGACCCAACACCCGTCCGCCAGAAGCTCTACCCGATGCCACTGTCACAGCAGCGAGCCATCAAGGAAGAGATAGACACCTTACTGGCAGCCGGAATCATCTCAGAGTCTACTTCACCCTACAGCGCAGGCACGGTATTGTTGCGAAAACCCAACGGAGAGCATCGACTGTGCATCGACTTCAGACTCCTGAATGCGGTAACGCAGTTCCAGCCAGAGCCACTCCCGGACCAGACAGACCTATTTGCCAAGCTACAGCGAGCGAAGTACTTCTCACGTATCGACCTCAGCAAAGGTTACTACCAGATACCAGTACAACCACAAGTCCGAAAGTACCTAGCTTTCAGCACTATGGAAGGACACTTCGAATTCAACGTGCTTCCATTCGGACTCCACAACGCACCCAGCATCTTCAGCGCCATGATGCGAAAACTCCTGGCACCCCTGAGCAGCGAGCACCTACATTCGTTTATGGACGACATCCTCATCGCAACACCTACGTGGGAGGAACATGTCACGCTCCTACAACAACTACTCGCCCGCCTCAGAGACACGGGATTGACGGCAAGACCCACCAAATGTCAGATTGGATTCACGGAACTAGAATTTCTGGGACACACCATCAGTCAAGGAAGCCTGCGACCGGTAGAAAAGACAGTGAAACGCCTACTCGACGCTCCTAGGCCCAAGACCAAGAAGGAAGTGCAGTCGTTTCTAGGACTCTGCGGCTTCTACCAGAAGTTCATCCCCAACTACAACAGCATCGCCGTACCACTGACAAATGGAACCCGGAAAATCGCCCCGGACAAAGTCGTATGGACAGCGGAATGCGAGACAGCCTTCCAAACACTCAAGGACAGAATGACATCGGCGCCAGTACTCCATCCTACCCGATTTGACTCAGCCATTCGTTCTTCGCACCGACGCAAGCGACTTAGGCCTCGGAGCAGTACTGCTACAGCGCGACCCCAAGAATGCGGAGACGCTATTCCCTGTCGCCTACGCCAGCAGAAAATTGAGACCCGCCGAGACCCACTACGCCACGTCGGAGAAGGAATGCCTTGGACTAGTCTGGGCCATACAGAAATTCCAACTCTACCTGTATGGGACCCACTTCACAGTTCAGGTGGACCACCAACCACTATCGTTCCTGGCAGCCTCCAAGTCTTTGAACTCTCGCCTGATGAGATGGGCACTCACCCTTCAGGCATACTCATTCCAAATCGAGTACATCCCCGGCAAGGAAAACCACGGAGCCGACTACCTCAGTCGCCATCTCGTGGAGGACACAGCAGCTGTCGCCCACCCAACACAACTAAGGGCCACAGCACCAGAATTCGTCCCCGCCCAGTAATACCCTGTCACTAGAGTCCATAGCTACCTGGCACAGCATTGCAGCTCAGGTAGAGCAACTTACTTAGCTTGTAAATAGGACCCTAGGATAGTGCAGCGTTAAACTAGGCTCTGTAGTAGAAAAAGGTCGAATCCAGTAGTCATCGCCTTTTTTCAGTTGAGGGAGCCTGTCGCGTTAGGACTAGTTTTAACTCTGCTTGTTGACTATTTAGCATTGTGTAGTCTTTGTAATAGTAGAGAGTCAGTCTATTACACAGCAGCAATTAAATTACAGCACACTGCGAGCCTGAGCCACACACACAGCGCAGTGACGTCAGCACTTAAGTTTTGAATCGGACCGTTGGAACCAATGGGAGAGCTTAGGCAAAGTGGTTGGAGCCAGTTTGACTGGGTCCAAACCACGCACAGTTTTGGTCAGTTGGGAGGAATACACCGAAGTGTGAACAGCTAGATAGCTAGAGAAATCTCTACACACTTAGACCAGGAAGCAGGACTTAGAAGCATAGAATTCTATCAAGTCACAACGGGCCTGAACTTGTCAAACAGGTAAATGAACACCCTTCTGTTTCATCGTGATATATTTATATTATTGTTGAAATTATGTTTGTGGAATTTGCTATGCATAAATGTGAATTATTAATCCGAATTTGCGTGACCATGTGGAAGAGCCGACCACGAGGCGAAACACGACCGGTTACGCCGCCATGTTGTATCCCGTACGGAACCACTGTTGTTTAACTTATATGTATGTTTGCAGACCAGTGGCTGTACCACGGAATGTTTATAATATTATTAATTCTGTATGTGTATAGTTAGCCACGTTTGATATTTATATATGTATAGGAATTTAGAGTGAGATTCCAGTGGAACCCGGAAGTAGCAGAATGTTCGTCGCTTATGTATAGAGATGTGGAGCTATCACTGAGGGCTACTTTGGCTTTCAGTGAGACGCTCTGCACAAACCGATTATTCAGGGTTGTGCAGAATTTCGTCTCTTATATTACAGACGAGCAGGCGAGCTATCCCGAGCTATCCCGAGCTATCCTGTGCACCCCACTCCACAGAAACGACTAGTTGGTTGAGGAACCTCTACCGCACAAGACGGAACGAGCGACCCGGTAAAACACCCTGTCAGACCCCACAGCGTGGCAAGGGAACCCAACTACACAACGACAAAGGTGTACCAGAAGCTACCTCACAGAAGGACTTCGCACGCACCATCTAGCAGTTAAGTGAACACGCCAAGGTGCACTTAAACTGATCATAACAGGACCACAGTAGTCCAACTCTTCAGAAACTGTAAAACGGACCACAGTAGTCCAAATCTACATGAAATATTATAGCAAGTGCCCGAGGAAGATATAACAGCTGCCTAGACTATCAGCGATCGAACTATTAGCAGTGACTGAGACATTTTAAGTTAGATTAGTACTTAGAGAATCTTGTATAGAGTAGAAGAAATAAATGTGTGATTTTAACTGTTATCAAGTGGCTGGACTACATATGATTCATAGCCGTGTGAAAGCTAGTGTGACAGTAATCTTTTACCATTTTTCTATCTATTTCTGTATCCCAACCTTAACACAGAACGAGCTAAACAAATAAATTTATTAAAGTAATTCATAGGGTGACTTACTAGCAGTTCCCACCGAATAAACGTGAGGGTCCATAATTCCATTGTGCAGAGCCCATAAACCCCACGTGACACTTTAATTGGCGAGCCTAGCCAGGATCTGTGTATAATAGGAATTGGGTATAACCGGATCTAAGTACAATAAAATTAGATAACAGTAGGAGTAGTAGAATAACTTAGAATAGTGGTAACAAGGACTGATCAGTTGGGTGCACTATTCTTTAGTTAAAAACTTTTTTGCTTCAAATATTTTTGTGCCTGTATGTTGCATTGTTCTTTTGCAGGTTTTGCTTAAATAACTGTTGTATGCCATTTGACTCTTGTTTTATTCTATTATTGATTACGAATTTAATTGTCTTTGCATTGTTTTTTATTGAATTGCAACATTGCTAGTGTTTCGGTATTCCACGTGATTCAGAGGGTGTTCATAGACACGTTTGGCAATGTCGGACCCAGTGGCCTTGAGATTGCGTTTCAAGGAATTGGGAGAAGCTTTACACTTAGCAGGGGCAGACCTAATTGCGTATATCAATGCAGAGGTAGAGAAGCAGGAGGCTAAGGCAGAGAGAGCAGCAGAGAGAGAGGCTAAGAAACTCGAAGCAGCAGAGAGAGCAGCAGAGAGAGAACAGAAAAAAGCAGAATTAGAGGCAGAGAGAGAGGCCAAGAAATTAGAAGCAGAGCAAAAGAAATTAGCATTAGAGGCAGAACAGAAGAAACTAGAATTAGAAGTAGAACAGAAGAAGGCAGCATTAGCAGCAGAGAGAGAAGCAGAAGTTAGGAAATGGGAGTATGAAAGGGCAGAAAAAGAAAAAGAGAGGGAAGAAAAGGAAAAAGAAAGACAGCATGAGTTAGAGCTAAGAAGATTGGGATCAGGAGCTTCAAGTTCTTCCTCAACCCCTTCCCACTCAGATCAGCTAGAGGTAGCACCCAACCCTGTACAAGGAATGTCATTTCCACTGGGAACATTCAATGAGAGAGAAGAAGGTCTAGATCTCTATCTGACTAGGTTTGAGCGTCTAGCAACAGAGTACAAACTAGATCCCACTCATTGGTCTTTTAAGCTTAGCCAAGGGCTTAGAGGAAAGGCTTATGACATATACAGTAAGCTACCGACTGACAGAGTGACTGACTATCACAAAGTAAAAGAGGCACTCCTAACGGGATTCGAACTAACAGGAGAATGCTACCGGCAAAAATTCCGCACCAACCGGAGAGTGAAAGGAGAGAGCTATGCGCAGTTCGCGGATCGGTTGTCCACAACGCTGGATAAGTGGATTAGCCAGTCAGCCACGGCTAAGACGTATGATGGACTGACAGAACTGTTAGTATGGGAACAGCTACGGGAAACCATGACCCCCGAGCTGAGAACATTCTCAGTAGAGCAGGGCGCGGAAAGACTGGAAGATCTGGTCAAGGTCGCAGATAGGTACGTGGCCGCCCACGGAGAAGCCAAGAGCTTCAGGCGAGACCTAAAGCCTAACGGGAAAGAGGCACAGAAACGAAGCCCTAACCGGGAAGAGCGCACCGCGAATAAGCCGAATAACCCCAGACCTGGGCAAAATAAAGGACCCAACACGGAATTCGGGAAAAGAGGTCCCGCAGAACAGAGACGGTATTGTTCGTTCTGCAACAGAAACAATCACTCCACCGCAGAATGTTTCAAGTTGGCCGCACAACGTAGGGAAGAGCGCGAAAGCCGGCCAGCGCACAGAGTTCTAACTCAAAGCAGCGGTAACAAGCCACACACGATCGGAGATCACCCATCGGTGACAGACACGGTCAAGGTCAACGGAAAAGAAGCGAACTGTCTGTATGACACAGGTCTATCATACGACGCGATAGTTAGCGAATCTCTTGTATCGCGCGCGGACTTGACAGACAAGACAGTCGACTTACAAGGAGCAGACTTGACGAAACCGACAACTACTTGCCCAATAGCATGGATAGAAGTAGAGAGTAGGTACGTCACAGGACGAATCCAAGCAGCTGTTTTACAGAAACCCCTGTATGATCTAGTGCTAGGTTGTAGGTATGTGTTCTTAGGCACGCCCCCTAAAACTGTAGAGATAGCTGCAGTGCAAACCAGGGCCCAAGCTAAAACCCAACCACCCCAGCCCGAGTTCGCTCCGAATCCAGGACTCGAAGAGATCAAAACAGCACAGAAAGAAGACACCTCGATAGCGAAGTGCTTCCAGAAGCTACCCAAGGCGCACACACCCCCGCACAAGGGAGACTTCTACATGGAAGAGGGAGTTCTACATCGACAAGGAGATGGAGATCACACCCAACTAGTACTACCAGCCACCCTTCGAGCCCAAGTACTAGAATTAGGCCACAGCATGCCACTCAGCGGACACATGGGAATTGGAGCCACAGTGCAGAGAATCAGCGCACACTACTATTGGCCAGGAATCACGGAGGATGTCAAGCGCTACGTGAAATCTTGCCACCAATGTCAACGATATTCCCCGCGACATCACACCGTACCAGTTACCTTAGGACCATCGGTAGTAGTCGGCGTGCCATTCCAGCAAGTCTCAGTAGACATAGTAGGACCACTGCCCATGACCAAGAAGCGGAACAGATTTCTACTCACACTCGTCGACGCATGTACGATGTGGTGCGAAGCAGTCCCGTTGCCAGCGATCGACACCAAGAAGATTGCAGATGCACTCATCGCCATCTTTACCAGAGTCGGATTCCCGGACAGCATTAGAACGGACAACGGATCTCAGTTCACCGGCCGCCTGATGCAAGACGTGTTCGAGTTGATACAAGTTCATCACATTCGCACACCACCATACCACCCCGCCAGCAACGGACAAGTAGAAAGACTGAATGGAACCCTTCTCACCATACTCAGGAAAGTCGCCGACGACAATCCAGAAGCGTGGGACACCTACGTGAATGCGGCACTGTTCGCATACCGAGAAACGCCCCATGCAGCCACAGGCTACACCCCGTCAACATTGCTATTCGGCAGACCTCTAGCAGGACCGCTAGAAGCCCTACGCAGAAGTTGGACGGAGGCCAAGATAGACGACACACCAAGAGGTGCCACCAAGTACGTCGCAGACCTGCAGGAAACCCTCAAAGCAACGCGGAAGAAAGCGGGTGAAGCACTGAAGAAGGCAAGAGCCCGTCAGGCGAAGTACTACAACCGCCACGCGAAGGACAGAGAACTGCAAGTCGGCGATCAAGTGCTACTCTTACTTCCAAGTGGGACCAACAAGCTGGACATCGCTTGGAGAGGACCGTACCGGGTGACTGCCAAGAAATCCAAGACAGTCTACCAAGTAGAGGTGAACGGGAGAGCCCGATACCACCACATCAATCTCCTCAAGAAGTATACGGACAGACCAGCGACCCCCAGCACTCACAACTTGCTAGCCATCGCCATCGCGGAAGAAGGAGAAAGCATGGAGACCAATGCAGTAGAGTATCCCCTGCACTCCAAAGAAACCTACAAAGACGTGATACTCAACGGAGACCTAGCCGCTAACCAGCGACAGCAAGCACTACAGGTCATTCGCCAACATCAGACTGTGCTCACAGACCGACCAGGGAGGACAGACCTCGTCGAAGTAACCTTAACGGTGACCGACCCAACACCCGTCCGCCAGAAGCTCTACCCGATGCCACTGTCACAGCAGCGAGCCATCAAGGAAGAGATAGACACCTTACTGGCAGCCGGAATCATCTCAGAGTCTACTTCACCCTACAGCGCAGGCACGGTATTGTTGCGAAAACCCAACGGAGAGCATCGACTGTGCATCGACTTCAGACTCCTGAATGCGGTAACGCAGTTCCAGCCAGAGCCACTCCCGGACCAGACAGACCTATTTGCCAAGCTACAGCGAGCGAAGTACTTCTCACGTATCGACCTCAGCAAAGGTTACTACCAGATACCAGTACAACCACAAGTCCGAAAGTACCTAGCTTTCAGCACTATGGAAGGACACTTCGAATTCAACGTGCTTCCATTCGGACTCCACAACGCACCCAGCATCTTCAGCGCCATGATGCGAAAACTCCTGGCACCCCTGAGCAGCGAGCACCTACATTCGTTTATGGACGACATCCTCATCGCAACACCTACGTGGGAGGAACATGTCACGCTCCTACAACAACTACTCGCCCGCCTCAGAGACACGGGATTGACGGCAAGACCCACCAAATGTCAGATTGGATTCACAGAACTAGAATTTCTGGGACACACCATCAGTCAAGGAAGCCTGCGACCGGTAGAAAAGACAGTGAAACGCCTACTCGACGCTCCTAGGCCCAAGACAAAGAAGGAAGTGCTGTCATTTCTAGGACTCTGCGGCTTCTACCAGAAGTTCATCCCCAACTACAACAGCATCGCCGTACCACTGACAAATGGAACCCGGAAAATCGCCCCGGACAAAGTAGTATGGACAGCCGAATGCGAGACAGCATTCCAAACACTCAAGGACAGAATGACATCGGCGCCAGTACTCCACCTACCCGATTTGACCCAGCCATTCGTTCTTCGCACCGACGCAAGCGACTTAGGCCTCGGAGCAGTACTGCTACAGCGCGACCCCAAGAATGCGGAGACGCTATTCCCTGTCGCCTACGCCAGCAGAAAATTGAGACCCGCCGAGACCCACTACGCCACGTCGGAGAAGGAATGCCTTGGACTAGTCTGGGCCATACAGAAATTCCAACTCTACCTGTATGGGACCCACTTCACAGTTCAGGTGGACCACCAACCACTATCGTTCCTGGCAGCCTCCAAGTCTTTGAACTCTCGCCTGATGAGATGGGCACTCACCCTTCAGGCATACTCATTCCAAATCGAGTACATCCCCGGCAAGGAAAACCACGGAGCCGACTACCTTAGTCGCCATCTCGTGGAGGACACAGCAGCTGTCGCCCACCCAACACAACTAAGGGCCACAGCACCAGAATTCGTCCCCGCCCAGTAATACCCTGTCACTAGAGTCCATAGCTACCTGGCACAGCATTGCAGCTCAGGTAGAGCAACTTACTTAGCTTGTAAATAGGACCCTAGGATAGTGCAGCGTTAAACTAGGCTCTGTAGTAGAAAAAGGTCGAATCCAGTAGTCATCGCCTTTTTTCAGTTGAGGGAGCCTGTCGCGTTAGGACTAGTTTTAACTCTGCTTGTTGACTATTTAGCATTGTGTAGTCTTTGTAATAGTAGAGAGTCAGTCTATTACACAGCAGCAATTAAATTACAGCACACTGCGAGCCTGAGCCACACACACAGCGCAGTGACGTCAGCACTTAAGTTTTGAATCGGACCGTTGGAACCAATGGGAGAGCTTAGGCAAAGTGGTTGGAGCCAGTTTGACTGGGTCCAAACCACGCACAGTTTTGGTCAGTTGGGAGGAATACACCGAAGTGTGAACAGCTAGATAGCTAGAGAAATCTCTACACACTTAGACCAGGAAGCAGGACTTAGAAGCATAGAATTCTATCAAGTCACAACGGGCCTGAACTTGTCAAACAGGTAAATGAACACCCTTCTGTTTCATCGTGATATATTTATATTATTGTTGAAATTATGTTTGTGGAATTTGCTATGCATAAATGTGAATTATTAATCCGAATTTGCGTGACCATGTGGAAGAGCCGACCACGAGGCGAAACACGACCGGTTACGCCGCCATGTTGTATCCCGTACGGAACCACTGTTGTTTAACTTATATGTATGTTTGCAGACCAGTGGCTGTACCACGGAATGTTTATAATATTATTAATTCTGTATGTGTATAGTTAGCCACGTTTGATATTTATATATGTATAGGAATTTAGAGTGAGATTCCAGTGGAACCCGGAAGTAGCAGAATGTTCGTCGCTTATGTATAGAGATGTGGAGCTATCACTGAGGGCTACTTTGGCTTTCAGTGAGACGCTCTGCACAAACCGATTATTCAGGGTTGTGCAGAATTTCGTCTCTTATATTACAGACGAGCAGGCGAGCTATCCCGAGCTATCCCGAGCTATCCTGTGCACCCCACTCCACAGAAACGACTAGTTGGTTGAGGAACCTCTACCGCACAAGACGGAACGAGCGACCCGGTAAAACACCCTGTCAGACCCCACAGCGTGGCAAGGGAACCCAACTACACAACGACAAAGGTGTACCAGAAGCTACCTCACAGAAGGACTTCGCACGCACCATCTAGCAGTTAAGTGAACACGCCAAGGTGCACTTAAACTGATCATAACAGGACCACAGTAGTCCAACTCTTCAGAAACTGTAAAACGGACCACAGTAGTCCAAATCTACATGAAATATTATAGCAAGTGCCCGAGGAAGATATAACAGCTGCCTAGACTATCAGCGATCGAACTATTAGCAGTGACTGAGACATTTTAAGTTAGATTAGTACTTAGAGAATCTTGTATAGAGTAGAAGAAATAAATGTGTGATTTTAACTGTTATCAAGTGGCTGGACTACATATGATTCATAGCCGTGTGAAAGCTAGTGTGACAGTAATCTTTTACCATTTTTCTATCTATTTCTGTATCCCAACCTTAACACAGAACGAGCTAAACAAATAAATTTATTAAAGTAATTCATAGGGTGACTTACTAGCAGTTCCCACCGAATAAACGTGAGGGTCCATAATTCCATTGTGCAGAGCCCATAAACCCCACGTGACAAATACATATAGGCTAAACAACAGTGGGTCAGTAGGGACTCCGTCATGGCGTCGAACCGGTCGTGTTCGCCACGTGGTCACGCAAAGTTTGACTAACAATCACAATTCTAAACATGGCAAACTTCACAAACATAATTCAACAATAATATCAATAAATCACGAGGCAACAAAAGATAGTTCATTTACCTTTTTCACAATGTCAGGCTGTGGCTAACTAGGTTGAATAGAATTTCACAAGTTCCTGCTTTTAGTCTTCAAGTAGAGAGATCTATTAGAGCTGAGCTCTTTCCTCTAGGCAAGTCGATCAAAGAATGACTCTCTATCCCTGTGATCAGCAGGAAGCCCGGGAAAATCTAAAACTACAAGATGCTCACTCTAGTGGGGGTAGTGGTACTACTGACTATACGTAAGCTGGATGATGTCACGGCCTAACTGAGCCAGCGTCAGCATACAAATGTGTAGCCCACAGTAGACTTTCGTCGTCTGCTGCAGAGCAACATTACTTTACTAAGGTTAGAGCTGACTAAGCAAGGCGAGAAGCTATAGTGCTGTGTAAATCTGGCCTCTTATTACAGTTGGCATGGTACATTTTGGAATGCTGGCGGACCCCCCGGATCTGGTTCCCATGGTTTCCAGTCTTCTGAAAATGTTTAGTCGCTTTGGGTGGCCCCAAGCTCTTCCCGTGGGCGACGATAGATCTTTCAGCAGCCTCAGTCACATCTTTCAGCGTCTGCAGCTTTGTAATTCTAAGTGGGTCGCCAGTTCCTTGTGACAGGCATTGAGGAATTGCTTCTTCACGATCAGGTCATGGAGACTGTCGCAAGTTTTCCCTTCGCCTGATAATTCCACCCACTTAAGTAAGTATGACGACAGGCGTTCCACAAATTGCTTTGGTGTCTCGTGGTCCGCATTCGCGGAAGCGTTTACGTTAGCCCTTCTCTGTAAAGCTGTAGCAATGCATTAAGGCCTCTTTCAAGACGTTGTAGTTTTTGGCGTCATCGTTTGACAGTCTGGTGTAGACGTCGAGTGCTTGTTCCGTCAGAAGTGCACCGAGTCGAATCGCCCAGTCCTGAGGTTGCCAGTTAGAGCTTTCGGCAAACGTTTGCAACCTCGCCAGGTAACTGTCGATTTGGTCTTTCCCATCGACGAACGCTGGCAATGTTGGTGCCTTGCGGTCGCTGGTAACGTGTGGCGCGTGCTGCTCGTGTTGGATGCGCGCAATTTCTTGCTGGAACTGACATTCAGCTTCTAAGCGTCTCTCTTCTATCTCTTCACGCCGACGCTGAACTTCTCTTTCTTGACGCCGTCGCTGCTCTTCTCTTTCTTGACGCTGTCGCTGCGCTTCTCTTTCTTGACGCTGCTATTCTAATTCTCTTTTTTCAACGCCGATGTTCGTCTTCGAATATTATTTCTTGTATTCTCTCCTGAGACTTGACATACTCCGTCAGCTGCTTGCCTTTTAGATTCAGTTCAAGTCATTTTTGACAGAAGTCAGCCATTTTGAAACTTTTCTGGAAAGTTCTTGACTGTGCTGCACCTTTCTAGACTGTTCTAGAATAGCACGCTTTCTGCAGTAGCGCTGATGCTCGTCTGTAGTCGCCTTCGTCCTCGTCGTACGCGGCGCTGCACCACGCTGGTGTTGATGTATACGCTCCTGTGCTGAAGTAGACGCGACGTCCGTTCGTCGCTCTCTGTAATACTGGCGATGTAGCTCCGAGACTGTCCCTCGACGTAGTCTTGCGGCAGCCACGTAGGTCTGTTGTTCGCTCACGAAGCATCTCTTCGGCGACTACACGCCCTTCAACCCGAATCTTTCGGGGATGTAATCCCAGTATGTTGGTCGCTCCCGACGCAACTCGTTGGCGGCTGCCCTCGATGACTGCCTCTCGTTGACTCGCTTGTTGTCGCAGATGAACCCTTGGTTATGGCGTAGATCGCGGCTTGACCCCCAAAATGTTACACGGTTATTTATCAATAGCTGATTCAGCCCCGATGCTTAAATCTTGATCTATTTAACTCGAATTCGTTTATCCACTGCAGCCTGTTCAGTCAGCAACAAGGCAGGAGTCGTCGTATAAAGTTTTCCAACTTGTTGTTTGTAGATTATAGTCACACGACACTTTCGCATATAGGTGACTACTGGACCGATTTATACTGACACCAGCGGGCCAGTTGTTGGTAAAGGGGAAAATAATATGATCACACGTTGACAAATCCGGGATTCGAACCAGCGACCTTTCGGTTACTAGCAAGACGCTCTTACCAACTGAGCTACCCGGCCCCTGCAGTCTGCCGTTCTCAAACTGCACCCCTTTATTCTAATACTGTTCAAGCTAGAATTTTTGGACTCTTTGCAATTGCGAGCCAGGTTTGCCTGGCAAATACATGGGTTTAAGTCAGTGAAACTCTCGCTTTGCAGCGAAATGGTTACAATTGGGTTTAAATAAATAAAAAAATTTAATTAGGCCATACACATTCATAAATCAGACCTGCCACTGTTCTCGGTAAAAAGACTGTGTGTGTGCTGTAAATGTCATTGACGAGCGTTTCTTGAGTTTCCAACTTTCCTCACAAGCAGACTTATATAGCCTCTCTGCAATCGAGAAAAAGTTCGAACGTTCCAGCATGACGCAATAACACCCAATCAAAATACAACTCGTCACCGAAACTATACATTGCCTTATGTCATATAATGTTTAGATTCGACCAGCTTTTACCCGTAAGGTCTAGAAGCTTCGATCAATAATAAACTAGTGATTCCAGAAACTTCTCAACAATACCGACCGATGAAAATTAGCAACATTATACAAAGCTTCTTCTAGCAACAACGCAAAATCAAATCAAAGGTAAAAACACTCTATTATTGCATCCTGTGACATTATTATTACTTTGATTTTGTATAGATTGTGTTAGCGAAGCCGATATATGGCCAAATAGTTAGAGCATAGAGCGCGCACTGTGAACTCACTACGACACTAGCGTCCGACTGCCGTTATTTCATAACAGTAGGCCTAAATCACTAAACATACGATTCTGGTTTGATTTTCTATAATTTAAATCGCCATTATGGCGAATGCTAGATTTACACTTGGATTACTGTGTTTCATTTTGTGTGTGTGCCACTTCTTCACACAACGATCTACTTACTCGATCTTTGACCACACATTACCTGGACTACTCGTGAAAGGGAACATTAGGAAGGCAATTAAACTGCCCATCGGAACCTACTCGTCGCAACGACAGGTCAGTACACTTGCACTACTATCGATCTTGCTGGCTGGAGACATTCATAGCAACCCGGGCCCACGCCAGAAGAGCTACTACCCATGTGGCTTGTGTGACAGAGACGTGAAATGTGCTGACTGTATTGCTTGTGATGATTGCTCCATCTGGTACCACAGGTCATGTGTCGAACTCTCGTCTAGTGATTTCAGAGCACTACAGAGACAAAGCGTGCAATGGATTTGTCCAAAATGCGACAGTATAAACTGTGATAGCTTCACCTTCAGGAGCTTTTCTTTATCAGAAAACTACTATGCCCCCCTCCAAAACACTGACTGTAGCATAACTTCCTTCAACCATACCCACCGCTTCAGCCCCCTGAGAACTAGCAGCCCCAAATCTAACCAGCACAGCCCAAACTCTCACCATTCGAATTCTTACCAGAGCACCACCGGTAACCCATCCTATAAATCACCAGGCCAAGGAAACAACTACCACAGTTCCACATGTTTCAGCCATCCTAGTCCACCAGGACAAAACCCATCCAACACCTACAAGTCGCATCACGCAGAATGCTACCACACTGCCAATGATTCCAGCCACAACCCCAACATATCAAAGAAAAAGAACCTTAGCATCATGACCGTAAACTGCCGCAGCATAGAGAAAAAGAAAGCTGAATTTGCTGCCATTGTCAACTATGTAAAACCAGATATCATTTGTGGCACAGAATCATGGTTGAAACCAGACATCAAGCAGAGAGAGATATTCCCAGATGGCTTTGTTTATTATAGGAAAGACCGCTGTAGCCTAGCTGGAGGTGTCTTCATTTTAGTAAACCAAAATCTCATCTCATCCATACAGCCGGACTTAGATTCTGCATGCGAAATACTCTGGGCAAAAATACACCTCCAACAAAACAAAGACCTAACGATAGGCTGTTTTTACATGGCTCACCGAAACCAGACAGACCTGAATGAGCTAGATAAGTCACTACGAAAAATAAATAATAGAGGACAAAAACAGATTATTCTTACCGGCGACTTCAACTGCCCTAATGTAGAGAAGAAAAATGGTACAGTTGCCCCTGGAGCGCCAGATCGGGTGATCCAGGAGTCGCTAGTCGACATCACCTCATCAGCACACCTCACACAAGTCCACGACGAACCAACAAGAGAACACAACATCCTAGACCTAGTTTTTACCAGCAATCCCTCTCTCACCAAGAGCTCCAAGTCAATCCCAGGCATTAGTGATCATAGCATTGTGGTTACAGACTTTGACCTCTACCCTAACCGCATCAAAGAGAAGCCCCGCAAGCGATACAACTATTCTAAAGCAGACTGGAACCACCTGAACTCTGAAATCTTGCAATTATCAGACAACATCATGACAATGAGAAAGGAAGGAACTCCCGTTGAAGACATGTGGACACATTTCAAACTTAACTTGATAGCAGCAGCTGATCGCTTCATACCTACCAGCCTTCGACGAATCAACTTTACATTACCCTGGGTCAACTACAAACTTAAGAGACTGTTAAAGCATAAAAAGAGACTATACAACCAAGCCAAGAAGACCGGCAACTGGACCAACTTTAGATTCCATCAGAAGGAATGCAGGAGGAAAATGAGGCAAGCAGAATGGCGCCACATTAACACCATCATTGAGGACGGGCTAAGAGACAACAACTGCAAACCCTTTTGGCGCTATGTCAAGACAAGGCGACAAGACAACACAGGAGTTGCCCCGCTCTTCAATGAAGGATCTCTCCATAGTGATAGTTCTTCCAAGGCAAAGATATTGCTTCAACAATTCCAGTCGGTCTTTACAAAAAGAGAGGACACACCATTGCCAGAGATGAAGGGCACCCCCTTCCCCGCTGTAGAGAAACTAACGGTTACTACAGAAGGCGTCGTTAAACTACTCAAAGACTTGAACCCCAACAAAGCTACAGGACCAGACAACATCCCTAATCAAATTCTCAAAAACTGCGCCGAAACTGTTGCCCCAGGATTAGCAGCCATCTACAACACCTCACTAGAGACTGGACAGCTCCCCGCAGACTGGCTAACAGCAAACGTCTCCTCAATATTCAAGGAAGGCGATAGAAACAAAGCAGAAAATTACAGACCAGTATCTTTAACATCCGTTGCATGTAAGCTACTGGAACACATCATCTGTCGACATCTACATACCCACTTCGAAAAACACACCATCCTCACCAGTAGAAACCACGGATTCAGAACAGGCCACTCTTGCGAAACCCAACTACTCACTACTATGCAAGACATTCTCTCCTCACATGACAAAGGCCATCAGACCGACATCATTATCCTGGATTTCAGCAAGGCATTTGACACTGTGCCACACAACAAATTACTACACAAGCTGGATCATTACGGCATACGAGGCACCATCCACACCTGGCTCACAAACTTCCTGACCAAGCGCCAGATGAGAGTGGTCCTGGATGGAGAGGCATCAGAGGAAGTAGCTGTCGAATCCGGAGTCCCCCAAGGCACAGTGATGGGTCCTTTACTCTTCCTCTGCCACATCAACGACCTGCCGGACACAGTAAAATCAACAGTGCGACTCTTCGCAGACGATTGCCTACTCTACAGAGAGATCCGCTCCTTCCAGGATCACATCACACTCCAATCAGACCTCAAAGACCTAGAGAGATGGGCCAAGCAGTGGGGAATGCGATTTAATGCGCAAAAGTGCTACGTTCTCTCCACCAGACACAAGTCACAACACTTCTATAGCCTTGGAAACACTATACTCCAACAGACTGATACTACCCCCTACCTAGGCGTCCAAATTTCTGCGGACCTGAAATGGGCTAACCACATCACAAGCGCCTGCAAGAAAGCTGGATCCACACTGGGCTTCCTACGCCGAAATCTCCGGAACTGTCCACAAGAGTGCCGACGCCTAGCCTACATCGCACTTGTTAGATCCACTCTCGAGTATGCCGCAGTGGTGTGGGATCCTTACCTCCAACAAGACATCGACAAGCTGGAACGCATCCAACGCCAGGCTGCACGGTTCATTATGAGAGACTACAGATCCCGGGACCCAGGATGCATTGGCAGGATGCTTCACGAGCTCCACCTCCCACTACTTGCAAAACGTCGCCAACAACTCAGGCTGACCATGCTCTACAAGATAACCAGAGGACTAGTTACTGCTCTCCCTCCCAACACCTTCCTTACTGCTGCAAAGAACAAACGGAAAATCCGCCCCACCACCTTTAAAGGATATGACACACAGAACATCATAGAGAGGCAGATAAACAACAACAACACATGCTTTATCTTACCACCCTCATCATCAGATCTCTACAGAAACTCCTTCTTCGTAAGGACAGTAGTGGAATGGAATAGCCTTCCCGATGACATCATCAACCTATCCTCACCTAGCTCATTCTCCTCTGCAATCGGGAGGTACAGGGATGCTGACTGTAAGTTCTTATAGAGTCAACATAATAGAACAGTGATTTTAAACTTTTAATTGTACACATATCACCAGGCTTCCACAAGAGGAGCCCTTTTAAGAATATAATTAAATAAAATCAGAACTACAATAGGCAATATGAAGTTAGTACAAAAAGAACTATGAAGCATAATTTTTTTTTTCTTTTCTTTTCTTTTTTTAAAATCAAATTAATTAGCGCGCACACACCACCACCACGTTAATAGCCATCTATGGCTCCTGTGGTGTTTTCTGCCAACAACATCATCGGCAGTATCCAGATCCAGATCCAGATCCTTTGCAAAAAACAAAATGATCGGATCGATCGTGCGCAATCGTAGGCTAACACTCAATATCTAAAAACGACTGAAGGGATTTTGTTGAGTTTTGGTAAACAGGCACTTCAAATCATGGACCATCCTTCAATAGCAGTGTTATTATGTGGATATGTTGTAACAGGATTGCTCTTGAGTGTATGTGTATTATTAGCTGTCAGCCTGCCTGGTGTGTAGGTGTGTGTGTGTGTGTGTGTGTGTGTGTGTGTGTGTGTGTGTGTGTGTGTGTGTGTGTGTGTGTGTGTGTTTGTGATTATTGTATATTATAAGCGAAAAGCCAAATGTTCACTGCTTTTTTGTTGTTGTGTTTTTTTTTAATGATTTAATAAAGATTTCCTTCCTGCGCCGGAATTCAAGGGAAGCGATCGAATGTTTTGAACGAGAGAGTGAATGTTCTTGGTAATATTTTGTTGGCAAGCAAGCGCAAGTGTGTACACAACGAGATAGAAGAACGAATCCTTATCAAATCTGTGCAATTTATAATGGTAGGTAAATATTGTTTGCTTGACTCATTACTTTCTGCTATAAAAAGATTGTAATTCTCTTTTGGAATACTGCGCATTTGTAATACAGTTCTTTTGAGGTGGCTTTCAAATCTTGTTCAGTTGAACTTGATGTTGTTCTCTGTGAGTGTGACTGTGAGTCTGTCAGTGTGTGTTGTTGTTGTTCTTCTTCTTGTGTTGAGCAGCCACAATCAGTCGTTGATTCCTCTGCTGCTGTAGGTTGAAATAGCGGCTATATCCACAGGCTCTAAAGTCTCTTATTAATTCTTACTTTCACGTCTATCACTATAGTATATACTATATACCTACTGAATAGTTGATAGTGATATTGAAAGTTACAAAGACGAAAGATCGAAGAGACTTCCGAGCCAGTACTATATATATGTACTATATATATCTCCAAGGAGCATAGATTAAACCTATTTTAGTACTACGTATAGTTTCATATGTTAATTTCAAGTCTTTTTTCTTTAAAGGAAATTTGCATTTTATTATGTGTATGTTTTCATTTGCTGTTGTAGGTTGAGGAGCATAGTTTAAACCTATTATAGTATTACCTGTTAAAAACTAACCCTAACTTGGGTCTTCGGCTTTACTTCCAGAAGACTTTTGCAATGGAGGTAATAGGTTTAAGCCAGGCTCCTATTAATGCTACTAGTATTAGCCATTACCTTTTTATTACGTAGTCCCATATCCATGACACCATTTAGCTGTCCGCATAGCGAGAAAAGACCAATTTTTGCCTATTTTTAGGTAGCAATAATAATTATAATCTTTACAACTGAAATCACATTATGAAAAGCAAATTACACCTTTGAAATATTTGATTTTTTTCTGTATACTTTTTATTTTACTGGTGACACTGTGTGCTTGATGTTAAATATATTTATCTTTTTTTTTAAATCATGGGTGACAGACAATTTTATCCCCATGTATAATTTATGCAAATTGTTGACACAGTTTCGACCAGGTACAGGGAATGCCAAAGCCACAGTGAGTGATTCAGAATCTGACTGGGACACAACAGTTGACATCCCAACACCAAGACACACAGGGATAGGCAATGAAGATGATGCTCCTTCCTATCCCACACCTAAAACACGCTCTACAGTCACAGGTTAAAAAGTGCACTGTATGTCAGTGTAATGATAGAACTTTCATGCACATTGTCGTTGTAGGTTGAATAGTTTCAAACTTTTAATTGGATCAACCTATAAAATTAAATAGAAATACCCAATCTTTGAAAATTGACAATATTTTTTTAAGAAAGACAGAATGACTAGTACCACATGTACAGCAGGGTTTAAAAATAAACAGTATTTGAATATAGATGATAAACTGATCTTCACTGAAGTGTTAAACTATTAGTATTTTTTTATAAATCATGTTGTGCATACACTATAACGATACAGAGTTTAATACTTCCAATCAGCACTTTGTTTTGTGTCTCTGTTGCATAGGCATTTAGCAAAATTGCTTCCATTGTCAGGAAAATGTGTACATTGTCAAAAGAAAGGGTGGACACGCAATTTAGGCCAAAATTAAGCTTGACCTTGTATGCATGCAGTGATTGATATCCGTGTTTTACTCAGGCAAGGGTGATGCAGCACCGTCGTTTGATACACAGGCCTACAGCGGCAGTAGGGAAGATGGAACACCAGCCAGTGCTCGCAGAGAAACCAAAACACCAGCTTCTGCTTCTGCTGTTCGTTTGTCTGCTCGGTGTGTTTTCTGTGTTTTTTCCTGAGATTCTTATTAGTGTTTACAGGGAAACTTTACACATTGAACCCACTTAACTTCACTAGAATAAAACAAATTGTACAAAATGATCCATGATGATTCTTCAGGTTAAAATTGAGATGCTAGCTTAGGTGGATATAGAACTCCATAAAGACGTTGTAATTTATACAGCTAGTATATATGCGATTATTATTCATATCAATTGTTGGAACACTTCCTAACACTATGAAGTTGTTCAAAGTTTGCCTGTATGTTGCAGAGAAACTGGATCAAGAAATCCAAGTCCAATACCCCCATACACAGTGGGCTTCCGAGATGCATTGACAAGTGAATTTCTGTTAGATGAGCTCTTTAATTGTTCCTTCTGATCTTTTAATTTCTACATCTGTTGTTTTCCTCTTTGTTGTCCACTGTTGGCTTCTTTTCCACCTTCACATGCAGAGGACTTTGGCTTTGGCCTTTGGTTATTATCTATCATTTAAAATGCTAGTAATGTCCCTAGATGATGAGATAGAAGGTTCGAAACGTTTGCTCATTTAACATTTTATTGCTTGGCAAAGTTTTATCATCTTTCTTGTCTGAGGATGAATGTATGGAGTTGTCCCTAGTTTGTATTTAATTATCTTTATTGTTAGATAGATTTCATGCAGTGTAGCAAGCTTGTATTAAACAGGTGATGATGGTGGGCAAACTCCTGTGTCCACTACAGTGAAAGATGGACGTGGTGGAAGTCAGTATGAAACCTCACAAACCCCTCGCTTGCCACCTTCTTCTCAAGGTAAGATTTCATTTCTGTATGTCATCATATAGTGTCAGTTGTTTCCACTTCCCAAACCAGAGAGCTTAACATAAAATTTGTAGTGATCACATATCAAATAAAGGAATTTGCGTTTGCAGCATCACTGTCAACCTCATTTATATGGAGAACAAAGAAAAAATATGAAACTAATTGCATTCGCTACAAAACCAAACCCAACTTTTCATGGACATAATTATTTGCCCAGCATATCAAAAAAGAAGGAAAAAAATATGCTGGCAGATTTAAATATTGGATAGGTGCATTACTATGATTGGCTAATACAAAATTATTTTTTTTAATTTCATACTATACAAATAGTAATTTTAATAGTTGGGCTTTCTTACTGCGAATTGTTTTTTTGTCACAGTACCCCCAACATCTTACTGGGATGATTCTGATGCTGAGGAAAAGACTCTGCAAGAATTGCACACAAACTTAAAGAAAGAAAAAACAAGGGAAAGTCAGAACGAAGCTGCTCGTAAACAGGTTCAAGGTAAAAAGTTGTGCTGAAGAAAAAGGTTTGGAATGTGGGGAAGGTCTTATTTTAAATTGTTTTCACAGTTGTTGTTCTTTTGTAAATTAACTTTAATGACATTAGAAATTCAATCACGCAAATCCATTGTGTAGATTATAAAATGCAAGCTTTAGTGCAAATGTATTATGTCAAAAGAAGGGATGTAACTATTTAGTACTGAATGCTGTTTGCATAATTGTTTATAAGTAAAATTTTGATTACTAAAAAGCGATTATTAAGCAATGTTTGTGTGTGTGAGGGGTTGAATGGAGAGGGTATTTTTCAATATGCAGCGTATTTTGAATGATCTGTAATCACAAGTATATCAACTAACAAATTAGTATCTCCCTTCTATGTCTCTGTCGACGTGCGCGTACAACCGGTTGCTTCCCTTTACATGCTCTGTGCTCCATAGAGCGTCGATGGCCTAAAATAATTTTTTAGAAACTTCAAAACCCAGGGGAATTATGGGTAGGGAAATCCTTTTCTGAAATGACGTCGGCAGGACTCTTCGCGATTGGTGCATGGCACACGAGACACACGTAAAATGGCGTCACAAGAAGATTGGTTAGATCTGAATTAGTCTAATTTGACCTCGCATTCTGCTGGATAACAATGCAATTTGAATTTGCTTTCAAAAATCAAAAGAGAGCGAGACCACAACAAAGTACAACGAGCTAAGGCGACGCAAACACTCAAGGCCGACAGAACAAAAAGCACACAAACTACAAAAGGTAAGTACCCGTGACCATACACACTAAAGTAGGCCTAACCACCATTGCAAAATAATTGATCATCACCATGATGGCATTTTTCCACCCCACCTTCCAATCGGTACGAAATCGAACATGTGCTCAAAACATCATATCGTTGACAGAACTTGCATGTGCATTATACAGTGTGATTCAAGCGATAAATGAACCATCACATCGAACGATCTGAGCAGCTGAATTAATGACAATGGCGAACAGTCGTTCACTGAGACTCATGATCGCCTGCACTGAGCTCACATACATGTGTGCATGTTTCTACAAATCCATCGTGTTCTCCTTCGATAATTGAGCAAAGCCTTTGTTCACTACCAGAAATATGCAGTTCCTCTCCCAACTTTCGTTTAATTTCAGCCAGCACATCTTCGCGAGAAATGGCTACCATGACTGCAACCATAGCTAGTTATCAGTTACTTCCCTTGAACAGATTTCCCAGAATTCTCTATTCTATTTTTAGGTTTGGGATACTCGGGACCACCGCACGTCGACTGGGGGCAATGCGAGATACTAACTTGTTAGTTGATATACTTGTGTCTGTAATGTAATGCTTCAGCACATGCAAAGCACCAAGGGAGATAACCTTTTCGGTTCTAAAACTGTTTTGACTTCTCTAAATATTATTACATATTAACCTCAAAGCATATTATAACTATGATTCAGTCAGGACAATTAGATGAATAGGAAAAAGTTGAGGAGGAGGTCCTGTTTAGATAAATTCCAGGAATGTGATAGTGCATTTATTATTTACCAGGTTTTGTATGGTAAAAATGAATTATTATCCTTGTAAAGTACTGTAATAAATGTTTAAAAGTTAAAATTGAGTTATATAGTTTAATTTGATTATTTTTGTGTTTGTTGCTGTTTTGATTGACAGATGAAGGTGATCATAGTTCAGCAGCACCTCCAACAACCTCACAGCGGGAAAGATGGATGCAGAGCAAAGAAGACAAGCAGAGGCAAAAAACTGTTACAGTGAGCAAAATAATATAACATAAAATAAAATAAAATAAATAGATAAATAAATAAATAAATTAGCACACCATAATAAAAGAGTTTGTAAAATGACAGACTTCAGAACTAATAATAATAATAATAATAATAATAATAATTATTATTATTATTATTATTATTATATTTATTAGGCACTTTTCCTAGTAAGGAACAGTTCAAAGCGCACCCTCCCGCATTCCCACACTCATTATACTTGAGTACAATACATATACATACATGGCTGGGAGCAGCCCAAATCCAAGCGGACTGGATGAGAGGCAGTAGTAAAAAAACAAAATGATTTTGAAAACAACACATAAACACACAAACACATACACACACCCATGCACGGATGCACGAAAAGGATGAGACAATATGGAAGAAACAATTTGAAGACAGAACATATCAGGAGTAGACTTTAGAGAAGAAGAGCTTTGAGGTTTGCTCTGAAGGTGTTGTTATTCGATATGCTGCGGAGAGAAAGTGGTAATGAATTTCAGGCAGTTGGTCCAAAGACAGAAAAAAGATCTAGAACCAACAGAGGACAGTTTGTGGCAGGGTACCCTGAAAAGGAGTGTGTCGGATGAAGAGCGCAAGTTGTGGGAAGGAGTGTTGCATTGGATATCGTTGGAAAGGTATGAAGGAGCGGAGCCATGGAAACATTTGTAACAGAAAATACATATTTTGTAAAGAATTCTTTGCTGTATGGGAAGCCAATGGAGTGAGCAAAGAGGTGGAGTAATGTGGTCAGATTTTTTTTTTGAGAATGAGGTGAGCGGCAGCATTTTGAACACGTTGCAGATGGTGGATGGAAGAAGCAGGCAGACCAGAAAGAAGAGAGTTGCAATAGTCAAGTCGAGAGAGAATGAAAGACGTCACAGGTTTAGAAGTTGCTTCAATTGTCGGGTATTTACGGACAAATCTGATGCGGCGGAGTTGGTAGTGGCAGGCTTGCAGGGTTGATAGTCTTTTCTTTTTTCCTTTAAAGAAATAGATTTTCTTTAATTTGGGTAAAACGTTAAAGAAATAAATTTTCTTTATTTATTTTTTTTTGAAAATTAAAAAAATACATTTTCTTTAATTTGTTTTTTAAAAGAAATAAATTTGCGTTAAATACATGAATGATTATTTATTGCTCAGCTCAGACAAAAAAAATGGTATGCAGTGAAAAAATTTTTACATACAACTTGTGTTAGAACCCATGTAATCTATGAACACACTGAAAAAAAAATCAAGAACAAATAATGTGATTTGATTTGATATTTTATTAACAACAAGAATAGAGAGATATTAGACAACTTTTTTTTCTAATCTGTCCTTGCAACACTCATTCACACCCCTTCCAAGCATTTTAACCCACGCACACCAACGAGACAAAGAAATTTAGCTAAGCATTCAAATACAGCAGCTAGAATTAAAAAAAGAATCTCTCACATACACATTATGTATATAATATACACATATTTACAGCTCTATTTCAGTGGTAGAGATGACAGGCACGAACACGGCGTTGTTCTTGGTCCACAAGAACATTCTAGCCACTGTCATGGGTTGCCGCCCAGTCTCCAGTAGACTCATTACCATCCGCCTGAGAGCAGCCGGGCCCTTTCAACATCACCATCATCCAGGCCTATGCCCCAACATCGGACTATGACGACAGCGAAGTAGAGGATTTTAATGAAAATCTACAGGCGGTTCTTGACCAAGTGCCGAAGAAGGACATAGTCATAGTGCAAGGCAACTGGAATGCCAAGGTTGGCCAAGATGCGCACCACAACTGGGGAGACACATGTGGACCCCACTGCAACAACGAGACAAATGACAGGGGTCTGAGACTCTTGGAGTTTGCCAGATACAACAATCTGGTACTAGCAAACACGCTTGGTCTCCACAAAAACTCCAGACGATGGACATGGCACAGTCCCGGCGGGGAGCATCACAACCAAATCTACATCATGGTCAAAAAACGCTTCAGATCAAGCATCAACATTGGCAGGAAACGCACTTTTCCAGGAGCAGACATCGGAAGTGACCACGATCTCGTGATGATGTCTTTCCGGCTCCACTTGAAGAGAGTAAATACAGCAAAGTGCACTAGACTGAAGCTCGACCTGGACAAACTGCAAGACCCAGAGGTGGCAGAACTATTTCAGGCCACAATTTGAGAGAAATTTGCGCCACTGCTCATTTTGGGGGCTGGTGAAGTAGATGTCAACACCATGACCACCACCTTCAACTCAGCTGTGACAGATGCCGCCGCTGAGATCCTTGGCAAGCACCGACCAAAGAAGAAGCCGTGGATCACACCTGAACTTTTGGATCTGTGTGATAAACGAAGAGAGATAAAAAAGAAAAAGAACACCTCACAGGGAGCTGATGTCTACCGAAAAATCAACAATGACATCCGAAAAGGCATGCACACAGCAAAGGAGAACTAGATAGAAGATCAATGCCAGGAAATAGAGAACAGTCTGAACAAGAACAACAGCAAGAAGGCCTACCAGATTGTGAAGCGGCTGACAAGTGTCAAACAGCCCAAAGTCTCCACAAAGCAAGTCTGGCATATGCCTTACAGAAGAACAAGAAGTCTGGGACAGATGGACAGAATACTGCTCTGACCTTTACAACCATACACCAAATGGAGACCCATCAGTTCTAGCATGTCCCGAGAACAGAGAAGAAGAAGAAATCCTCCCAATTCTCCAGGAAGAAGTTGAGGCAGCAGTGCAATCGCTAAAGAAAGGGAAGTCAGCGGGAGTGGACAACATACCCACGGAATTGTTACAAGCAGGAGGAGAAGCGATGATTGATGCCCTCACCATTATCTATAACAAGATCTGGCAAAGTGGGGAGTGGCCTATACCATGGACCCAGTCGCTTGTCATCACTCTTCCCAAAAAAGGTAACCTTCAGGAGTGTGAAAATTACCGCACCATCAGCCTCATCAGCCATCCCAGCAAGGTCCTCTTGAAAATAATACTCAACAGGTTGAAACCCCAAGCTGAACAAATCATAGCTGAAGAACAAGCAGGATTCAGGGCAGGGCGAAGTACCACTGAACAGATTTTCAACCTCAGAATAATCTGTGAGAAATATCTACAGCACCAACAACATCTATATCATATGTTCATAGACTTCAAGAAGGCGTTTGACCGAGTCTGGCATGCAGCTCTATGGGCAACAATGAAAGTGTACATCAGCCCTAAAATTATTGAA
Organism: Oncomelania hupensis; assembly: GCA_036898135.1. NCBI lineage: Eukaryota > Metazoa > Mollusca > Gastropoda > Littorinimorpha > Pomatiopsidae > Oncomelania > Oncomelania hupensis. The sequence goes on along the minus strand of CM072524.1, from coordinate 17,240,531 downwards.
GTCATCAAAAGCCTGTATGACAAGGCTACCAGTGCAGTCCTCCACAACAGCGCCATTGGGAACTGGTTCAGAACAACAATCGGTGTGCGTCAAGGATGCCTACTCTCTCCAACACTCTTCAACATCTTCCTAGAGTGCATCATGTCAGATGCTCTTGCAGATCATGAAGGCACAGTCAGCATAGGGGGTAGAGCAATCTCCAATCTTTGTTTTGCGGATGACATTGATGGATTAGCTGGAGAAGAACAAGAACTTGAACAGCTGGTACAGAGGCTTGACACCACCTCCAGAGCTTATGGAATGGAAATAAGTGCAGAAAAGACCAAAATGATGACCAACAACACCAATGGCATCAACACGGAAATCAAAGTCCTCAACACAGTGCATAGCTTCAAATTGTATCAGACAATGGGTCCCGACAGGAAGTCCTCTCCAGGATCGCACAATTAAACAACTGCTGCCCTGACAAGGTTGAAGCCCATTTGGAAAGACAGGACCATCAGTCTACATTCCAAAGTAAGACTGCTGCGCTCCCTTGTCATCTCCATCTTCCTATATGCTTGCGAAGCATGGACCCTCACAGCAGATCTCCAACGAAGAATACAAAGCATGGAGATGAGGTGCTATAGAAGACTTCTGGGCATTTCCTATACCCAACACATCACCAACGACGAAGTCCGACAGACCATCACACAAGCCATTGGACAACACGATGACCTGCTCACAGTGGCGAAGAAACAGGATCTCCGATGGTAAGGCCACGTCTCCAGATCATTAGGCCTTGCAAAGACTATTCTGCAAGGAACAGTGCAAGGAGGTAGAAGAAGAGGGAGACCGAAAAAGAAGTGGGAGGACAACATTTGAGAATGGACTGGTTGACACTGAGCGAAGCCATCAGGGCTGCTGAGGACAGAAAAAGATGGAGTATGCTGGTTAAACGATCATCTGTGGTGCCCCTACGACCTCCGGGTTACGGGACAGGATAGGATAGGATAGGATATTTACAGAAATTCCCCAAAATTCTCCATTACAAATTTTGGCAAACTTTCATCACTCGAATCACTGCATGCAGGAAGCCATCTTCTTTTCACGATGTCAAAATTTAATATGAACTGATGCAGGGTAGGCAAGGTCTACATAGGCTAATCCAAACCGCCTCAAACTGGCTGCAAGTGGGTCAAACCGGCTTTGCGCATAGGCACCTGTTGTTTGTGGCGGAAAATCAAACTGAAGTAACAAAATTTGTAACGAAAGAAATCAATAATCGTTACTTTTATTTTTAAATTCGTTGAATTTTCTTTAACTTTTTTAAAACATTAAAGCGTTAAATTTTCTGTAACCAAAAATTTAATTCGTTAAATTGTTAAATCGTTAAATCTTCCAACCCTGCAGGCTTGACATGTTTAGTGGATAAAATCTGACATATCCAGGGTATTGTTCAGGACAACACCCAGGTTTTTTGCAGTTGGTGAAAAAGGGATGGTGTTATGACCTACAGCTATTGTGTCGGTGAGGGTGGAGGACAGTTTATTCTTCGTGCCAATGAGCATGACCTCTATTTTGTCTGCATTGATTGAAATTTGTTTGCTGTCATCCAATTCTAGATGTCTATCAAGCAGTCAGATGAGGTTTTCAGAATGGAAGAGAGATTTTCAAGAGTATCACTGTTGCTAAGCTGGCTGTCATCAGCATAGAAGTGATGGTCAACACTATGATCCTCAATGATCTGAGAAAGTGGTGATGTGTAAAGAGTAAAAAGAATGGGTCCTAGAACTGACCTTTGTGGTACGCTACGGGTAAGCTTTGTTGGAGCAGTAAGATTGTTGTTGACAGAGACAGTTTGAAAGCAATCAATGAGGTAGGAACAGAACCAGCTGAGAGCAGCATCTTAATTTTATGCCGAAACTGTTTTCAAGCCGACGAAGGAGAATGGAATGGTCTATTGTACCAAAAGCAGCAGAAAGATCAAGAAGGGTCAGGAGAGAGAGTTTTCCAGAATCAATGGCTGAAAAGATTTTGTTGATATGCAGATAGCAGTTTCAGTAGTGTGGTCGGAACGGTAGGCAGACTGGAAAGGACAGAACAAGTTGTTAGAGAATAGATGGAGATTTAGCTGCTTCAGTACAATTTTTTCTAAAAGTTTAGACAGGAAAGGGAGATTGGAGACAGGATGGTAGTTCTTAAGGTTTTCTGGATCAAGGTTGGCTTTTTAAAGAAGAGGGCGGATGATGGCAGTCTGGAAGCAGAGTGGGACAAAGCCAGATTAAAGAGAAGTGTTCATGGTTGTGGTTATAGAAGGGGAGTAGGTCAGGAAGGCAGTCTTTAAACACAGACACAGGAATAGAGTCTAACTCGAATAATTTGAAAGGCCTAGTTTTCAGTATTTCTTCTACTTCCTTTTCAGTGACAGGCTGGAAAAGGAGGAGAGGATTGCTAAAAAAAAAGACAGTTCTGGAGTAACGGGGGAAAAAGGGGTCTGATCGAGCTTGCTGCGGATGTTTTCTATCTTTGAGGAGAAGAAATGAGAAAAGGTTGATGGTAGTTTTGAGTTTAAGGCAGAGGAAAAGTGTTTGTCTTTCCAAGTAGGTTATTTAAAGTGATGAAGAGTTCTTTAGAAGAGGTGGAATTTTCGATTTTTTTGTATGAAGTGTTGTCTTTTGGCTGTAGAGATTGCTGTGTAAACCATGTGCCTTTGTCTGATGTAAGCCTGCTTGTGAACGGCGAGTTTGGATGCCTGCCATCTGCGTTCGGATCTCTGACGCTTCCGTTTGGCCTTGCCAATTTCAGAAGCATACCACCACAAAGATGAACGGTAAGTGACGGTGCGTGTAGATGCAGGTGCATGATTGTCAAGGAGAATGCAGAGTATGGGGTTGTAGTGTGAGGCAGAATCAGCGTCGTGTGGATGAGAGAAGATGTGCTTCTTCAGATGAGAATGAATGCTTGTTGATGGCCTTGAAGTTGCGGCATGTAAGTTTGCATTTGTTTTTCACTGGAGGAGAGAGATTGAGAGAGCAGAGGACAGCAAGATGGTCGGATTCAAGGTCAGGTGAAATGTTGACATCGGAAACTACATTGTCTGAATCTCTGGCCATCACCCAATCAATGATGTGGCCCGAGTGAGAGAAGGTGGCTTCAGAAACAAACTAAGGTTGTGACAGGTTGTGACAGATGCGTTTGTCAAAGTTTATGTTGATATGTCGCCGAGATTGAGGAGTTTAACAGGTTTTGAGGAATAGAGATCAAGAAAGGGTTCAAACTGTTCATGAAACATGACAGGAGATAGTTTGTTCTTGTCACTAGGGGGAATGCGGTAGATGAGAATGAAGATGATAGTTTGACCGTGAAGGGGGAGAGTGGCTTTCACAAACTCGAAAGAGTCATGGACAAAAGGCAGTTGCTGAGAGAATGAAATGCGGAAATAATCCCTATAGATGATGCCAACGCCTCCACCCTTCGAGGACCGGGGGAACAAAGAAAACAAATATCCAAGGGGTGTGATGGACTGAATGATGGGTTCGTCACCTACAGTCTTCAACCAGGTTTCAGTAAGAAATATAATGTCTAACTTTTTATCCAAAATATAGTCACATATTTCATCGGCTCTTGAGTCAGTAACAGTAGAGTGCGTATATTAAACAAACAAACTAGCATACTGTCTTTTTTCGAGAGTTTTTCAGAGAGACAACAATGAGTCTTCGGTAATGCAAGATACAGGGGAGTCAAATAATCCAGTACAGTTCAGACCAGACAGAAAGTCAGTATCAGATGCATCAGGTGGCAATGGAGAAGCGGAAACTATATAGTAACAAGCAACGGCAGAGGGTAGGAGGTGACACCCATGACAGGCAGCGTTACGGAAGCTATCTCATAAAGGTCACATGCCATTTTAGTGTTGCATGCCAGCCTGTACTCTCATGTACATGAAAATTGGGACCACTGCAATGAAAATGTGCAAACACATTCAAACCAATGTGCATGTACACACAATTTTTTCACTTTTTTTTTCCATCCTGAAATATAAATGACAAAGGCTTTGTGTGTATGAGAAAATACTTGTGAAAACAAAGAAATAATGCCTGGGAGTGTGAAATAAAACATCCATTGGAATAGTGTGTAAATTAAAACAAATATTTTGACACTGATCATAGGGGTGCTGGTCACAACCGCGAGCGTCACTACCGCGTGTAACACTACCGCGTGTAACACTATCGCGAGTGTAATACAACCGCGAGTAACAGTACCGCGTGTAACACTTCCGCGTGTGTAACACTATCGCGTGTGTAACACTACCGCGGGTAGCACTACCGCGTGTAACACTTCCGCGTGTGTCTTGTATCACGAAAAAAAAAAAAAAGAAATTGAGTGTGTGAACACGCGCTCAAATCTGTTTAGTATTCAGGCACGAGAAGCATTGAGTTAGCGATCAGGCATTTATTTGAAGTGTGTATCATTTGCAGTCCAAACCTTGGCCATGGAGATAATACAATCTCGTTACTCCAATGACAAGATTCTCTACAACTGCTATTTTTACCGTCGAGACCGTGTAAACAAAACAACAGTCAACTGGCGTTGCGTACAGTTCAGTGTGGCTTATGCAAGTGGTTTATGAGGGTGGTGTTGGGTAGGCCTACGTACTTATATAAATATCCAAGACTCTCTCTCTCTCTCTCTCTCTCTCTCTCTCTCTCTCTCTCTCTCTCTCTCTCTCTCTCTCTCTCTCTCTCTCTCTCTTATTACTTACACAATTTCAAGAAGAAGAACACGCGGAAGTGTTAAACGCGGTAGTGCTACTCGCGGTAGTGTTTCACACGCGATAGTGTTACACACGCGGAAGTGTTACACGCGGTACTGTTACTCGCGGTAGTGTTACACACGCGGTAGTGTTAAACGCGGTAGTGTTACACGCGGTTGTGACGCTCGCGGTAGTGACGCACAACCTGATCATAGTTCTTGCAGCCTTGCTTGAGTTAAAAAACAACAACAAAACATGCAGCCTTGCACAAGTAAAAAAAAAAAATAATAATAAAGACTTATTTTAATTTTTGTAAATCTTGTGTGTAAAACAACTAAATGAAGCACACCTGTGAAGTTCATTTGACTGAAAAACACATGTGCACATATCTGGCAAGCTTCTGTGGAATGTTGTACAAACAAACTGAGGCTCCAGTTCAGATTAACACTGACCAAGCATGCTTTGCCTTTGATGTAAAAGAATACTGATTTCAGAACATTACGATGTAAACAAATCAGCAGATGATTGGGCCGATCTATTGGCCGTACCTTTTTGTGCCCAAAAGATGATGCGGCTGCATGTAGGACCTTAAAAACGATTGTCTCCTATATTTGCTGTTTATGAATGAAGCTGCTTAATAGAGACTTTCTTGCTTCCTGTCTTGCAAATGGTGCTGTCAGTGGTCATTTTGATGGGTTTCAGTCTATTTTCCAGTGGATTATGGTGGCAGAATCTTGGAACGCGCTCTTTCAAAAATGCTGCACCCACTCTGTGGAACTCCCTTCCCCTGAGCTTGAAGCTAGCTCCATCCCTGCCAAGCTTCAGGAAAGGACTAAAAACTTACCTGTTTCAATATGGCTGAATCACCGTCTTAGTGCGCATAGAGCATGAACACAGATTTTTGGCACCTTACAAGATCACATCATCATCATCATCATCAGTGTGAAAGATGCACTACCAAACATCGTTCACTCTAGCAGTGAATTCTCATCTGCTTTGATTTGTGTGAATAAAATGAACTGGAATACTGAGATTAGTCTCACTTTTCTCTGTTTGGAGTGCATCAGGAGTAAGCAAACAACATATACACATTTTGAAAGTTCATTATATCTATTTTCCTATACTAGTGAAAAGTTTGAGAGTACCCAAAAGAAAAAGACAAGATAGGCCTGTTACTTTGTGCCTGATATAAATGTGATGTACGTAATCTATTTCGCTAGTACTTTGCAAAATGACATAGACACCAAAGGGTTAAGATTCATTTTATCCTAGCAAAGTTTGAGCCAGTTGTAATGTTTCTCTTAAAACCTTTTATGATGATGATGATAATGATGATGATTATTGATGGTGATGATGATGTTGTTGTTGCATCAATTTTTATTCATCAGATTAACATAAGTTGTACTGATAAACAATGATGATGATGATGATGATGATGATGATGATTTACTGTGTGTGCAGGAAGGAGTTGGTCAAGGACGTAAGCAGGGTGTTAAAACTCCACCACAACAATGGTCCAACAGGGGAGTGATGCTAGACAACAGCTTGACAGCAGTTGATTCCCCTTACCAGTCGCTGGTTGTCAAAGATCCTAATGGCAAGAGGTAGTGGTGGCTTTGCAGTCACTTTTATTATTAATATTATTATTATTATTATTTGCAGTAACTATTATTATTATTATTATTATTATTATTATTATTATTATTATTATTATTATTATTATTATTATTATTATTATTATTATTATTATTATTATTGTTACTCTAGACAAAGTAATAGAAACAAGCGCTGCACCCTAACGGTTGCAAAGTTCTTTCTCATGCACTGGGGCTCATCTGTTACATTGGAGGTTTAAATCCCATAAGCAATGTATTTATTTATTACATTGTTGCACCCATGCAGTGGTTTCTTGTAAACTACTTTGTACACATTTTTTAAAATACAGTGACATCACCACCTAGCTAACCACAATTTCGGGGCCCGATCTGGCAAATGGAAATTGGAACTGACTCGGGCCCGATTCGGGCAAAGATCGGGCGATCGTCGGGCTACCCGAAACTTACCCGATCGTAACCCAACGTTCGCCGAACAGTAGCCCGATGTCCGGTAAAGATGGGGCGATCGTTGGGATACCCAAAACTTACCCGACCGTAACCCCACCTTTGCCGAACGGTAACCAGATTTCGGCAAATATCGGGCATATGTCAGGATACCCAAAGCCCACCCTATTGTAACCCATTTTAAACCAGAACCCCTCCCCCCCCTACCAGATAATGCCCATCCCTGGCCAATACTGATTTACCCTAAAATTATATCCCACATAGGCCTATTGTTTATGATATGCGATTGCATGAAGAAAGAATTGAGGTGTCTGGTGTTAATAGTGACTGTCGGCACAGGCGTTTTTGTTTTCGGAAGTCCTTGGTGTGTCCCCACTGAAGTATTTACACACCATTTCGATAACGATATATATTAACGTGATCTTCATCGCTATCGAAATCGTGTGTAAATACATAAACGAAAGGCAAAGCCCCAAAAAACAACCACAGCGGAATAGGTTTTCGCAGGCAAACACAATATCCGAGCACATGCAACTGTAGAAGAAAATAAGTAGAAAATTTGCGCCTAAGGACAACCGGAAAAGACCAGCAGTAATGGGCACGGAAATTTACCCTTGGCTTATAATGTATAAATAAATACAATAGTTAAAAGAAACACTTTAACAATATTTTACATATTGTATGATAAAAATTAAGAATTATAAACACAATTAAATAATATCTTGCTGAATTGATTTTGTATAAATATTTTTCACATACGTACGCCGCAGCAAATGTTAAGCAGACGAAACATTCCACAGACAGTTTAGCCAATGAGGAGCGAGAGTAGGCCTATGTTAGCGTGTGCGCAGCGTGGTTTTGTGGTGGGGCAGAATCGGGCGGCACACAGGAGGGCGAATCGTTACGCATCCACATTTCTGGACTCCACTACGCATCGGGTTTTTGTAGGGCTATGTGGGTCCTTACTATAGCCATACAAAGTCGGGATGGATGCCCTACGCGGCGCAAGTGGGGCCCAGATCGGGCTGGTTTGCTGGGCATGATGATGTTGCTCAATATACACAAGTTTTGTTTTATATTAATAATAATAAAGTAGCCTTGTATAGCGCGGTACCCTCTCTCAGAGCTGAGCTCACCGCTCTTAACATAGGATATATATTAAATAAGATAGTACACCGATCAGAACAGACATATGAACAATAAAACAAAGTATACAGGCATTCACACCAACTGTACTCGCGAAAGCATACAAGGGAACAATATCATATACAATACACTTCACATGCATAATTAAAAGTATTAATTTTAAAATACAAATGGCATATTAGATAATAATAGATAATAAAATATGAGAATTCACCATACAAATTTAAAAATGTAACTAAAAATGTGTTACATCTAACAATAATTAAATAATAAGATAAGATAAGATAAGATATTACTTTATTAATCCAAAAGCATGGAAATTACATTGTCTGTCAATTAAACATGTCCATTCATTCTTCTTTTACACACACATAAAGACGCATGTTTCTTACAAGTGATAAATAAAAAGAAAAGTATTGAAACAAAGGAATTAAAATATTTATACACATTCCTTCAAACACATGGACATATTTTCATAATGCAAATATTATAAATAAGCAGTACAACGGGTTAACGTAAGAACAGATAAATATGGGTATTTAAAACTTATTAGTGTGTAAACATATAAACTATAATTTATAAAAGGACAGTAAAAACAATAATTAAACTAAGTTGCATTAGAGTTCTAAAGTGTGTCTTTTGCACACATATGAAGACACATGTTTCCCACAAATGATAAATAAAAGGAAAAGTATTAAAACAAAGGAATTAAAATATTGATACATTATTAATGATCTTCAAACACATGGACATATTTTCATAATGCAGATATTTCAATTAAGCAGTAAAACGGGTTAACGTAAGAACAGATAAATATGAGAATTTAAAACTTATTAGTGTGTAAACATATAAACTATTTATACAAAGACAGTAAAAAACAATAATTAAACTAACTAAGCTGCATGAGAGTTGTAGAGTGTGTTTAGAAAGACCTACCGACTTGTTTGTTATGTGCTTGAATGGCAAGTGGTATGAATGAGTTCCTGTACCTATTTGATGTTCCCGCTGGTGCCCTAAAACGTCCACTCCTGTCTATCCGTCGAGAGTCAAATTCCAAGAAAAGTGGATGGTTGCTGTCAGCCAAAATTGCAGTCAGCTTTTTTGTCACTTGTCTGCTATGTATCGTCGCTATGTCATCCTGTTCCCTCCCCACAACCCCACTAGCCCTTTTTATCTGTTTGTCCAATCTTCGTTTTTCTGTTTGTGATACGTTTCCTCCCCAACATGAGATTCCAAAAGAAATGATGCTTCCTATTACAGCTGTATAAAACATTTGTAAAATACAATGATCGGATAAAAAAGACAAGACCTGCCTCATCCCTGTTGCAGAAATAAAATATTGTCAGTAAAATAATGTCGAAACTAATGCAAAATTATTATGTAAAAATAATTAGATACAAAAACAGCCCTCGCCGCCCTCCCCCCCTCCCCCTACCTCCACTCAGATATAAATGTACAGACTATTTACATGTCAAGCCATGGATGGCACACAGCCGGCATCTTTCATCGGTCGGAGGGTGAGAGTCAATCAGGATAGTACAGTTTGAAGAGATGAGTCTTGAGGGCGTTTTTGAAGGCCTGGGTGGTCGGTATGTTGCGGATGTGTGATGGGAGAGAATTCCATTGTTTGGGAGCGCAGAAGAAGAAAGATCGTTCACCATGTCTTAGTACGTATCTTGGGAACATAAAGAATGCACGCATTTTAGGTTCAAGGCATCTGTACTCTTTAATTACATAAAAAGTTTAAAGGAAATTTAACGAAAAAAGAAAAAGAAAAAACAGGACATCACCATGGTGACATCACTCCTATCCTATCCTATCCTATCCTATCCTATCCTATCCTATCCTATCCTATCCTATCCCATAAGTCAAAAGTCATTGGGGCACCTCAGATGATTGTTTAACCAGTGTACTCCATCTTTTTCTGTTCTCATCAACCCTCATGGCTTCGCCCAGTGTCAAGCCAGTCCATTCTCGAATGTTGTCCTCCCACCTCTTTTTCTGTCTCCCTCTTCTTCTGCCTCTTTGCACCCTGCCTTGCAAGATGGTCTTTGCAAGGCCTGATGCTCTGGTGACGTGGCCATACCATCGGAGTTTCCGTTTCTTCACCACTGTAAGCATGTCATCATGTTGTCAAATGGATTAATTGTGTGATGATAATCTGTCGGACTTCGTCGATGGTGATATGCTGGATATAGGAAATGTCCAGAAATCTTCCGTTGCCTTGTATTTTTCATTGTAGGTCTGCTGTGAGGGTCCATTTTTCGCAAGCATATAGGAAGATGGAAATGACAAGGGAGCACAACAGCCTTACACTGGAGTGTAGACTGATGGTCCCATCTTTCCAAATGGGCTTCAACCTTGTCAGGGCAGCAGTTGTTTGTTTGATCCTGGCTCTGATACAATGGCTCCTAAATATTTTATACGAATTGAAGGATTCGCCTTGGACTTCAATGTTTGTGTTGATGCCATTGGTGTTGTTGGTCATCATTTTGGTCTTCTCTGCACTTATTTCCATTCCATAGGCTCTGGAGGTGGTGTCAAGCCTCTGTACCATCTGTTCAAGTTCTTGTTCCTCTCCAGCCAATCCGTCAGTCATCCGCAAAACTGAGGTTGGAGATTGCTCTACCCCCTATACTGACTGTGCCTTCGTGATCTGCAAGGGCATCTGAAATGACGCACTCCAGGAAGATGTTGGAAGAGTGTTGGAGAGAGTAGCATCCTTGATGCATGCCGATGGCGCTGTTGTGGATAACTGCACTGAACGTCACTCAGTATACATTTATATGCTCTTATGTTGGTTCAATATTGGTATGATTTGTGATTTTTATTTTATTTTAATTTTTTTTAAAGACTTTTTTATTCTCCAAAACATGCATGCAGATAATAGATTTTCCATTTTCAAATGATAAATGAGGATGGACATATAAGAAGAAAATATTACAACATAAAAAGAAGAATTATTAGTTCTTTATGTCACATGTATAAAGCCATACTCTTTGGATTTCTATTTCTTTCACAATAATATCTACATACATATTTGGTATTTTAGAAAAATTAAAAAAGAAAGTAGAAAGGTGGGGAGAAGGAAGAGAGGGAGAAGGAGGAGCGAAGCGAGAGAGAAAAAGAGAGAGAAAGAGATTGAGTTAGAAAGAGAGAGCACCATGGGTCGTTCTGATTTCACAAAATATACAAAACCATGATAAGCACGCATTGAAAAATACATATACATTTAAACTAATATATATAAGCGCTTATATATCATCAAACAGTGGTAAGTACGGGTGCCATTCTTGTACACATTTTTCATATCTCATTTGTTAAAGGGCATATATTTTTCTACTTCATATCGGCTTTTTAGCACAGCTGTAAAAGACCTGTAAAGTGGGGTTTTTTTCTATTTTGCATTTATAAATGAATGATTTTGATAATAAAATTAACAAATCTAACATTGTGTCCGTTCTTATATTTATTTCGCAGTCAAATATTACGAGATGTTCGCTGAAGTGGAAAGCAATAGCATTATAACACTTAGAATTTAGGGCTCTCTCAAATTCAGTCCAAAGCGTTTGAACGAAAGGACACCTAAAGAAAAGGTGTTGTATATTTTCCCTTTCATTTTCACAAAAAGTACAGTTAATACTCTTTTCAACTCCAATGTTAGATAATACTATATTGGTTCCTATTATTCTATAAATTATTCTAATTTGCATCCACTTCAATTTGATTTCCCTAATTTCCTGTGCTTTCTTAAATATTATTTTCCATTCAACTGTACGCACTATTCTCCCGTCCCAGTTTTTACAACAGTTAGGTTTTACATAATCTTTGACTAATGTATCATATAATATCCTCGCACCTCTCGGAGATGTACCAATAAGTCTCTGTGATTTTTATTATTCATTGGTTCCAAGATCTATCCAATGTAAGTGTAATATTGCTCCAATGTTGGTTCAATTTTGGTTTAATTTGCGATTTTCATTATTCATTGGTTCCAACATCTAGCCAATGTCAGTGTAATGTTGGTTCAATATTGGTATGATTTGTGATTTTCATTATTCCGAAGTTCCAATATCTAGCCAATGTCAGTGTAATATTGCTCCTTTGTTGGTTCAATATTGGTCTGATTTGTGATTTTCATTATTTATTTGTTCCAATATCTATCCATTATCAGTGTAATATTGCTCCTTTGTTGGTTCAATACTGATCTGATTTGTGATTTTCATTTGATAAAAGGTTTCTCCTACTTCGATGCATTATTATAGAGTACAGAGCGATGAATAATGAATCAAAGTAGGAGAAACCTTTAATCCAATGAAAATCAAAATGAAAAATGCACTAATATATGTAATTGATGGAACAAAGCAAGCAAAGTAACGAACACTTCCGGTTTTATATTAGTACAAACATTTTATGAGTCTCTCAAATAAAATGCAAAAAATGTGTTATCAGCAACCAAGTAATAATTATTCCAAAATGAAGTGTTTTAGAGCATTTGTTTTCTATAACTTACAAAAATAACTTCAGACACAAAAAATATATTGCAGTAACAGTATACCCGAATTATTTCTTATTATTTTGCATCAATAAACTGTACAATCAACATTAAGTACAATAAAGCTCCAGATACCGTTACCAAATTCATTTTATTTGCATTATTTTATTGCCCAATGTCCCTTTGAAAACTTATTTGGGGTGGGGAGTGGGATCAGTATTCTATTTTCTGTTTCACTCAATGTAGTACATACACTTGGTTGCATTGTTCTGAATGCGATAGTTGCAGAGCCTGACATGGTGCAGAATTTCACCTTATAAAGTTTCTCAAGAATACAGCTTTTTAAGAGAATGTTAACTTAAAATGAATTAGTTAACGTAGCCCACACACAGCCACATACACCATAAACTAGTACAAAACCAGAGGCAAAATTTCGTATCGCTTATTTCACTATTGAAATTCAATAAACCACATAAGCAATAAACATATAATCAAAATTTCAATTCAATTCAATTTCAATCCTCTGCATGCCAGCTGTTGGACTGGATCGGCTGTCAGTCTGGTTCTGCTGGCTGTTGGATTGGTTCTGCCAGTCTTCTCTCTTCCTTTTCTTAATTTTTACAAGCTTCCCTCTCTTGCTTTTGCCCATCCCTGTCACATGACCTGGTCAAGAAGTGGCTGTTGATAGTGTCCAGCTCAGTTAGGTTGCTTCTGGGAATCTTCCTTGCAGCCACTGAAACAAAAGACAAAGAAAATATCACAAGCAGCATACATGTCTGAAGCAATTAAATGTGTACATAATTTGTAGAACCTTCACACAAGCAAATTCTGAAATTGTTTTGATATATTTCCGTGTCCTCGTTGGATCTGTAAATCAGTTCACCCAGTGTAAGCTATATGTATCTAGAGTGTGAGGTCCCCATGAGTCACCTTGAGAATAGCACCATTTTAAAGTTATTTCTTTCTTTCAACAATTTAAAGTCACAAAACTGCAAATCATCTGTCTGCAACACTATAGTCACAAATTTACTAAATTCGTTTAACTGTTGGCAATTCTGTTCAATATTCAATCAGAATGGTACGTAGCTTCTCACTTTGGCAGTGGAGAAAACAAAAAGATCTCTACGTACCATAAACCGTATTTAGGAGATCCTGAAAGTCCTTCAGCCTCCCCCTCCTCTTCATTTTTCCAGTTGTTGTATACCTGAATGGCCAGTCTTGGGGCTCAACAGCTACTTTCATATTTGTTCTGTCACATCCTTGTGGCTAGTGCCTCATATGGCTGACAGTTACAGGACCTGTAATCATGAATACAGTACCTAATTTAGTCATTTTAATTAAACTCATTAGAAATGCTACAACAAAACGTTTTTAGCAATAAAATGACTCACATTACCTTGACCTTTCATGAAATACTTTTAAGTATTGCCAGCAAAGCAGAAAGTACCCTGAAAAAAAAAGTTCAAATGCTAGGCTTTCTGAAGTCTGATCTTTTATATTAACTTTAAACTGTTCACCATCTGAATCAGAATCTCATCAACTGATGATTCTCTTGCTTCAACTTCAGCCAAACATTCCTGCATATACACATCATCTTCCACATTGTTAGAAAAAAAGCCATCGATTTCATATCATCCAAGGCAAAGTCTGCTACCACAGGCTCATCAACCTCGCTTTCTCTTGCCACATTTTCTTCTGTTTGGTCCATTTCTGTAGTTTATCCATCCAGAATTTTGTACTCATGTGAATCTAAACTATGGGACCATTGGATGAGCTGAATCTTACTACTTTGGATAGACTTGGATCTATAATCACTCAGTTGAATATTGAGGAAAACTCGCACTTGGCAGGCCATTTTGAATTTTATCACCTGCTAAAAATGCCATACATACTAACAAATAATCTCTAGTCATTTTACGTAAGTTTCTGCTTTCTGATTATTATGACATAGAAGACATTGTCTCTCAAAGTTTAGTTTTGGGTTTAATATGATAAAAACAACAGTATTTACCTTATAGGTTAAAATATTTCACAAACTGCTGGCGTCAACTGTGTTCCCTGCCTCGCTCGAGAATAATGAAGGCTGTTCTGGAACTAATTTCGTGCTGTTTGGGTCATGTGGCACACTACGTACAGAGCTATAGTAGGCCAACGTACTGCTACGCTGTGTAGTCACGCTCCTGCAGTGATGGCACGCGAGATGGATTAGATATTAGGTTAGTTTGACTGAACTTGTTCCTCCGAAGAAAGACAACAGATTGTGAAACGGCTTCGAATTTGGGATGTTGTGGGTTGGGTTCACGAGTTCGCCCTTATTTTCTTTTTTCTTTCCTTACAGCTTCGCCGTTCTTTTCAATGTGTGTGTGTGTGATGTGTTTTAATTATTAAAATTTTGTTGTTGTTGGTTTTTTTGTTTTGTTTTTTTAAATTTTTTTTGGTAACTGTGTAGAGTGATAGAGATAGAAATTGTGTGTGGGGATTTTTTACATTAAAAAATGTTTTTTTGTTAATGGAGGTGGGTTAAAGTTGTTGCAGACAATATTGTAAACTTAACTTGTGTCACACAGCTATAGTTCAGTTGTCCCTATCGAAAGCAAACAAGAGCTGCTATATAGATTAGCTCCACATACGAATTGCATTGTATTTCGATTCCAAGGCAGACACAATCATGCAGTATTGCTCAACTATGGGCCGATCTTCACTGCGCATGTGTTTAGTTATATCGTGAAAGCAGTGAAGCGTAGTATTGTCTCCACATACGAATTACATTGTAGTTGGATTCCAAGGCAGAGACGGTATCCATGCAATATTGTTCCAATACTCAAGGCTGTCTGGGGTAACTCTCTCCTGGCTGGACTTCCTTCTTCTTCTGTTTATTTGCTCCAACATGTTCAGAACTCAGCTACACGTGTGGTTCTGAAAAAGAAAAAAATCTGATCATATCACCCCCCTTCTACATTCACTCCACTGGCTTCCAGTGTTTCATAGAATTATCTACAAAATCACTATTTTCTGTTACAAGTGCGTCCATATAGCCCCATCTTACCTCACCCAGAACATTCAATTCTATAAGCCTTCTAGAAATCTTCGTTCTTCCTCTGACACCCTCATGCTTCACATACCCCGCTACAAACTCTCCTCTGCTGGCCATCAATCTTTTTCAGTGCTTGGCCCTTCAACTTTAAACTCTCTTCCCCTCTCTCTTCGCAGCTCTCCAAACATAGCTACTTTCAAATCCAACTTAAAAACTCATCTCTTCCTGAAATGTTTTAGATCTTGCCTCCCACCATCATCGTCGTCATTCCTCCATCGTTTTTTTTTTTTTTTTTTTAGTTTTTGTTTTATTCAGACCATCGCCACCACCCACCCCACCACCTATCCTTAGCTCTCCACTCCTCCCTCGTCTCTTATTCGTTAGCAAGTGTCTGATTTTATTATGTATTTAGCCGGATGTTTAGAATGAATGCGTGAGTATTGTGCTTTAACTGATATTGTTCATTGGGAAAAAGCGCTATATAAATATCCTTATTATTATTATTATTATTATTATTATTATTATTATTATTATTATTATTATTATTATTATTATTATTATTATTATTCACTCGGGAACTAATGAATACTTTTCAGTAATGTTTTTGTTTTATGTGATTGTTTAGTGCAATCTTCATATGACCTCTTATTAAATTGGGTTGTTTTAAAATATCAGTGACAGTTACAAAGTATAGGAGAAGGATATAGTGTGTGTGTGTATGTCTTTGTGTGTGGGTGTGTCTGTGTGTGTAGGTGTGTGTATGTGTGTAAAGGGCTGGCCAAATACCTCAGTATGTCAGTGATAATTGGGTCAAGGAGGGTGTGGGCTCGAAGGAATTTCATGTGTCAGAGGCAATAAACAACAAGATCAATATAAAGAGCATTTAATTTAATATGACAGCAACGTGAAATTTATAAATACTTTTTTAAAAAAATTTAAAAAATCATTTGTATTGACTCTCTGTTGTATGTGTGATGAGGGTGGGATAAGAATATTGTATTTATTATTGTATATTACTCCTTCAGATGAGAGTATAAACCAAGGTCTAGTCTGTGTCGCATACATTCCATCATAACGGACTTAAAAGATCCTGACGCTCATGTCCTAGACGGGTGAGTGCCGGTGACAAGAACACACCCAGCATGCACCTAGGTCCTTCTCCCCCATCCCTGGCTGCCCAGTATTGTGCTCAGTTGTACGGGCGTCCGACCATGCGCCCAAAGGCTGCGGGTGTGCGTCTCGGGCGGCTTGAGTTAGATCCTGTATTGGCCAGCGCCTTGAGCAGCTCTTGAGCTGGTAAAGCGCTATATATATTAATATAAAAACGATTAAATAAATAAATAAATGAATTTGTTTATTTGTGTTGTATGTACATTGTGTGTGTGTGAGTAGGTAGGAGTGGCTGGGTGTAAGTGGGTGGGTGGGTGTGTGTTTGTGTTTGTTGTGTTTCTCCATGTTTGGTATGGGCTGTGAGGTCTGTGTTCCTCTCTGTTGCTGTGGTGTTCCTAGATGTCCTGATGGTTGCTGCCCAGTGATGTATTTGCTATTGTATTGTTTGAATCACGCATTGCGCTTCTGTTGTTTGTAGGGATTTGGCAATAAAGTATTAGAAATGTGTGTGTGGAATAGCCAGAAGGAAAAAAGATGTGTGACTGTGGCCTCCTTAGCTTTGTTATTTAGTTTAAATTCTGCATTGTGCAGACTGTCATTTGCTTTTCAGATTTCTGTACTACTTCAGTGAGGGATCCACTGCCTTTTATGAAGTGGAGGAAGATGACAGTGAAGCTGTGATGCCAAAAATTGCTGAAAAGTAGGCTTTGTTGTTGATTTTATTGAGAATGTATTTAGGTCGACCTATGCTGATTTCATTTAATTTGTTTTTGCATCTGTTTTTGTAGAATGAGGAGAGAGAAAAATGTTGAATAATTAAATACCATTGTAAGAGGGATTGCATGAGTTTACAATTCTGCTGGCATTCATTTATTTAGAATTGATTTAGGACCTGCATGTGTTGTAGTCATGTTTGCATTCAGTAAGATAGAGAGAGGAGGAAGAGAGAGAGAGAGAGAGAGAGAGAGAGAGAGAGAGAGAGGTAGAGAGAAAGAGAGGAGTCGAAACTTTTAATAGGATAACAGCTAGTCCTTCATAAACAAATAAGAACAAAAGAAGTAACTTGAAATTAATTTGAAACTAAGATATATACCTTAGGGAGAGAGAGAAAAAAAAAGTAAGAAAGAGATAGAGAGAGACAGAGAAAGAATAATGCTTTTATATCCATTTCCATTTATTGCTTATAAGAAAATGTGAGTTTGACCTGATCATTGTTTGTTCATTCAGGGTGGAGGGCTATATTCAGCGAGGGTGGCAGGAGTTTTTCGGTGCACTTCGCATCTTGACATCTATTGTCATTTTCCTGGTGGTAGAGGCCCTGCAGTATGTGACCAACCACGTCGCTCGCCCACTTATCTTAGGTGTGATCATCATGGTGGGTAACAGGCTGGTTAAGCCTCTGCTGGCTGGCTTGTTCAACGTTATCATTCAGCCTGTGCTCATCTTCTCCTGGAACTTCATGTTTGGTATACAACACCTGTTCCAGCCACTGATTGACATTTTGGGCAGTGTCACATCCAAGCTTGCAAACTTCATTCAGGCATTTCGACTGGTTGAGGTCAATTTCGGGGACAATTACCTTCACCGGCATTCAAAGCAGACTGGATTGCAACGTGACATGGAAATTGTCTGAACACCCAAACTGGTTGGAGTTGATCCTTAGGGTGATGTTTGTTTCGTTTTAAGCCAGCAAACTATCCATCTGTGAGATTTTTTTTTTAAAGTCAGCAAACTATCCATCTGTGAGATGATGTCGTTTTTTTAAAGTCAGCGAACTATCCATCTGTGGTTTGCTTGGATAATTTAATTCTTCTCACAACAGAGGTTTCTATTATTCATGAGTAGTTTATCAAAATCAGTATCACTGGATGGGTGCTAAGTCTCAGGGAAGCTTAACTTCCAAAATCTAATGAGGGAAAATTTGCTGTAGACATATCACATGCTATTTATTAGAGACCTTGGGATATTGCAAATGGGTACCTGGCTGTGAAGGAGATGGGGTTAACCTTCATTAAGCTGGCCCTAATGAATAAGGACATCCATAACGCTTGTCTCCCTTATGTTATGACCTTTAAGATTTTGAAAAATCTTCACCATTTTACATATTTGCTGAACTTGATTTTGCCTTATTATTGCTGTATGTGAAAGTAAGCTGCTACTGCTAAACAGACACTAAACATGGGAGTGTGCCTTTCTCGCTACCAGCAATGATAAATGATTTATTTGTGAAGAACAGCACACACACACACACACACACACACACACAAACACACACGTGCGCGCACACATGCACATGGAATAATTATATTGATTACGACTGATGACAATTTATGATTGTTGTAATCATGATAGTAATAATAATAATGAATTGTATTTATGTAGTATTGAATATCAAGTGATGATTATAAATTAGGATAATGACAACATCAACAAAACATTAATAATAATAATAATAAAAATAGTAATAATAATAATGAAACGGGGAAAGGGTGTTCGATTGGGAGAGGGGGAGTTAATACTCTGTGGGCATATTTGCCTGGTTATAAACCAGTGTCATGCAAATGGCAAATTTTGTGTGAGAAATTGTGATTGACTTGTGTGTGTTTTGATGATATTAGAGGTAAAATATTGGAATTTTCTCAGTAGCAAGACAGCATAAACCAAGTGCGTTATGATTGTAGATTGTGGGTTGGAAACAATGACAATGAGATTATTTGTTATACATTCTTAGGATTTGAGATTTATCCTGGTCCTTTTTTTTTTTTTTTCTATCAAGTCTGACTTGTCTTCCATCTTTTCTTTTTATTGAGTATGTGAAATATCATCAAAACATTGTTTGAGCATTTTGCATCTAACAGTAATAGTGACTAATCAGTCTGAAATATTTGCATTTAATTTTGGCACCTAGACAGGTATGCAAGTATCATAGTCATTTTTTTATGTATCTCTGTGATTTTAGGAACTGCGAAGCTAATTGTCAACACTGTTTTGTTTTGGTCTGAAGCAGTCACTTGACTCACAAAATGCAAGTAAAAATGTGTGTGGGTTATCAAAAACTTAAAGGTAACTCCCACAATAAATAAGTGACCAGTTTTTTACCCATAGCCTGTGGAGAATACTTTTGTCAAGTTTTACTGAATCATGCACTGTTCAGTCTGTTGCTCATCATATGCAGACTGATTTCAGTTTCATGTTGTGTGAAGGTTGTTAATGGGATAGTGAACGCTCTGGTGGACTACTGCCTTTTGGCTGTCACTAGTCTGCTGGGTATTTATATGACTAACACTGTATCACTGTGACTTTTGCTTTGTTTTTCTTTTCCAATGTGTAGTTTATATTGAAAGAAAAACTATTGATGTAGTGTAGTTTTATTATAGGATATATGGTATTTATTTACTTGTTTTATTGCACATGGTGATCTGGGCAAGCTGGATGGCTTTATTACCAGTTTCTTGATGCCTTATTTATAATTTACACTTTAGTTTTCTTTGGTTATGCTCTTGCAATTAATTTCTTCTGGTGTTCATTTGTTGATACCTCTATGCTGTACTAAGGTATACAGTGTCAGCAGTAGGCAACATGCAAGAGCTCTTTGGCAGCCTGCCAACAAGAGGATTGAAGCATTCTGAATTATTCACTATAACATTATGTATTGGATTTGCATATTCCTTTTTATATATTGTCGTACAGCTGGGATAAAGGCTCTTATGAACTAGTGCATTAAACAGAGAAAGACAGTTTTTTTTTTTAAACATTTACATTTTTGTAAAATGTAGTTGTATATTTTATGTATTGGTTTATTAATTTTGTCTGTAGATCACATTCCGTCCATTACTTGTAGATCACATTCCGTCCATTTTAGATCACATTCCGTCCATTAATTGTAGATCACATTCCGTCCATTAATTGTAGATCACATTCCGTCCATTTTAGATCACATTCCGTCCATCGAGATACCTTTTTGTTGTACCTAATTGTGGAAATGCTCTTCTATGCCAGGACTGACTTTAGCACTTTCATTACATCAAGCCATCCCAAATGCCCCTTGCTGCCTGTGTCTGATGCGGCCAAACAACTAAGTGGGATCAGAGAAGGAATCTGATATGTTTCCAAGGTGTATTTTTGTAGCTGGTACCTGTCTAGGACATGAACATCAGTATTTTAAAGTCTGTGTGATAGAATACATGCATTGCTCGGGACTAGACTTCAGTTTATACTCTCACCAGAAGAAGTAATCTGAGAGAATTATCAACAAGTTATTTCAGCATTGTTTTGGGGCACAAATTTGTTCTATGAAAATATGCATGTGCAGGTCAATGCAAATATAATCACAAATTCTAAAAACTCAGATTTGTTGTATTTGTGTCATTTAGTCATTTTAAAAACTTCTTTAGTAATTGTTTTCACTCTTGGGGAAAATATGTAGTACTTATTTGCAATAGTTTGTAGGAGTGTTCTTTTCAGCAGTTTTGTTTTAATTCTTTCAGCAATTTATTTAGCATATTTAACAATGACTATCAGTACATAGTCAGTTGAATTTGTGTGTTCAGAGACTTAAATACCAAGCTAAATGAATTTATGTCAAGACATTTTCTTGTTTTGTAACATTTATTTCACTGTTGACATTGCACACAGTAATCATAATTCAAATATTTTATTTGTGAAAGCTGAGAATTAATTTCATTCAACTAGTTTGGTAGATCTTTTCATTTATTGTTATTTCCCTTTTTTGCTGACTTCATTGGTCAAGCTTGTTTTTTAGGATTATTTCTTTCTTTATTTTTTGTGTAAATGGTAAAGTGAAATGTAAGTGATTTGAAGTACACGTTGACTTCATTTTGCTTTTAGTGCCTTATTAAACTTTTAATATTTATATTATTAAGGTTGGTATTTGTTTTTTGTTTCACCATATAATATTTGGAAAGCTATGAAATAGAACGAGCCAAATGTTGGTCTATTCGTCCGTTGCATACCATATCTCAAAAAGCACTGGACAGATTTTTATCAAACTGCATAGGAACATAACCTGGGTTACTGGGCAGTTGCCCATGCCATCATATTTGGTGTCCTCAAAGTTCAAGGTTACAGGGTTAAATTCTTTGCTGTTCTTTTTGGATAAAGTTGAGGCCCATGAAAATTAACACCTTGGAAAATGCTGGTTTTCAGTTATATGTGTGGTTCTGGAAATACATTTGAATGGCTTACAATCTTATTGTTTTTTAACTTTTGTTTCTAATATTCAACTGCCTGTTTTTGTTTTAAATTGTACTTGGGTTATTTATTATTGGGAAATGCAATAATTGTCTGTTTTAAAGATGCATAAACAAGTGATATTCTCAATCCTGAGGTTGTATAGACGCAAAACATAGGAAGCAATATTAATTATGGTTTTTACAAATTAAGCTTGAAGAGATGTTCAAATAAATTGGTCAAGCCCTTTTTTAATGTAGTGTATGTGGTGCAATATGGGAGTGGATTGGGCACAATCTAGAAATGTTACATTAAGCAATGTTGAGAATGGTTAGTTAGTATACTGGGATGGAAAATTCCTTATTGAACTGTATGAGAATGAACTTTGAGCAGACTTCTTGTTTGGTATTGAAAGTTATAAAATAAATCATCATCGTTATTATTATTATTATTATTATTATTATTATTATTATTATTATTATTATTATTATTATTATTATGGATGCCCATACTTGGAAGGCAACCACCAACTGACACAAAGAATGAAACAAACACATGACACACACCAGCTAGTCCACCCACCTGTGAATGCGTCCCTGGATCTGTTTAGAACTGGGAAAAGTAAAGCAGTGAGGGAGAGAACATATATTACATTACATGATTATTGCTTTAGGTCCAGGGAACTCTTCCGAGCCAAATCAGGACCAGACAACCCTGATCCACATAAAAGATCTGCTGAAACAACCATAGTGGTAAAACTGAAGGCACTCCACCAGCCAGTCACTTTACAATAAAGACATCCCACGCAAGGGACGCTGAGGCTATACTCTAATTTATCGAACCCCCGTTTACAAAAACAAAATAGAATACAAACATCATTATAAAATATCAACAAAACACATACATATAAAATGCCTACATTGCTAAATAATAACATCATAGGAAGCCCTAGTGACCACCTTGCAGAAAGTGTCCAATATTCCCAAGCTGATCCAACAGACCTCACACACAAATAAGGAGTCTTGTCCCGGAAGAGTTTTCAATAAAAAAGGTAGGTGACTGGTCTAGCGAAGAAGAAAATAGTATAGCAGATTGATAGAACAAAGGAATGAGAAAGAATAAATGAGAAAGACAGCGACAGTGGGAATTTAAAGCACTAAATTTCCAGAAAGTGGGGATACAATTTATACTGAAACCCCCAGCACCCCAACAAAGGGGAGAAGATATTTAGTTAGTTAGTCATTATAGGGTCCAGAGAACTGCAAAGAGCCCAATCAGGACAACAAATTGGCTGAAAGAGTGCTCACCCCTAATCCGTATTACATTACATTACATAATTGTTGCTTTAGGTCCAGCGGACTCTTCCGAGCCAAATCAGGACCGGACAACCCCCAATCCGCATAAAAGATCTGCTGAAACAACCCTAGTGGGAAAACTGAATGCCCTCCACCAGCCATTCACTTTACAATAAAGACATCCCACTCAGGGGACGGCTGAGGCTTCACCCCAACTTATCGAACCACCGTTTACAAAAACAAAATAGAATACAAACATCATTATAAATTGTCAACAAAACACATACATATAAAATGCCTACATTGCTAAATAATAACATCATAGGAAGCCCTCGTGACCACCTGGCAGAAAGCGTCCAATATTCCCAAGCTGATCCAACAGACCTCATACACAAAAAAGGAGTCTTGTCCCGGAAGAGTTTTCAAGAAAAAAGATAGGAGACTGGTCTAGCGAAGAAGACGATAGTATAGCAGATTGATAGAACAGAGCAGGAATGAGAAAGAGCACATGAGAAAGACAGTGACAGTGGGAATTTAATTAAAGCACTAAATTTCCAGAAAGTGGGGATACTATTTATACTGAAACCCCCGGCACCCCAACGGGGGGAACCTAATCCGTATAAAAGATCTGCAGCAACCCTAATGGGAACATAGCACTGCTTTCATCCAGCTGGTCTAGAGAAAAAGGGGGTCCCAAACATCTCTCTCCCCTACATCCCAAAGGCTACATCACCAGCATATAATACCTTTATCTTTTCTTATGTTCATTTTCTCAATATTAAATTCATGTATCAAGATATTTTTATCTTCAATATTGATGATTTATAATTGTTTTACCATATATTTTTTCAGTGTAATCTATATGTACTCAAAAACAATATGTGTAAACAGTGTATTCAATTATCTCAATGCAATATTTAAGAGTTTGTTTATTCTTGTCATCAATATGCACATTTAATGTACATTTTAATAAATGAGTGAAAAAGACGCTAAATTTGTACTTGTTCCTACTATGTAATGTATATAGCAACATGTAATTTTAAAAAATAAAAACTCATTTAAAAAGGCGTGATATTACTGCACACAAAAATTGCTTAAACGCACACAAGCACTTTCACACACTCATACTTCAAATTAGGCAAATTATATTTAATTATGTATTTATTCAGTCATGAAATTCATGTGTCCCCCTTGGGGTCATGAGCAATCTTGCCACTGTAGATTGTTCTAACCTATAAAGGGAAAAGTGAAAGCCCCAGTTGAAAACCTGTCTTGCCTTTGTAGGCATGACTGACTCACTGCGGCAACAGTTCCCCCCCCCCCCCCCCACCCCCCACCCCACTGTTGGAGTGCCGGGGGTTTCAGTATAAATAGTATCCCCACTTTCTGGAAATTTAGTGCTTTAAATTCCCACTGTCGCTGTCTTCCTCATTTGCTCTTTCCCATTCCTGATCTGTCCTATCACTATGCTATACTATCTTCTTCTTCGCTAGATCAATGACCTACCTTTTTTCTTGAAAACTCTTCCTGGACAAGACTCCTTGTTTGTGTATGAGGTCTGTTGGATCAGCTTGGGAGTGTTGGACGCTTTCTGCCGGGTGGTCACTAGGGCTTCCTATGATTGTATTATTTAGCACTATAGGCATTTTATATGTATGTGTTTTGTTGATGATTTATAATGATGTTTGTATTCTATTTTGTTTTTGTAACCGGGGGTTCGAGTAGTTGGGGTAAAGCCTCAGCCGTCCCCTGCGTGGGATGTCTTTATTGTAAAGTGACTGGCCGGTGGAGGGCATTCAATTTTCCCACTAGGGTTGTTTCGGCAGATCTTTTATGCGGATTGGGGGTTGTCCGGTCCTGATTTGGCTCGGAAGAGTCCGATGGACCTAAAGCAACAATCAATCAATCAATCAATCAATCAATCAATCATGTGTCATTTTTCATCACAACTGAATGGTGCAGTTATTAGCACTAAAAGAAACATGTGCAGCTAATACTTAAGTGTTAGAGGCCAGTTACTTATTGATATAGTGATCATAGAAGAGTTTAATGATCCACATTATTGTGGTGAAAGCTTTCTGATAAGTGTATAAACAACAAGTTTGCATCACAGTATAGGCTAGTTGCAGTACTGTTTGTTTTTTTCCTACTTAGCTGTACCGTACACAATAAGTGTTTGGCTAGCAAGGACTGTGTTTATTAGAATGTTTTAGTTTTGCAAGGGAGCTAATTCATGTACTGCAGACATTCTTTACCATACTCAGGCAGTGAGTTTGAACATGTAATCATGCAGGAAACTGCACTATATAAACATAATTAGTCACATTATTATAATTGGGATTCTAATTTTGGAGATGGTTGCAATTCGGGTTGCACCCTATATGTTTTTCTGATCTTGTAAGAGACCGTTTCGTGTGAGTGTAGTCCAACTATGACTGCTAAATTTTTCTCTGGACCCCATAAAGAAATCAAATCAAATCAAATCAAATTCGGGCTGCCGTCTCTGCAGCCGCAGAGCTGCACCAACCTAGATGAGCAGGGATCGGGGGTGGGATGGAAGTGTACTGAATAGAAGAGACCCAATGTTTCCCGGCGTGTCATAAGAGGCGAATAACAGGGGTGAAAGCCTTCTACACAGGAGTCAACGACCACATGTTCAGTGCCAAGGTGAGCCACACTGTATTCGTGGATTTTGGCTGTGCCAGGTCTTTCTTGCCCAAGACACACCATAAGATGAAAAGAACCACTCATTCCATACTGGATCAGTCGTCGCCCAGGTCACCAAGTACAGCGCCTTCCATTGGCCACCAGGACGTAGGTGATAAGTGTGCTACTGGTGGACAACTTAGCAAGATCCACACGAGAGGCAACATCGTCATAGGATCCTGGAATGTCAGGACCTAACTGCAGAGGAAAAATTAGAAGAACTGGCCCATGAGCTGGACCACTACTGATGGAACATTTTAGGCATAAGTGAACTGCGCTGGAAAGGCCTAGGTGAAACAATGACCAACAAAGGCCACACGCTTTATTTCATCGGGAGAGAAGACAGGCACAAACACAGTGTTGGATTCTTGGTCTACAGAGACATTATAGCTACTATCATGGGTTGCCGGCCGCCCAGTCTCCAGTAGATTCATTACCATCCGTCTGAGAGCCCCTTTCAACATCACCATCATCCAGGTCTATGCCCCAACATCAGACTATGACGACAACAAAGTGGTGGATTTCTATGAACATCTACAGGCTGTCCTTGACCAAATGCTGAAGAAGGACATAGTCATAGTGCAAGGTGAAGGGAATGCCAAGGTTGGCCAAGATGCGCACCACAACTGGGGAGACACATATTTAGGTCCCACTGCAACAACGAGACAAATGACAGAGGTTTGAGACTCTAGGAATTTGCCAGATAAAACAATCTGATACTGGACAAAAGCACGCTTGGTCTCCACAAAAAATCCAGACGATGGACATGGCACAGTCCCAACGGAGAGCATAATAACCAGATCGACTACATCATGGTAAAGACACGCTTCAGATCAAGCATCGACATTGGCAGGAAAAGCACTTTCCAGTGACAGCAGTTCCGGCCATATCTTTCGCCTTTCAGTTAATAGATTAAGACAGCAGATTAGTAGCTACAGCGCAGTCTAGCTGGCATGGAACTTTGCAGCGTGTCGGATGGCACGGCGTAATATGGAAGGTTTATGGTATTGCAAATATAAGTTGACAGACTGTTCATGCCACCTTAAGGCTGTTCCTATGTTCGCACATACGTAGAATCATCCTGGGTATTCTGTGCATAGACTCAAAGATAGAAAGATAATGAATGAATGAATGAAATGTAAATTTATACGCCTAACTTTTTACAAGCCCAATGTGTTTACAATGGCAAACATTAATACATTCAGACATACAATACAATCTGACCAAACACAGCAGTTGTGTAATATGAAGAGGAAAGTTTAGTGAGGAAGATGGAAGAGATGAGTTTTTAAAAGAGGTTTTGAATGACAGCATAGAAGTGGAGTGACGGAGTGAATGAGGGAGTTTATTCCAGATAGATGGGGCCTGGTAGGAAAAGGTGCGCTGGCCATAGGTTTTGGTGCGTACGGTTGGGATTTTAAAAAGACGGGTATCTGCTGAAGATCTAAGAGAGCAATTGGGGGAATAGGTTTCGAGAAGGTCGGAGAGATAGCTGGGAGAAGTCAGGTCAAAATTTCTGAAGCAGAGTGTAGAAATTTTATGCGGGGTTCTGCGCTGTACTGGCAGCCAGTGAAGTCCAGTGAAGGGTTTGAAGAAGAGGAGTTATGTTGTTGTATTTAGAGGAGCGAAAAATGAGGCGGGCAGCATGAATAATAAGGATGAATGAAGAGGTATGTTCAGGTAATAAGTTTATAGAATCTTTTAACCAGTAGTTAATATACTTTTTGTTAGGAATGTACATTTTAATAGGCGCTTGAAGTGGTATTGTTATTTGTTTGGTATATATTGTCTAATGTAATCATTTTGCATGCTATGATTATGTGTGGAAGCCGCCTTTTATTATAGTGAATGTATTCGATGTGATTCTTGTTTTGTACTCTCTCTGTAACTCTATAATGAATCTCTTTAAGAGAATGGGTTTGTGTCCAGGTGTTTGATCTTGGGTTGGGTTCCAGGTCTGTCAGAACGGATAAAACGATAGCTGGTGGGAACGTTTGTTAATATACTTTTTGTTAGGAATGTACATTTTAATAGGCGCTTGAAGTGGTATTGTTATTTGTTTGGTATATATTGTCTAATGTAATCATTTTGCATGCTATGATTATGTGTCACAGGCGGCGGAAGCGGGGGGGCAAGGGGGGCACTGGCCCCCTCCAGAAAAATATTGGGGGGGGCAAACCTATACATTTGCCCCCCCAATATTCAGCCCCTCAAAAAAACATTATTTGAAGGTTCAAACCAATATATTCCCCCTTTCTCTGGACTGATGCAAGTTAACAATAATTATCTGTGCTGAGACCATTTTCAAAGCACTGAAGGATTGCTTGATCAGACTTGACTTGCCAGTGCAAAACTGTAGAGTCCAGGCCTACGACGGGGCGAGTAATTTTCAGGGTCATGTGTCAGGAGTTGCAAAAAGATTCAAAAGATTGCTGTGACTGAAGAGTTGGCGACAGTTCTTCAAAGAAAACAAAACGACTTGTGATGATGCAGTAAACGCTGCTGACATTTGTCTGAGAACACTGGAAAGCATGCGGCGTGAAGATTGTTATGAGACATTTTTTGCTGACATCACAACGAAAGCTGCAAATTTGTGTGATGAGCCCTGCGTTCCTACACAGAAGTAGCCTCCACGAAGACTGGACGATGGCTCACAGGGTCACAGCTACTCTTGTCCATCTGCTTACTACAGACAGCAATACTGTGAGGCCATTGACAACATCAAAGAACATTTAAAGAGCCGGTTTGATCAAATAGCTCTCGACTTACCAAAGAAAATTTAAGTTCTTCTAAGTGATGGAGCAGCAGGGAAGAGACCAAAAATTCCTCAAGAAATCAAAGATACATAATCCGCTAACATCGACTTGGACAGACTCAAAACTCAGCTAGAATCCTCCCACATGCACTGGGTGACACCAGGAAGGCGGCTAACTCTAGGATCACCATATTCCAAGCACTGCCGGATGAACTGAAAGCTTCTGACACTGTGCGACGGATGCTGAGTGAAGTGGATAAACTTCTCAGACTGTACTTCACCATCCCAACCACAATAGGCAACGGCTGAACGCAGTTTTTCAGCCCTAAAGCGGGTAAAAACATACCTTTGGGCAACGATGACGCAAGAGCGTCTAAATAAATGTCTTATAATGCATGTGTTCAAAGACAAAGTAGATCAACTAGACCTAGCGCAAATTGCTCACGAATTTATCAATACAAATGAACGCCATAAGGCATACTTTGGAAAATTAACGGTGTAATTTCCCATGCCAAATGACATGCATGACTGCTGTTTTTGTTACTGTGATGGATCAACATTGTCAGGTCAGTTTCTCTCCATTTCTCTCTACCCTACCTCCCCCCCTCTCTCTCGTTCTCTCTCTTATATGCACAGTTGTAGAAATATATGATATATCTTTTTTTTCTCTCTCACATAGTGTCTATGAAAATAGTTCAAATTATTTGGAGTAAATGTCCAGGGCCGGACCCAGAAGGGTGGGGGGTACCTGGGTTCTGGAACCCCCCCTCCAAATTTAAAAAAAATGATTTTTTTTTAAAATGCAAAGGGTTTCAATTTTTTAAACATTGTTTATAAAACATTGCAGTTTTTAGTCACTTTTGGTCCAACGTACAAAGAGTTATTTATAGTCAATTCAACGGAAATCCATTTCAAGGGATCCGTTGAAACGTCCAAAGCGTTTTCCCGTTGAAACGACCAAATAACCCAACCCCTAAGCCTAAATTAGTAAATGCAGCCATATTTTCTTGTTCTGGCCGCAAGCCTCTTCCAGCACCTTCACCTTGATACTGCCCTAATCCACCAAAAACGAATTTTTAGAAATATTAATTAAGATGTTAAGTTGATAATTATGACAATTCGTTGTAACGAACATCCATTGAAACGACCATCGCTGAATCGTCCAAAAACATCGTTGAAATGGAAACCCTTGACAGTGAAGCTGCAGAAAAGGACAAAAGATGTTGTCGATGCCTACAGGGAAATCAAAGAAGTCAGTAACTGCATGTCTTCTATTAGAAGAGATGTCGACACAGCGTTCGTTGCCTGGTTTGGTGAAGTCAGCAAAATGGCAAATGCTTTGACAACTGGTGTTATTGTTCCTCGTCAAGCATCCCGACAGACTCTCCGTGACAACCAACCTGCAGCCACTCCAGAAGAATATTTCAAGATTTGCATTGCCATTCCTTTCTTGGAACACCTGTCAACCGAATTGGACTCGAGGTTAAAAAAATGCTGACCTAGCAGTTGATGGTCTCTGCATGTCTGGTGCCAAGCACTTTAATAGACAACCAGGATGGTTTCATGCAGGTTCCAGAAGGGGTGAAGACACTGGCAATGTTGTGGGAGTCTGACCTACCAGACAACCCTTGACGCAGAATACCAACGGTGGGTTTGCAAATGGCGAAGTGCTGCTGAGAATGCGACAGCTATCATCCCATCCACGGCATCAGAAGCATAAAACATTGTGACAGGGATTTTTATCCCAACCTGTTCATCATGCTAAAGAACCTTTGCACCCTGCCTGTCACTACTGCCGAGTGTGAGCGTTCAAACAGTCAGTTGCGCAACCTGAAAAACTACCTGCGCTCTACAATGGGGTACAGAGACTCAATGGACTTGCTTTAATGAAAGTGCACAGGGATGTTGATATTGACTTCAAAGAAGCAGTGAACTGTTTTGCCAGAAGATACAATTCACAAATGGTAATAATGCCGAGAAACCTAGTGCAGCAAGACTGAATTAAATGAAAGCAGGGCGGTGATGTTCATAAACTACAAGGTAAAGCTTTATACCGTTAACGATCAACAAAAAGTAGTGAATAATAATAGTATACAAAACATCCTTGCTGATAAATAAATGTTTGTGTGTGTGTGTGTGTGTGTGTGTGTGTTGGTTTTTTTTAAGGGAGGGGCAGAGGATAATTTTTGTACCCCAGAGTTTGTCAGTTCAATTGTTCAAAAAGCTCAAAGTCCCAGACCATCTCAAATGGCTTTTTCAAGGTTCAGATTGCACCAGATTGCACCATTTTGCATCCTTGAAGAAAAAACATTTCCGGGGGAGCATGCCCCCGGACCCCCCTAGAAGGCTCGGCGCTTCGCGCCTTCGCTGAATCTGTAACCTCCCCCTCGACTCTTCCAACGTCCGGCCCTGATGTCAGTGAATAAAATGGGTGTGTGCCCCCCCAATCCTGAACAGCTTCCGCCGCCTGTGTGTGTGGAAGCCGCCTTTTATTAGGTAGAGGTAGGTAAAGGTAAAGGTTATTATAGTGAATGTATTCGATGTGATTCTTGTTTTGTACTCTCTCTGTAACTCTATAATGAATCTCTTTAAGAGAATGGGTTTGTGTCCAGGTGTTTGATCTTGGGTTGGGTTCCAGGTCTGTCAGAACGGATAAAACGATAGCTGGTGGGAACGTTTGTGGGAAAGTTTGTGTCTGCTTTGTGTCAGCAAGTGCAAGACTCAGAGCAATTAGCATTCCAGAGGTTCACTGGGTCAACGAGCAGGAGCAAACGTGGTTGATGTCCTTCCACCCGGATAAGTGTCTGACACTCCAAATAACCAGGAAGAGGAAACCGCTTCAAAGCGCATACCACCTCCATGGCCACACACTCAGCGCCGTCAAGGAGGCCAAGTACCTTGGTGTAACCATCAAGAGCGACCTTCTGTGGGACAGTCACATCACCAACATCATCAACAAGGCAAACAAAGTTCTCGGCTTCCTCAGAAGGAAGCTGCGAGTAGGTTCACAGTCACTCAAACAACGAGCATACTTCACACTGGTCCGCCCGCTCCTGGAGTATGCGAGTCCCGTGTGGGATTCTACCACAGGCAAAGACATCAGGCGGATTGAGGCAGTTCAGCGCAAAGCAGCCCACAGGGTGGTCCAATCGCCATCGGCAAACATCAAGTGTGGACGCTATGCTGGAAGGACTGCAATGGCCAAGCCTGCAGGACCGCCGCCGTCAAGCCCGCCTCATCACTTTTTATAAGTATCATCATGGCCTCATAACTATCATATCTTCAAGAAAACCCACACCCACCCCTCCTGCCAAACAAACCCGTCACGTCCACCCAGAGCACTATAATTCCTTCCTGCAGAACCCAATACAGAAAGCAGACCTTTTTCCCCCGCACAATTGCAGAGTGGAACCAGCTCCCGGCAGATGCTGTCCTCAGCACCTCGCTGGAAGCCTTCAAATCCCAGCTCTAACCCCTCACCCCACTCCCCTCTCATCCTCCCCTTTTTCTCCCTTGCTTCCCCTTTCTCCCCCCAAGGCTGTTCATCTGGCACCCAAAACCCAAACCGACTTACAAACAAGCGCCATTGCATCAACCCCCCAAATCTGCAGTACCTTCACAACGATGAAGTTGGCAGATTATTGACAGAAGAAGAAGAACTTAAGAAGAATTAAACACCCGCATATGCGCGGGTAGCCTCCAACCCTGGCCTCATTTCAGGCTAGCGTTGTGCAGCTCCTCCAATAAAACCCAACTGCACCTCCAACCCCCTCCCCCCTCCTTCCCCTTCTATTCCTCAGAACCTATTATACAGCTATAAATATCACTATCTATGATTATAGTCGTCATACAGTATTTCCGGATCAGCAGCCCCCAAATCCAGCGCAGCAAGTTTCTTCAATATATTGAAGTTGGCTGCCCACATCAAAGAAGAAGAAGAAGTTTGCTTATAATAGTAGTAGTAGTAGATGTATAATAAATGCAATTTTTGTGGCTGAAATCTATAATAATAAAAAGATCAAAATCTAGATCAATGGGTAGCAACTGCACAAAAATCAGAAAAAGGTATAGCGGTCAATAATTAGACCAGAAAACATAATTATAATGCAAATAGGCATTCTTTCCAAGATTTTGTCTAAAAAGACGGAACCTTTTCGTATTTTTCATACCGACAGCAATGATGGCGGCTTCTATGACAGCAGACGGAGGCGAAGTGGCTGAAAAGAAGAGAAAAGTATCGTCTGCAAATGATGTGGATTTCACCACCACTTCAGGGAATGTCTTTAAAAATTTACATCTACAAAGAATTCTTCGCGATGATCCTAAGAACAAGTTGATTGCTCTTCATGGGAAACTTCCATGTGGAAGGAATGAAAACGATGATGCAGTGGTTATTTTAGAGAAACTTCCTTTTGACAAAACTTCGATCGCAGACTGCCTTTTGGATGGCAAAACTCAAGAAACGCTCGTCAATGACATTTACAGCACACACACAGTCTTTTTACCGAGAACAGTGGCAGGTCTGATTTATGAATGTGTATGGCCTAATTAAAAAATTGTATTTATTTAAACCCAATTGTAACCATTTCGCTGCAAAGCGAGAGTTTCACTGACTTAAACCCATGTATTTGCCAGGCAAACCTGGCTCGCAATTGCAAAGAGTCCAAAAATTCTAGCTTGAACAGTATTAGATTAAAGGGGTGCAGTTTGAGAACGGCAGACTGCAGGGGCCGGGTAGCTCAGTTGGTAAGAGCGTCTTGCTAGTAACCGAAAGGTCGCTGGTTCGAATCCCGTTTTGATCAACGTGTGATCATATTATTTTCCCCTTTACCAACAACTGGCCCGCTGGTGTCAGTATAAATCGGTCCAGTAGTCACCTATATATTCGAAAGTGTCGTGTGACTATAATCTACAAACAACAACAACGGCAGACTTGACTCCTCAACAGAGACAGAAATACAACAGATTGAGACAGGAGTTGGAGGCAAAGAAGAAAGAGACTAAAGATGATGACTGGATGATTAGAAATGGGAACATAGTGAAAAAACCACAGAGCAGGGGGCGAGGGGAGGGGGGAGCTCTGCTGGAGGACAGCCTCAGGCCCAGGGGGTTGGGAAAAGGGATCAGGTGGGGGGAAGAAAGAGGAGGGATGGGGGGACAGAAAAATAACTGACTTGACATTGAAGATGTACATAGTCATAGTGTAAATAATGATGTAAAATGCAAACGTACGTACAGGATGATATTACTGTGCTATACTCAAATGTAGACAGTTTATTAAATAAAAAGAGTGAGTTACTACAGTTGATAGATGAAAAAGATGCTACTGTGAAATTATTGCAAAAAATCAAAGTGATGTGACAGAGGTAGAATATAGTATTCCAGAATAGGAATGCTTCATAAACAGTAAACATAAATTTGGTGTTGCCATTATGTCAAAGAAAGTCTGCATGCCCAGCAGTGTATGGAACTAAACAACTCAGATTTTGAAGAAAATGTTTGGTATTACTTTAAGTGTCATGGTGACCTTAGCGTTCTACTAGGCTGCATTTATATGCCCCAGCACTTCAGAAGAAAACACTCAAAAATTATTTGAATTACTGAGATCCGATACCATTCAGAAATTTGATAAAGTATGTATTATGGGAGACTTAAATTTATCATCAGTTAATTGGATACTGCGAACGGGCAGTGTGAAAGACTGAACTGGTTGAATGTATCAGGGATGTTTTTCTGATTCAGATGGTGAGAAATTCTACTTGACGAAGAGAAGGGCAGAAACCGAATTTCGTGGATCTGCAACGTGTCATGCATACTAGGCACGAATAGTCACGTCACGCATACCAGATAGAAATAACACATCTCGCCTGTAATCCAGTCTCTTGTCCTGTGTTTTTCCTATAAAAATCACTTCATGAGTTAATCAGTCATATTTAAAATAAATTATTATTACATTTTGATTTAAATTATTGTAATATATTTGTAATGTTGTTTTTAGCCAGTATTATTGCATTGTTTTCAGATTGTAAAGCAACAGTGATATGTCCAGCCACTGAAAAGCACATTGCCAAGTACAGTGACCATGAAGCTTTCATCATTCGAGAAACTCCACAGCTCTACAGCACTGTGACAAAGCCTTGCCTTGATTCCAGTAAATTTAGTGTAAAGGTAAATGGATGTATAATTGGGTACATTGTATTGTATCTAACTAAAGTGGTCCAATTGCAAGGATAATTTTCTGTGTGTAAAGTGGTGTAATTTTTATGATTCAGTTTAATTATTAGTATTAAGTAAACACATAGGTATGCTTGCAAAACACCAAGGCAAGACCAGCCAGCGAGCTCTAGGTATTGTTACAAGGCTGGCTGGATTCTGCATGGAATTTCATTGCTTTCATTAGAACAAAGCATTTACGTTTGCTTGAAACAGTTTTTATCTTATGTACGTTTTGTAATGTTGCCAACTTGCATGCCCCAATCAGAATGGTGGTTACTTTGAGAACATTTTAAAATGCTACCACATACAAACTGCACTGTGATATTCTGTGCACAGTCTGCGGCAATGCAATTTTTAACCACATACTGCAAGTTGTTACTAGATGCATAAACAAAATGGAATGTGTTAGTTTATATTAAAGTGTATTTTTGAAAGAGGTAGTTTTTTTTGTAAGTGTAAGCTTATTTTTGTTAGTGGGGCAACACTGTGAATTTGAAGACAATCTGTCACACTAAATCCTTCAAACTTGGCCACTTTAATAGGCAATATTATGAAGGGTTGCATGACAAAACGCACTATATCCAAATTTTTTAAGTTGAGATATTTGGAATTTTTTAAAGGCAGGCCTTGTAGCAAATATTCCGCTTTTGTACTTATATTAAAAACATGAGAACATTAAAGCTTTCTTAAAAACAAAAATCACCAAATCAATGTTTGATATCATATTTACTGGACCATTTTTTTATATTGATTGTTTTGACAAAACGCATTATATCCAGCGAAAGGCTATGTAGTGCATGTCCTACTCCCCTCCCCCTCTTTGTCACATCGTATTGGTCGCCTCCCCACCCTCTTTCATAGCCTAGGTGTTACGCAATTTTGTGAACAACCTGTAATAATGATGTTCAACAATCAAAAAGCTGATCTCACCTTGTTAAAGGAATCATAAAACTTCCCTTGATTTAGACAGGGTGGAGAATTCTCCGCGAATCCGCGGATTTCCGCGGAAGGCATTTGCATTTCCGAGAAAAATATATTGAGTTCCGAGTGTGAGAAGCTGAGGGCTACCCTTTACTGGGCATAGCGGCCAAAAGCGGCCGAAGGTCTAAACAGGCAAAACGTCCAAAAGCGTCCGTATCAACGATGTGGTTATATTCTCGCGTTGTTTGAAAGATTGCGATACTTCCGGCAATTGACTTCCGGTTTATTGTGTTGTGAAAACATTCGACTGCATTTCCACAAGTTTTCTCTGTGATGCGTTCGTTTTTTCGATTTTTTTCTCTCAAATTTTCTTGTGTGTGTGTATTAAATGGATGGTTTGGATTCTTCGACTGATGAAGGGGAGTTTACAGGCTTCCATTTATCAGACATTAAAGTGAGAGAAATGGACTTGGAGCCGGAGGAAGAGATCGGTACTGACATTAGACAATTAGTGTCAGTAATGTGCATGCATACGATCTTTCAGACTGGCATGAAAGTGAAGAAGAGGAGGGGGCTTGTTTGGACTTTTTAAAACTTTTTTTTGTTTACACATGAAGTAATCAAATACAAGACATGACAAGAGAAGTATAAAAAGGTAGATAATCAAAAGAGATTTATTTCTGTTCATTTTGTATTTTATTTTATTTAAATCTATACACTAGTCACTAATACCTAAGATGTAGTGTTTTTACTAACGTACCCCTAAATATCTCTAAAATTATAAAAATTCTTGCCTGTTTACAGCTAAAAAATAGACAAACGTGTGCCCAGTAAAATTGGAAATGTGGAGTTTGTGTGTAACAGTGGTGGACCTCAAACTTTGTTAGGCCTACAAATCAACATTCTTAACTTTTTTGAAAGACATGTGCATAAAACATTCTTTTTTGTTGTTGTTGTTTCTATTCATGTTTACTTTGTGCTTTTTGCTTTCAGGAGAGGCCCTAAATTACTTTCAAAATAGCATAAATTCATTTTCTTCCAGGGGGCGAATACCGGGGCTGGGCCCCGGCCGGATTTCAGAGATTTCTTGATTCAGTTGTTCTCCACCCTGTTTAGAGCAAGGTCTGAGGGGGTCAGGTTTGCTACCAAGCAGCCTTTGCACTCTGCATTGTCATTGTGTGAGTGGCAATGGCTGGGA
This sequence comes from Oncomelania hupensis, assembly GCA_036898135.1. Classification (NCBI taxonomy): domain Eukaryota; kingdom Metazoa; phylum Mollusca; class Gastropoda; order Littorinimorpha; family Pomatiopsidae; genus Oncomelania; species Oncomelania hupensis. Next base: position 17,203,670 of record CM072524.1, on the reverse strand, counting down.
TTTTGCCACCACTGGAGTAACGTGCTCGCTTCACTATTTCTTTTTTGTGTGTCGCCTTATTCTTCCGTTTTCTACTCCCTCCAATTGTCAAATTAACATCTTTCAGACTGTCATCAAAGGTATCCATCATAAATTTTGACGGATGGCTCCGGTTTATTAAGATTATAGATTGAATGTGGTGAAGAAATCGCTTTGTTTACAATTATCAACAAGGCTGGAGGTGTGGCCGGATATAATACTTTCGGGCGTTCTGATTGGCTGAAGGGATATAGAGCGTTTTGTCAAAAAGAAGCCGTGGCTCATAGCGCGTTTTGTGAAGAACTGTCATGTTTCACTGGCGGTTATTAAGGGTTATAGGGCGTTTTGTGAAGAAATATTTTTACACGCAGTTGCAGCCATTGGAGTTGAGTGTGTCAAGGGATATAACTCGATTTTGTTATTTTTGGCGTATAGCGCGTTTTGTCATGCAACCCTTCATATATATATATATATATATATATATATATATATATATATATATTAATACATTATGTACTGTAAGGATTGCATAATGTGTATATTTTTGACATATTTTATGCATTTTAAAGTCCAAGCATGCATTTTTGACTCAGAACCTATTTCAACTATCACAACTAAACTTGGTAAGGTGGTGTGTACCCATGGGACATCATAAACGATCAGTGAATTAATTACTTCACTTCAAGGTCAACAAAGGTTAATTTTTTTAAAAGACAATTTTTCACAAAATTTAACTTTTTTTCTAGGTTATTAACATTGAACTTATGGTTCTTTGATGCTTGATAGATATCAATGAGACGCACATACTATACACATTTGGTCAACCTCACTCGAAGGTCAAGGTCACTGGAGTTGTCCAAAGTCGGTTAGTGTAGGTACTTTGAAGTGACTTTGACCCTAAACAATGAGAGATATAAAGTCCAAACTTGTTGCATTTAGAGATGATAGATTCATATCTCATATATGTTCTGGTTTTGCATTGATCTTGAAAGTCAAGGTCATTTTATCAGACATGCATGAGAGGTTGCATGAAGGTCAAGGTCACTGTAGGTCAAGGTCATCCCAAGGTCATCAATCATTTGGCATAATACAACTTTACAATTGGCTGTAGTTTATTGGATTGTACATGGGTATTTGGAGCCGGAGGTCAAGGTCACCTCAAGCTCAAGTGCATAGAAAGATCAAAGTCGGTTTTACTTGGCATTTTAATGCCAACTTTATTTTGTTTTTTTATCGACACTTATTTTCATGTTAAATATTGCAAGTTCCATAAGGAGTCATTTGGGCTTTGCCTGGGTTCTACTTATTGAAATCCCTTATAAATTTTATGTAAAACTACTTTGCATCCAGTTGTAGATGGTCCAATTAAAGGTTCAAATGGAATCCAGCATACACACCACAACACTGCTAAATATGGTCTGATCCTCAACAAAACTCCTATGAATAGTTAGTTAGTCATTGTTTATAGGGTCCATTGGACTGCAAAGAGCCGAATCAGGACCACAACTTCGTTGAAAAAGGACTCACCCCAGATCAGTATAAAAGATCTGCTGAAACAACCCTAACAGGGGTGAGATTTAGCGGTCGCCCGGTCGCCCGAGGCGACTTAAAACGGGCTCGGGCGACCTCACTTTATAATTTAGGCCTGGCGACCTAAAAAAAATGATAATACTTGCAGACTTTTAGAAGCTAGGTTCGAAGCGAGGGCGTTTTTAGGTCACTGTTCGTCTGCTACGAGTATGAAGCATACGCGAGCGTTATTTCCCTTTGCCTACTTCCCTTTCGCGCCAAGCGCGCTGTCTGCTTTGTTTGTGAAAAAGACACCCGCTACAAATTACGTGTATTGTTAAAATTTGTGTTAAATATGTTACCGATTGTAATTGTCGGGCTGCCTAAAAATCATGCGGGCTACCTCACTTTACTTACTAGCTAGCCCGGCGGGCTAGTTAGTCTCCTGGGTTAAATCTCACCCCTGCCCTAATGGTCACACTGAAGGCACTCCACCAGCCGGCCATTTTACAATAAAAGCATCAACATGGGGACGCTGAGGTTGTACTCTAATTTATCGAATCCCCATTTACAAAAACAAAATAGAATATAAACATCATTATAAAATATTAACAAAACACTTACATAAAATATGCCTACATTGCTAAATAATAATACCATGGAAAGCACTAGTTACCATTTGGCGGAAAGCGTCCAATATCCCCAACAGACCCCATAAACAGATGAAGAGTTTTGGGAGAGTTTTTAAGGAAAAAAAAGGTGTCGGTCTAGTGAAGAAGATAGTAGATTGATAGAACAGATTAGGAACGGGAAAGAATAAATGAGAATGACAGAAACGGTGGTAATTTAAAGCATTTATTTCCACAAAGTGTGGATACTATTTATCCAGAAAACCCTTGGCACCCCAACGGGGGTCCCTTTATAAATAAAACCAGTTTTTAGAAATCTGTGTCATCTGTACATCTACCTTATATTTAGTCGTTGAAATACTAATGATTCACTTTAATGACATCAGACATCTACTCTAATAATAGTCAAATTCTGATGAATGCGTCTCTTTGAGGAAATGAGTCCAATTTTGTTAACTCTTCCTGTCTTCCAAATATGTCCCGTAAAACTCTGATGCTACCGATTTAAAATGTGCTGAAAGATACTAAACAAAGAAAATACCCAGAGTCATAACTGGATGCGTATCTGTTTAAATAATAATATTAAAAACTGATGAATGTAAACTATTAGTATTGCATCGCCGCACGAAAACACTACAGCTATTTATCACTGTTACCAAAGTTAGGAAGTTGCAGCAGTATGAATGCATGCAGTGATGCAAGTGGTGAAAAAATACAAGTGAATGTTATTTTTCAGTGGGTGCACAATATTTTGGAGAAGAAGACAGAAAGTGAGCGCATTGTGTTTGAAGACCCTGATCCTGATATTGGCTTCATTCTGCTTCCGGACATGAAGTGGAATCGTACAGACCTTGATGCTCTCTACCTGGTCGCAATCGTTCACAGACGTGGTACCAGTTCCCTGCGAGACCTTCGTGCTGCGCATATATCGCTGCTCAGAAACATCTTACACAAAGGAACAGTAAGTACTGTGAACAAAGGATCAGAGACTGCATGAGATAGGAGCAATTCTGCATTGTGGTTTTTAATCATAGTTGACTTACATTGTGAATCAACATGGATTGATTTGATCATACGTCACCTAAGAGGTCATATAAAGGTCACTGTATCAATTTCCACAAATGTACTATTTTCATTGGCCAAGTAGAGTGTGCGTAAAAAAGATATTGCAGTGTAATTGACCAATCATAGATGTCAGTATTTCTAGCCAAGCGTGGAATATGAACGTAAGAATACCTACATGGGCTACTTACAACTGTTGTCCATGAAAACAATAAACTAGAAGGGCAAAGCCCATATGACTCACATCCTTCTTATGGAACTTGCAATATTTAACATGAAAATGAGTGCTCAGAAAAAGAAAAAAAAATTAAATGAAACAATGGCATTAAAATGCAAAGTATCGACTGATCTTTCGATGCTCTTGACCCTGAGATGACCTTGACCTCCAGCTCCAAATACACTCATGTATGATCCAATAAACTACAACAAAAGTTGTATTATGCAAAATCAAAAGAGTGATCTTGGAATGACCTTGCCTGTCATTGACCTTGACCTTGGGATGACCTTGATGCTCATGTATGGATCAAATAACCTAATGCTGTTGCATACGACAGGTTAAATATATATATAGCCATTCCACTGTATGATTCATTCATTTTAATATATTTATTTAAAAAAATTACCAATTTTTTAATGTTTTCATCAGGACTTGACCTTCAAGATCAACGCAAAACGTAACTTGTATGAAAAATCAATCTATTATCTCTAAATGCAAGTTTTATTAGTTTATATCTCTCATAGTTTAGGGTCTAGGTCACTTCAGAGTACCTATACAAACTGACTTTTGACAGCTCCAGACCTTGAACTTGGAGATTGACCAAATTTGCACAATATGTGTGTCTCGTTGATATCTATCATTCATCAAAGAATCATGTGCGATATTAAGAACTGGGAAAATGTTATATTTTGTTAAAAATTGTCCTTTTTTTAACCAACATTTGTTGATTCTGTGACCTTGATCTTGATGTGAAGTCGTTCATTCACTGATCATATTCAAGGTATCATGGATATACACCATCTTACCTAGTTTGAGTGTGATAGTTGAAATAGGTTTTAAGAGAAAGACAGACTGAAAATAACGACAACAAAAATATTAATGTCAATTTTGTACAATTTAGAACTCATCTTGCACAGATTTAAAAAAATCTGAATTTTTGTTTGTTTGGTGTGGGGGTGAGTGTACATAAGACTAACATTGTTATGCATGCCAGTCAAAAATTCTTTCGATCTTATGTTTTGAAGATGAGCTAGATCTAGACTATCAGCACGATGAAACCATTGATGATAGTGCATTTTAATTCCCAAAAATGAATACTGGAAGGCGCTAGTAGTAGATAAAAGGAAAATGAAAAAATATAACATTTCTTATTTGTTGTCAAATGTAAGCGAAAGCGCACCAACTGCATGTCAACATGAGCCTGCCTTGACATCAAATGCTGATTTTTAGTCATATTGATTGCATCTGCAAAGAATATTTAACTGTTGTTATACTGACAAGAGCAAAGCATGAAACTTGAAAGTTTGTTGAGAATTAAAATGTGCAGCAAACTTGTCCAGTGCATGAACTGCTTTGTTATGGCCTTCAGCTCATGGAAACATTGAAAAGACCTTGTTGGGCATTATTTCATATTCAACGCCAAGATGCAGATAATGTATAATGTCAGGGCACAAGTATATCAACTAACAAGTTAGCATCTCTCTTCTATGTCTCTATCGACGTGCGCGTACAACTGATTGCTTCCCTTTACATGCTTTGAGCTCCATAGAGCGTCATCGGCCTGAAATAACTTTTTAGAAACTTCAAAACCCAGGGGAATTATGGGTAGAGAAATCCTTTTCTGAAATAACGTCGGCTAAATCCTTCTTTAGTTTCTTTGCTCGAGCAAAGGCAACCTCATAGGTATGGAGCACTTCGTCCATTATAACTCCATCGCTGATAATACTGCTGACAAGTTTCTGCCTTTGTTCACTACCAGAAATATGCAGTTCCTCTCCCAACTTTCGTTTCATTTCAGCGAGCACATCTTCGCGAGAACAGATTTCCCAGAATTCTCTATTCTATTTTTAGGTTTGGGATATCCCCGTTTCAGCTGGTGGCTAAACGGGACCACCGCACGTCGACTAGGGGCAATACGAGATACTAACTTGTTAGTTGATATACTTGTGGTCAGGGTCATTGCAAGATCATTGTTTTTGATATAATAAATCTTCTGCTATGTTTGATGTGGAGCCAGGTATCAAGGTCATCTCACGATCAAAGTCAATATTTGTGTTGTTTTGCAACTGTTTTGTTTAGGTATTTTAAAACGATCAATACTGGGCACTTTCGATTTTATGCTTAACTGTATATTAGCTATCTAAAAGTTATTTTCATAATTTTTCAGAAAGCAATTCAAGATCAGTTTGATATTTCACCCTGCAAGCTGAGAATCTATCTTCATTACCAGCCATCCTACAACCATCTACATGTTCACTTTACTCATGTCAGGTTTGATGCCCCAGGGTCAGACTGTTTAAGAGCGCACACACTGGAAGATGTTATTGACAATCTTATCATAGATGAGGAGTTTTATGCCAAGAAAACCCTACTCTATGTGGTCAGAGATGGTGATGAGCTATACAAAGCCTACAGAACTGTCGGTTACTTTGACTGAAAGGAATGAAAACTGATTGCTGCAGGAACTTTTTCACCGTCTATTCTTATATTGTTTTTAAAAAAATAGACAAATTTTAAAAACTATTTCAGCAGGGGTTGAAAATGGGAATTATAATAGCATGATAATTGATATATACTATGAATCTGTATTGACGACTTCTGTTTGGAAGCAGTGCAAAAAGCTCGACATCTGAAACGACAGTCTGAGATGTGCATAGTTTGTGTAGAGTATTTTTGTTTTATTTACTGTCACATTATTTTGTTTTCATTGTTTTACTTTATGTTGTTTTTAGTGATGTACTATATCTCTGTGTACAATGTAAATGCATTTGTGGACGGATACAATCTTGTATCTTGTATTCTGAGAATTTTCATCAAGCTTAAATGGCAGAATAATTGTCTGCTTTTATGGATAACCTTTGAATGCGGCTGAATATGGTTTGATCAAGAAGGAAATTGTATGTGATATTTAGGGGAAAATATTAGTAAGAATGTTAAGGTCCTTTGATTCCTATAATAAACTAATGAATAAATACAGTTATTTGTTGTGAACCAAGCCTAAAGTTTCAGCGTTTGAACTTTTTTGTTTAGTGAAAAAACTGGATACAACTTGCAGCACTGTTTTTGCTATTAATATTGCTGCGACCATGTCCATAATTATAGCAGACCTGTGCACATCTACGGATTTTCCATATTTTCTCCGATTTTCATGTGCAGAATACGGATTACTTATTAAAATTCTATTAAAATTCAGAAATTCTTATTTTTTTACTTGAACTGTCGTTACCGCTTGCTACTGAAAATTTTTTAAAACTACTGAAATTTGATTTGTTTGCTACTGATGAGCATTTTGAGTGTGCACAGGTCTGATATAGTAATTGAATAACTATGTGTTCCCAATGAAAATTCTCTCTCAAAGTTAACAGTATGGCACTTCCTTATATTTTAAACGAAAGTTGAAAGTCTGGAACACTTTCCTCCACTCCTCTCCAATATAGGACCACTGTTGGTTGAAAGCAAAGTGTGTGACAGCAGTTTCAACCTTTGAAGGTCATCTGACACACCCCCGATTCGTATAAAAGATCTGCTAAAACAACCCTAATGGGTAACACTGAAGGTACTCCACCTGCTGGTCCCTTTACTCAGAGCTGCCAACCCCTACGGAACGTCCGTAGTTTCTCCGTAAAATGTTCTTTAATTCCGCAACTACGCCATTTCAAGAAATACTACGGAAGAAAAATTTCAAAGCATACCTATTTTTTTACAAGTATCGAAACAAAGCCGCGAGAGACGTATGCCTACTAGGCTTTCGTCAATATCATAGACCTGCGCATTGCGTGTGCGCTATTTTTAGCTCAGCAGCCACTGCGCGGTAGACTGAGAGAGAGAGAGAGAGAGACCACAGTCATTTCCTGTGATCCCCGTGTTTCCTTCAGACGATTACACGCGAGGACTCGCTGCTACAGAGATGCAAGAGGGCAACTGTTTCTGCCCTAGCAGAAGAAAAGCCCTAACATGTCTATGCCTGTGAACCTATAACTGACAATGTGTTTTTTTTTGATAATATAAATAGCAGCTTTAACAATTTGGTTTTAAACCAATGCAGTATCCATGCCATTAGTACATGTAGTGAGCCATTGGGTTAGCTTTTCCGAACAAAATGTTAAAACTGTTTTTTTTTTTCAGGAACATTTCTATCATTTTAAAAATAAATATTTGAAAGTTAATGCTTTTTGTGTTGGTGTTTGGTTTTTATTTAAGCTAATATCAACATTTTAAATAATGCTCATTTTATCATGTGAAAATTCTTGTTCGTACATTTGCTACTGAAATTGAGCTGAAACTACTGATATTTTTCTTTGTTTGCTACTGAAAATTTTTTTTAGGGGTTGGCAGCTCTACAAATGCATCCCATGCAGGGGACGCTGAGACTGTACTTTTAATTTATCACAAAACAATAGATTATGAGCATCTAAACACATACATATAAAATGCCTATATTGCTAAATAATAATACCATAGAAAGCCCTAGTGACCATTTGACAGAAAGCATCCAGTATTCCCAAGCTGACCCAACAGACCCCATACACAGACGAGAAGTTTTGGGAGAGTTTTCAAGAAAAAAGGTAGGTGACTGGTCTAACAAAGAAGATAGTATATTGATAGAACAGATTAGGAACGAGAAAGAACAAATGAGAATGATAGAAACAGTGCTACTTTAAAGCACTAAATTTCCACACAGGGGGGATATTATTTATTCTGAAAACCCCGGTGCCCCAACTGGTGTAGTAATGTGGAGAAGTAGTTGTATGAAATCTGCATACAGAGAAATAGCTTGAAATCTTCGTTCCAGTTTAAATGAAAAAACTGCTACTACACAATATTTATTTGATGTTGGACTCGCACATACATCACTCCAGCTGAGTGACCCAGTGTGTTTCTGATGATGACCTTCAAAGGTTGATACAGTGAAATTGTGTATATTCTTGAGGATTACTGCAAGCCACCATCTTAGTCTATAGAAGTGACATTGCTGAGTACCATTATTACTCCACAGGTTTGCAGAGCTTGGTAACTATTGGGGGAAAAAAAGAAAAAGAAATTATCACTGCAGTACCACAAATCATTAAATAATATAATTTTTAATTTTGAGTTCGTGGATGTTCCTGAAATAAGACTGCCTTTTTCCAGGCAAATCTGGCTCATGATTGCATAAAATTACAAGAAAATCTAGTTTAACAGTATCACCATTAAAAATAACTGCTTAACCCTTACGAATATGTTATTTGTAAAAGAAAAAAAAGGTCTTGTTTTTAGGGCAGGGATGGCTCAGCGATCAGAGCGCACGCATGAGTGTGTCTCCGGCGACGTTGTATTACTTTCATCTATGTCCCTGTTGAACTCACATCAGCTTTGCAGGCATTTGGGTGGAGTGAGGTTGGGGTGGGCTGCCAGTCGGCAAGAAAAAGGGTTATAATACCCAACTTACGTCTTTATGAATTGAATGTTAATCAGCCATTGTATTGAACTTTCCAAATGGTATTTGTTTTGCTGGCTGTTTAACTTACCTCGTCATATTCATAATCAGTCAAGAGTTAAATTTTTTTTTATATGTACCAAGAACATGACACATTGTGCTGCATATAAATGATGTCATTTGGTGGGTAATAAATTTTTGTCGACTTTAGTTAGCAACTACCTGTAGTCTTGTGTTTCAAGTTTTTGTGAGAATCTAAAAACAAGTATGTGAGCCAAGAAACCCAGGGAACAAAACACACTTTTAATTTTTAACATTCTATACAAACATGACACACTTAGGAAAAAATCAGTAAAACCAAAAACTGAGCCAAGAAAAACAAGATGGCAAGCCATTCAAATGTATTATCAGACAGCCATACTCCTAGCCGAAAAATAAGCATTTTCAAATGTGTCGATTTTCTTGGCCTCATTATCCTAATGAAGCAAAATAAAAACGCAGAATGATGGGCCACTATCTCTAAGCAAAACCTAAACAAAATCGTCCAAGCCAATTGTTTAGAAACGGCGCAAAATGTGTTTAGAAAATGGTGAAGCACAATGACTTTGAGAATGTGTAAATATGAATGCTACAACATATATCTCAGCAGTAGTTCAAGTACAGTAAAACCTCCGTTTTGAGACCCTCTCTTAAACGACTTCAACATACGACTGGAAAAAAAATTCACCGATGCTTTGTACTATATAAACGACCTCTCTTAAAGAAGTTAAACAACTACCTCTAAAACTTGCAACCTTCAAATAATTACATGATTATACGACCTAGCATCTGAAAAATTCAGATTCCAAAGCAATACCATATTTGTGCGCTTGAAAAAAACTGTTTCGTTTACAACTTTTAACAGCAGACGATGCATTAAAGCAGCTTGAAATACTCTCAAGGAGCTGACCAGATTTGCCCTGAGCAGGCACTGTCAGATCTTGCCAACACCATGCTGTTTAAAGTGACATACTAAGAGAACATGCACGGGTGGGGGGGGGGAATCATGCAAACAAACAGAAATAACCGCTTTCTTTCAACAAAAATAACAACTATTCAATGATTGAATAAAAATAATTACAACAATATTAATGGGGTTAATATTATTGTGGATTTGCTTTGATTGTGATGACTTGTTTGCAGTAAGTTAACTTTATGTATTTTTTGATTTTGTGTGTGGGTTTGTTTTTTTTGTTGTTTGTTTTTTTCGTTGTATAATTTCTAATGCAATATTGTCAGTTGTTTCATGTTTGTTCCTTTCTTTTCATGTAAAGCGTTATGCGCTTGTCTATAAAATAAAAGTAATAGCGCTATATAAATGTCCATTATTATTATTTTATCTTATAAAATTTAATAGTTATAACTCCAAACATGCACTCAGCACTTACATACACTTTTAAACAACTATCATACCAACATCGATTTTTTTATTTTGTAAATAATGAGGAACAGGAAGATACGGACTGTATTAGTTGTGAGACACCGTTTAATCTATATTATTTCTGAAAGAGATGTTCCCTATACTTAATAGTATACATGTGTACTTTTTGTACATGTATTTATTTTACTTAATTTTCCAAACGTCTTTTTCGAATATGTTCTCCTTTTTAAGACCCCTCCAATTTAAGACCTCGTTTTGACGTTTTAATGGCATTTTAAAGGTCATAAAACGGAGGTTTTACTATATCTGCAAAGTAAAAATAATGAATTTCAGTAAAGCATAAGTGTGTTTTGAACAAAGTGAAATTCGAACCCACTGACTATCAACAACAGGACTGGTACTCAAGGAAGGCTCATGATTTGAAGAACCTGTATAGGAAACTCAATAAAATCGCTTCAGCAGTTTTTTACAATATTGAGCAAAACGTGATCAGCAACAAAATTAAAGATTTTTGTGGTAGAGCAAATATGATTGGAATAGAGGCTCATCCCTAACCTGGAGAATGTTCCTATAAAGTTTGGTCAAAATCAATTTATTCAATGGTTCTTGAGAATACATTACATGGTTATTGCTTTAGGTCCAGCGGACTCTTCAGAGCCAAATCAGGACCAGAAGTGAAAGAGGACTCACCCCTGATCTGCATAAAAGATCTGCCGAAACAACCCTAGTGGTAACCCTGAAGGCAATCTACCAGCCGGTCACTTTACAACAAAGACATCCCATACAGGAGATGCTGAGGCTATACTCTAATTTATCGAACCCCCGTTTACAAAAACAATAAAATACAAACATTATACAATAACAACAAAACTTTCATGCATATAAAATGCATACATTGCCAAATAATAACATAGGAAGCCCCAGTGACCCATTTGGCAGAATGAGAAAGCATCCAATATTCCGAAGCTGATCCAACAAAAAATGAGTTTTGTCCCGGAAGAGTTTTCAAGAAAAAAGGTATGTGACTGGTCTAGCGAAGAAGAAGATAGTATATTAGTAGATTGATAGAACAGAGTAGGAATGAGAAAGAACAAAGGAGAAAGACAGTGACAGTGGGAATTTAAAGCACTAAATTTCCAGAAAGTGGGTACACTATACTAAAAACCCCGGGACCCACACAGGGTGGGGGAGGGGGGTTCTCGAGATAAGGCTTCCAATTGATTGACCGACATTTGGCTCATTTAAATTCCCCCCTCCCAGTCCCATCCTCCAAAATATTTCAAAGCATTTCCAGACAAGTCTTGAAATACAAAAAGAGAAGACAAATAAAAGGAACAAGTTCGAAACAACTAACTTGACATGCTGAAATTTATTCAACCTACAAAGAAATAGTTTGCTTAGTAACGAAATATTAATAACCACGAATTATTTGTCTAATCTTAACAACTGCCTTCTCCAAAAACATTTGTGCACGTCTCCATATCATTACAACTTTATTACAGAAAATATTTTTAAAAACCTTCACATGTACGTCCTCCAAATACAAATATTACCAATTCCTGCTAAAACTGCAAGTTTCAAAAAGGCAGACTACTTGAGCTATATAAACACCAAGAAAAGGCAAAAGCAAGACAAGATAAAAATAATAATTAAAAAAAAAAAAAAACTACAACTTTTTCTGGCAATCTGGGTACAATCATCACGCTTTCAAAATGATGCATCATTAAGAGTACAAAACATATTACCACAGTCTGAGAACATGAAAACAAAAACATGTTTTAAAACGTGAAACCCAACACATTTTATAAGCTTAGGAAAGGAATAACAATATAGCGCACATAAGTATTTCGACGTGCTATTAATTTGAATAATAAAATCACTAATACTAATAAGCCTAGAGACATCATAAAATCGCAACAAAATACTTCCATTTTCAACCACATTCACGTAACGGCTATTATATTTTGTTGTCAGCGCACAAGCTCTATATCATGCCTATTATTAGCTTTAATTTACCATTTTCTGTCATCTTAAAAAAGAACTTTTAAAATTTTCTTTTACTTTTTTCGTAGTTCACAAAAGTACTGTTTTTTTTTTATCTGTTAGAAATGAACAAACTTGGTCTCAAAACTCAATTATGTGTACCATTAATAATATCATGACAGTGAAATGTATATATATACACTTGTATATATGGTTGCCCAAAACCATGCCAGATGCACTAGCAAACATGCTGTTCAAATGCTAATTTTTACAAGACATTAACAGTTTATCAAAATACAATTTTAGTCAACTTTCACTGTTGATGTGAACAAGACTGCCCAGGCTTTTTAGTTGAAAATCCTTTACAGACAGATATTTTTATCAATATATCAGAATATGCCTCCCAAAATAAAAAAACAACAAACAAAAGCTAAACACAAAATCGGAAATAATGAAATATTTGTCAACATTCTAATGTAAATGTATTGTTTGTATTTAGTTATTACCATCAAAAACAAACACACATAAAATCACTAGATAAAGGATCACACACACTTGCTCTTTCAGTTTTGTGTCCCTATACATACTATATAGGTAATGTGCATCATCCACTGGGACGACAATCGGTGTCAGTAGGTCAAAAGAATGCGCCTAAAAAATGTATACTAACACAACCCTTGCTGGATACATACAAAACTAAAACATCTGGAATCATTACCAGTACCAAAACACAAAATTACATTCAGAGCACAGCTCTGGAACTTTTGATGAGTACTAGCTGTCTAGCAATTGAACAAAAATGTTGATAATTTGGAAGCAAGATTTGAAATAGAAGTTTGTATTGACTGTACTTTTTAGTATCAAACTAAAATTCTATAGCTTCATTTCCTCAAGGTTGGAATTTATGTTCATGACAAGTAAAATAGATGTGAATAAACTTGTACATTGTTTACAACAAACCCTTTCACAAAACAGTACAGTGGAACCTCCCGGTATAAGACCGTCCAAAATCTGAGAAAAACGGTCTTATAATAGAGGTGGTCTTATACCGGAAATAGGGGGAAGGGGAGAGGGTCAGGGTCGGAGGGGTATGTAGTCATAATTTTTTTTTAAATCCTTTATGATAAGCTGAATTTGGGTCTTCCCAATGTCTAAACTTCTAGCAATAAAACAACTCTCCCCCTTTTCACTTCTTTCAATCACTTTCATTCTCTCTGCCAAACTCAAAACTTTCCTCTTGCGCTGCGCCATTTTGCCATGCCAGTGTAGGCGCATGATGTCCCTTACTTCGAACCGGAAATAGTAGACTACAGCAGGCGTACACTAACATGAGAGAAAAAAAACTAACAATAAATGAACTGATAAGTGATATCTCTTTTAAATTGCTTAAGACGGTTGTATATTGGGCTTAAGACACGGTCGCTGGTCGCATAAACAAGGTTGTCGCATACCAGAGGTCATTTATTATTGGAAGTGAATCTGTCAGAAGTTTTCAGGTCACATAACCAAGGGAGTGGTATACAAGAGACGGATACCGGAAGTTCCACTTTAATAAACAGGCAGAATTAATGAACAGTTCAAGCGCAGAAAATGTAATTTACACATGTTTCTCTTGTAAATGTAAAAACATCAAAACAGTGATCCAATTTACACTATTTTCTTCTACTATAGACACAGAATACAAATTTAATGTTGGCACACCTGAACAGTGCATTTTTCTGAACCTTTCTCTTTCTGTTCAACCGTTTGTTTGAAGATTAGGTTCCCATCTAATTCTAAACCTAATCTTTTCAAGGTGTGAACTGCATGGTTCATAAAATTTCACAATGGACAATCAAATAATCAACCCCTGCAAAACACATACTTCAAAGCAAATATTAATCCCAGTTAAGATTCTATGGGAGGCGCGAGTGCTTGTATGTGCGATGTTCAGGGCGAGAGATATCAAATATCTGCCAACGCCTTACTATTCAAGAACTGGAAGGAGTAACTTCAGCAAAACAGACTGGAGAAGCGTACGAGACATAGACCAGAAGTTAAATGTTCATACAAACCACAAAAGACAGATAAATATGAATAAAATCACTGACGGGAGAGAATAGTCACAACTAAAGATTGTTTCATTTAGGTCTGGTACTGTCGCAATTCCAGTTCCTATGCAATTCAATGTGGTTACTTCCAAAGAAAAACACTGCAATAATAAAGATACAATACATAGCACAAGACACATTCTCTTGAAATTCAGTCTCGCATCCTTTCAACTGTCAAGTTCACCTGCCATGTATGCACCAACATCAGAAGCAACAGTACCAAATTGCGCTATGCAATTATAAAATTGCAATTTATGAATTTTATCTTGTGCAGCGTTGTTCTGAAATGAGTTTTTTTTTAATTATTATTATTTGTTCAGATGATTTCAGCAAGTTCTCAAGAGTTCAAACACAACTTTCCATATTTACTTTCTACAACATGCTCATTCTTGTGTATCACCACCATTCTCTGCAGACGTATCAGACGTCCACAGAGTCAGGTTGTCACGAAGCAGCTGCATGATAAGTGTACTGTCCTTACAGTCTTCTCCCTGAAGGTTATCAAGCTCATTGATTGCTTCGTCGAATGCATCCTTTGCAAGCTGGCATGCCTTGTCAGGTGAATTGAGAATTTCATAGTAGAAAACGGAATAATTGAGCGCAAGTCCAAGACGATTTGGATGTGTTGGTGGCATGTGCTCCTTAGCAACATCCATTGCCTTCTGATACGACTGACTGGCTAGCTCGATAGCATTATCACGTTCCTTACCGTCGTCGCCATCCTTGTACTCGGCTATGTAACGACAGTAATCGCCTTTCATTTTCAGGTAGAACACGGTTTCCTCATCATTGCCTGCATTCTTCAGCAAAAACGTATCAAGAAGGTTGAGCACTTCCTGACATGTGCCGTCAAGCTCCTTCTCGACATCCTTGCGGAACTTCTTAGAAGTTTTCTTACGGCTCTCAGTCTCAGCTTTCTGCTCAATCATGCAAATCACACGCCACGATGATCGCCTTGCACCAACAACATTCTTGTACGCAACAGACAACAGATTACGATTCTCCTGAGTCAGTTTCTTCTCTGTCTCTACCACCACCTTCATTACTTGCGCCATGTCTTCATACCTTTCGGCTTGTTCCGATAATTTAGCTAAAGTGACGCGATCCTCAGTGCTCTTCATGTTTTGCAACAGCTTTGCACATCCATCTGCCATCGTTTTTGTCATTACTTGGTTGCCTAAACTTCAGGAAAAACTGTTCGTCTCACACAATTTGAGTCCCAACCTCTCATTCAAGAAGAAGATGGCGGATGGTAAAGCTTGACGTCCTGCCGCAGGTCTTTAAATTGATTTTGGGTCAGAGCTGTAGCCTCCCGATCAACGTTTCTGACTCATATTCATTTTTTTTAAAATATATATATTTACAGTATGATCTATCAGATATGTAAATGAAAAAATGTGTAATTATAGTACGCGTAATTATTACATTTGAATATGATTTTTTTTTCCCACACCCATACACACAAAATTAATGCCGATATTTTGTTTTTAAACGATGCAGACGATACGAATACGTCCTTGAACAAGTTCAAGAATTTTTAGAAAGATTTCCCTAACTAGGTATTTATGGGGAATTTTAATTTCTGTTACGTTGTTTACAAATGTAAAAATACTAAAGCACGAACGCAGTAATCTAAAACAGTGATTTATTTTTAATATACGAATTTACATAATAAGACTTGCCAAAGAGCTAAAATCGAAACTGAAAGTAGGAAAATCATTAGTCCTTCCCAGCGGCAGGGCTATATTCTACACATCTTACAGGGAATGGTAGGCTGATTCATTAATGGCGGCAGTTGACGCGTTTGCTTTCGTTCCTAGCGATGTGTATTACCTCATTCCAAATGACTAGCTTTGATGACACATAACTACGCGGCCTGTAAAATAGTTTGGTTTGTCATTCCTGACATTTCAAATTATATTTTTTAAAATAATTGTAATTTATTTTGTGTCGTCCGAGTAACATTTTTGTTTTCCTTATAAAAATGAAAGTAGATTTTAATGAAACATGTATACTAGCTAGCAATACTAGCATTGTACTGTTGTCGAGTATTCATTTCTGAATAATTGTCCAGCTTGTTCAGAAAGTTATATTATAATTGGTTTGTTTCATATTGTAATATAATTCAATTCAATTCAATACAACTTTATTTATCCACATAGGCCAGGGCAATTACAAGATTTAGAAGCAGCTCATATTTAAAATAGTTTAAAAACAATGAAATATAAAAAAAGGTAGCAGTACAACATTGTCACGTTATCTTATAAGCACATGACTTTTCATACAAACATAAACCAAACAATGTGAAACAAGGTAGCACAACATTGTCACGTTATCTTATAAGCACATGACTTTTCATACAAACATAAACCAAACACACACACATACACATCACGAACACTCATCACCAACTGTTAAATCAAATAAAAACATGAAGGTAAGAATATAAATCAAAATCATTCAGTCCATAAACAATCAATCGCTGAATCGGGCCATCGTTTTGAGCGTGTGAAAAAAAACAAACCAATGTAGTTGTGGGTGGGGGGTGGGTTGAGGAAGGTCTTAAAGCGGAGATAATCGCATCAAGGGTTGTTTTTTTTAATAAATTTTTAAAAGTTTAGCAGTCGAGTTAAAATTGTCTCAAACCTATAGTATAATATATATTATTCTAATTAATCCTTTTTCTGCCAATGGAGAACTGTAATGAGTACAACCATGCCAGGCAAACCTAGATCAAAATTGTAAAAATATACCAAAATATCTAGCTTAATTAAAATTAAATAAATTTTTTTAAAGTATGATAGAGAGAGGAAAGCTGTCATGTCATTTTTGCTGTATTTTTTTATGTATGGGTGCGCAGTGTTGCGTTCCTTCCATCTCTATCCCTGTTTGGCACATAGATCAGCTTTGTGGTCGTAGGTGTGCTTTGGGGTCATGGAGCGGGTAGAACCCGCTACAAAAGAGGGTTGTCTTACCTAATTTATGAATGTTAAACAGCTACTGTTCTGTTCTTTACTGTACCGCACTAGCTGTAGCAATTTTGTAGCTAAACAAATTTTGTTCAATACCTAAAAAATGGCTGAAACAATTTTGTTGAGTTTTGGTGTACAAATACTTAAAATCGGGGGCCATCCTTCAGTAGCAGTCAGGTTGTCAGTCAGTTGGTCAGTCCTGTTCACACGAATTTCACTTTTTTGTTCAAAACGCCAGGATCGCATGTCCTGGCAAGGCTGAAGCCCATTTGGAAAGACAAGACCATCAGTCTACATTCCAAGATAAGGCTCCTGCGCTCCCTTGTCATCTCCATCTTCTTATACACTTGCGAAACACGGACCCTCACAGCAGATCTACAACGAAGAATACAAAGCATGGAGATGAGGTGCTACAGAAGACTTCTGGGCATTTCCTATACCCAGCACATTACCAACAACAAAGTCTGACAGACCGTCACACAAGTCATTGGACAACACGATGACCTGCTCACAGTGGTGAAGAAACGGAAACTCCAATGCTACGGTCACGTCACCAGGCCTTGCAAAGACCATCCTGCAAGGCAACAGTGCAAGGAGGTAGAAGACTAGGGAGACCATTTGGGAATGGACTGGCTTGACACTGAGCGAAGTTATGAGGGGTGCTGAGGACAGAAAAATATGGAAAACGCTGGTTAAACGATCATCTGTGGTGCCCCAACGACTTCCGAGTTACTGGATATGATAGGATAAGTTCAAAACACACTGTCTTTATAACAATAAGCTTAAAACGTAGTTATCGTGTATTTATACTTAATGTTAAGATCGAAATACATATAAAAAGAAATGACATGAAGACATAATTATAATACAAACATGGAAAAAAATATTTACAAGTAAAATATAAAAGAGGAGGGAGGGTGGAGGAGGAGGAGAGCAGCTAAGAAAGAAGGGGTGTGCGGTGTGATGGCGATGGTCTGAATCGGAAAAGAAGGAATGATGCTGGTGATGGGAGACAAGATCAGACATTTTTAAGGAAGAAATGAGTTTTTTTTTGTATGTAATCCTCTGAGATACAGGAAGTAAGTGCAGAAAATGTAGGAATGGTGTGATTTAATCAGATTTTTTTGAGTTTTTAGAACGAGATGAACAGTTGAGTTGGAGCAGATGAACAGAAGAGAAAGGATATCCAGCCAGAAGAGAGTTGCAGTAGTCTAAGCGTGACAGAACAAGAGAGGAAATAAGTTTGGCTGTAGTGTCAGTGGTCAGATGCTTGCGAACAAAGCCTATTCTACGAAGCTCAAAGTTGCATGTTTAAAAGGTTTTGCAGATGAATTCTTCACATGGAGAGGGTGTTGTCAAGGATGACACAAAGATTTTTTTACAGAATATGATATAGGAATAGTGGTTTGGCCAAGAGTGACAAGGTCTACAGGGGAAGAAGACAGGTTGTATTTGGTACTGGTGAGCATAACTCCAGTTTTGTTAGCATTGAGCTGGAGCTTGTTAGCAGTCATCTAGCTAGAAATGTTTTTAAAGCAATCTGAAGTTTTGGTCAGAATAGACGGAAGATTTTAAGGAGTGTCACTGTTATTTAGCTGTATGTCATCTGCGTAGAAAGGGTGGAAAGTTTCATGGTTTTTGGATGATCTGAGACAGAGGAGATGTGTAAAGGGTGTGGAGAATAGGGCCTAGAACTGACCCCTGAGTAACACCGAAGACAAGAGGGTTGTTAATGCAGACAGATTGGAAACCATCAGAAAGGTATGAATGGAACCAGCTTAGGGCACAGTCTTTTATTCCAAAAGAGTTCTCAGTAACATTACATTACATGGTTATTGCTTTAGGTCTAGTGGACTCTTCCGAGCCAAATCAGGACCAGAAGAGTTCACAAGGCACTGAAGGAGAATGTAGTGATCGATAGTGTCAAAAGAAGCTGAGAGATTGATAAAGGTTAACAAAGAAATTTTACCAGAGTCAATGGCAGAGAGGATGTTGTTCACGATGTGAAGAAGATGTGATTCAGTACAGTAGTCAGGACGGTAGTCAGACTGGAATGGACAGAACAAGTTGTTGGAAGAGAGATGATAGTTGAGCTTTTTCAGGACAACCTTCTCCAGGAGTTTGGATAGGAAAGGGAGATTAGAGACAGGTGGTCTATCATTCCATGTTTTCCTTTTGCTTTGTTAGGATAAAGCTGTTTGACAACACCGCCAGTAAAATTAATACTTTTGAAAATGCTTACTTTTTAGGCTATATATGTGTAAGTGTCTGAAAAGACTTGTGAATGGCTTGCTATCTTGTTTTTATTTAATCCAAAACTGGGCATTCATTTGTATAGTAGAATATTGTGAATATGCTCAGTAAGGGGCATGCGAGTCAGATATATATATATTTGGCTTTGTCCTTCTAGTGAGCTATTTTATCATCATCATCATCATCATCATCATGATCATCATCATCATCGTTTTCATCATCGTCATCAACATGAATATTTATCCAGCTAGTTTAACAATAGCCCTAGATGCTTATATGTACCAGTAGAATTAGAAATTAACAATGACAAGGTTAATTATTAACAGATAACTTATACATTCTCTCTCTCTCTCTCTCTCTCTCTCTCTCTCTCTCTCTCTCTCTCTCTCTCTCTCTCTCTCTCTCTCTCTCTCTCTCTCTCTGGAACATTATATAGATAGATAGATAGATTTAAAAAAAAATTATTATTATTTTTAATTGCTGAAAAATTGCCTGTCGCACTTTGTAATGTTTCCATGTTGGCTTCCTGACAGTGGTGTTGAGAATGGTTGAATTCCAGGGCCATAGCTACACTTTAATCTTTATCTTTAGTAGTTTTATTGGTTAACACCCTTTCAGTTGATGTCCACTAATGGATTGGAAATCTTTAAATAGCATAACCTCATAAATACGCTTCATGCATGCAATCATCCTTCCTTGCTAAATTGAATGTATGTTTGATTTTTGCCTGTTACAGTTCCTTTTATGAACCCTGTCCTCGTTGAATGTGGCAATTCTATGTAGCTGTAAAGAAGTCTACAGGTCCTCATCATGCCTTTTCAGTTATTCAGCAATGTTTTTGAAACCAGAGTATTTTTGGTCATCGCTGTTCACTGGACCATGGCCATCACACTTGTATTTGTCAACAAACGTCTTGTCTCTGCTCACAAAGGCAGTAAGCAATTAATTTTGATTTGTATGTATAATGTGCATAGTTAGGGGTGCACCAATGTTTACATGTCTGCATATAAAAGATATAAAATAGTGGAAAATGTGCATTGCCAATATAATGAGGTTGTATTTTTTTTGGAATTTTTTACTCACATGGATAGCAGTGTGAGTCTATGTACACACCCCCCTCCTTCCCCACCCATTTCGTCCCTCACCCCCCAAAACAATTTCCAGAATTTTGAAAATCTGTACAAGATGAGTCTTAAATAGTCCAAAAATGAAATCATGAAAAAAATGTCTGTTCGATGTCTGCCGTCTGTGCAAAAACTTTAAAATGGCTAAATACGAAATATTACCCATTGTCAGCACAACGTATGTGGCGTTTCAGGAAAGTCATGATAATACTGTGTAACATCGGCTTCGACTGTGTGTATGTGTGTGTGTGACTGTGTGTGTTTGTTAAGTATTCTATTAGTACAGGCGATGACTGTGTGCGAGCCTTTGGGTATGTTTGTGCGAGTGTGTGTGGTTGTGATGCATGTGTGTATTTGTGTATGTAGGTATGTGTGTATGCATGTGTGTGTGTGTAAGAGAAAGAGAGAGAAAGAGAGAGATGTTGGTAAATATAAAACATTCTGCCATTGTCAAACACCAAATAATATTCCGATGGTTGTATCTATTACATGTCAATTGGCGAAATAAATTCCTGTTATCCTTTTACTCAGAGCCTATTTCAACTATCACAACCAAACTTGGTAGGATGGTGCATACCCATTAGACCTCATAAATGATCAGTGAATGAATGACTTCACATCAAGGTCACAAGGTCATCAAATGTTAGTGTTGTTTTTTTTTAAAGACAAATGTTTCACAAAATTTCACTTTTTTTTTCTAGGTTATTAATATGTAACTTATGGTTCTTTGATAGATATCAAAGAAGCGCACCCCACCGTGGGGGTGCCGGGGGTTTCAGTATAAATAGTATCCCCACTTTTTGGAAATGTAGTGCTTTAAATTCCCACTGTAGCTGTCTTTCTCTTTGTTCTTTCTCATTCCTACTCTGTTCTATCAATCTACTATACTGTCTTCTTCTTCGCCAGACCAGTCGCCTACCTTTTTTCTTGAAAACTATTCGGGAAAAAAAATTCTGATTTGTGTGTGAGGTCTGTTGGATCAGCTTGGGAATATTGGATGCTTTCTGCCAGGTGGTCACTGGGGCTTCCTATGATGTTATTATTTGGCAATGTAGGCATTTTATATATGTGTTTTGTTGATATTTTATAATGATGTTTGTATTCTATTTTGTTTTTGTAAACGGGGGTTCGATAAATTAGAGTATAGCCTCAGCGTCCCCTGCGTGGGATGTCTTTATTGTAAAGTGACCGGCTGGTGGAGTGCATTCAGTGTTACCACAAGGGTTTTTTCGGCAGATCTTTTATGCGGATCAAGGGAGAGTCCTCTTTCAGCGAAGTTTTGGTCTTGATTTTTTGGTCCTGATTTGGCTCAGAAGAGTCCGCTGGACCTAAAGCAATAACCATGTTATGTAACGTAATGTAATGAGACACACATACTTTGCAAAATTGGTTAACCTCTCTTCAAGGTCAAGGTCACTGGGGCTGTCCAAAGTTGGTTTGTATAGGTACTTTGAAGTGACCTTGACCCTAAGAGATATAAAGTCAAAACTTGTTGTATTTAGAGATGATAGATTTATATTTGATATATTTTCTGTTTTTGCGTTGATCTTTCATATGTGTTCCATTTTTGCATTTATCTTGAAGGTCAATTTCACTTTAGGATTTGTAAAAACATACAAGAAATGGGTCATCATACTGTGGAATGGCTGTTTATTTAACCCATAAAATGCAACAACATAGGGTTATTTGATCAGACATGCATGAAAGATTGCATGAGGGTCAAGGTTATCCCAAGGTCAAGGTCACTGAAGGTTAAGGTCATCCCATGGTCACCATTTTTTTGTTGTTGCATTAAACAACTTTTGCTGTACTTTATTTGATATTACATAGCTGTATTTGGAGCTGGAGATAAATGTCATCTCAAGGTCAAGAGCATAGAAGGATCAAAGTCGGCATTACTTTACATTTTAATGCCACCATTTCATTTTGTCTTTTCTTGGCACTCATTTTCATGTTAAATATTGCGAGATCCATAAGGAGCATGTGAGGCATATAGCTTTTCTCATCTAGTTGTTGAAATACATTGAAACAGTTGGGAATCAGAACAAGCCAAATGTCGGTCAATTTGAAGCCAAATTTTAAGAACCAATGAATAGATTTTGACCAAACTTCATAGAGACATTACCTAGGTTAGTGGCCTGCCTCTCATGCCATCATATTTACTCTACCACAAAGACCAAGGTCACTGGAGTCATTTTGCTGCTAAACATGTATTGCTCAAAGTCTAAAAAACTGCAAAAGCTATTTTGTCTAGTGTTGGTATACATGTACTTTACATCATGGCCATCCTTTAGTAGCAGTCCAGTTGTCAGCCATTTGGTCAGTCCCTAGCTCCAAATTTCACCGTTTGGTTGAAAACACAGTTTTGGCCTTACCTCAAGAATAGCTAAACCCATATTCATCATATTTATAGTGTGCATACTTTAACCACTGCTAAACATGATCCATCATAGTTGTACTTTGTGAAAGGGCAAGATCATTGTGATTCACCATTTTCTAAACACCTATTGCGCTGTATCTAAACATTGAGTCACAACACCGCCATAAAAATTAACACTTTTGAAAATGCTTATTTTATCAGATATATATATATATATATATATATATATATATATATATATATATATATATATATATATATATATATATATATATATATATATATATATATTATCAATAAATACTTTGTAGAGAAAATGTGTTTAGATCTCATCTAATCATTCAGTGGTAATGGACCTATATAGCTCAATGGTAGAGCGTTTATCTTAGACTTACACACCGATGATCCAGGTTCGAATTCCATGGTTGGGAAGATAAAAGTGGCCCATTTTCTCTGTCCATCTTAACAGTGTGATTGCTCTGGTGGTTTAGTGTTGATTTAGTGTGGACTATTTCTCTTTCCTGGGATGCCATTTCACTAATGGTGTGTGTAGACATTAATCTTCAATGTTCAATCATTCAGTTGCATTGATATTTTAAAATACTGAGTCTTTTTCAGGTATATGCTTAACCATTTGCTTGTCTTTGACAGTGGATTTTGATGGTGTCATTTCAGGCCAAGATCTGACTGTATTCATAGCATGGGCACAGTGTTTGTTTTCTGTGGTGACCATCTTCGTTGCTACTGCAATAAAGCGGCGCCTGTACATCCAGACATCTTGGCTAAGCATCTCAGTCCTCACCTTCCTGCACAGCGACGTATTAGCCATGACCTTTACCTTCATTGGGGTGATAGTAATGAACAATTTGCTGCTAAAGCACATCGGAGTGGCCTTTTACCAGGTGGCTAGGTCCTCTACTCTCATCTTCACCATTGTATTTGGCCGGCTGTTTCTGCGGGCACCAGTTACCTGTACCATGCTAATCTCCTGCGCCTTCATCATTGTAGGCTTTGCCATCAGCGTTGACCAGGAAATGCTTCTCAGCAGTTTGTCACTTGTGGGAGTTCTGTATGGCATTCTTGCCAGCATGTTTGCGGCACTTAGCGGTATATATATAAAACGTGCTGACAGGCTGGTAAATGGAAACTCTCTGGAAATCTCCCTGACCACCAACATCAATGGCATTTTCTTGCTTCTTCCCTTAGTATGGAGCACGGGACAGCTGCAGTACACTGTACAATCTAGTCGCCTGACTGACAGTGCAATGTGGTGGATGCTGGCTGTGACTGGTGTGCTCAGCCTGCTGGTGGGTTGGGCTTCCAATAAAGTGATCGGCCTAACCTCTCTAACTCATAATATGAGCATCAATGCCAAGTCTTTGCTGCAGACCCTGATTGCTGTGACTATTCAGGGCGAATCGAAAACTGTGATGTGGTGGCTGGGCAATTTGTTAGTTATGATGGGTTTAGTGAATTATGGACTGTCCAAAGCACAGGTACGACCAAATAGAGAAATGGAGATCAATATCAGGAAGTCGTCTGATAGAGTGGAAGTCAGTTATGACTCTGAATCTGAGGTATTTTGTGAATCTGAATCTGGTCAACAGAATTTGCTGCCATTATAAAATGTATGTTTTTTAATTTTAACCTTGAGGAATGACATTCACTGTGTCAAGCTTTAATTATATTTTGGTGTTTAAGTACTATACATAAATAATCAGTGTTTCAGAATTCTTGAAATGCAAGATTCCATCCACTGATTTGGAATTCAAATTGCATTTTTTTTGGGGGGGGGAGGGGGAGGGGGGGGGGAGTGAACACATGACCTCGATTTTTCTTTCATAATTTTGAGCAAAGATCAGACTTGCCTACCCCCCAAATCAGCTGTCAGTATTCCAGATGGCTGGAAACCAGATTTTCACCAGGTTTGACCAGATTTTACCGTGACGGACAATTTTCGAGCTGTAATTGCTTAATACAGCGCAACGGTTTGCATAAAATGAAAGAAACATACAATAACAAAATAAAATGATTGGTAATTACAACACCAACAACAAACTGAAAGGAGGAGAAAAAAAACAGAGGAAAATAAATCATCTCAAAGAATAATAAGAAAAACAATAAGCAAAAGCAATTTGAAGTATTTAATTGTTATTGAGTCATGAGGTGGATGTTACAGGTATACTTGATACAAACAATAGTATACAGATAGAAACATGAAATCACAACCATCTCACTGATCAATACAAACACTAATAGTGTTTTCATGTACATCAAGCTCAAACAAATAAATATGGATGCAACAAACCATAAATTAATATCATTTCTTGATACAGTTTTTTTGTTAAGTTAAACAGTAATGTTGAAAATACTGTCTGTAAGTTGTGTAACACTTAACTATCACAAAATAAACGTGTTTTGCATGTAGGAACACAGAATGCATCTTACATGTCCTTTAACAGTTGACCAAGCTTGTCTGCTTGATTAAGGGAAATATTCTCCTTGGCGATATACTTGCAGAACATCGCTTCTGCTTTGATGACCTTCAAGGTATCCGATCCGTCGTTCTGATAAAGAATGATGCTCTTGATCGATGTGGTGCCTTTGGTGCAGTCTTTAAAACGGTCATGTTGTTTTGAAGCCACGTGGTGTTCGCAGTCATTTTGTCCGCCATGTGCGATGGTAAAATCAACTTTGCACAGTGTACACTGAGCGAAGTCTGCATCTTTGGGCGATTTAACAAGGCATGGCCATTCCTTGTGATAGGCAGGGAGAAAGTTCTGCTTTCTCTTGCTCTTCACTGGTGCATCTCTGTCAGTGTCGGGAGAGCTCGTCTTAGCACGACTTCGCTTCATGATTTCCGAGCTGGGAATATAGCAAGGGTGCGCGCAGAAAATTTCAGTTACGCATTCATCAACTTCCGGACTTTGACATCCGTCTTCAGAACAATCGGCTTAGTACTGGTAACAAAACAAAAAAAAACATTTTTTTAAACAAAAAATTCGACGACAATTTCGTTATTGTATTTTTACGAGTACGGTCAGATTTTCGTACTTTTTGCCAAATACTGTAAAAATACGGTGAGAATCCGTACGGTAGGCAAGTCTGAAAGATATAGTCTTGAACATCTAATACGCATCACTGAAAATGTCTATCTTTCTCAACTGAAACTAATGGGATGCACAGTTGGCTCAGTTGTGAATGAAGCGGCAGAACAAATAGAAGCATGGAATGTTAAGCAATAACATTGCAGCCAGTACAGGCAGAAGTTTGAAGCTGATTGACCACCTGGAGTGCCACCCCCACTGGCTCGGCTCTGCGTGCCGGGGGTGGACCCCCGCCTCTCTCTGGTTGGGTGACTAAGCTCGCCCAACTTTTTTTCTTCCCTTTTGTCTTGTTTCTGCCTTTTTGGTCCTTTCACCTGTATTCTCTTTCACCCTAAAATTCTGTCCACTAACTTTGTAGCTTTTCCCTTTTCTTTCTTCTATCTTACTGGTTCTTTCTATCCCTTCTTTCTTCCTAAAATTCTCCCCCATACAGGCAAGCTTGCATTGGTTCCGCATGGCCAGAGGCTGGATGCTTGTGGCCTGTCTAAAAATTTCACAATCGTGAATGCGGAAGGTCTGGCATGAGGGGCGGCCCCAGGCCTATGGACATCACTGACCATCCATTGTCCCTTCCCTAGCATGGCAGCTCTTCTAGAGTTATTTTATTTTTGCCATGGTTGAGCCTACGCTTCAATGACTACACAAACAAAACTACAGAAATGATGACATAGCTGCCTGTACTGCCAGTGGTTCCAAGCTGGTTGACGGCCTGGAATGACAAAAAAAAAAGGTTTCCCTGAGACATTGTGCCCCTACTCCTTCAGATAAGAGTATAAACCCAGGTTTAGTCTATGCATGCATGCATTCCATTGCATGGACTTTAAAGATCCTGACGCTCATTCCTAGAAGGGTGAGTGCCGGCTATACAAACACACCCAGCAAGCACTAGGTCCCTTCTCCCCCATATTCGGTCGCACAGGATTGTGCTCATTTGTCTGGGTGTCATACTAGGTGCCCAAAGGCTGCAGGTGGGTGCCTTAGGTGGCATGAGTTAGATCCTGTAGCGGCCAGCACCTTGAGCTGTTCTTGAGCAGGAAATGCACTATATATACACCATGGACCCATCACTGTTACCCTATACGCATTGTGTCCGGGGACGTTAATTTACTTACTTACCACTGTTCCCAAAAAGGGTAACCTTCAGAAGTGTTAAAATTACCGCATCATCAGCCTCATCAGCCATCCCAGCAATGTCCTCCTGAAATGAATACTCAACAGGTTGAAACCACAAGCTGACCAAATCATAGCTGAAGAACAAGCAGGATTCAGGGCAGGCCGCAGTGCCACTGAACAAATTTTCAACTTAATCTGCGAGAAATTCCTACATCACCAACATCTATATCATGTGTTTGTAGACTTCAAGAAAGTGTCTAATTGAGTCTGCCATGCAGCTCTGTGGGCAACCATTATAGTGTACAACATCAGCCCTATCAAGATTCAAGATTTATTGACTTCATGTGAAGAATTTGTTTTGCGCATATGGGATACATCAGAATATAGGTTATAAGTTCATACACAATACATTACAGCACAGCGCAAACAGACACATCGCTTTATCACATTTACGCAAAATAGGCTATTGAAAGTAAAGCAATCAGACATCACACATCAGCCAATCAGATCACAAAATAGAACCACAAACACTGTCAATATAATTTATATAATGTTACCTAATCGCGTCAAGCACCCACATCTCAGTCTATACGTCAATCGATTAAACCAATATACAACACCTCACAGTTCACATTACATTAATAGTCAATGTATACATCATGCACAAACAATCAATACATTTTTGCACGATTCCATTTAAATTATCATGACTAGTACACAATATGACTAGTAAGTACATATGCCTAATGCGCAATTGATATCATAATACATTACATGACTAGTAAGTATACATTATTCGCACACAATCGATAATTGTCACACACATTCATACGGCATACAGTAAATAGAAAGAAACTGAAAAAGGTAGCTCTTATTGAAACAAATTACAGTTTGTCTTACCCCACTCCCACCCACCCCCACCCCCTTTACCCAGCCCAAATGCTATGGAGATTTATTGTAACTGCTCGTTGAGTAGCGTGATTGCAGAGGGGACAAACGTCTGCTGGAAACGGTTGGTCCTGCACTTGGCAACTCTGTACCTGCGGCCAGAGGGGAGCATCTGGAACTCGCCATGCAGTGGGTGCAGCTCGTCTTCCGCTATCTTGCGAGCCTTTGTAACAGTGCGGCTGCACTCCAGCTCCTCGATACTGGGCAGTTGCGACCCCACCACCCTCTCCGCCTGCCTGACCACCCGTCTCAGTCTGTCTCTGTCCTCCTCATTGCATCCATGCAGCCACGTGGTCAGGTTAAAGCTCAGCTTGCTCTCTATGCTGGCTCTGTAGAAGGAGGTCAGAATTTCGTTGTTGACATTAACATTATTGAAGTCATCAAAAGCCTGTATGACAAGGCTACCAGAGCAGTCCTCCACAACAGCGCAGTTGGGAACTGGTTCAGAACAACAATTGTGTCAAGGTTGCCTTCTCTCTCCAACAATCTTCAATATCTTCCTGGAGCGCATCATTTCAGAAGCCCTTGCAGATCAGAAAGGCATAGTCAGCATATGGGTAGAGCAATCTCCCTCCGTTTTGCAGATGACATTGATGGATTGGCTGGAGAGGAACAAGAACTTGAACAGCTGGTACAGAGCTTGGCTCCAGAGCCTTAATTTGGAATGGAAATAAGTGCTGAGAAGATCAAAATGATGACCAACAATGGCATCAACACAGACATCAAAGTCCAAGGCCAATCCCTCAACACAGTGTACAGCTTCAAATATTTTGGAGCCATTGTATCAGACAATTGATCCCGGCAGGAAATCCTCACCAGGATTGCACAAACAACAGCTCCCCTGACAAGGTTGAAGCCCATTTGGAAAGACAGGACCCTCAGTCTACACTTGCGCTTGTCATCTCCATCTTCCTATATGCTTGCTTGGACCCTCACAGCTGACCTACACCGAAGAATACAAAGCTTGGAGATTAGGTGCTGCAAAAGACTTTTGGGCATTTCCTATATTTAGCACATCGCCGACGGCGTAGTCTGACAGACCATCACACAAGCCATTGGACAACACTATGACATGCTCACAGTAGTTAAGAAACGTAAACTCTGATGGTATGGCCACGTCACCAGAGCATCAGGCCTTGCAAAGACCATCCTTCAAGCAAGGAGGCAGAAGAAGAAGGTGACAGAAAAAGAGATGGGAGGATAACATTCGAGAATGGCCTGGCTTGATGCTGAGCGAAGCCATGAAGGTTGCTGAGCACAGACAAAGATGGGGTATACTGATTAAGCTATATATAGATATATATATTTATATGTATACATATAGATATATCCTTAAATATATATATATATCTATATATATTTAAATATCAAATTGAGTGGATAACATGTTGTCATTTTAAAAGTGTTTTTATGTTTTGTTTGTATGTATATATACATTTTTTTTCTTAAATAAATGTAGGCATCTGTCTTCAAAATCTGGGTAAAATTCGCTTAAGCCGAACCCCAGGGTAATTTCTGGGGGAAAAGGTTGGCTTATCCGAACTTGGACATGCAGAAACTCGGATAAGCGAAATTATTTTTTATTCCCCGGGCGAGTTCGTCTTAAGCATGTTTGACTGTATATTAGCTTTCTTGAGTGCGCTTTATTGAAGCATAATGCTGTTTGTCGTTTTCAAGTATATTTCCTGTTTTCCACAGAAAGACGGTATACTTCAGCATTAATTGCACACAAATAACATTGTCGACCAGTTGCTATTTTGTAATGTGAAGTACTCAATTGAGATGAAAGCGCGTGTGCTCTCACGCACACCCACACACACCCACACCCTCACACACACATATATTATATTACATTTTAATAAAACCTGTATAATAAAACATGCCCTAAAACAGTTTTATTCCAATCTGATTTTAGAACAGAACTGTGTATGTTAATTAGGGTTTTAAAATGTAAAAACATAATGGAAAGGTTACTAATATTTGAACCATAGCCATTCACACCCTCCCTAAAATGTTGTCATTATTTAATTAATATACTTAAAATATTACATAACAACAGATTTTGAAGCTTTTTGTTTAAAGGATAATATCTCCAAACTTGCAGATACTAAAATATGTGAGCTTTAAGGACAAATATTTGTTTTTATTTGCATTTACATTGATGATTTTACCATGGTCTCTTTTTGATCTTCTGGTCCATATTTACAATAACTAAGTACATTTTTTTTAAAAGAAAAAAAAGGTTGTTTTACCACTATTTGCATTAAGAAATCACAAAACTAATTTCCTTGCTGTCTTGTGATAGCCAGGACAAACAACACCTAGATGCCCATGGTCTCACAAGACAGACTTATGCCTACTACTACTTGTGACAGCAATCTCTCTGCCTTTACATGACATATTTGAGTGAAAATATGTTTGTGTTGTTTATTTTAATGTGTGATCTTGAATGCATTTTATACAGATGGCTGCACTTTGATTCTGATTTAGAAGAAAGGTGCATATAATTTATGTATAAACAATAGTATCCAGTATAATAGACTTGGTCAACTTGCCTGTGTGCCACCATAAACTTGACATTGTCACGTCAAACGGCATCAAAGCAAGGCTGTTTCCAGCAAAACTTTGCCATTGCCGGGTGATGTCGCCAAAATCCTGAGTTTATTTTTTTTATTTGTTTGGTTTTTTTTCCTCCAAATTTATAAACTGTAATGATTACTTCTTGACGTTTTGAGGAAGTTGTCAGAATAATGTGGGTGTTTTTTCACAGTGAAGGTTTAAGGTTGATGTGTGTGACAATAATTTTATTTGTTGAGAAATTGTTTTGCCTCAAAGTAAATCTGTTTGACTGTTTATGATAATGTCTTTTGCCCATTTGACATGACTCTTTGTTTGGCTATTTGGGTGCAATATTACTCATTGTGTGTTCACAGAATTGAAGACATTTTCCATTACTGTTTATCAAAGAATTTGTATTTTCTTATACAAACTCTTACCCCAAGGATGGGAGTAGAAAGGGGGTGGGGGGGGGAGAAGGGGGTCTGTATAAATAGTATCCCCACTTTGTAGCAATTTAGTGCTTTAGATTCCCACTGTTGCCGTGTTTCTCCTTTGTTCTTTCTCGTTCCTACTCTGTTCTATCAATCTACTGTCTTCTTCGCTACACCAATGCACCTATACCTTTTTACTTGAAAACTTCCCTTGTGGGGGTGCCGGGGGTTTCAGTATAAATAGTATCCCCTCTTTCTAAAAATTTAGTGCTTTACATTCCCACTGTCGCTGTCTTTCTCCTTTGTTCTTTCTCATTCCTAATATGTTCTATCAATTTACTATACTATCTTCTTCTTTGCTAGACCATGCAGTCACCTACCTTTTTTTCTTGAAAACTCTTCCGGGACAAAACTCCTCATTTGTGTGTGAGGTCTGTTGGATCAGCTTGGAAATATGGACGCTTTCTGCCAGGTGGTCACTGGGGCTTCCTATGATGTTATTATTTGGCAAATGTAGGCATTTTATATGTATGTGTTTTGTTGATATTTTATAATGATGTTTATATTCTATTTTGTTTTTGTAAACGGGGGTTCGATAAATTAGAGTATAGCCTCAGCGTCCCCTGCGTGGGATGTCTTTATTGTGAAGTGACTGGCTGGTGGAATGCCTTCAGTGTTGCCACTATATAGGTTGTTTCGTCAGATCTTTTATGCGTATCAGGGGCGAGTCGTCTTTCAGCGAAGTTGTGTTCTTGATTTTGTGGTCCTGATTCCGCAATAGGTCCTGATTTGGCTCGGAAGAGTCCCCTGGACCAAAAGCAAGCAATAATCATGTAATGTAATGTAATGTTCTTGAAAACTCTCCCAAAACTCCTCATTTGTGTATTTTGGTCTGTTGGATCAGCTTGTACGCTTTCTGCCAAATGGTCACTAGGGCTTTCTATGGCATTATTTTTTGTAGCAATGTAGGCATTTCATATGTATGTGTTTTGTTAATATTTTATAATGACGTTTATATTCTATTTTACTTTTGTAAACGTGGGTTTGATAAATTTGAGTGAAGCCTCAGTGTTCACTGCATATTTATTGTAAATTGCCTTTATTGTAAAGTGACCGGCTGGTGAAGTGCCTTCAGTGTTACCATTAGGGTTGTTTTCAGCGGATCTTTTATACGGATCAGGGGCGAGTCCTCCCTCTTTCAACAAAGTTATGGTCCTGATTTGGCTTTTTTTATATTATATATATTAGAAAGAAAGATAGAATTTATATATAAAATATACTTAATATTCTAATAAAGATTATCTGACCTGTGATTAACTTTTGTTTTTATTACAAAATGGGTGCTTAAAAAAATTGCTGGACTGTTTGTTGTTGTTTGTAGATTATAGTCACACGACACTTTCGCATATAGGTGACTACTGGACCGATTTATACTGACACCAGCGGGCCAGTTGTTGGTAAAGGGGAAAATAATATGATCACACGTTGACCAATCCGGGATTCGAACCAGCGACCTTTCGGTTACTAGCAAGACGCTCTTACCAACTGAGCTACCCGGCCCCATATTGCTGGACTCTATCAGGTGCAAATTAAGGTCCTTCGCATACACTAAGAGTTCATCTGTTACGTTCAAGATTCACTTCCCATAAGCATGTAGTGATGGGGTTGTCAGTGGTGTCCAGTGATGGTGGTAGGTGTTAATAAAACTATAACTCTGTTTGACCATTGTCCGGAGTCACAACACGTAATTTACAAACATATTCACAAACAGAAATAAAACACACAGGCTGGAAGGTGTGCGTTGTAGCAACTTTACTGAACACAAATACAGAAAACATTCTTGCAAATAGCATTGACAGTGTTCACAAATCTATATTTTACTCTTCTACAGTTCACAAACTCTTTATTCTGACCAACATTTTCCTACATTGGTTCCTACTTCCCTACCGTCTATTTTCCCGTTCTAACTAACTCTAACTCAACTCCATATCTTCTCTCAAGAGCATCCTAGTATTTCGATCTCTCTCTCTACCTCTCTTCTCTATCTGTCATTTCTAACTCTCTTCTAACGCTCTTTTCTAACTAGCAATTCTATCTCTCTGTCTGTCTCTTCTCTCTTTTCTTACTAATCCCGAATACCTGTCCTGCACTCGTTTTTATTCTCCTACTTCCAGAGCTTGTGTGGTTCTAAAAACTCAACTGTTGGTCCCAACACTCAGTTCTCTCCTCCTTTCTGTCTATCAAAACCTTGAGATATAATTCTACACTCTACGTTGACTATGCCTGTTGACCTCGTGAACACCTGGACTAATAACGGAATCCGCCTCTGGTAATAGAACCCGTTGTTTGACACAAAGTTAACAAAGACTTTCCCCCACGCTATCGTATCTCGTCAACATCTCGGTGATCGGTTCTGACAAACCGGGGACGCCCATCCAAGATCAGACCCATGGACACAAACCCATTCTCTTAAAGAGATACGTACATGATAGAGTTACAAAGAGAATACAAAATGCGAATGAAATCCAATAATTTACTATAATAAAAGGTTGCTTCCACACATATTCATATTATGCAACATGATTACATTAGACAATATACCAAACCAATGAAAATAACACTTCAAGCACCTATTAAAATGTACATTCCTAAAGAAAGAATATCAACTACTGGTTAAAAGATTCTATAAACTTATCAGCTTAACATACCTCTTCATTTATCATGATTGTCTTACTGTATTCAAGTTATATGCAACAAATACACAAAATTGCAGTCTAACTGCGAACATAGAAACACCATTGTTTGTACAAATTATCAAACTATCTAATTACATCTGTAATAACATCCCATATCTTGCAGTGCCTAAATATGCAGCAAATTTCCCGGCGCCCGTGATCAGTGGTTGTAGGTATTAATCTTCTGTCTTAATCTTTGAATGCTAAAAGGCAAACGATAGAGCCGGAACTCTATAGTCATTGTCCCCTCTGCCTGCTATCGTTAGTCCGTTATCACCTACTAACAAGATGTCAGGAAACTGAAGCTCTGGACCTTGTATCATAACCTCTTTCTCCTCTCTACTAAACTTGGCACTGCCACTATGTCTTCTCCTAATATCTAACACGTTGGCGTTTATTTAGATGTACCGTGTCTCAGGGAATAGCATAAGTGAAAGATCAACCATTTAAATTAACCAAGGCTAGGCCACTCGGTTACAAGCATAATGTTTATTTATTGTGTTGTTGTATCCAATAATTTTTTCTTATATACTTCTATGTAAAAACAAAAAGACATTACATTACATGATTATTGCTTTAGGTCCAGCGGACTCTTCCAAGCCAAGGACAAAAAGACGAGGACATCGCCTTGATGACATCACTCAATATACATGTTTTGTTTTAGGTTCAAGGTGTTTGTACTCTCTAATTACATACGAAGTTTAAAGAAAATAAAATAAATTAAAAAAATTAAACGATGACATCAATTCACCATGCATGATGATTTCACTCAATTCACATAAGTTCGGTTGTATGATGATGGCATCTGAACAGTCTAATAACATTGTTGCACCCAATAATATTTTCTTGCAACTACAATGTTTAATTTTTTTTTTTAATGACATCACAATGGTGACTTCACTTGATATACACAAGTCTTGCTTTACGTTTCCAGGCATTTGTACAATCTAATTTAGTAATTACATAAAAAATTGCTAAGGAAATAAAAGTAAAAATATATCAAATGAAACAAAACAAAAACAACTAAAAAGATTATTTCACTTCACTATGATGACATCACTCTATTTGCGCAAGTTTGGTTTGGTGTTGTTGGCATATGTAACGTCTAAATTCATACCAATTAAGTTTAAATTAAATTCCTCCAGTAGTTTGGGAGAAAATGAGCTTTAAAAAAAATACACAAATGATGTCATGACCATGGTTACGTCACCTGACATACATACATTTGTGTCGGCTGGTAGCATCTTTATGTTCTGACTACATACCAAGTTTCAAATAAATCTGTCCATTAGTTTTAGAGAAAAGGGAACTTGGACAGATGGACTAATGGACAGAGAGCCAAAAACAATAGTTTCCAAGCTTCGCTCTGGAACTAAAGAAAGATGTGCAAGATAAAGCTGCTGTGATACATTATTTTTGTTTAAATGGTGTGTGTGTATGCATTTTCTTTGCCATGTATACCATCATGTAGTTTTCTTTTGTAGTTTTGTTTTTTTACAAGCACAAAACCACAATAAAAAGTTAATGCGTGTGTTACTCATTTATTGTCTATTATTCACCTCAGTGATTTAGACATTGAAAATAAGAAAATGAGCATATTACTGAACAAATTTAAATAATTAACTATATCAAATAATCAACTGCGAAAAATTAAATTAAATAACTCTCTTTCTCTCTTGTTCTCTCTTTCTCTCTCTCCCCCCATACATTTATGATTTAATTTACACATAATTTAACCCTAACCCTTAACCTAACACTAAGCCTAACAAAGCCCTAACTCTAACCATGGACCAAAGAATAGATTTTTATTTTTGGTCTATGCCCTAACGGAACACTGATTTGACATCAAAATAACGGGGTCCATCTAAAGAAAGTACGTAGAGGTTCAAGTGCATGTCAGAATAACGACGTTTCTACCTAGCCTCACACACACACACACGCATGCAAACACACAAACACAATGTGTACCGCCTCTTCACACAGTGTACGCGCCTTTCATTCTTCTTTCTTTGGTAAATTAACGTCCCCGGACACAGTGCGTATAGGGGACAAATACGCGCCTAATGGGCTGAGACGCATTTAACAAGTTGAGACATGCCTCCACAGATCTGCGTGGACATGTCATTGTCAATAGTTCACTGTCTCAGAATAAACAAAACAAAATGTGTATTATCTTTGTTGATAAAATTTCGCGAGTGTTGCAAGCAGTAGTGAATACATTTTATTCTTTCACTTATTCGGCCTTATTTTCTATAATAAAAACAACCAAAGATACTAGAAAAGTATTTTATAACTATCTTTGAAACAACCACTAATGTGCAAACTTTTAGATTATCCGGCTAAGGAAAGATAACTCGTGTTAGCACTAAGAATACCAAGAACGCGCGTGAATATACATGTGCTGTGTTTGGAACAGCTTTTTGTCGACAAGCAGGTGATTTTTTTTTAAAATTTATGTTTATTCTAGAACCTGTATATAATTGCTGGTCAATATTTTGAACTAATTTCCATCGGTGGTTTGACGCTTTTTCGAAAAATCGGTATAATAATCTTTTAGTTTCAGTCACGCTGATCAATCTACAGAATGTTCACTTCTGTAGACTTAATTTTGGAACGCGATGATTTCGAAAGTAACAAAGTTCTATATCAAATGTCTAAAAAGAAATACAATCATGACATTATTTTAAAAACTTAAATAAATATAAAGCTTCTTCTTTCCGTTGACTACCACTTTGAGTTTGACTTTCATCTTGACTTAAGTGAACTCTTGATAAATTTGACATTATTTGTTTTCTCTTGTTTGTTTGTTTGTAGATTATAGTCACACGACACTTTCGCATATAGGTGACTACTGGACCGATTTATACTGACACCAGCGGGCCAGTTGTTGGTAAAGGGGAAAATAATATGATCACACGTTGACCAATCCGGGATTCGAACCAGCGACCTTTCGGTTACTAGCAAGACGCTCTTACCAACTGAGCTACCCGGCCCCACCGAATGTGTTTTCTCTTTTTGGAAAGACTGAATTAAGAACACTGTTAGTGTTACACTGCTCAAAGTAACTTGCTAACGCAGTAAATCGCTAATTTAAAAAAAAAGACTAATAAATTATTTTGCATGTTTAAAACCTTTTCATTTGTACAGACTAGATGGATCCAGCAGATAAAGAATTGTTGATCCGCTGGCGTCCAGAACTTGTGGAAAATATTGACATTGTAAATGGTCTTCTGACGCATCTTCAAGCTCGAAAAGTTTTAAACCCACGCATGGTACAAAATATAACAGTAAGTATTACTACCAGTTTTCATTGTAAGTACTCTCGAACATCTTTGAATGATGATGTTGGTGATGTCAATTCTTGTATAGCGCAGTTTATCCATGCTATAGAGTGCTCCCAGTTAACCCCACAATTTCGAAGCCCGATCGGGCAAATGGAAATTGAACCCGATTCGGGCAAAGATCGGGCGATCGTCGGGCCAAAACTACCCGACCGTAATCCAACTTTTGCCGAACGGTAACCCTATTTTGGCAGAGATCGGGTATATATGTCAGGATACCCAAAACCTACCCTATTGTAACACATCTTAAACCAAAAACAACCCCGATAATGCCTCATCCCTGGCCAATGCTGATTTACCTAAAATCATTTCCCACATATTGGTTATGATATGTGATTGCATGAAGAAAAAATTGAGATGTCTGGTGCTAATAGGGACTGTTGGCACAGGCGTTTTTGTTTTTGGAACTCCTTGGTGTGTCCCCACTGAAGTATTTACACACCATTTCGATAACGATATATTTTAAAGTGATCTTCCTAGGCTATCGAAAAGGCAAAACCCAAAAAAACAACCACAGCAGAATATGTTTTCGCAGGCAAAAAAAATACCAGAGCACTTGCAACTTTATAAGAAGACAACTGTAGAAGATTGGCGCCTTAGGCAAAGGACAACCGAAAAAGACCAGCAGTAATGGGCAAGGAAGTTTACCCTTGGCTTATAATGTATAAATAAGTACAATAGTTAAAAGAAACACTTAAACAATATTTTACATATTCAGTTGTATGATAAAAATTAAGAATTACAAGCACAATTAAATAATGATATCTTGCTGAATTGATTTTTTATAAATATTTTTTATATGAGTACACCCCAGCAAATGTGAAGCAAACGAAACAGTCCACAAACAGTTTAGCCAATGAGAAGCGAGAGTAGGCCTATGTTAGCTTGTGTGCAGCGTGCCTTTGTGGTGGGCAGAATCGGGCGACACGCGGGAGTGCGAATCGTTACGCATCCACATTTCTGGACTCCGCTACGCAACGGGTTTTTGTAAGGCTATTTCGGTCCCTACTCTACTGTAGCCAGACAAAAGTTGGGATAAGTACTGTGCCCTAAGCGCTGCGAGTGGGCCCCAGATCGGGCTGGTTTGCTGGGCTCAGTGCGCTCACAAAAGTAAAGTAAGAGAAAGAAAATGCTTCTGAAAATTGTCTGAATTTTTTAAAATAATGTTTTGATTGCAGATTGTTCAGAATGTGGCCCATGATTCAATGCTTTTATTGTATTTCATTATTAGGATCATAAAGCCAAGTTACAACATCATGAAAATTAACACTTTTGAAAATGCTGATTTTCAGCTATGCGTGTCAGGTAAATGCATTTAAATGGCTTGCCATCTTGTTTCCTTGAACTTTGACAACTGTTTTGACATGTTCTGATGCAAATTTTTCATTTCAGTATAATAAACCTCCAGATAGACAAGTGGAAGAGCTTCTAGATCTACTACCAAAGCGAGGCATCAATTCATTTCGGCTGTTTTGTGAATCACTGATAGCCACAGATCAGGAGGATGTTGTGACAAACTATCTGCGTAGAAAATGTAGTAAAGGACAAAATGTGGAAGACTCCTTGTCAGCTGGCAGTGAAAAGTCAGTGCCAGCCTCGCCAGCTTGCTCAGAATCTGGTGAAACATCTGGAGTAACGCTTGCAGTGCCCATTCCTGTGGCTTCTGCTGACACCTTTGTCCCAACATCTGCACCTGGCTACACATCTTCACTTGGTCCTGATCTGTCCTCATCACCCCAAGTGTCATTCTCCACCACAACTAATGCTAAACGTAAACCCGAGTGTTCCCAAGACACCAGAGAAAATGAAGTGAAGCTTGGCTTTGTAAGCCCTTCGGAGACAGATAGCTCTCCCCTCAAACGACTTAGGCCAGAGAATGTGACCTCCAGCCCACAGTCCTTTATCTGCATAGGCAGTGGTCCGGAAAATGTAATTAAGATCTGCAACCCTGTGGTGGATAGACGAGGGCAACAGGCTCAGAACTTGCTGAGGCCTGGTGGTATCATTGCCCAAGAATCTGCGGGATTAGCTAGTGATTGCAGTCAAGCTGAAGCCAAGCCAACATCTGGTGAGGAAAGGCGCTACGTCCTGAAGCATTTCTTGGTCAAAGACATTGATGAAGAACAAAGTCAGCAGGCAAATATCAGGATGGCGGCCAACTTGCTGGCTGACTTGCCACGGCAGTACATGGATCTGTTGTCATCCAAAGGCAGCCCTTTAAAAATGCGCGGTGACATGGATTTTTCTCGTGACTTGATGAGAGAACGACTGAGTCGTTGTGATTCAACAGGTGGGTCAAAATGGCATGCTATTTTTTTACATTTTATTTTAACTTGTTTCTTATGATACTGGATTTATCTTACATAACATTCAAGAAATCCAGATCCGTTAGTCCTTACTCAAACTTACTTTCAACCTTTTTAAAAAAATAAATTTAAAACAAATTTGGCAGTGCTTTTGATTTGATACAGTATGACAAGGCTACCAGTGCATACCTCCATAACAGCGCCATCAGAAACTGGATGCCTACTGTCTCCAACACTTTTCAACATCTTCCTAGAGCGCATCATGTCAGATGCCCTTGCAGATCATGAAGGCACAGTCAGCATAGGGTGTAGAGCAATCTCCAACCTTCGTTTTGTGGATTATAATATATTGATGGATTGGCTGGAGACGAACAAGAATTTGAACAGCTGGTACAGAGGCTTGACACCACCTCCAGAGCCTTTGGAATGGAAATCAGTGCAGAGTGGAAGACCAAAATGATGACCAACAACACCAATGGCATCAACACGGATATCAAAGTCCAAGGCCAATCCCTCAACACAGTGCATAGCTTCAAATTTTTAGGAGCCATGCATAGCTTCAAATTTTTATGAGTCATTGTATCAGACAATGGGTCCTGACAGGAAGTCCTCCCAGGATCGCACAAACAACTGCTGCCCTGGCAAGGTTGAAGCCCATTTGGAAAGATGGGACCATCAGCCTACATTCCAAGGTAAGATTGCTGCATCTCCATCTTCCTATACGCTTGCGAAACATGGAACCTCACAGCAGATCTACAACAAAGAATACAAAGCATGGAGATGAGGTGCTACTGAGCATTTACTATATACCCAGCACATCACCAACGATGAAGTCCGACAGACCATCAAACAAGCCATTGGACAACACTATGACCTGCTTACAGAGGTGAAGAAACGGAAACTCCAATGGTATGGGCACATCACCAGAGCATGAGGCCTTGCAAAGACCATCCTGCAAGGCACAGTGCAAGGAGGTAAAAGAAGAGGGAGACCGTAAAAGAGGTGGGAGGACAACATTCAAGAATGGACTGAGCTTGACACTGAGCGAAGCTGGGTTGCTGAGGACAGAGAAAGATGGAGTATGCTGGTTAAACGATCATCTGTGGTGCCCCTACAACCTCCACGTTACGGGATAGGATAGGATTGATTTGATACTCTAGATTTATGAAAAACGTAATAAGGTAAAAATTATATTGATCAATATCAAATCTCTTGGCAGTCTGAACATGTATGTATATTCACTTTCCATTTCCAAGGAAGAAAGCTTTTGTGTGATGTTTGTGTTTATTGTAATAAATGATGGCTAACGTTTTTGATTCGCATGCATAGCAGTGTGAGTCTGTGTACTCACCTAAAAAAAGACTTTCAAGATTTAGTCAAATCGGTGCAAGATGAGTTTTAAATAGTCCACAAATTATATCTTTTTAAAAAAAAAAGGCTGTTCGTCCGTATGTCTGTCCTCCTCCACCATCCGCCATCTGTCTGTGCAAAAACTTTAAAATGGCTAAGTACTCAGAACCTATTTCAACTATTCACAACCAAACTTGGTGAGGTGGTGTAAACCCATGAGACATCATAAATGATCAGTGAATGAATGACCACTTCAAGGTCAAGGTCACAAAATCATAAAATGTTACTATTGTTAGTCAAAAAAATGAAACTTTTTCACAAAATTTTACTTTTTTTCTAAGCTAATGATTTTGTATGCATAATAAATATCAATGAGATACATACTATGCAAATTTTGTTAACCTCGCTTCAAGGTCAAGGTCACTGGAGCTGTCCAAAGTCAGTATAAGTATTTTCAAATGACCTTGATCTTAAACTATGAGAGATATTGTCCAAACTTGTTGTATTTAGAGGTACATATTCTGTTTTTGCGTTGATCTTGAAGGTCAATGTCATTTTAGATCTTACAAAAACATTTAAAAAAAACAGGTCATTGTACAGTGGAATCGCTGTTTATTTAAACAGCAGTCTGCAGCAACATTGGGTTATTTGATCAGACATGATTAAGAGGTTATGCGAGGGTCAAGGTCATCCCAAGGTCAAAGTCACTGAAGGTCAATGTCAACCCAAGATCACCGTTTTTTTTATGGCATAATACAACTGTTGCTGTTCTTTATTTGATATGATACATGAGAGTGTATTTGGAGCCAGAGGTCAATGTCATCTCAAGGTCAAGAGCCAGATCAAAGTCAGTAGCCTCGTTAGGGTTGCAGGATTTTTTTAATAAATAGTATCCCCACTTTGTAGCAATTTAGTGCTTTAAATGACTGCTGTTTCTGTCATTCTCATTTGTTCTTATTCCTAAATCTGTTTTATCAATCTACTATCATCTTCAGTAGATCAGTCACCTACTGTTTTTCTTGAAAACTCTCCCAACATTCCTTTTTCGTGTATAGGGTCTGTTGGGTTAGCTTAGGGATAGTGGACTATTTCTGCCAAATGGTCACAAGGGCTTTCTATGGTTACTATTATTATTTAGCAATGTAGGCATTTTATGAATTATGTACATGTGATGTGTTTTGTTCATATTTTATAATGACGTTTTTATTCTATTTTGTTTTTTTAAACGGGAGTTCTATAAATTAGAGTACTGCCTCAGCATCCCCTGCATGGGATGCTTTTATTGTAAAGTGACTGGCAGTGTTACCATTAGGGTTGTTTCACTTTCAGCAGATCTTTTATACGGAACGCGGGTGTCCTCTTTCAACCATGTTGTGGTCCTGATTTGGCTCTTTGCAGTCCGCTGGACCTATATTATAAACAATGACTACCTAATTAACTAACTAATCAAAGTCGGCATTACTTTGCATTTTAATGCCATTATTTCATTTTGTGTTTTTTTCTTGGCTTCAATTTTCATGTTAAATATTGCAAGTTCCATAAGGAGCAAGCAGGGTTTATTCTTGGCGTCGGTCATCGGTCATTGACGCATAAAAATCTGAAATGACCGATTGTTTTGCCAGCCAGGTGGTCAAGTGACCTATTGATTTTACGATCGGGCGGTCAACCTTTGCAAAGATTTGTCATTTAAAAAGTTCTATACAAACTGCGAACTCAATAAAACTTAGCACAACCGGTTAACCATTAGTATTACCGAAACGAAATTATTTCCCCTTTCAGTATAATGCAAACTTTTCTGATCCATAGTTTTCATTGCTGACATGCGACGCGCCAACATTGACAGTCACAGTGTAGATCTCGTTTGCGATTCCATTTTGTCAACAAACAAAAAAATGCCTCCGTAAAAAAGCCAAGGTCAGAAACTGGCCAAAAGTCGATAATGGAGTGTTTCGGTTTTGCAAAACCATCGGCATCAACTATGCGAGTGACAGAGTGTGACACTTACAAAGAGTGCGCAGAAAATCAAACTGTAAATCAACCTGTTTTGAAATTCTTGCCAAATTCTTGCCAGTCAGATTAGCGAAGAGGAGTTATCTAAATGGGGAGATGCCAAGAAGATGCAGAAGTTATTGGATCACTATGGGCAGATCCAGACTCATGATTGGATTGATGAAGAAAATCAAAAAACAAAGTGCCTCCTCACAGCCACTACTGAATTCTGAGGCATGTTTGGAAGAATGGGGGAGGGCCAAGGCAACAGTGCTTTCACAAGACTACCCACGAGAAAACATCAGGGATGTGTGGGCCATGCTTGCAGCTCACCACTCGGATGAATTTCCAAACCTGCTGAAGCTGGCTGCT
Organism: Oncomelania hupensis; assembly: GCA_036898135.1. Lineage (NCBI taxonomy): Eukaryota > Metazoa > Mollusca > Gastropoda > Littorinimorpha > Pomatiopsidae > Oncomelania > Oncomelania hupensis. The sequence goes on along the minus strand of CM072524.1, from coordinate 17,160,346 downwards.
TTCGCGGTTACCTGCCCCCTGCAAACTGCTGATTGTGAGAGATGCTTCTCTGCACAAAACCGCATTCTGACAGCATTGCGGAACAGACTGACAGCAGAAACACAGAACTTGCTGCTTTCTGTAAAGCTTGGAACTGTAAATATAGAAAGAGTGCTGCAGATATGGGCAGCAGCAAAACCAAAAAACCTGTTGTCTCTTTCAAAGCAGTGAAAACAGTAATAATTAGCAGACAAATTAAAAAGGATTGAATTTCTCCTTATAACTGTGCATCAGCATGTCATTTAAACAATTTAAGAAGGCTGAATATAAAATCGGTTAATGCCTTAGCGTTGTTATTTTGTACCATTTGTACTGATAAGCGATCGAATGAGGCTGTGTGACTTATTGCTTTCCAAAAGAACCTATTGTTTTTCCTGTGAACTGGTCAAATGACCTATCATGGTCACTTTCAAGATTAATCCCTGAGCATGTGAGTCATATGGGCTTTGCCTTTCTAGTTGTGTAATTTGAGTCTACAAATTGTTTATGCTGGTAATTGTTGAATGTTTCAGATACCATGGATCCTGAGAGAACTCAAGGTACAAGATCTGATGCAAGCAGGAGTGCCGGTGAATACAGTATAATTTATTTACAGTGAACAAACAAACCACATCCAAAGGTCCAAATGTTTGTAAGGGTGAATCAGAACGAGAGCACACGCTGTTTTTATTAAACTATTTTGTGATTGCTGGATATTACGGGCCAGCGCCTTGAGAAGCTCTTTGAGCTTGTAAGTGCGCTATATAAGAAAAATCTTTCTTTCTATAATGTTATCTCAAGGTCTTTGTGACGTACTGTGTGACATGGTTTTGTTGCACTGTTGGCATTTTCCCAGAATGACAGCTGAAACAGACTAGACTGTGGAACGGACGGTTGTCAAGGACTGTAGGTAAGTTAGGTTAGACAGGTATACGAATGATAGAAGATAGAATCCAGATGCATTGTAAGTATGGTTTATTGTTTCTGGAGTGTAGGAGAAAGTGAAGAATGGCTGGGGTGTGAATGGAGATCCCATATGTGTTATGTACATTTCACTTTCAATATTTTTGTAAAAACAAATTTAAAACGTAAACAGAAGTTCAAACAAAATGAAAGGTTTTCTTGGCCATGAGGGACAGTGTCTTTAACCTTTTCACTCAGCTTCACTTCCAGTCATTCATCTGCAAATAATGTGCAATTGGCATATTCTTTCTCACATTCAAAATCACATGTATATGTCTTTTTTCTTTTTTTTTCGTTTCGGTCAGGAAGTTTTAATGTTGCTCATTAGATGACTATTGTATATGTTGTGCACACAGCAGATACGTCCGATCAGCCAGATCAGTCAGCAGTTCAGTTGCCAGTTTGCAAGCAAGAGGTAACAGTCCCTGCACATCTAAAAATGTTGGACTACACAGATGGGCCAATCCATGTGCAGGTTGAAAAGTGCACGCGCCAGTTCTATAATGATTACAAGAGTAAGGTAGGAAAGATTTTGAATGTTCAACATAAAGCATAGTGTACAGTTATTAGTTTACTGTAGTCAAATTAATTTTTTACTGGAATAATGTGTTAGCAAATGGAAGCACAAAAAGAACGATTAAAAGCTTTAATGGGTATATATGGATTAATAATGGAGCACTGCAATGGCCTAGTGCTGTATGTTCTTTTGACAAAGTAGGTCAGCTATTTTGACAGTGCATAGTTTAATATATTGTTTCTAAATAATCCTTTACTTTTGTTTTACTTTAGCAAGCTATAATTTCTTAACACATGCATATGTCAGGGACAATTGGTTTGATTTTTGCCTGAAGAGAACACACAATTTGTTTTATTGTGCAGGACCATATATAGTCTTTGACTTCTGAAATTCTTTGCTTGTTATATGTGTTCCTTTTACTTCTGCCAGTTTTCATTTTCCAGCTGATCAGGCAAAATTGTAGCCAATCAAACCAGTTTTTGGATAATATATATATTTTTTTAATTATGATTTTTGTGTGTGTGTGAGTACATGCTTTCAAAATGGTGATTTTGAGAATAGTGCAGGTTTTCTTGTCAGTTTAAGGACGATAACGTTTAATAATGTCCATATCTGATGACCATTTCAATAATATACAACTGATATTTAATGAATTTTCCCCACTCCTATATATTCGTACTACTGTTATCACAGAAAGAAGTGTGTTATAAAGGTTTTCTGATTAACTACTGTTTTTATAATATACTGTAAATTGTGTCATTATTTGTGAACATGTCAGTGGATAAAATAATGATCGTGACCAGAAAAGCAAAAAAGAATTGTTTTAGGCTTCCATCTACACAACTGTTTTCATTGACTTTTACCCGAATTTAGCATTTCCAGTTACATGTTTGGCAGCATCTAGCTTGATGCAGGGAGATAATCTCCAATTAGGCCAAGATTAGCCTTTTCGCTGCCACATCTATTTAAATACACTGGAGCAACTCTTTGCCAGTGGTATTTTGCGTGTGGATGGGGAAAAAAATAGCAAAAGAGTACTCATGATTTTAATAATAATACATTGATTTTGAATAGTGCACATATCTCACAAAAAAGAGAGTCAATGTGCATTCTCATGCATTTGCACACATAATACATAATGGAACATGGACAATAATGGGGAAATACACAATCATGGTGACAGGGGGAGGGGAGGAGGAAACGATCATGAACATCTACATAATTATGGTGGAGGGGAAAATATCCCATCTTTACGTAACATGCACTACACATTGGTGCTTTGTCAGCGGAAGTCAGATCCAGGTAGCAACTGCTGTGGGATCATCACTACTGATCTTGTGAAAGGAAAATAATTTACTAGACATTGACATTAGTCAATAGTTTTAAACTCGTATATTGTGACTTTAAAGTCTGATATTTGAAGAACAGATATATACTACTCAAAATAATACAAGGGCCACTTGGACATATGGGTCTCTCTTTAAATCAGAAACACGAATTCAATTTATTAGTTCATCATATTTTATTGCAATCATTTCTGCATCAATAACAAAAAAGATTTTAGACATCAGTCGCTTAAATTCGAGTAAATTCAATTTAACTGGACATAACCCTCATTTACAAAATCAAAACTCTTAGAAACCAAAAATCTATAGAGTCAGTATCGGGTGTGGCCACCGTTTGCATCAATGCAGTCTTGGCATCGTTGTCTCATGGACCGTATCAGGTTATGGAGGATGTTTCCTTGGATGGCCAACCACTCTTGCTGGAGAACTTGGGCCAGAACTTCAAGGTTAGCTCCTGGAGGGAGGTTTGCCCGTGTCTGTCGACCCAAGACATCCCACAGATGTTCTATGGGGTTCAAATCGGGTGATCAAGCCGGCCAATCCATCCTTCTGATGTGCTGTTTCTGCAGGAAGTCATTGACGATACGCGCTCGGTGGGGTCTGGCATTATCGTCCTGTAGTATTGCACCTTCCCCAATGGCCCGCAGAGCTGGGAGAACCCTAGGTTGTAGGACGTCATCCCTGTAGCCAATACCGTTTACGTTGCCATGAATTTGGAGCAGGGGTGTTCTAAAGTTTAATGCAAAGCCACCCCACATCATGACAGATCCACCACCAAAGCGGTCATGCTCGCGCACCGTCGCATCACCAAAACGCTCCCGTGGACGCCTCCAAACATTCACTCGACGGTGGTTGAAAGACAAGGAGAACCGAGACTCGTCTGTAAAGAGCACCCTTAATCAATGTTGCCTAGTCCACACCAAATGACGCCGAGCTCAGGCCAAACGCGCTGCACGGTGAGCTGGGGTGAGCAAAGGCCGTACTGCTGGTCGTCTTGATCGCAGGTTTGCCTCGTGTAGACGGTTGCAAATTGTCTGGTCGCTGACATTAACATTGCTGGCTGCGTGAAGCTGTCTTCTGATGGTGTTTGCTGTAGCGGACCTCATCCTAAGAGCTGACAGGGTGATGAAATGGTCTTGTCTTGCAGTGGTAACGCGGGGGCGTCCGGACCTTCTTGGTTCTTGGACGCTTGCAGTGTTGTTAAAGCGCTCCCGCAGCCTTTGGACAACGGAGTGGGACACTCCCAGCCGCCTGCCAACTTCTCACCCCCACCCCTTCCTGAAGCCATGCAATAGCTCTGCCTCTATCCGCATCAGTCAATCGTCGCCTTGGGGGCATGGTTAGAAAAGCAGCAAAAGCTCTGCCATTTATACCCAGAAAAAAGCGCCGATTGTTGAACTGAACTCAGAAAATGCAAGCCTTTCGCGTGCAAATCACTTTTTAATGTTGAAATTTTTGCTTTATTAGCAAGACAACAGTAAATTGGGGTCATTTTTTTGTAAAACTTGGGTTTGTTTTTCAACTCGGTGCAGAAAGTTCAAAACTCACACATGTGATTACTTGTCAGAATAAGATTGTCTTGATTGTTACTGTACAGGATAAGTTTTGAAATAAGCAATATAAGCGATATTATTGATAGCAGCAAAAAATAATTAAACTAAATGAAATATGAGAGTGGCCCTTCAATTATTTTGAGTAGTATATATAAGAAATATAAAACATTTTTAATAATCACTGTTTGTTTTTATAATTGGTGTTGAATAACTGATTGTTTTGCTTTGTTTTGGAGAAGGGCCTTTATGGGCTACACTTTGTCACTGTAACATGAAATCAGAGATTGGCTGGTAAATGGTACCACTGTAATCATTGCACTACATTTGGTTTCATGCAACTACAATATAATATTAACAGTGACCACAGTGATCTCAATAGGGAGTTACTTTTCAGCCACCTGTAGGTTTCTTATTAGTGCAAAAACCTGTCTCCTTTCCATCACACCTATACTGGAAAACTCTTGATGTTTGCGGATTTATCCGACTAAGGGAACATTTTGCAATATGGGAAGGGGCTAAAATGAATTAGATTAGTATTAAAATATTAGTATTACGGATATCAGTAAAGCCATCAGGGTGGTCATGAGCATAGGTTTTATGACTGCAGGAAGTAAAGAGGACAAGTCAGATCGGCAGATAACTCCGAGCCCTCAAACCAGGAGCTGGCTCTCCATCAGTTACCTACCTCCTGTGATGACATACAGCTGTATCGCATAGTTTGATTTTTGTTATGCGTGCAGTCCTATCGCATGGTGGGTATGCCTCGCGGCCAAGCACTCATCATCAACGTCAATGAGGTGACGGGTAAGCCACCGCGTCGAGGAACAGACATTGACAGAGACAATCTCATCAATCTTCTCACCCAGCTCCACTTCCAGGTGGTTGTGTACAATGATAATGACGATCTCACAGCACAGGTAATGCAACCTTTGGCTAGTTTACAAAAAAACACGTCTTCTCCTTTCTTCTTTCATTCCCTAGCTGGAAGACCGGAAATCATACTATTGAGATTAATTTTGTTTATGCGACACTTGGTAAAGGTGGTCACATTCTGTCTTCAAGGGTAACATTAGTAATTGCTAATCTCCTGGAATCAAGTCAATGGCTTGTAAAACATCCAACTTCAAGTCATGAGCTGAATAAAAATATACAGCCTTTCTGGAGTAAGACTTTTTTCCAAGCAGCTTTCTGTCAGGCAGCTGTGGGTATAGTTATCTTTAATGGTTTATCTTTAAGATTGTTGTGAACATGGTAGCCATTTTATGTGTAGGTGCAGGACATAAACAGTTACAATTAATAGAATAAATGATGATGATGCTGTTGACTTGATGCATGCACAACTCCATGCTGGCGGCAAGCTCAGAGCCACTCCACCACAAAAAACAACACGAGCGCGCACACACACACATTACAACTACAAGGGAACTGGACAGACAATTTATTCAATATTTCTTACTATTTTATGTAACCTATAAATATCTGAAGTTTTCTTTGTTGCAGACCCATAATGCATGAACATTAATCTAAACTTTTTATTGTTAACCACTTCTCCTTGAAGCTACATTCACTTTGACTGGTGTTAGCAAATGCACAGTGAAGCTTTTGTTATTTCTGCACGATTTGTTTACATTGAAGTATGTATTCTTGATTCTTATATACTGACTGTTTGCTTTAAAAGCGCTTGTCTGTTTGAAGGGGATGGTAGACAAGTTGAATGATTTTGTGAGGCGGAAGGAACACACTAACGCAGACGCCTGCATCATCTGCCTTCTGAGTCATGGGGAAGAGGGTTACATGTTTGGCACAGATGGCAGAAAGATTCCACTCGATGAAATCTTCACCTTGTTTGACAATCGCCACTGTCCAGCTCTTCTCAACAAACCTAAAGTCTTCTTTATACAAGCCTGTCGTGGAGGTCAGATCACAATTTCTGTCATTATATACATGTTGATAGTATTAATCTAGGAAATTTGACTTAATGGATTTTGACCAAACGTCATTGGAACATTACCTAGGTTAGTTACCAGCTTCCCATGCCAACGTTTGTGCTGTGCCGCAAAGTTCAAGATCGCTGGGGTCACATTGTTGCTAAACATATTTTGCTAAATATTTCAAAAATGGCTAAACCGATTTCGTTAATTTTTGGTATTCAGGTACTTCAATTCAGCAGTTTGGTTGTCGATCTGCTGATCAGTCATTTGCTCTGAATTTCACTTTTTCATTCAAAAATACATTTGTTGCCTAATCTTGAGAATGACTGGACCGATTTTAATTAGTTTTACTTATGGCAGTTATGCTTTAACCACTTCTGAACCTTCTGTATCTTTGACCTTAAAGATCAAGTTGCTAGTGTCAATAATATTATAAACATCTTTTGCACATTATTGCAAAATTGACTGATCAATGTTCACTTTTTCATAGCCTTCCAGACAACAGATTGTGGGCAATGATTCTATGCTTTCATTGTGCTTTTTATTAGGATAAAACCCCCGTTGGGGTGCCGGGGGTTTCATTATAAATAGTATCCCCACTTTCTGGAAATTTAGTGCTTTAAATTCCCACTGTCGCTGTCTTTCTCATTTGTTCTTTCTCATTCCTGCTCTGTTCTATCAATCTGCTATACTATCTTCTTCTTCGCTTTACCAGTCACCTACCTTTTTTCTTGAAAACTCTTCCGGGACAATACTCCTTATTTGTGTGTGAGGTCTGTTGGATCAGCTTGGGAATATTGGACGCTTTCTGCCAGGTGGTCACTAGGGCTTCCTACGATGTTATTATTTACAGGGTGGAGAACTCTCCGCGGATTTCCGCGGAAAGCATTTGCATTTCCGAGAAAAAAAAATATTGAGTTCCGAGTGTGAGAAGTTGAGGGGCTACCCTTTACTGGGCATAACGGCCAAAAGCGGCCGAAGGTCTAAACAGGCAAAACGTCCAAAAGCGTCCGTATCAACCATGTGGTTATATTCTCGCGTTGTTTGAAAGATTGCGAGACTTCCGGCAATTGACTTCCGGTGTATTATGTTGTGAAAACATTCGACTGCATTTCCACAAGTTTTCTCTGTGATGCGTTCGTTTTTTCGATTTTTTTTCAAATTTTCTTGTGTGTGTGTCTAAAAGGGATGGTTTGGATTCTTCGACTGATGAAGGGGAGTTTACAGGCTTCCATTTATCAGACATTAAAGTGAGAGAAATGGACTTGGAGTCGGAGGAAGAGATCGGTACTGACATTAGACAATTAGTGTCAGTAGTGTGCATGCATACGATCTTTCAGACTGGCATGAAAGTGAAGAAGAGGGGGCTTTTTTGGACTTTTTAAAACTTTTTTTTTGTATACACATGGAGTAATAATAAACAAGACATGACAAGAGAAGTATAAAAAGGGTAGATAATCAAAATAGAATTTATTTATGTTCATTTTGCATTTTATTTCATTTAAATCTATACACTAGTCACTAATACCTAAGATGTGGTGTTTTTACTAACGTACCCCTAAATATCTCTAAAATTATAAAAATTCTTGCCTGTTTACAGCTAAAAAATAGACAAACGTGTGCCCAGTAAAATTGGAAATGTGGAGTTTGTGTGTAACAGTGGTGGACCTCAAACTTTGTTAGGCCTACAAATCAAGATTCTTAAAGTTTTTGATAGACATGTGCATAAAACATTCTTTTTTTTGTTGTTTTTTTGTTTCTATTCATGTTTGCTTTTTGCTTTCAGGAGAGGCCCTAAATTAGTTTCAAAATTGCATAAATTCATTTTCTTCCAGGGGGCGAATACCGGGGCTTGGCCCCTGGGCCCCGGCCGGATTTCAGAGATTTCTTGATTCAGTTGTTCTCCACCCTGTATTTAGCATTATAGGCATTTTATATGCATTTGTTTTGTTGATAATTTATAATGATGTTTGTATTCTATTTTGTTTTTGTAAACGGGGGTTCGATAAATTAGAGTATAGCCTCAGCGTCCCCTGCGTGGGATGTCTTTATTGTAAAGTGACTGGCTGGTGGAGAGTATTCAGTTTTACCACTAGGATTGTTTCAGCAGATCTTTTATGCGGATCAGGGGTTGTCCGGTCCTGATTTGGCTCGGAAGAGTCCGCTGGACCTAAAGCAAAACCCATGTAATGTAATGTATTAGGATAAAACCGATTCACATCTCCTCAAAAAATTAACATTTTGAAAATGCAGATTTTCAGCTATCCAGTGTCTGCAAATAAATTTGAATGGCTTGCCATCTTGTTTCTTTTTGTATTGTCAGTGATTGGTAGCCAATGGAAAGTTTGATGTTTCCTAATGTGTGAGTGATTGGTAGCCAATGGAAAGTTTGATGTAAATTGTACGGTAAAAATGTTTACAAATCTGTTCAAGCTGTGGAATTGATGTTGCTTTTAGTTTTAGGGGCTCTTTGTATTTGCATGGATTTTGGTTGATTTTTTACTCCTGTGTGCAGCAATATGAGTCAATGTATTTACCTAAAAAATAGAGGGAAAAAATCCAGATTTTTACAAATCTGTGCAAGTGAAACTGATTTGTTCAAAAATGATGTTGAAGCTTTAAGGTTGTCATTTACTCAGAACCTGCTGAAGCTATCCAAACCAAAATAATAAATAATATATAATTTATATAGCTATAATGAGCGGAAATAATGCACAAAGTAGTCCCCTCCCTGAAGCGAGATATTAGTAAGGTTGGAATTGTTGTACAATGTTTTGCTTAGATCATCAGTGGTTAGAGTTGTATTGCACTTTAATGTGATAGTCTTATACCTGTGTTGTTGTTTTTTTGGAGTCCCTTTTTTGTTTGTTTTGATGTGCAGCCCCATACAGAGATCCGTTGACTAGTATCATTTGGAGATTGGGAGATCAGCATTTACTATTGTGTAAATTTAGTATCACTTTGATCACTGTTATATACATTTTCTAGAATTTAACATTTGTTTCATGCAGGTTTGCTGGATCATGGAGTGAAGGTGCCTCATGATGAACATGATGGAGGCCAGCCCATCAATAACAATGTTGTACAGCACCCGTCCATGTCTGACATGTTGATATGCTACCCAACACTTCAAGGTAGAAAAGGCATTACAATTATTTAGATCACTTTTGTTTCTGGGCTGTTGCAGCACTATAGCTTGCATAGTTGGTAGAAACAAACCTTTTTTTTTCTAGACTATTTCTATCTGTGAAAGAGATTGTAGGATTTCCACACAAAAATTGCTTGTGGTCGGCAAAAATATTGATATCCAACCTTTAACTGTAGCAGCAAAAGAAAAATGTGCAACGCAAACAATTTTACTTTGCTTGCTCAATTGTTTTATTTCAGTGTTCACTACTGACAGTCCTAGATTGCTTGTGTATCATATTGTTAGCAGCTTCTTTAATGGCTGTAATGATTGAGTTTCTCTGTTTGTCAGGCTATTACGCATGGAGAAACAGAGAGAGGGGCAGCTGGTACATAGAGGCGGTGGTCAAAGTATTCATGAAGTACTCCAAGGAGGAGGACATCTGTGCCATGCTTAACAGGGTAAACTTTCTTACAATATCCGCAGGTCTCAGGTTTTCCATACAATTGGTCATTGGCCATTTTTGCTAAAAATTACTTAGGGTGTGTTTCTAAAAATAGAGGGAAGGGGAGGGAGTACTAACTTGCAAAAGAGGAAAAACGGATATTGGTATAGTTGGTTAGGACACAGTGTTCCCTCCACACACAAAAAATGAGAGTCCTTGGGACTCCCAGATATAAAATTTTAAGAGTCCTTGTGCAAATTTTGAGGGTCCCCAAATCGGAAAAAGAAATGTAAAAACAAGTCCAAGCCTCACTATTTTCTTCTTTTTTTTAACTCTGTTAAAGCGTCACATTAGTTATCATAATCATAAAAAACCAAAAAATTTAAACATGTATTAAATGTTTATTTAAGCCTGAGACGCTTGGTTGCTGCAAACTCCTTCAGAGCACCCTGCACAACAGCTTCTGGACCTGTGCTTGATGTTGCTGTGGATGAACGGGTTTTGGGCCCAGTCAACCAAGTCAGAAGTGACATGATCGTGTATGATAGAATCAAAGAATGGATTCACGAAGATTTCTTCTGTTCGGTGAATGGATTACTTGGAGGAAGTTTACAATGCGCGCGCATGCGATTTTTAAGAACGACAACTCCCGACACAATCTTTAATCGTCTGCAATGGCAGTCTCAGTTGGATTCTGATTATGCCGTGAATTAGATCGCCACTCGTTGGTCGTATTTTTGACTTCAGCTTTTCGAAAAAAATGTGTGCGTCCACAGGACGCACATATGCAAATTTTTCTGCGTCATTTTTCATATTTTGTGCGTAATTGACGGACTACTGTGCGTAATCGGGAACACTGGGACAGCGGTTTCCTATGCCCGTCAAGGCTTCAAATCATAGAGGAAGGAGACTTTTCAGGGTTTTCTCCAGTTACCTGGCGTACTTTAATTCAATAATGGTACTGAATGAGAATTTCAAAATTAAACTTTATTTCTTTTCTGTCTTCTAATCGTGATCTGCCTGCCTTTACATGTTTGAGTTTATATATGTGTAAGAATAGAGTACAGGCATGCCTACCCGTACGGAATTTCCGTATTTTTTCAGGAAATTTTACAAACTCAAAAAGCACTACACAAAATACGGATATTTGTTTCACGGTCCGGAAATAAATAAAAAGAACATTGGGGGAAAAAAATCTAACTCGTTGACCTGTGGTAATGAACTGTGTGACGTTTTTCCGAAGGTAGCCGAATCCGGTGTAATGCCGCAATGCGCAGTCGCAGTAGAGACACGTGGCATCGAAGTTTCCGGTAGATTCACCGAAATGTTCCAAACCAGTTTTTGCGCAGTCGCAGTGAAGATCGGTGCTCGTGAGACAGAATTCAAAACATGGCGTCCAAACGAATGGCTAAGTAAAGTGATTGTGAATCTGAATCTTCAAAGAAACGGCTCAGGGGCAGACATATCTTGCCTCGTATTTGGAAAAGTGTCCTTTCGTTATTCGCGGCAGCACTGACTCAAAAGTACGATTTGTGCCAACCAGTTTGGCATCTCCACCGGTGGTATGAACGATATCAAGCGGCACGTGGAAGGCCCACAGTATGTCAAGAATTACTAGGGTTTGGAGAAGAAAAAGAAGATTGTGGTAGCAAATCAATCTATCACTGGATTCTTCGCGTAATATCAAAAAGGATGATTGCAAAAACAATAGGTAGTAAAAGTAAATATGGAAATCGTAATATTAGTAATACAGTGGAACCTCCGGTATACAACCGTCCAAAATCTGAGAAAAAACGGTCTTATAATAGAGGTGGTCTTATACCGGAAACAAGGGGTGGGGTGGGGTGGGGTGGGGGGGAGGGGGTTCGGGCTCGGAGGGGTATGTAGTCATAATTTTCACACTCACCAGCATGTATTCTCTGACAAAGGAAACTGTAAAACATGTTTCATTTTTAGCTTTGTCTTTTATTCACAACTTCAAAAATAGAAAACAGTCGAACCACTGCCAGACGCTTTCATCCAAGTCTGTCAGTGCAGAAGCTCTCAGTTTCGATGTTTCCCTTTTCGCCACTTTCTCCACTCTCCCATCGTAGTTTCACAGATTCCTTATCCTTTATGATGAGCTGAATTTGGGTCTTCCCAACGTCTAAACTTCTTGCAATAGACAAACAACTCTCCCCATTTTCACTTCTTTCAATCACTTTCATTCTCTCTGCCAAACTCAAAACTTTCCTCTTGCGCGACGCCATTTGGACAGCCAGTGTAGGCGAGTAATGTCCCTTATTTGCGAACTGGAAATAGCAGACAACAGCAGGCGTACACTAACATGAGAGAAAAAACGAAATGTACAGACAGCAAATTAACTGATATCTCTTTTAAATTGCCCTAAGATGGTCGTATAAAGGGCTTAAGACACTGTCGCTGGGCGCATAAAGGAGGTTGTCGCATACCAGAGGTCATTTATTATTGGAAGTGAATCCGTCAGAAGTTTTCAGGTCACATAACAGAGGGAGTCGTATACCAGAGAGCGGGATACCGGAGGTTCCACTGTACTGACATTTGAAAAAGCTAATACTGAAACTTCAAATTGAGGGTAGGCATGCCTGAGTGGGTAGCATGAATGTGTGTATACAGAACACCACATGTTGAGCCTTATTTGTGATTTAGGAAAAAGTGCACATCCATTATTATTATTATTATTATTAATTATTTATAATTATTATTATTATCATAATCATCATTATTATTGTACAGCCTGGCTAAAGTACAAATGCATCAGTCTCTTGCTGGAAACTAAGTACATTGGCTGTAGTATGTCTAATACGTGGTCAGTATTGTATTTTTTTTTCCCAGCAAATAAAATACTGTTGTGTATATACCAGTTTATCCATTTGGGGAAATGGTTGAACCTCTTATTTGCTAACAAATATAAGTTGGTCATATTATGTTCAAAGCATGTTGTAAATTGTGTGTGAAAAAAGGATGGGTATCTGTACTGTATTATGTAATTACTGTCAGGATTGTTTTCCTTCTTCATCTCTTTTGCGCAGTTTTTTTGACTCACATGCATAGAAATGTTTGTCTATGTACGCATGCCTACCCCTCCACCCAACACCCCCACCCCCCCCTCCAAAAAAAAAATCCTGGTTTTTGCAGATCTATTCAAGATGAGTCCTAAATATTCCAAAAATGATATACAGGGTTCGTACGCTCCTTGAATCTCCTTGAATTTTCCATGTCTTGTTCAAGGGCCCTTGAATCTCCTTGAAAATAGCCAAATTGCCTCAGCTCCTTGAAAACTCTTTGAAATTTCAACCAGTGTATATATCCATTGCTTAACCTAGAGATTTTATTGTCAAGTTTTCAAAAAAAGCCATTGAAAAATAAAAATAAAACAAAACTTTTAATATTATTTGTGTTGTCAACTGTTCGACGATCGTAACTTTTGTCGTCTGCTAATGATAAGAGAAGTAACCTCCACTGGAAATTGTTCATTTCCTTGCTGTCGCACATGCGCAGTTATCGGTTTCTGTACATTCTTCGTTCTAACGCGCAGTGTACAGAAAGTATGAAAACAGCGAAGCCGCGCATGTTTGCTTTCTGAATGGGTAAAAATGCCTGGAGGCGATTGTTTGTTGAATCCTTTGTAGTTATCGAAATCTGAATATGCAGGGTGGCTGCTTGAAAAGAAAGGGAACAAGCATGCATGTTTCTGCCGCGTTTGCCAGAAAATTGTTGACGTGAAAGTGATGTGTTGGACCAGCTGTTCAGCACACACATGAAAGCAACAAAGGACTATCAAGATCTTTGGGCTGTTGTGAGGCAGCTGTTACTTTTGTCCCATTGGCGAGAGAGGATTCTCAATCAACAAAGAGACCAGCACTGAAAATTTCTTCCAGCAGTCCTTGGTTGCTCGCCGACAAGTGCTGAACGGTATCAGGAAGATTGGTGGCATCGACAAGGTGGACATCACCAAGGAGCTGCTATTATCAGCATCTTCTGCAAGGAGAAAGTACCACGACTACCTTGATCAACAAAAGAAAGACCAGGAACAGGCACAAGCAGCAAAGAAGAGGAAGGCACAGGAAGACTGTTGCTGATTTAACTAAGAGAGAAAAAAAAGAAGAATGGAGAAGGATGCTCAGCACCTGACACAAGAGGCAGACAAGCTTGCTGAACAAGCAGAAGAGGAAGGGTGCGCTGAGACTCTTGACTCAGTCAAATGCGCTGAGGAGCAAATCCAAGGAAATAAAGATCCAGCTGGAGAAGATTTCCCGTCAGATTGATGAAGAGATGGAAAAACTGAAATAACTGAAAACTCATTCATCTGTATAAAGTGTATTATATATTAGACGGTGGTGGTACCTCTTTCTGACTTTTTACAGTTTTCTAACTTGTGTCTAAGGACAACATGCTTCACCATTATTGTTTAAATGGGTATAGACTCTGTAATCTGCATCATCATTATATTTGCAACTTCATCGACATGCAATATTTATGTGATAGATTTCATAATCAATATCAACCTCAGTATCACCATCAGATTCATGACTGCGCGTTTAAAATTTTAAAAAACTTGAAGTTTTGGAAAAACTCCTTGAAATCTCCTTGAAAACTCCTTGAATTTTTTACAACAATTTGGTATGAACCCTGGATATAGAAAAATCATCTGCCCATCTGTCTGTCTGCCATCTGTCTGTGCAAAAACTTTAAAGTGACTAAGTACTCGGAGCCTATTTCAACCATCGCAACCAAACGTGGTAAGAGTGTGTATACCCATGAGACCTCGAAAATGATCAATGAATAAATTGCTTCACTTCGAGGTCAAGTCACAGAATCATCAAATGTTATTAAAACTAAATGGCAATTTTTCACATTTCTTTTTTTTTTCTTCTAGGTTATCAATATTGAATGTATGATTCTTTGATGCATGATAAATATCAATGAGACACACATATTAAGCAAATTTGGTCAAACTCGCTCCAAGGTCAAGATCACTGTAGCGGTCCAAAGTCAGTTTGTTTAGGTATTTTGAAGTGACCTTGACCCTAAACTATGAGAGATATTAAGTCCAAACGTTGTATTTAGAAATGATAGAGTGATCTTATATTTATATTCTGTTTTTGCGTTATCTTGAAGGCCAAGGTCATTTTAGGCCTTAGAAAAACATACCAAAAATAGGTCATCGTACAATGGAATGGCTGTTTATTTAACCCATAGTATGCAACAACATTGGGGTTTTTGATCAGACATGCACAAGGGATCATGTGAGGGTGAAGGTAATCCCAAAGTCAAGTACACTGAAGGTCAAGGTCACCATTTTGGGGGGAGGGCATAATACAACTTTTGCAGTGGTTTATTTCATAGTCGAGTGTATTTGTCAAGTCAAGTCAAGTCAAGTCAATATATTCTTTATTCCATCAAAGAGGAAAATTTGTTTTGCCACCAGGATACGCACTGTATAAAAACACATATGCCCACCACATACTCATCGTCATCCTATCATAACTTACAACCACAAAACCATATCACATGTGTACTAATACACTAATACAGTTTAGCACAAATTAAAATAACACTATTCAATTTCTACAGCTATCATAACTAAGAGACAAAGTTAATAAATTGTATTAATACTAGATATATATATATATATATACACATACACACATACACATACACACATATACACGCACACACACACACCCATATATAAACATACCCATCCACATACACCTATACATACATATACATACACATATATACACACATACACGCACACCCACCCAAATACACACACATACACACACACGTACAAATATGCATTTGGAGCCGGAAATCAATGCCATCTCAAGGTCAAGAGCATAGGACGATCAAAGTCGGTATTACTATTTTATTTTAATGCCATCAATAGAATAGACCCAACGTTTCCCGGCGTGTCGTAAGAGGCGACTAACAGGGGTGATGTTAGCACGGCATCACTGGGCGAAAGTCTTCTACACAGAAGTCACCGGCCAGGGCGGAGGAACCTCACGTTACTACAGGTTCAACGACCACGTGCTAAGGGCCAAGGCGAGCCACACTGTATTTGTGGATTTCGGCTGTGGCCAACAGCCTGGAGAGGATTGGGCACCGCCAGGTCTTTTTTGCCCAAGACACACTACATGATGACACTATCCACTAATTCCATACCGGATCGGTCGTCGCCCGGCTCAAGGACCGCTCCTTCCGTTAGCCACCAGGACGGAGGTGTTAAGTGTGCTACTGATGGACAATTTATCAAGATCCGCACGAGAAACAACATCGTCATAGGAACCTGGAATGTCAGGACCCTAACTGCGGAAGGAAAATTAGAAGAACAGGCCCACGAGTTAGACCACTATCGATGGAACGTTCTAGGCATCAGCGGACTGCGTTGGAAAGGCCTAGGTGAAACAACGACTGACAAAGGCCACAAGCTCTATTTCAGCGGTAGAGATGACAGGCACGAACACGGCATTGGATTCTTGGTCCACAAGAACATTGTAGCCACTGTCATGGGTTGCCGCCCAGTCTCCAGTGGACTCATTACCATCCGCCTGAGAGCAGCCCCTTTCAACATCACCATCATCCAGGCATATGCCCCAACATCAGACTATGACGACAGCGAAGTGGAGGATTTTAATGAAAATCTACAGGCGGTCCTTGACCAAGTGCCGAAGAAGGACATAGTCATAGTGCAAGGCGACTGGAATGCCAAGGTTGGCCAAGATGCGCACCACAACTGGGGAGACACATGTGGACCCCACTGCAACAACGAGACAAATGACAGGGGTCTGAGACTCTTGGAGTTTGCCAGATACAACAATCTGGTACTGGCAAACACGTTTGGTCTCCACAAAAACTCCAGACGATGGACATGGCACAGTCCCGGCGGGGAGCATCACAACCAAATAGACTACCTCATGGTCAAGAAACGCTTCAGATAAAGCATCAATATTGGCAGGACACGCACTTTTCCAAGAGCAGACATCGGAAGTGACCACGATCTCGTGATGATGTCTTTCTGGCACCACTTGAAGAGAGTAAATACAGCAAAGTGCACTAGACTGAAGTTCGACCTGGACAAACTGCAAGACCCAGAGGTGGCAGAACTATTTCAGGCCACAATTGGAGGGAAATTTGCACCACTGCTCATTTTGGGGGCTGGTGAAGTAGATGTCAACACCATGACCACCTCCTTCAACTCAGCTGTGACAGATGCCGCCACTGAGATCCTTGGCAAGCACCGACCAAAGAAGAAGCCGTGGATCACACCTGAACTTTTGGATCTGTGTGATAAACGAAGAGAGATCAAAAAGAAAAAGAACACCTCACAGGGAGCTGATGTCTACTGAAAAATCAACAATGACATCCAAAAAGGCATGCACACAGCAAAGGAGAACTGGATAGAAGATCAATGCCAGGAAATAGAAAAGTCTGAACAAGAACAACAGCACTGTGAAGCGAATGACAAGTGTTAAATAGCCCAAGGTCTCCACGATCCAAAGCAAGTCTGGCATATGCCTTACAGAATAACAAGAAGTCTTGGACAGATGGACAGAGTACTGCTCTGACCTTTACAACCATACACCAAATGGAGACCCATCAGTTCTAGCATGTCCCGAGAACAATAAGAGGAAGAAATCCTCCCCATTCTCCGGGAAGAAGTTGAGGCAGCAGTGCAATCGCTAAAGAAAGGGAAGTCAGCAGGAGTGGACAACATACCCGCGGAACTGCTACAAGCAGGAGGAGAAGCAATGATTGATGCCCTCACCATTATCTGTAACAAGATATGGCAGAGTGGGGAGTGGCCTATACCATGGACCCAGTCGCTTGTCATCACTCTTTCCAAAAAAGGTAACCTTCAGGAGTGTGAAAATTACCGCACTATCAGCCTCATCAGCCATCCCAGCAAGGTCCTCCTGAAAATAATACTCAACATGTTGAAACCCCAAGCTGAACAAATCATAGCTGAAGAACAAGCAGGATTCAGGGCAGGGCGAAGTACCACTGAACAGATTTTCAACCTCAGAATAATCTGTGAGAAATACAGCACCAACAACATCTATATCATGTGTTCATAGACTTCAAGAAGGCGTTTGACCGAGTCTGGCATGCAGCTCTATGAGCAACAATGAAAGTGTACAACATCAGCCCTAAAATTATTGAAGTCATCAAAAGCCTGTATGACAAGGCTACCAGTGCAGTCCTCCACAACGGCGCCATCGGGAACTGGTTCAGAACAACAATCAGTGTGCGTCAAGGATGCCTACTCTCTCCAACACTTTTCAACATCTTCCTAGAGCGCATCATGTCAGATGCTTTTGCACATCATGAAGGCACAGTCAGCATAGGGGGTAGAGCAATCTCCAATCTTCGTTTTGCGGATGACATTGATGGCTTGGCTGGAGAGGAACAAGAACTTGAACAGTTGGTACAGAGGCTTGACACCACCTCCAGAGCTTATGGAATGGAAATAAGTGCAGAGAAGACCAAAATGATGACCAACATCACCAATGGCATCAACACGGACATCAAAGTCCAAGGCCAATCCCTCAACACAGTGCAAAGCTTCAAATATTTAGGAGCCATTGCATCAGACAATGGGTCCCGACAGGAAGTTCTCTCCAGGATCGCACAAACAACTGCTGCCCTGACAAGGTTGAAGCCCATTTGGAAAGACAGGACCATCAGTCTACATTTCAAAGTAAGACTGCTGCGCTGCTGGGGTGTCGGATAGTGCAGTGGTTGGAGCACTCGCTACTGTGTCGAAAGTGAAGCACCGTCCGGTGCGGTTAGCACTTGGATGGGTGACCGCTAAGGTGTGAAGCGACAAACAACAACGCCCCCAGTTGACTCAACTGTGATTGAGTACCTACTCTCTTGAGGGTGGGGAAGGTAAAGCAGCGAGGGAGAGAGTTGGGCATCACCCTCATTACGCTGGCCCAAGATAAGTGTGATCTCCAACATCACGCTCCCCTACGGCCACAAGGCTATGGGACTACCTTTACCTTTACCTTTTACTGCTGCGCTCCCTTGTCATCTCCATCTTCCTATATGCTTGCGAAGCATGGACCCTCACAGCATCAGCCTACATTCCAAGGTAAGACTGCTGCGCTCCCTTGTCATCTCCATCTTTCTATACGCTTGCAAAACATGGACCCTCACAGCAGATCTCCAACGAAGAATACAAAGCATGGAGATGAGGTGCTACAGAAGACTTCTGGGCATTTCCTATACCCAACACATCACCAACGAAGTCTGACAGACCATCACACAAGCCATTGGAGAACACGATGACATGCTCACAGTGGTGAAGAAACAGAAACTCCGATGGTATGGCCACGTCACCAGATCATCAGGCCTTGCAAAGACTATTCTGCAAGGCACAGTGCAAGGAGGTAGAAGAAGAGAGAGACCGAAAAAGAGGTGGAAGGACAACATTCAAGAATGGACTTGTTTGACACTGAGCGAAGCCATCAGGGCTGCTGAGGACAGAGAAAGATGGAGTATGCTGGTTAAACGATCATCTGTAGTGCCCCTACGACCTCCGGGTAACGGGACAGGATAGGATAGGATAGGCCATCATTTCATTTTTTCCCTGGGCACTCATTTTCATGTTAAATATTGAGTTCCATAAGGAGCATGTGTGTCATATGGGCTTCTAGTTCTTTGATGTTTTATATTGATTGATTGGGTCTTACATACTGTGATTGTCTATGATATTGCAGTATTGTAGCTCACTGAACAGAAAAGAGGATAAGAATGGTTGTTAGTAGTGAAGTGGAATCGCTAGTAGTGATTTTGTCCTTTTACATAAGTAACAAGATGAATGTTAAATGGCCCTGGATGCTGTGTTGTGCAGGTAAACAGTGACGTTTCACGCAAAGTGTCACGCACACCACAAATGGAGATGGACCGCATGTCACAGATGTCAGAGTACAAAAGCTCATTACGTAAACCATATCTCTTCTTCTACCCTGGCATTGGTGCACCAGCCTTTGAGTAACTGGTAATAATTGCTTTGTATCATATGTGCTGGGGATACGCTTAAGAAAAAATTGTGCGCATGTAATCTCAAAGGGAATGCCAATGTTTATGTTGCGTGGTAGGTTTGTTATCTGTCAGTTTGAACACTTAAAAACATCTTGTGAATAATATGAACATTTGGATAAATATTGACTAAGCTACTTCTATCCCTACATCAAGAGAGTTGTTAACCATCATGTGAGATAAGAAAAAGGCTCATTTATAACAATATTTAATTTTACTATGTATTTGTGAAGTTACTGTGGTAGAATATCATCTGCCACGAGAATGTAAACACATGGACTATGTGTTGCAAATTATTATATTTTCTATTACTTTAAAAGTGATGCATTAGCCTAAAAATTACTTTTCAAAACTTGCGTGACAGAATCGCAGAGCAACCTCACCTCAGTTTGTTCAGTGTATAACTTGGAGTGCTTTCCTTGGGTAAAACTGTTGTCTGGTAATGTCCTTTTTTTTTTACAATTTTTGTCTTTTTTTAATGTTTGGAGATTTTTCTTCCTAACTGAAACTTCACGGCTTTCTGCATGGTAACATATACTGCAGGTGACAAGCTAGAAACAGAAAATGCTCTTCAATTTAGGAGACTGGAAATTAATTGCAGAGGTTTCATTGAAGAGTATTTTAGGAACAAGCAGTCATCAAGTTAAAAAATTGTAGGTGCTCCACAAGTTACACTAACAACCAGTCATTTGTTAACTCAGTCACTGTTATGTTTCAATGACAATATGATGCACACACAAAAAAGTATTTTAGATCAATTAGGATTACAAATTTTTGATTCAGGAAGGGCCACAAAATCATTCTTCAAATCCTAGCCTTCTCTTGAAACCCCCACTTCATAGTTCGTCGTGCTTTTCGTTTCATAAAGAGCACGATCCCTATAATTTTTAAGCTACAGGATAACAGGAATTTATTTCGCCAATTGACATGTAATAGATACAACAATCGGATTGGCTGTAGTAGACGGACTTGATCTACTTCCCATACCTTGCTTTAAACTACGTTCCAAGTCTCAAAATGAGTGTCGATCCCCATTTTAACATCCAAAATGATTGTTCCTATCCTATCCTATCTCGTAAACCGGAGGTCGTAGGGGCACCACAGATGATCGTTTAACCAGCGTACTTCATCTTTCCCTGTCCTTAGCAACCCTGATGGTTTTGCTCAGTGTCAAGCCAGTCCATTCTCGAATGTTGTCCTCCAACCTCTTTTTCTGTCTCCCTCTTCTTCTACCTCCTTGCACTGGGGCCTTGCAGGATGGTCTTTGCAAGACCTGATGATCTGGTGATGTGGCCATAACATCGGAGTTTCCTTTTCTTCACCACTTTGAGCAGGTCATCGTGTTATCCAATGGCTTTTGTGATGGTCTGTCGGGCTTCTTCGTTGGTGATGTGTTGGGTATAGGAAATGCCCAGAAGTCTTCTGTAGCACCTCATCTCCATGCTTTGTATTCTTCGTTGTAGATCTGCTGTGAGGGTCCTTGTTTCACAAGCGTATAGGAAGATGGAGATGACAAGGGAGCGCAGCAGTCTTACTTTGGAATGTAGGCTGATGGTCCTGTCTTTCCAAATTGGCTTCAACCTTGCCAGGGCAGCAGTTGTTTGTGCGATCCTGGAGAGGACATCCTGTCGGGACCCATTGTGTGATACAATGGCTCCTAAATACTTGAAGCTATGCACTGTGTTGAGGGATTGGCCTTGGACTTTGATGTCTGTGTTGATGCCATTGGTGTTGTTGGTCCTCATTTTGGTCTTCTCTGCACTTATTTCCATTCCATAGGCTGTGGAACCTCATTACCAGCTGTTCAAGTTCTTGTTCTTCTCCAGCCAATCCATCAATGTCATCCCCAAAACGAAGGTTGGAGATTGCTCTACCCCCTATACTGACTGTGCATTCGTGATCTGCAAGAACATCTGACATGATGCGCTCTAGGAAGATGTTGAAGAGTGTTGGAGAGAGTAGGCATCCCTGATGCACACCGATTGTTGTTCTGAACCAGTTTCGGATGGCGCTGTTGTGGAGGACTGCACTGGTAGCCTTGTCATACAGGCTTTTAATGACTTCAATAATTTTAAGGCTGATGTTGTACACTCTCATGGTAGCCCACAGGGCTGCATGCCAAACTCGGTCAAACGCCTTTTTGAAGTCTACGAACACATGATATAGATGTTGTGGGTGCTGTAGGTATTTCTCGCAGATTATTTTGAGGTTGAAAATCTGTTCAGTGGCACTTCGCCCTGCCCTGAATCTTGCTTGTTCTTCAGCTATGATTTGTTCAGCTTGGGGTTTCAACCTGTTGAGTATTATTTTCAGGAGGACCTTGCTGGGATGTCCGATGAGGCTGATGGTGCGGTAATTTTTGACATTCTTGAAGGTTACCTTTTTTGGGAAGAGTGATGACAAACGACTGGGTCCAGGGTGTAGGCCACTCCCCACTCTGCTAGATCTTGTTACAGCTAATGGTTTGGACATCAATCATCGCTTCTCCTCCTGCTTGAAGCAGTTCCGTGGGTATGTGGTCCAATCCCGCTGACTTCCCTTTCTTCAGCGATTGCACTGCTGCCTCAACTTCTTCTCGGAGAATTGGGAGGATTTCCTCTTCTTCTCTGTTCCCGGGACATGCTAGAACTGATGGGTCTCCGTGTGGTGTGTGGTTGTAAAGGTCATAGCAGTACTCTGTCCATCTGTTCAAGACTTCTTGTTCTTCTGTAAAGACTTGCTTTGGATCGTGGAGACCTTGGGCTGTTTAACACTTGTCAGCCGCTTCACAGTCTGGTAGGTCTTCTTGCTGTTGTTCTTGTTCAGACTGTTTTCTATTTCCTGGCATTGATCTTCTGTCCAGTTCTCCTTTGCTGTGTGCATGCCTTTTTGGATGTCATTGTTGATTTTTCAGTAGACATCAGCTCCCTGTGAGGTGTTCTTTTTCTTTTTGATCTCTCTTCGTTTATCACACAGGTCCAAAAGTTCAGGTGTGATCCACAGATTGCTGGTGCTTTCCAAGGATCTCCGTGGCGGAGTCTGTCGCAGCTGAGTTGAAGGTAGTGTAGTGGTCATGGTGTTTACATCTACTTGAAAATTTCCCTCCAATTGTGGCCTGAAATTTTTCTGCCACCTCCGGATCTTTCAGTTTGTTCAGGTCGAACTTCAGTCTAGTGCACTTTGCTGTGTTTACTCTCTTCAAGTGGAGCCGGAAAGACATCTTCATGAGATCGTGGTCACTTTTGATGTCTGCTCCTGGAAAAGTGCATGTCCTACCAATGTTGATGTTTGATCTGAAGCGTTTCTTGACCATGATGTAGTTGATCTGGTTGTGATGCTCCCCATCGGGACTGTGCCATGATTGTTTAGGTTCCCTTATCATTTTAGATGTTGAACAAACGATGTAATAAACAAAATATACCCACAAAGTCATCTTGGTTGGAATGTCTGTTTTGACGAACTCACATCGATACGATTTGTGAATGTTCACCTTTGAAGACTAAAACTGCTGACGTCGCAGACAGAAAGTAATGTGGAATCACTTTCACAACGAAAATCGCTATCTTCCAAAAGATCCCTATTAAGCAAGCTGCCTTGGAAACACCCAGGACCCACACCTCTCAGGTGTTTTTTTTTTTACTGCTGACGTAACGGACAGAAAGTAGTGTGGTATCACTTAACCCACAAAAATCATTGGCTTCAGAAAGATCCCTATTAAACAAGCTGCCCTGGAAACAGCCAGGATTCAACAAGCAGTTATCCAGTGGATAAATCCAGGAAGCAGTGAATAATTCTGTATCTTACCCATTTATCCACTGGGTAAATGCTTCCTGAATTAGGCTTCTGCCATTTATCCACCCCAGGTGGGATTTTTTTTTTTTTTTTTTACCACACCAGGTGTTTGTTGTGTTTTTTTACGGTCGCCAGGTTTTCCCCATGATTATGTGTGTTATAGGGAGATGGGTTTCAGTGAAACAAAAGGCACACAAATCACCTACTTTCTTTGTGCTCTGATTTCAGGTTGCCAGGATGTCTTCCTACACTGTCAGCTTCTTTGCACACAATTACTAACATTTCCACAAATTATCTGCAATATAGTAGCTACTTGAACAATCACAGGCAAACGCCAGAAGTGGACTGCATTATCATTATATCTATCTGATGCCTTTGTAGCCCACCGCCATAGCTCAAGTGGTAGAGCGACTGGCACACCGATGACCCAGGTTCGAATCCCGTGGTGGGCGAAATAAAAAGTGGCCATTTTTCACTGTCCATTTTAGCAGTATAATTGCTCTGGTGGTTCAGTGTTGATTTAGGTCCCTACCTTTTGTTCCCTGAGATGGTTATCCCCGTCTGCCATATCACCAATAGTGGGTGTAGACGTTAAACCTCAATGTTCATGCCTTTGTCAAATTTCATCTTACAGTTTGTTTTTAAAATACGATTAGCTGAGATGCTTGTGAATTATAGTGTATACCAATCTGCACTGTGTACCTTGCAGTTAGAGTGTGATATCTGGATGTCTTCTTGTCTTCCAACTGGCAACAATTCTTGACTGGTGCTGAAACCCCAAATGAATTTACATACATAGGAATAAATTTAAGATGAATGAATATCATGTTCATAATCGTGAGTTTGCAATTTTTTCACTTGGATCTATTGCAACTGATTTTAGAGAGCTTGTTGTGCAAATATTTTGATTGTACATGTTTCGATACCATTGGTTTTCCAGAACATTCTTTTGCATGCAAAAATTATCTGAAGATTATCATTACGCTTTTGTTCCAAATCGAATGCTAAATATGGTTCTTATACAAATATTATAAAAAGATAATATTATGTTCGTTTATGCAATATTGTTTTAATGTTATCAAACTGCAGAACATAGTTTTGTGTGCAAAGATGATGAAAAGATTGTCATGTCTTGTTTGTGAAGCACATAGTGAGCATTTGGATGAATCCTGACTGAGCTGCATCTATCACTAATCCAAAAGATTTGTTAGCCATCTGTGATAAGATAAAAACTATTATATAATTTTTCTTACAATTTTTGTGGAACTGCCCTGAGGCAGACTATTATCTTACACAGGATTGTGAAAACTTAACAGCATCAAGAGTTATAAGTGGCAGTTAGTATTTGTGATTTTATTTCCACCTCCCCCCTTCTTTACCCCCTCCCCCCTTCCTATCTCCTCTTCCTCTTTATTTTATTTTTTTTTAATTTTACATACATTTTAAAATTATAATAGAATAGAAATTTGTACTTTTCTATTAATTATTTTTTATTTTGGGGGTAGGATGGTAGAGGAGTTCAGGCAAGCACTCTTTTTTTTGATGGTGCTAATGCCATGTTCAAGGCTATGGCAAAATAAAGATGAAAGACAGTTCTTAACAGGACTGGTTTATTATCATTAGTACTTAATTATTGTTTCTTGTATAATGCATTTTGAATAGGATGGTCGGAATAAACTTTCTCCGCGCATTGGTTGGCGCTGTTTACTTTCACTGTAAACCTGACCTGAATTTCATAGTCAACATAAAAACTATAGAAATAAAATCTGTTGTATAAATAATTATATTCGTTCATAAATGCTTGTATTTACCTACCAACTATTGGATTTTGAGAAGAAACAGATTGATTGATATCATATTCCCTTGATATACCGTTAATATCCTAATCCATTCTACAAACCATGTTTATTATAGAAGAGTTTTTTAAAGTAAATACCTTTTGAAGAATAAATTCCGGTTGTTTGATTGCTATTTATAAAGAGGATAACTAAATTAATAAAAATAAAAGGGTGAATTTTGACTGAGGCACACATTCCTGTGACCAAGGTGTGTTTTAGGATTGTTTTACTGTTAAACAATGACCAAGGTGTGTTTTAGTATTGTTTTACTGTTAAACAATGACCAAGGTGTGTTTTAGTATTGTTTTACTGTTAAACAATGACCAAGGTGTGTTTTAGTATTGTTTTACTGTTAAACAAAGCACTGATTTATATCTGATTTGTGTACACTTTTGACACTGCTGAAGTAGTGTTTTTAGTGGAGTTATTTTGTCTGGTGTTTCTTGAAATACATTAAGTATTATACCTGCGTGCACATTGCAGTATAGTTTTACAATGAGTTACCGTCCATGTTGTTTTAATGTTTTATACAGACCGTGTGTGTTCTTTCGTTCATGAATCCAGTACTTGAGGTTATTATGTCCGTCCTGTATTGCTACAGTATGGCCACATTTATTTATGCCAATCAGGGTAGCTCATCTGATGATGGTTTATTTCTATATTTATACTGCCAGAGCCTTACAAAATGTAGAATGACTATTTAGGCAGTGATAATTTGTCCAATGGATTTGACTGCAACTGACCTTGATGTTGTAAGACAACATCCTGATGATGCATTTGGCCAGCGCCAAGCATTTTTTTGAGCTAGCAAATGCGCTGTATAACAATAGTGACTTGACTTCACCCCTTGGGATTGTTGAAATATATAGCTCTGTATGTCTAAAGCTAGTGACATGTCCTCAGTGTACACAGCCATAAGTGGGGTGGCCTCGTGGCGCAGTGGATAAGTTGCCGGTTTCCTATGCCGAAGGTCGCGGGTTCGATTCCCGCAAGGGGCGAACGTATGTGACTTAGTAACTCACTTAAGTACGAGACTATTGAGGTCACAGAGGGTTTTCTCCGGGTACTCCGGTTTCCTCCCTCCCTTCAATAATGGTACAGGATGCAGTCAATATAAAAATTTCAAAAATAAAAATTAGATTTTCTTCCGTCTCCTAATAGCAATCTCCCTGCCTTTGCACCACCTGTTTGAGTGATGTATGTTTATTTGGTGTATGTGAGGGTAAATGAGACAGGTGAGCGTGTATGTTGGTATAGATCGCCGCGCTTTGAGCCTTGGGGAAAGGCGCGTACATAGCATCCTGTATTATTATTATTATTATAAGTTGCATCCAACCAGTCTTTGTTGACATGGTTCAGTCACGACAATTGTTTTATGCTGAATTTTGTGCTTAACTTCAGATTTGCTTTCATTGCTTTAAAACTTTGTATTCCTCTGAAGTAGTATGAGCTTCGCATGTACCAAATTTATGTCAATGTTGGTTTGTTACAAAGTTACATACTAAAGACATTTTATCCCCTAAAAGCCTTTCAGCCAAGGTTTCAAGTCACAGAACCAGTACATGCGTTACAGTTTATGTAACACACAGTTTATGTGTTACACAAAACCAGTACAGTTCATGTGTTACAGTTTGATCCTGATGTGATTTCAGCACAGAGTAATTGCGCTTGGCAGCGTATTGAGGGTATTGAAATGTGCTGTTTAAGATCTAACCCTTGGATTTTACTTCACTTGCTTTGTTTGGTTTTTGATGCATTTATTTCAAGACAAATTGTGAAAACACATTTTCATGAAATTGTAATGTTCCATCTGGTAATAATTAGTAACATTAAATACACATATTTGGTTTATTAATAGGACTTCATCATCAATGAACTTAATCATGATTATAAAATAGTATGGTACATGTCTGTGGTATTGTATATATGAAAGATCTTCATAGTGACAAACTCTTCGGCTAACAAAAGAAAAGGTTTCACAGACTTTAGTGTTCACTGTTTTTTTATATAAATATGAATTCACTGTTATTATTCAATACATTTTGTAGTCACGTGAATACAGCAATGTCAATATTTCTTGTGAAAAATAATGTGTGGTAATGTTCTGATTCATTTCCTATTAAAGGATTTTTTGGCAAATTACTACTGATGATGTCCCTTTGTGTGCATTTGTTTTCGTTTTGCTGTTTGAATAGTGAAGATTATACTTGGTATATTCAGTTATTTGAATACTGAGGTATTTATTTATTGTTAATACTTTATATTCATTTTTTGTGTTGGTTAATTTATTATGTACGGTTTTGGTTGACAGCAAGATTTATTTTCCTTCATCTGAATCCTCCCCCTGTGAAAGCACACTTGGCTCAGTGGTGTACACAATGTTCAGCCTTTACAGGCAGTAATTCAGAACCCACTGACAGCCTGGAGAGAGGTTCATGACCCTGATACACTGCACCCCTCTACTCCTTTGGATAAAAGTATAAACCAAAGTCTTTTCTGTGATGCATGCATTCCATGGCATGGACTTCAAGATTATAACGCTCATGTCCTGAACGGGTGAGTGGCGGCTGCACAAATACACCTAACCTAGGTCCCTTCTCCCCATTGTGGGTTGCCCAGGATTGTGCTCAGTCATGTGGGTGTAAGTGGCCTAACGTTGCAAGTGGGCGCATGGTGCAGCTTGAGTTGGAGCCTATCAGCCAGTGCCTTCAGCAGCTGTGGACTGGAAAAGTGTCAAATAAGACCATCAATTTTTTTTTTAACAATCCTGCCTAAGTAATAATGTAAATAAGTAAATTAGATTGTTCTAACCTATAAAGGGAAAAGTGAAAGCCCCAGTTGAAAACCTGTCTTGCCTTTGTAGGCATGACTGATTTACTGCGGCAACAGTACCCCCGTTGGAGTGCCGGGGGTTTCAGTATAAATAGTATCCCCACTTTCTAAAAATGTAGTGCTTTAAATTCCCACTGTCGCCGTCTTCCTCATTTGCTCTTTCCCATTCCTGATCTGTCCTATCACTCTGCTATACTATC
Organism: Oncomelania hupensis; assembly: GCA_036898135.1. Taxonomy (NCBI): domain Eukaryota; kingdom Metazoa; phylum Mollusca; class Gastropoda; order Littorinimorpha; family Pomatiopsidae; genus Oncomelania; species Oncomelania hupensis. The sequence continues at coordinate 17,131,731 of CM072524.1, read as the reverse complement.
TTCTTCTTCGCTAGATCAATGACCTACCTTTTTTCTTGAAAACTCTTCCTGGACAAGACTCCTTGTTTGTGTATGAGGTCTGTTGGATCAGCTTGGGAATGTTGGACGCTTTCTGCCGGGTGGTCACTAGGGCTTCCTTACCTATGATGTTATTATTTAGCACTATAGGCATTTTATATGTATGTGTTTTGTTGATGATTTATACTGATGTTTGTATTCTATTTTGTTTTTGTAACCGGGGGTTCGAGTAGTTGGGGTAAAGCCTCTGCCGTCCCCTGCGTGGGATGTCTTTATTGTAAAGTGACTGGCCGGTGGAGGGCATTCAATTTTCCCACTAGGGTTGTTTCAGCAGATCTTTTATGCGGATTGGGGGTTGTCCGGTCCTGATTTGGCTCGGAAGAGTCCGCTGGACCTAAAGCAACAATCAATCAATCAATCAAAAAAAATTAGTAAATAGTATATCAGTAAAGATTTTTTTTTAACAATCCTGCCTAAGTAGTAATGTAAATTAGTAAATAATATATCAGTAAAGATTTTTTTTAAACAATCCTGCCTAAGTAATAATGTAAATAGTATATCGGTAAAGATTTTTTGGGGGGAGGGGTGGATCGGGACCGGGGTGAGGTAACACACCCTATGTTGGTTCAGTATTCAAAATCATTATTTGCATAATTTTTAATCGTTCTTATTATTGTAAATCATATAATAGTGCACAAATTTTTTGAATGTTTTTCAAAGTACTTGTATATGTAGGATTGTGATAATTTACATTATTGTTTTCTTAATAGCAATAGCCAGTTGTAATCAATTTGCTTTCCCCTCATAATTCCTAGCTTGTATTGTGTTTGCTACAAATCACTATCAGCAAGTTTTTGATTCAAATGCATAGCACAGTGTCTACGTCCATCTCTCACTCCCTCCCCCACCCCCTTTAAAAGAAAGAAAAAAAACAAATGTTTGCAAATCTGTGCAACATCAATCCTAAATCACCCAAAATGTGTACATCCATCCATTTTCCACCATCCGTCTGTGCAAAACTTGCAAATGCCGTAATTTCTCAGAACCTTTTTCATCTATTGCAACCAAACTTAGTAGGATGGTGTATGTACCTATGAGAGCTCAAACATGATTAGTGAATTAATGACTTCACTTCAAAGTCAAGGTCAGCAAATGTTAGTCAAAAAAATGTCATGACAAGTTTTTGCAAACTTACACTTTATTTAAAAGAATATTGAACTTCTTTGATGCATGATAGATATCAATAAGAAACATGTGCTATGCAAATTTAGTCAAACCGGCTCCAAGGTCAAGATCACGGGAGCTGTCCAAAGTTGGTTTATATAGGTACTTTGAAGTGAACTTGACCCTAAACTATGAGAGTTATAAAGTTCAAATTTGTATTTAGAAATAATACAGTGAAACCTCCAAAATCGGTATAAGACCACCTCTATTATAAGACCGTCCAAAATCTGAGAACAAACGGTCTTATAATAGAGGTGGTCTTATACCGGAAATAGGGGAGAGGAGGGAGGAGGGGGTGTCAGGGTCGGAGGGATATGTAGTCATAATTTCTTATTCTTTATGATAAGCTGAATTTCGGTCTTCCCAACGCCTAAACTTCTAGCAATAGACAAACAACTCTGCCCCTTTTAACTTCTTTCAATCACTTTCATTCTCTCTGCCTTGCCTCTTAAGCGACGCCATTTTGACAAGCCAGTGTATGCGAGTAATGTCCCTTACTTGTGAACCGAAAATAGCAGACAACAACAGGCGTACACTAACATGAGAGAAAAAACAAAAGATCCAGTCAATAAATTAACTGATATCTCGTTTACATTGCCTAAGACGGTCGTATAAAGGGCTTAAGACACGGTCGCATAAACGAGGTTGTCGCATACCAGAGGTCATTTATTATTGGAAGTGAATCTGTCAGAAGTTTTCAGTTCACATAACCGAGGGCGTCGTATACAAGACTGATACTGGAGGTTCCACTTTAATGTGAAGGTGGTTTTAGGCCTTACATTAAACAATTTCTCATGGTACAGTGGAATGGTTAATTAGTTATTCATTGCTTACAGGGTCCAGCGGACTGCAAAGAGCCAAATCAGGACCACAAAATCAGGTTGAACTTGGTTGAAAGAGGACTCGCCCCTTATCCGTATAAAAGGTCTGCTGAAACAACTGTATAGGACGTTAAGCTTCGTTATTTCTATCCTAGTGGTAGCACTTTACCGGCAGGTCACTTTACAATAAAGGCATCCCACGCAGGGGATGGTGAGGCTATACTCTAATTTATCGAACCCCCGTTTACAAAAACAAAATAGAATATAAAAATCATTATAAAATATCAACAAAACATATACATATAAAATGCCTACATTTCTAAATAATATCATAGGAAGCCGTAGTGACCATTTGGCAGAAAGTGTCCAATATTCCCAAGCTGACCCAACAGACCTCATACACATGAAGAGTTTTGGAAGAGTTTTCAATAAAAAAAAAGATTGTTGACTGGTCTAGTGAAGAAGATAGTATAGTAGATATATAGAACATAGTAGGAATGAGAAAAACAAAGGAAGAAGACTGTGAACTATCCTATTCTATCCCGTAACCACAGATGATCATTTAACCAGCGTACTCCATCTTTCTCTGTCCTCATCAACCCTCATGGTTTCGCTCAGTGACAAGCCAGTCCATTCTTGAATGTTGTCCTCCCACCTCTTTTTCTGTCTCCCTCTTCTGCCTCCTTGCACCGTGTCTTGCAAGATAGTTTTTGCAAGGCCTGACGCTCGGGTGACGTAGCCATACCATTGGAGTTTTTGTTTTTTCACCACTGTGAGCAGGTCATCATGTCCAATGGCTTGTGCGACGGTCTGTCGGACTTCGTCGTTGGTGATGTGCTGGGTATAGGAAATGCCCAGAAGTCTTCTGTATCAACTTGTCTCCATGCTTTGTATTCTTTGTTGTAGATCTGCTGTGAAAGTCCATGTTTTGCAAGTGTATAGGAAGATGGAGATAACGAAAGATCAAAGTTGGTATTTGCATTTTAATGCTACCGTTTCATTTTGTTTTATGTGGACACTCATTTTTATGTTAAACATTGCAAGTTCCATAAGGAGAATGTGAGTCATATGGGCTTTGCCCTTCTAGTTGTTCAATGTTCCTTACCATCAACTTGATTTCTGCCATATTATTGCAGTACACATTGTTCTGATGCAACGGATGCTTTTTTGTATTTCCGCACTTATCTGAAAATACTTTGAAATAGTTGAAAATCAGAACAAGCCAAATGTTGGCAGACCATTGGAAGTCATATCTCCAGGATCATTGAACGAATTTTGACCACATTTAATAGGAACACTACCTAGGTAAGTGGCCTGCCTTCATTGCCATTAATTATATCTGCTCTACTGCAAAGATGAAGGTCACTAGAGTCCTTTTGTTGCTAAACACATTTTGCTCAATATCTTGGAAACTGGTGGAGCTATTTTGCACACAGCATAGCAGAGATGGCTGAGGCTTACGTCGCCTCTCCACCATGAGAAGGAGAGACGATGTAATAGTCTTGGCCACCTCTGCTATGCAGTTTGGCTATTTTGTTGACTTTTGGCATAGAGGAACTTCCGGTCATGGGCTACCCTTCAATAGCATCCTGGTTGTAAGTCACCCCGTATCACTTTTTTGTTCAAAACACTTTTTGCCTTACGTCAAGAATAACTAATCCATAATTTATCATTTTTACTTTGTGGATACTTCACTGCTAAACATATTAGATCATTACCATTTGTATTTACTCAAATCATTCCTCTTTGTATTTACTCAAAGGTCAAGGTCACTGTGCTTCATTTTGGACTCGCTTGCATAGCAATGTGAATCTTATGTATTCCTCCTCACCTTCCACCTTCCCAAGGTCATTGAAGGTCATGATTATCTTAAGGTAACTATTTTTTGACATAATACAATTTTTGCTGTAGTTCATTTGATCATACAATAAGTGTCCATTCTGAACCTGAGGTAAAGGTCATGTCAAGTTCATCACAAGATCAAAGTTAGTTACTTTGCATGTTAATATAACAGTTTCAGTTTTCACGGGCCCTCATTTTCATGTAGAATATTGCAAAGTTCCATAAGGAGCATATATGGGTTTTGAGCTATATGTAAAACTCAGCTTGGCCAAGTTTGATAATTGCTTGCTTGCAAATAGTGGCCTATCATTCCACGTTTTCCTTGTGCTTTATTTAGAAATAAAGGTGTCGCAAGACTACCTAGGAAAAAGTGTACACTTTTGAAAATGTTTATTACTGTGCGCGAGTCTGGAAATACATTTAAATGCATGCCATCTTTTGTGTACCCCCCATAGTTTAGTTCATAATTATTAATGCAATTGTTCCATATTGAATATTTGGATGATCAATTTTCTCCCCTCTGTATATAACAAGTGCATTTTATTTTGTAACTTATGTCTGTAACCACCACATTGTTTGTCATGCACCACATGTGTTCATAATCTGAACGCCGTCCATGGATTTTCTGCTTCAACGTATACATTCCACCGACGTTGACAATATATTAAAACAAAACTTTTCTTTTATTCTTGCTGCAATAGGCAATTTGAGCAAAGAAAAGAGCTTTCAAAATTGGATTTCTCTGTCTGAAGAAAAAACAAAAGTAAATATCCAAGACTTGGCCAATAAAAACCAATTGATTTAATTGTGGTTTCAGAGAGTGAGCTTTTTTGTATGAAAATCAGAAATTCTGTTCAGTTTTCACTTTGAGCAGTGAATGTTTAATTTCTGTTGGGTTCATGTTTGGTTGCTGTGACTTCTGAATGTAGTTCTGTTTTAAAAAAAAACATGCAACCAACCCCCCCCCCCCCCCCCCAAAAAAAAAAATAAATAAAAATTGGTGGGCAAACAAATCACAATATAGTTAAAGACAAATAGCTTTATTTGACAAATGAAAATTACATGTACACATACGAAATGAAATTGTCACAAAAGGTGAGAACTGTCGACTAGTTATACAGAATTGGTGTCAGAGTAATAAAGAACGTTGCTTTTTGTCCTGCATAAGTGTTCACTAAGATATACGGGAACTGAGCTGACAAAAACACTACAGAATTACTGGAAAGAATGTGTCCGTTGTTCCAAAATAACATTTCTATGAAACATTTCCAAAGTTGTGCCTCTGGCAGCAACAGACAGTTTACAAACTACCCCTTTTTGCTCAAAACATAACTATACATGCAATTTATGCCACATTGGTCTTGCAGTACACTTAAACTTGACCGACTTATAGAGTGGGAAAGCTAAACCCCAATCACTTTGATAACTGGAAACAAAACTACCAAATGTTCCATTAGTTGAAAACTTAATAAACCAATGTTGCAAATGACCAATGACAACATTCACGTCAGAACAATTGATTCCATGTGACGTGTGTAACACATGTGTACCTTACCATATGTACTGTAACTTTCAAAGTTCTCTCAAACAATGGAACCTGTCAAAGAGAACAAGTACACGAAGCAAGCCGGCATAAAAAAAATAAGACAGACTCGCAGACACTGAAGCCACAGTAAGAGTGAGGAAGAGGTCATGCGAAGATTTGATCTTGTCCAGACTACAAATAGGAAAGGAGTAGGATGTAGGTACAGCACACAAAGGTAACGCAGACAAACAGAAAAGCATGAAGAAGCAGTGTAATGGGAAACAGCTCCACTACAGTGCTGTTAACACAGACCACTTCCTTCCGCATGGCGTTACTGCTGCAGAGACAATCACACGCTACTGCAGTCTCACAGAGAAAAAGGCGTAAAAATAAAACTAACAAGGTGTCCATGGACACTGCCTAAATATATACACCCTCCCAATTCAATCAGGCTAAGCTCACCCACCCCAAGGTAATTTTGGTTCACCTTATCCTTGGACAGCTGATGACGGATCTTACAAACATTCAGTAAATAGTTTGGCAGGTTGTGCAAAACAACCCACAGTAGATACAAAAGAATGGACAGCAAAGCCACCGTCTAAGAGTTACACACACTGCCAGTTATAAATAATAATCAACATTCAACGAAGCTTATTCTTGCAAATGCACATGCAATTTGTTACATGAACATACGAATTACAGAAACGAAAAAAACAGTGTCAAAAGCTTTTAAAAAAAAATTTTTTAATGAATCATACTTGAATTGACTCAACATTCACAATACATGTTATGAATGCCAGAAGCAACTTAAGGACACACGCACGCTGCTTAACTTGAATGTGTGCAAGCAGATCAGTCAACACAACTCCACAAATATGAGACTCATGCACACCGCGACTCTTGACGAAAAGGATGGCTCTGGCTCCACAACAAGTTACCAATGATACCAAAAGGTAAACATCAGCAACCGAACCAAATGGTTCATCCAAGGCAAAAAGCATGTTGTACTGTCTAAATTGATGGCATCCCAGACAGCCAAATGATTGAAAATAGAGCCAGTCACTATGACAGTTCTCCACTCCGCAAATGCTTGAAAATTTTACTCCTGCACATGAAAATAAGATGACACGAGGCAACAGGCGCTGAATCTAGGTACTCAAATGTCGCTGGCTTTTGGTTGATGGCAGTTAGATCTTACATATCGCGACACTTCTTGTACACAGCATCGCTTACAGAGGGATGGAGCAATGAGGAGCATACACACACAGAGGCACATCTTAAGTGAAAACCGAGCACTGCTCATCCACCTCCAATTGTAACAGACGCAACTATATCATGATCATCACACACAAAGACATACAACAGAAATGTTATCAACTGTACAACGATAGATTGGATGAACCAGCAAGCCAGGCAGAATTGTGAAAAGTAGTATAAAAAACACTGCTATTTGTTCTGAACCCAGCCTGATCTGTAGCCTAGCTTGGTGGTGTTGGCTACAGTAGCAGTCATGCGCTCTGGTGGCAAAATTAAAATGACAATAGACCATGACACCAAAACTAACTGCAGCCAGCTGAGATTAAAAAAAAAAAAAAAAAGCTAAATACACAGTGACTGACTGACACAAGTACTTTTTTTTTTTTTTTTGCAACACTCAACACTGCCCTTTTACCACATGCACTCTCACAAACAATGAGCAAGGTTATAACATTAATGCAATCCATCACATTCATGTCAAAAGAAAATTTAACTTTCAGCAACAACAAATCTCATTTAAAAAAAAAAATTAAAGGGCAACTAGCATTCACAATATTGTAGTTCAACACAAAACGTGTGCAGCTGAACAAAATAATACAATCAGATCAGAGAATATGATCCTATACATATGAACAATTAAGTAAGACAAAATTATCCTAGAATTATATTATATTAACCGCATTTTTCTCATTCCTGAAGGCCTAAATCGCCATGGATCATGAACAGTGAACTGTTGTGATTAACTCTAGATCAAAAGCAATTTACTTACCATCCCCCCAACCCCTAAACAACAAAAATCCAACGAGTCAATATTTTAATTAGAAAACAGGACATAACTGAACTACAACTGTTATCATAGTAAAGCTCTATCACATATGAACTGCGTTTTACTAGATCAACTTCAGGAGAAGCTGGAGACATTTTCATAAAACAAAAAGGTGAGGATGGGGAGTGAGAAAGGGGAGCCTAAAAGGCAAGGGACTGGAGAATAGCAGATGTATCACTATCGACATTAACACAGTTGTCAAAATTGTCATAAACACAAAATGAACAGTTCCTGTGACTACAGGTGGTATATATTCACTATCGCAAGCATTGTTGCAAGTTGTAGTGCCAGATCAATAATCATACACGCATACTTCCTTTTTTTTTTCTTTTTCTTCTGTAACGTACACATAAATTAATTCATGTATACACATGAGAACTTTCAAAATTACATTGCACAAAAAAGGTTATTAACACATAATTGAAGAAAAAGAAGAGAATCCATAACATGATACATTATGTAAAATATGCTCACAAGTCCACACGGAGTCCTGGATAAGTGAATGATGGGTGCATATTCATCCAGTCTTAAAGAAAGTTGAAGCACACAGTTGACCACACTGATCTTCACAAACAGAAAGGTGGGGCAGACACAAGATGAACACGTTCTCTCATGTAGAAGCCACACTGCCAATTTGGCTAGATGATGTAAATCTCAGTCTTTCTTTGCACCATCATTCGACGCTAAATCTGCTACCATGTTCATCTTCCACTTGGTAACGGTGGCTCTATTTCTACCTACACTTTATACATGCATTCAATTGAAAATGGAAACTTTGTTCAAAAAGCAAAGCACGATACCATGCCAGCAAACACAAAGTTACCATTACTCAATGCCGATATCCTACTGGAAATACCAATAAATCACTTCTTATTAACAGCCATTTCATCCTGCTGACCCCACCCCCTCCATTTTATATAACCTACAGTTCCATACCCATCAAAGATGGAATATTTCCCCCAAGGTTTCACTGAAACTAAAGCACCGAGATAGTTATCTCCCTATAAATCAATCGTTCATGTGTTTGGGCGTCTGTAGGCCTGAGATACGGCAGAGGGTGGTCCTTATATGTGAGCTTGGAGAGAAGACTGTCAAGCAATCACACTTTCTTCTTCATTAATGGTAGGACTTGGCACTACTAGCTAGTCATCAAAACATTTTCACCTTAACATCCTTGCAATCATCACTAACGTAATAAATGGACTAAACAAGCATACAAACACATGAAAACAGTCCTCTCACTCCAAGAGCCAAAGACAGTGTCCTGCTGTTCTCAAGACACGCCTGGTAAGTCACACTGCTCTCTTCAGTTACACATTCCTTCGCCTACCAACCACAAGCTTCCTGGCAAAGTCCAAGTGCAGAGGCCTCTGAGGAATTACGTTTGTTCCAACTGGCTTGAAATAAAGGTAAAGTTTGAACAATTATTTTAGTTGTAATTTGTGTGTATGGACTATGCTTGTGCATAAACAGTAACTGTTTTCCATAGATCTGCTGAATGATGAAGCAACACAAAACGTCGCCATTGTCCACTTTGAAGAAACCAGCCAGATTAAGGGGATGAGACACTGGAGAAGTGATTGGTATACTCAGATCACAAAGCTTCCAGCACCCAAAAACAAAATATAACTTTTTCAAGTCAATGGGAAAGTCTGAACTGTACTTCTTTATATCCAGCATGTATTAAAAAAGAAAAAACTGGATGCAGTGGTGATGGTGTTGGCTGCTATATTGATCTACACTTGACTCCACGAGTGTGGCTTGAATGACTGCAGGCGAAGAAGCAGCCTGGACCCCCAGAGTGGTTAGGCGAGAGAGAGAGAAAGAGAGAGAGAGAGGAAATGGCCAGGGCGTGCTATCAATTCCAGATCTTGAGGAAGCTGTCCCAGGAACCTGTGGCCACTGCTGATCCATCCTCTGTCACACCAAGACAGCTGACACGGTTGTCGTGGCCTGCCAGAACACCTGCGCACACAATATTTCAAGTATTACACAGTCATTTTTCCCCCTCTTGTAATGTTATATTTGTAAATACTTGTGTGCTGTCGCCATTGTAACTGCTTCGTGCGAGACAATGTAAAATGATGTTCACCTATACAACACCTACGAATGGGTGTTTAGTGCATTTCCTTTTCTCAAAAAAAGCAGCGCAATTTTACAATGCAACTGTCTTGTCATTTGCTTCCATCCCACAAAATTAAAATTCTCCAAACTGGTTCTTTTTTATGATCAACTTCTGATCAATATTTTGTAAGCAGTTCAACAGCTGAAAGTAACGAATTCCATTTCATGTGGTTCTTTGACCTCCATCTATTGTTTGATGGAAGTTTCTGCTGTTTTTACAAAATATGTTCCATTGTTCCCTGAAGATTGATTGTTTGTACTTCTTGTGAGTTTGTGCAGTGTTAGAAGAAAGACTTTTTGTCTACCTTGATCTCATTCTGCTGGCGACATGAACATTGCTGAAGGTTACTTAAATTGCGAACTTGTGAAAATGAACTTTGAAGCAGTACAAGGTAGTGTGACAGTTTTTAAATAAACTGGAAAACAACAAACAAAAAAACATTGAAGTAATAATAGTAGATGGAGTTATGCAACTTCATAATGTCATCAGTTACATTCAAACACGAGTCGTTGGTAAACAAAGAGGTTTTAACAAAAAACAGAACTGTCACACTATATTTCTAGATTATGGCATACAGCTCCTCTATAATACTGTGCAATATAACTCAATTTAACAGCAATCTGATTTTCTTGACTAGGTTTCACTTTCCTAATCTTTTGATAATGGGTCATCTATATAAAACATAAAAAATTTTATTCATCCAAAATTTTAACTGAAAAAGGCATTTCCGGCTATGCAAAATAAAAATAGCAATAAAAAGAAAAACAATACTAGTATTTTTCAAATAAAGAGTTATAATAAAATGACCAAAATTGAGATGCTGAAGACGCTATGATGATTGTGATGATGATAATAATAATAATGACAGTGATTATGAAGATTATGACAAACATAATGATGGTATGACGACGGCGATGTTAATGACAACCTAACATTTATTTAGAAGTGCAAAGCCCACATGACTAGCATGCTCCTTATGGAACTTACAATCCTATCCCATAACTCAAAGGTCGTAGGAGCACCACAGATGATCGTTTAACTCTTAGCATCCTATAAGGTTTTCTGTGGTTCCAGACTTCATTCCCAGAAGAGTTTGAGCAAAAAGCCTAGTTTTGGGTTGTTCTGTTTAAAAAATTATAAAAAAAATTATGCATAAACCAATTTAAAAGAAAACTTGGGATATTATTGTTGAATGGTTGGGGTGCACAGTGAAAGTGTTGTTTCATATTTGTTTACAAGTTTTACCTGTATTTTGTATAATTAATAAAAAAAAAAAAACAGGTATTTCAATAAAATGTTTCAAAAATATTTTTGTTTTGGTGAGCATACAAAATGGTCTCATCACGGATTTTGTCAAAGACACTCTCAGGGAAAAGTTGAAGAAAATAATCAAGAGGGAGTGGTTTACTAGGGCCTACATCACTAGCAAAAACAAAATGTTCAAAATCCTCAACAACGTCAACCCACTCTGCGTCAGAATCGACAAAATCATTTTCGTCATCACTTGAAAATGACACGTGGGAATAGAAGTCACTTAGATCACTAGTGTGCACAGAAGACTAAGAAATATCACTTTGATCATCCACACCCAAAGCATTATCTCTATCACGCATTAATCCTTCAATATAATCACCAAATTCCGAGTCAGTGTCGGAGTCACGAATCGCCATAATGGCCATCAAAGGCAGCAATTTATTTCGTCAGAAACTAAGCCCAAACTTAGCCACAAAGCAACAACTGAAACCGGCGCGATTAGAGAACGCAAGTAGAGCGCTGTCCGGATGTAAATAAACCTGGTTTCTCACACATAAGAGCTCTCTTTTCCGGTGATGTCAGTTTCTATTTTGGTCACCGTACGTCATGGTTTACCACGGTCTGGGAAAGGGAAGCAACCACGGATTACCACGGTTCAGGATACTAAGAGTTAACCAGCACACTCCATCTTTCGCTGTCCTCTGCAACCCTCATGGCTCCTCAGTGTCAAGCTAGTCCATTGTCCTCCCATCTCTTTTTCTGTCTCCCTCTTCTTCTGCCTCCTTGCACCGTGAATTGCAGGATGGTCTTTGCAAGGCCTGATTGGTGACATGGCCATACTATCGGAGTTTCCGTTTCTTCACCACTGTGAGCATGTCATCGTGTTGTCCAATGGCTTGTGTGATGGTCTGTCAGACATCATCGTTGGTGATGTGCTGAGTATAGCAAATGCCCAGAAGTCTTCTGTAGCATCTCATCTCCTTGCTTTTTATTCTTCGTTGTAGATCTGCTGTGAAGTTCCATGTTTCGCAAGCGTATAGGAAGATGGAGATGACAAGGGAGTGTAGCAGCCTTACTTTGGAATGTAGACTGATGGTCCTGTCTTTCCAAAGGGCTTCAACCTTGTCAGGGCTGCAGTTGTTTGTGCGATCCTGGAGAGGACGTCCTGTCGGGACCCTTTGTCCGATACAATGGCTCCTAAATATTTGAAGCTATGCCCTGTGTTGAGAGATTAGCCTTGGACTTTGATGTCCATGTTGATGCCATTGGTGGTGTTGGTCATCATTTTGGTCTTCTCTGCACTTATTTCCATTTCATAGGCTCTGGAGGTGGTGTCTAGCCTCTGTACCAGCTGTTCAAGTTCTTGTTCGTCTCCAGCCAATCCATCAATGTCATCAGCAAATGCTGACTGAGCCTTCGTGATCTGCAAGGACATCTCACATGATGCGCTTCAGGAAGATGTACAAGAGCGTTGGAGAAAGTAGGCATCCTTGACGCACACCGATTGTTGTTCTGAACCAGTTTCCAATGACGCTGTTGTTGAGGACTGCACTAGTAGCCTTGTCATACAGGCTTTTGATGACTTCAATAATTTTAGGGCTGATGTAAACTCTCATGATTGCCCACAGAGTTGCATACCACTTACCAGACTCTGTCAAACGCTTTCTTGAAGTCTACAAACACATGATATAGATGTTGTTGGTGCTGTAGGTATTTCTTGCAGATTATTCTGAGGTTGAAAATCTGTTCAGTGAACAGTGTCCTGCCCTGAATCCTGCTAGTTCTTCAGCTATGATTTGTTCAGCTTGGGGTTTCAACCTGTTGAGTATTATATTCAGGAGAACCTTGCTGGGATGGCTGATGGTGCGGTAATTTTCACACTCCTGAAGGTTACCCTTTTTGGAAAGATTGATGACAGGCGACTGGGTTCATGGTATAGGCCATTCCCCACTCTGCCAGATCTTGTTACAGATAATGGTGAGGGCATCAATCCTCGCTTCTCCTCCTGCTTGAAGCAATTCGCGGGTATGTCATGCACTCCAGCAGACTTCCCTTTCTTCAGAGAATGCACTGCTGCCTCAACTTCTTCCCGGAGAATTGGGAGGATTTCTTCTTCTTCTTTGTTCTGAGGATATGCTAGAACTGATGGGTCTTCGTTTGGTGTGTGGTTCTAAAGGTTGAAGCAGTACTCTGTCCATCTATCCAAGACTTCTCGTTCTTCTGTAAGGCATATGCCAGACTTGCTTTGGATCGTGGAGACCTTAGGCTATTTAACACTTGTCATTCGCTTCACAGTGCTGTTGTTCTTGTTCAGACTTTTCTATTTCCTGGCATTGATCTTCTATCCAGTTCTCCTTTGCTGTGCGCATGCCTTTTTGGATGTCGTTGATTGTTCGGTAGGCATCAGCTCCCTGTGATGTGTTCTTTTTCTTTTTCATCTTTCTTTGTTTATCACACATATCCAAAAGTTCAGGTGTGATCCATGGTTTCTTCTTTGGGCAGTGCTTGCCAAGGATCTCAGTGGCGGCATCTGTCATAGCTGAGTTAAAGGTGGTAGTCATGGTGTTGACATCTACTTCACCAGCTCCCAAAATGAGCAGTGGTGCAAATTTCCCTCCAAATGTGGCTTGAAATATTTCTGCCACCTCCTGGTCTTGCAGTTTGTCCAGGTCAAACTTAAGTCTAGTGCACTTTGCTGTGTTGTACTCTCTTTAAGTGGAGCCGAAAGGACATCATCACGAGATCGTGGTCACTTCCGATTTCTTTTTCTGGAAAAGAGCGTGTCCTGCCAATGTTGATGCTTGATCTGAAGCATGTCTTGACCATAATATAGTCGATCTGATTGTGATGCTCCCCGCCGGGACTGTGCCATGTCCATCGTCTGGATTTTTTGTGGAGACCAAGCGGTTTGCCAATATCAAATTGTTGTATCTGGCAAACTCCAAGAGTCTCAGACCCCTGTCATTTGTCTCGTTGTTGCAGTGGGGTCCACATGTGTCTCCCCAGTTATGGTGCCAACCTTGGCATTCCAGTCGCCTTGCACTATGACTATGTGGAACTTGCAATATTTAACATTAAAATGAGTGCCCACAAAAAAACAAAATGAAACGTGGCATTAACCCTCTAACCCCCACAGGAGTCTAAGCCTAATGTGCTTCTATTTCCTAGGTCAAGGCAAGTAACTCCGTCAAAATGCTACACCATGCACATACAAAAATTAATTAAAAATGCACCACCCAAAATTATGTTCCACTTATCATTATTAATAAATCAACCACATATTTTTCTTCAAAATGAAATGTTACACAACAGGGTTCCCACAAGTTTAGGAAAACAAAATTCCATACTTTTTCCAGACTTTTTCCATGGCTTCCTAAACATTTTCAAGACCATCTTACACACACAAGAAACGAACAATTCTACATAGAATACTTATCACATAAAAAAACACCGGCATAAAAAAAGGAATTGTGAGACGTGTACTTACAAAATACAAGACAGCCCATGATCTGTGATACTGACAGTCCATATGATTTTAATAAACAAATATGCCCTGCATTTTTTCATGTGTTTAAGTTCAACTTTCCTGAGAATGAACACACAATTCACAATTACTGTTTTATTTCTTTGAGCTTCTGGTCAATTTGGCACTCTAGAGTAATGGCTTCTGCCTCTTTTTTTGTCGCTGACCTGCGCAAAGCATTGGCCTTGGACAGAAGTGATAGGCTCTCACTCTGCTCTGCCCTATCTGCAAACTCATTTGCAGATTTAAGCAGGTCTTTTGCACACAGTTCCAATCGTTTCTTCTTTGACTTCAGCTCTTCAATTTCATCTAATGTCTTTCTTTTTTCTCTCTCTTTTTCTTCTCTTCTTCAAGGTAAACCTCATATCTGGATCTTGCACTAGCTGCATTGAAGAGGAGTGCTTTTGTAATTGGCACCTGACTGGCTCCACCTGCCTTAGCCAAATGGTCTGCTATAATTCTCTGTGCTGTTAGGGTTTTCTGTGACATGTTGTCAGTCATTACTTCTTTATTAACAGAGAATCCCCTCTCCACACTGGCCTGGCCATGAGAAAAGGAGCAGCACTTCTCTCACAACACTCCAAAGGCCACTCAACTCCTTTCGCTTGGCCAGTGCAGAGAAGAAGAGTCTGTCTAATCTGTCTTTATCCCTGTCAAAAGACTGAAAGTTATCAGCAGAAGCACACTCTGATAAGAAGTCTGTGTACTGCAAATTGATTCTGTCCACATCTTCTTTCTTCTGTTCTGCATCGGCCGGATGAGAAAGAAAACAGTAGGTTTATTGTGTCTTTAACCCGCAAGAGTAAGCAAGGGAAATAACCGCGCTAAAAGAAAAATTAATTTGCTACTTTCGGTTTCAATCGCAACATCGCCGGGAGAACATCTCAAATAAACGGTATTTTCATTTTTCTTTCTCTTGAAGAAAAATGCTTGTCAAACTGAAAGATTGCCTTGTGGGTTTTTTTCAATGACTTTTCCATACCTATCTAGACAAATAAATTTTTTCCATGGCTTTTCCAGCCCTGGAAATCACTTTCTATATTTTCCATAGCTTTTCCAGACTTCCATGACTCTGTACGAACCCTGACACAAACATTTTTACAATGTTTTGCAACTGGAAAAAAAATCTGAATGTCAACATTGCATACTGCACAACATGCGGCAATACGATCACTGACTCAAATAATAAAGCACCGATTGTTCATCGTTTTTGTTATTCAAATCCGGCAGAAAAAGATCGTGAAAGTGAAAGTCCAAATCACTATCCTCTCCATCATTAACCTGTACCAAATCGGCCTCCTAAAATCCTTCAAATGGGTCATTTTCTTCATCAGATTCTGCAAGAATCTGACGCCATAATTCTCCGCCTCTCAAACTTCAAACTTTAATCAAACTTTGAAAATTCACTGTGTGCGTTCTACACACTCTAAAAATGCCGTGAAAACACCGCCGGAAACAGCAGGAAGTCACGATCACGTGTGCGAGAATCTAGCACGTTTGCTATAAATAGATTTCCACATGGCAGGCTGTGATCAGACCACGTCATTACCGGCCGCTACCGGTCGCTCCGCGCGTATGCACATAGCAAAAATATCGGTCGCTCTAGGTCGCTCCGCGTGTTAGAGGGTTAAAATGCAAGTTAACACCGGCTTTGAAGTTTCTATGCTCTTGACCTCGAGATGACCTTCACTTCCAGCTTCAAATACACATACTATCAAATAAACTACAGCAACAACAAAATCAAAAATATCTGTGACCTTGGGATGACCTTGACATGATCTCTCATGGTCATGTATTATCAAAAAACTCAATGTTGTTGCATACTGTGGGTTAAATATACATCCATTCAACTGTATTTTTTGTATGATTTTGCAAAGCCTAAAATGACTAACTTTCAAGATTAACGCAAAAATGGAACATATAGGAAAGATCAATCTATCGTCTCTAAATACAACAAGTTTGGACTACATATCTCTCGTAGTTTATAGCCAAGGTCACTTTAAAGTACCTATACTGACTTTGGAAAGCCCCAGTGACCTTCAACTTCAACCTCACTCCATTGACCAAATGTGCACAGGATGTGTGCGTCTCATTGATACCTATAATGCATCAAAGAATCACAATTTCAATATTAATAACCTAGCTTCTCGACTAACATTTGTTGACCCTGTGAACTTGACATTGAAGTGAAGTCATTTAATGATTGATAATTTATGAGGTCTCATACACCATCTAACCAAGTTTAGTTGTGATAGAATAGGTTCTGAAATATTAATGCAAATTTTGCATGTCCAGACAGCGGAAAGACATACAAATTTTATTATTTTTATTTTTTTTTTGGGGGGGGGGGGAGGGATGAGGGCGTGGAGGAAAGTCATTTTGGGGCTATTTAGGACTCCTCTCGCACATATTTGCAAAAATCTGGATTTTGGTGGTGGGGGTGAGTACAATACTAGACTCACATTGCTATGCATGTGTCAAAAAAAGAGGTTAAAATGGGGGTTTTACCAGCACGCTCTTGCTTCAAAACATCCCAGACGTTACAGTTAAAATCATCGTAACCACCCAGTAGAAGACGACCGCTCTTAGAAAAGGCCACGGATGTTATGCCACAGATGATGTTGTCATGGGAGTACATGCCAATCTCCTGGTCCGCTCGAATGTCAAACAGACGGCATGTGGCATCATCAGATCCAGTGGCAAATGCATGTCCATTAGGGAAGTACTGGAGAATAACAAAATAAACACAGTATTAGCAATTATAAAAACAAATTTTATATGTAACACCATTTCCACCTTCTTCAAAACTTGACAGAGAAATTAAATGGTGGCACGCAAATCCACAGTCTATTGCTCACATTATATACAGGGATGTGAATCACTATAGTGAAAATTGAAGGAAACTAGTGGGTCCGGGGGCATCCATGTGCTTTTCACATCAGATCCTTTAACAAAATGTTTTTCACATTGCATGACAGCAGCCTTGACAGACATAATGTTGAGCAAGTACAGTGGAACATCCGGTATAAGACCGTCCAAAATCTGAGAAAAAACTGTCTTATAATAGAGGTGGTTTTATACTGAAAATAAGTGGGAGAGGAATGTTTGCAGAATCATTGTTTTAAGTGGAAGGATTTTTTTTAATGTCGGATAATTCCCACCCTTGTTGATTTCTATCAATCAAGCATAGAATGCTTTTGCACATTTTAGAATCTTGCTTGTAATAGTTTCTTCTCCGATGGATCAGAAATGCCAAAAAAGTGAATTCCATATGACCAAACAACAAAAGTAAACAATGCTTTGTTCATGAAATGTCATGTAAATTGTACATTTTTCCCATGCACAAAACATTATTTCAGAAAGTACTACAATAGAAGGTCCAGAAAAGACCTCAAACAGGTACACACTGGAAATATTACAGTAAAGCAAATATGTCAGAACAGGATCAAATAAACATTTTTAAGAAATATCAAGTCAGAAATGAACACAAGTATTAAAAATAATTTATACTCACAGTAATTGCATTAATATCAGATTCATGGCCTGAGAAAGTCTGCTTGCACATGCCATCACGAATGTCCCAAAGCTAAAACACACAATTTCAAATGTATATTTACTTAAGTATTTACAAATGCACACTCAAAAAATACACCTTTGGTATATTATTATAACATTTAAGCACATACTTGTGCACAGAAAAATTACTGCCTTATCTCACCATAAAATAATAATGACATACAGCGGTAAGTATTTTAGGTGGCAATGATAAAGGATAGCACTAACAATACAAGACACAATCTACATCCAGAAAAATGTTCCTCAAATCAAACATTATTTTAATAGACATTCTGAACATATTTATCTCCCGCTCTCATTATGACGCTCATGTCAGAAAGGCAATTATGTTTTTGTTTGGTAGTTGGTGGTGGAAGTAAAATAAAGTATTGGTTACTGTTGCTTTAGAGGTCAATGTAAATACAGCAGACTAAATGGAAGCATCAGATCATGTATCAACTGAAACCATTTTAATGCAAGATGAAATGGGCCTTCATGGTCATTTTCTATAATTGACAAAACTTTCCCGAAGAGAAATTATAACACTGTCACAACAAAATGTTTTGTTTAAGATTCTTTTACGAGGTCCTCGATTTGCTTGAAATTAACAAACGTAATAGTTTTCATAATGTTCAGCATCAATGTGAGATTATTACCTTGGCCGAGGCATCGCAGGCCCCAGAGACAAAAGTGCGCATATCTGGGGCTAAGGACAGGCTCATGACATCACCAGTGTGGCCAGTGAAAGATGTGGTCTGTTGGCCTGTTTCTATATCCCATAAAGCACTAGGAAAAAATACACAAATCAGAACAATCTAGAAAAATAGAGGTAATTGGATTGACAAAATATTTTGTCAAAATACTCGCTTACTGTCAAAATTGACAATATTCAACTTCAAAAGCAACAAACTAGAGTGTTTAAGAAACGCTTCAATCCACTAAAGATAGTGTTGAACTGTGTTCCCTATAACAGATCTGAAAAATAATGAAGAATTTCTTTTATTCTGAAGTAAAAAGGTTAAATCATTTATAATCTGAAAGCAATGTTGACCCAAATGTTAGAATAACATGCAAATTGAGCTTTTTGTTCATGCACCCTGTAGAGAGTGTTGCAAACATCAATATACACTGACCATGTCATGTCACCAGAACTGGTAACAATTTGGTTGTCATCTATGAAGCGACAACAGGACAGGTAGCCTGTGTGTCCTGGCAATTCGCGAGACACACGGACGTTGCCCTCACGCGTTTTCAAGCTGTAGATGGAGCAAATGTTGTCCAGACCACCACAGGCCACATAGTTGCCTGATGGTGCATAGGCACAGGTCATCACCCAGCTAGAGCGTAGTGGAATGGCATGAACCTGCACACATACAACCACAGTTGCACACACAGTTTTAACATGAATACATTTCTATTGTTATGCCTAAGTACTATTGGTCTGGGATAATACAGGAGCTACAATATGTTTAATATTTACTCAAAGACCACACAACAGCAAAACTATATTGCAGTTTCCAATTCACACACTGGACCATTCCTTTCAAGTTCGGTAACATGTAACACTGTACACACAAAAATAAATATGGTTGGTTTTGTTTCAGCACCACTGCAGTCATTTTTGTGGTGGTTGTTGTTATTATTATTATCATTATTATTATTAACTTACATTATTATTATTAACTTACCTTGTTTGTTGTATAGCCATCCCATACTATCAATTTACCATCTTGAGAAGCGGACACCAGATTTCTGGAAGAAAACACGACGGAAATTAAAATGTCTGAAGTCTATTCTAGTAAAGTCTGCCCTGCCAAGGTCTTTGGCCTTGGAATTTGGAACGAGTGGGGTGAGGTAAAGGCCTTTACCTTTGACAGGTAAGCAAAAAAGGTGTATCATTTAATATCAGTTAAATGGATTGGGTTTTTAATGTACTGCTGCCATATTGATAAAAAAACAAACTACTTCATCAGTTAACAACAGGTACTAAGTATGACTTCAACAAGCGACTATCCTCTTCAATACAACTATCTGACACAAACATGGATTTTTCTTCTTAAACAGCACTTGAGCAGGAATAGTGCAGATTGTCCAAGTTTCTCTCACTTGGGAAAAAAAATTACACAATTGTATATATACACTAAAGTCATTAACTAATATTGTTACAATGAATGTTGTTTTTATTTTTATTTTTTATTAATGGTACCTAGGTGACGGAAAACATTTATACAAAACACACTTTAAAAGGTTGTCAAAGTAAAGGCTGCACCAAACTATACATGTTATTTACAAAACCCAAATGGACAAAATAAAATTGGCCCTTCTGCAGCAGTATCACACAATTAAAAAGTAACTAAAATTAAGATAATCAAATGGGAAAATAAACTAGGAAGGCCCATATGACTCGCACGCTTTTTAGGAACATATTTGCAATTACTACATCAAAATGAGTGTCCAGTATGGATAAGTTTTAAAAACTGAAACAAAACGGCTGCATTAGAACACAAAGTAATTTTGACTTTGACCTCGAGATCGCCTTGAACATTCACGCATGATCAAATAAACTTAAAGAAAAGTTATATTATGATGAAAAACAACCATTGAGATGAAACGAAACTTAAGATGACCTCTGATGCTCATATATGATCAAATACACCCGTGGCCGATAGATACTGTGGGTCAAATGTAAACCTAATAGCGAACTAGATTTTAAAAAAAATTCGGACTTTATTGTTTTTTCCTCAGAAAATTATGGGCCGCCTTCCCCGATGAAGGCACAGTTGCAGCCTGTGGCACACCGAAACTCGAGCTACTACCGGCGTAGTTGCAGCCTGTGGCACACCGAAACTCGAGCTACTACCGGCGTAGTTGCAGCCTGTGGCACACCGAAACTCGAGCTACTACCGGCGTAGTTGCAGCCTGTGGCACACCAAAACTCAAGCTACCTAATATTAGTCAAGTTTTTGAAATTTTGCTGGGGGAGCAAACCCAGAGAAAACCCCCCGAGATGTTGCCCAAGTCGAAAGTAAATAATATTCGGAGAAACGTGACACTTAGATGCTGGATCGATCCCTCACCTGTAAGGCTCCATTGGTTTCTAGCCTCTGGACAAGGCAAGTTAGACCCGCCTTAGACCACTCAGCCACAACGCACGCTCATTCCACCATATGACAAATTTTGACATTTTTAAAGGCCTAAAATGACCCTGCCCCTCACTATAAACACAAAAATATCAGACAAGAACAAGCTTGGACTTCGAAGCTATTAAAAACTAATACTTCTTGACTTTGAAGTGAAGTCATTCAATCACCAGTAATTTTTTAGCTCCCCAATCTACGTTTTACCTGTGATAGATAAATAAGCTCCGAGTAATTACCTACTTTAAAGATGGACAGATTGATGGACAGACTAACAGACATTTTTGTACATAGTACTTTTGGACTATTTAGGACACATCTTATGTAGATTTGCAAACATCTAGATTTTTATTTTTTATTTTGGAGCAAGTACATAGACTCACATTGCTGCACACATGGGAATAAAAAATCATGCACAGGACATATACAATGAAATCCTTATTTCTATTGCTCTGTATACGATTGACAAATACAAAAGAAAATTTATAGGGATGCATATCAATAAGACAATCTTGTAAATTTTTCGGAGTTTGAATGCAACATTTCAGTATTATCTGTCATACATTAAATATGTTTTTTAAGAATATCCAAAATTAATATGTTTATGCTAGCCTCCAATGCCGAAGTTTCCAGCACCAAATGGAATGGTGTGGGTTCGATTCACGCAGGGGGCAAAATGTTTTAAGGCTTATCGTTGAGTTTCCTCCCTCTATTAATAATAGTATCAGATATAGTCAATCTGTATTTCAAAAATATAAAATTTTCTTTCCTCCTGCTAATAGCAAACTAGGTACACCACACTGATTGACAAATGCGAGTTTGATGTGTATGTGAAAATGTGTGTAACGTGTGAGCATGTTGGTACAGATCACAGCGCTTTGAGCCGATTACTATTGGTGAAAAAGCACATTCATATCATCCAGTATTATTACTATTAATATAAATAGTCTAAAGGACTTTATTTAGAACAATAATTTGACCAATATCTATTTTGTTTTGTTTCCAAATTATAAGTTGTTAAGCTTTAATTTATAACAAGTAGCCACTCAGCTTATTGATGCATAAGATATCAGGGCCGTTTCTAAAATCATTGACAAAGCTGGGTAGGATTCTCATTTGAAATGGGTAATTTAATTTGCTACATCATGTTACAAAACAACAATGGCAAGGTTAACTTAACTTTAACGTTAACTTTAGGTGGAAATACTAAGATTTTGAATAATCAATAACAAGAACTGCCAATTGATGGGGGATAACTTGGGAAGACATTATATTAGTAATAATTATTGCAAGTGTTCCTCATTCAACCTCACTCCTAAGATTTTCAGAACTGTGAATTTATTACTGTTGCATGAGAAGTTCTTGCCAAGATGCCATAAATGAATGTAATTCATCGTGATTGCCTGAAAAATACACATTACAACACATTGTGTTGATGTCAAGCGCCTGTGTTTGTGCAGTAATCCAGTTTGATTGCACACTCTTTGCTTTAATTTAAAACAAGTAGTCACTCTTAGGTTGTTGACTAAAGAAGAATTTAGTTCAACCTGATTTGTTCTCATAATGTCTGGGATGGCACACTGCACTGCCAAGAAACTGGGGATATTTGCATAGAAGAACCGGATATTTATGCATAAACTAAATTGGAAAATATTTCCAAAGTATGCTCAGAAACTATAAGCATGGAGAAGATTTTTTAAATTTTGCATGAAGATGCTTCAAATTAATTAGTGGAGAATTTTAAGAATTTATCAATTACATTAGCAGAGAAAAAAAAATCAGTTGTGAGCAAATCAAGAACCATAATCACCGAGTACAGTTGTGGCGAAATGGTTTCTGTAGGAATGATAATATTCTCCAGTTTGGAATTCAGGAGGGACTAAGGATATCAGCAGAATGAATCTGCAGCTAAAGGCACTACTAGCTGATGAGTATGTACCGAGAGCTGTGCAGAGTGTGTGAAAGCGAGAGCAGCATGGTTTGGCACTAGAGTCATTGACTTCCTTTGAGAAAGTAGGGATGAAGCAAAAAGATCCCATCCAGAGATGCACTAGCTATTAAATTCTGAGTAATGCCTGAGGCTGGAGAATCTGAATTCAGGAAAATTGTTAGTCAAGAGGCAGCAGAGAATGAGGTTTGAGGATTACTGGAATAGGAACGCAGCTTTGAGACTGAAATTCTAGGGAATTCATAAGTGAAGAAGAGTTGGAGCATTATTCCATTATATCCGACAAGTAAGCTTATTTTACAGTTTTCTTGGAACGTTTTACTTTGGTATTAGTAAGCCCACAATTAGGATTTCCTTGTCTTTGTGAACTAGAATTTTTGTGTTGAGCACCCCAAGTTTTGTAAGATTTGAGATAGAAGTGCAAGACCTACAGTTCACCTACAGTAAAACGATGGGTATATATTGTATGTTCTGGGTATTGAAAATCTGAAATTTTTTCTGTATTGTTATTATGTTTGTGTGATAAGCGTCTTTTCAATATAGTAAGGAAGAGAAGCAGAATTTACTCACGGTGTGGACTCCCTTGGAGTGTGAGATGACAGGTGTGTGGGATATGAAAGGAAAGCGAGCATACATAGTTCCAGATAGGCAGTCAGATTGCACATCCATACAAATACATACACATAAGCATAACCACCATCTGTTACACTGAGAGATATATTTTCTATGCTATTTCTGTCTATCTGCCAGCAGTAAAGCAAGTCCCAGCCCTCTATGTATCAGCAACAATGCCACACACACAGTGACTCCAAAACTAGCAGACTGGCTGGCACTTTCCCTCCCCACTACCTTTTCCTATCTCTGTGACATCTAGCCTTGCTCTTTCTCTCCCCACCCTACTCTTCCTCCACAGCCTTCCCCTTTGTGCCAAGTTTAATCAATAAGAAGGTTGTCAGGGAAACCCAGCACACTGGACAACCACTTTAGACCTACTCTGACAGACTGCTAAGTATGTCACTGTTAATTAAATTATTCCCCCTCAACATCAATGACAATCCTAATATAATACATCAATATCTAATTCTAAGGTACACATAAATCATTGTGTGTAATTAGCATCCATACCCCAACCTCTCTCCCCACATGCCTGCTTCGAACAGTTGTAAAACTAATAGATTTTTAACATTACAAACTTAGTGATATCGTTATTTTTACAATTTTTTTTTTCTGTAGCTCTCAGCAAATGTGCTAAAAGTGAGTCTGAGGTTTTTTTTAAACTTGTACCTAGATTACATATACATGTAGTATGATCAAAGGTTTTTAATTCACATTACTGAAGTGAAAGTTCTCGAACAAGCTGTAAGCAGCTAAAAAAAGAAATTAGTTCCTCAATAAAATCGCCTCACAAGTCTAGCAAAGGACTCCTTGATACAGTCATGATATGATGTGCTACTCAATCCCATAGGCACACAATACTCCCACTTGGTTTAATTCACAACAATGCCATTGAGCATGCTCATCGCACACAAGTGTGTTAATGTTGGGTACTTTTGCCTCTTGTTCTAAGGGAGAGGAGTAATTTACTTCTATAGCAGATGACCTTTTGCAAATTGAACAATTGAGTAATTTTCATAAATATTACAGAAAAAAGATGTACAAATATATTAGGAAATAGTAATCTCTTACCGTGAATTCGACATTTTATAAGACTTTGTGAAATTTTGATCTTGACCTCAGACGCACTTTTAACCTCATCCTTGTGGTTCCATTTCTTACAAATGTCAAAACTGCTAACAAATTAACCAAGACTATAAAAATCAAGTGTAGTATTTGATTCTGCATTGAAACCAAACATTTCTGAACATTAACAATTTGTCTTTAGGACAAAATGAACCAAGGACCACCTGACTGATAATTCACAAAAGAAGAAGTGTTAATACTATCACTATTCAATGATATTTCAATGATAATTCCCCCCATCCCACCCTCCCCACACACAAAACCCCACACAACAGTATTAACAATCATAGCAGATCTCAATAACAAATTTTTAATAAAGGTTAATTACTGAAAGCTGGATAATCATGCAGAAAAGGAACACAGTGTTCCCAATGATGAATTTCCAATTAAATTGATAATAACTACCACACTCTTCTTACTTCAAAGGTTCAACAACCCTCTTTTAAAAATATTTTCCTCCACACTATACCACAGTTGGCTGAGAGCAAAGTATGCGACAGCCGTTTCAACAATTGGCAGTCATCATCAGACACATGCTGGGTATCTACTGAAGTGGTGTGTGGATGAAATTGAACATTAAATAAAAACTAACCCAAAATGGGGCAAGTGAACGCCCCAGTGAGCTTGAGTATCTGTATCGATCAGCACCTTGAGCAGCTCTTAAGCTGGAAAAGCACTAGATAAGAATGCTTAAATAAATAGAGACGTAGGGGTAAAAATCTGCATACCCACACTTGGGCTCTTAACTAACAGCGGTCATCCTAACTACAGCGGATAAAAGTATTCTTTAGACAAGAAGTGAAAGGCTGTGATACTGTCAATTTCAACGGAAAATCATTGAAAACACTGTGGAGTTCATTTTCTGCACAATTATTGTTAGTCAAAATCAACAAGAAGACACTAATATAATGCCAGCAGCTGTGTTCAATTGCAAGTGAACAAACAAATGAACAAAATTACTTCTGGTGCTGCTTGCAATACGACAGAGAACAAACACTAGTCGAAGTAAAATATCAAATGTTAGAAATAATGGAACACACACAAAAAAGACAAGTATTAACAGAAATCTGCCTTGCAAAGAGACCAATTAACAAAGAGCTTCATATGAACAGCATTTAAATGAACTGACTTTGAATATCCAGTGCATCTTGAAGTATTCAAATACTATTAGAACACTCACTAGTGTAATTTCACATGGAACCTAAAACTACACACCACACAAAAAGCACTGTCCTACAAAGTTTTAATAGCCATATGTCAACATGCTATTTATTATGAACCAATTGTGCCACACTCAGGAAAACGACCAAAAAACAAATGTAATCTCTTGATTGGCATGCAAACAGCAAAAGAACAGGTATGACAACAAACCACAACAAACACCCTAAACTACAACAACTAAAACAATTAACGCAAAAGGAAAGAATTGCGTCAAATCATGCACACATCTTTTGCATAGACAAGAAAATTTAATAAAGCTATCATTTATGCTTGCCAAACATTGACATTTAAGATGAGGCAGCTTGGTAAAAAGTATATAATTATTTAAAGTTTCTATCAGCCTCTTCAACATGACGTGTTTTAAATAATTGAGCAGACTGTTTCGGCTTCTACAACATTTTGTTAGAGATCATTCCAAGCGTTTACCACACTCTGTGAGAGAAGTTCTTACACGTAAAGACGAGATCTTTCTTTGAATAGTTTGACACTGTGACGTCAGTGGTAGAAAACAGATTTGGTAGGAATTAAAACGTTTTCTCATGGCACTTGCTCAAGACGTTTCACATCATCTTCAATGAAAATTCCTGTTCACTTTCACATCTTCAATGAAAATTCCTGTTCAAACCAACTATTCATAAGCAATGTACTCTCATTTAATGCCCAAGTAAGCCGATATTTTTCGGACTGTCCAAAAGAATCGAAAACAACTCCTTGATCGCACCTCAGAACACTGTAAAGTAACTCACCTTCTCAAAGACAAAATTGTTAGGGACTAACACAAACCACATGCAGCTAGCAACTTTCCCAAATCAAATCTTTGTTTGCTTCATATATGTACCAGCAACATCTGCCCACTATATGCGACAAGCACAAAATTTGCAGCAAATTAACCATTTTCATTCACAGATTTCATCAAATACTGCTTTCTTTGACCAATGTGGTGTGTACTAAAATAAAGAAGAAAGTTTGCTTTTACAATGCTGTTTTATTTTGAATGTATGATGACAATGTGATTTATTACGATCTTTGAATCAGTGGAGGGGTAAGGCCTTGTGGCTGCGTCTGGAAACGTTTTGTGGAGGGGTAAGGCCTTGTGGCTGCATCTGGAAATGTTTTGCCGAAATCAGATTTTCAGGTCACCTGATCAATCTAGCTGCGGGAACCAACTGTATATGCTACACAATTATAAATACACCAAAAATGAAGCTGAATGTCTTGGCTTTCCATGCTGTAAATATGGTCTGGTTTTATCCCAAAAATGTGTTAGAAAATATGTTTTTAAACTTTCAAAACACATTTTGACCACTTTCCCCAAAATGGAAATCCCTTTTCGCAGTTTTAAGAAAGGTCTGTTTCTCCTCTTTCTTGGTCCACAATAATAATCTGTGATGTCAATAGGGAAATCCCACTGGGTGATGAAAGATGACCACAAATGAGGAGCTGGGTGGTAGCGACAGTTTGCGAAAAATTCAACAGGATCTAGGTAAGAAATATGCTTAATGTTAGTTTAGTTTAATCCTTTAATGTTTCTTCTAATTTTGTATCATGTTTCTAGCAGTACTGTGTTAGCTTTGTGTCCACACTATCCAAGGTTCATACTCTAAAATCATTCTCAAATTCCCAAACTTTCAAGACCATATAATACATTTTCCAAGACTAATAAACACGGATTGGTCACTTTACAATAAAGGCATCTCACACAGGGTGTGCTGAGGCTGAACTCTAATTTATCGAACCACTGTTCACAAAAAAAAATAAAAATTAAAATTTAAACATTATAAAATATCAACAAAACACATACATATAAAACACATACATATAAAATGCCTACATTGCTAAATAATATTATCATAGGAAGACCCAATGACGATTTCGCGGAAAGCGTCCAATATTCCCAAGCTGACCCGACAGATCCAATAAACAAACGAGGACTTTTGGAAGAGTTTTCAAGAAAAAAGGTAGGTGACTGGTGGCGGTATACTTAATTAGATAACGAGTATGTCAAAACAGCTCCGACAAACTAGAATAGTGCATTTTGAATTATTACGATCAGATGAAACTTGAAAAAAAAAAAAAAATGTAGCTTTAATGTGTTCTGTATTTGTGGCCCATGTTTTTTGCATTTTCAGCCAAGTTTGAAGATCTGTTTCTTTCAGATCACTGATCACAATGGTCTGGAAAACATAGGTTGGTTCTCTGTATCATTGAGAATGACAGATGTAAAATTAAAGTTCCTGTATGGTTTATTTGACATTTGTCAGCTGTCAAAGTAAGCCGTTTAGCCAGCCAAAATTGGGCAAAAAAATCCTAATTATTTGCCCATGGATTTGTCATTACTACCATTGGTTCCGCTTCTATTAAAGATAGACACAACATTCTTTTTGTACTATGTTTGGAATGTCTTCTGCTTTCTGTTTCTGCACCTTTCATAAGTTTATCTTAAATTTTTCATTTTGACCTGCCGGTACATAGTTCACAGGTTTTATGATCTTTCAAGTCAATTAGAATAAAACATTACCCAGAACATAACAAAACCATAAGTACTCACACAGTCATTCACACAAATAAGACTCAAAATTTCAAAGGGTTATAAAAATAATCTGAGATTGGCCTGCTCAAGATAAACTGGAAAACATGTAGTATTAGCTGAGGCTTTTAAATAATAAGAATCTGCACTGAATGTGTTGAATGTAATGTAAATATATATATATGTGTATGTATATAAGTACACACTACGTAATGTGCAGAACAGAATACCATATTTTACAGTCTTATGGCACTGAACATAATTATATTCATCACAAGGGATTTCCAAATGACATTTCCGGGGGCAGGTAAAAAAGTTGCCGGAAAAGACAAATCATAAAAATCACTTGCCAAGGACTAAGTTAAAAGCTGTGAACATAAAACAACACAACTTGATCAACGGCACCGAATCATGTATACTTTGGAATTTTAACGTCACTTTCTAATACGATATATAAAAGCGGATTTTAATTGGTCAGTTGTTCAACCTTCAGCCAATGACAGCGCTCCTTTTATCAATAGTGGGGCGATACATCACAGCATATTTATTGATCAATTGTTCAGACTTGTCTGCCAATGACAGCATTTTTTATCTCTAGCTTTTTTGGAAGTGTGTTCGCGCTGAAAGCCAAAATAATGCTTCTAAAATTTTGATTTTTCAGCAGCCGTGACTAAAAAGACCTGGGTGTTACACATTAATAATTTACAACTCTTTTAGTACTAACCAACAACAGAATTACAACATCCACTTCTCTGCTATCATCAAAATGCGGTGGTGGTTTTTTGTGTGTTTTTAAAATGTCATAAACTTTAGCACCTGCTTACTCTTCAGTCTTTAAGCTCATAATTCAAGGTTACTTAAGTCTCATTAGGAACAATACTGTTTCAGTTCATCATCATCATCGCGTCAACAGCATCACCATTACAGTCATTTTATCGTAAATCATAATTATTCAAAGAACTTGCATTATATTGATTATTAGTTATTACTTTTTAAAAATTGTTTTTCTTTTGTTTTGCATGGCCAGAAATAACTGTCAATGAAATTTTTTACACAACCCTTGACTCAGAGATTATTGGTACTGCTCATCACGACATGACTTTCACAAAAAAATAAAGAGATGTAGCTGATAAATTCTGGAAGATAGACTACAAGCTGGAAATTCATGAAACCAATAAATAAAACGATGCGAAATTTGCATGCAAAGTAACTCCTTCCAAAATGAAGGGCTGTGTAAGGGAAGGAAGAAAAAGCACTTCACACTTTACCATCCAGCCAATACGTGCCATTATTCCAAATATCTTACATGTGAAGCAGTATGAATTAACAGCTTAACTTGTAAACCAATATCTTACGAAAATGGCAAATATAGACCAACACACATTTGACTTGTACACTAGAAGGTTCTAAAACAGTGTTTATTATTATTAATATTAGTAGAAGTAATAGTAGTACTACTATCACGAGTTCTGTTGTTATTAAAAAAACCAATTCAAGCAAATATATTCAATAACCTTGTGTGTATTCACAATCAAATCTGAGTATTTCAGGGATTTTTTTTTCTTAATTTATTAGCAACGTGAATGGGGGTGGGTAGGGAAAGAGTCACTGTCTACAAATTTAAACTTAAGAAATTCTATAAAAGGTTGACCACTTGCTAATAAATCTCTGAAAGTAATGGCAGTAGCATAGGGTATGAACCTGTAGTTACGCAGAGTGCTATAGGTTAAAACTACTCACTACTACATGCACTGTGAAACTGGTAAAAACTGAAAGCAGTAGATAAATTACACAAGGGACTTTTTCCCCAACTGACTGAAACTAACATAAACAAGAAAAACAGAACGATAAAACCACTGAATACGAAAGACAGATGCCATGGAAAAGATATAGTTACCCCAAAATCCTGATGCAAACAGAAAGAAAACGGATGTTCAAAATACTTTCCAGACACACAAAAATCTTCGGTAAACATGGATAAAACAAATAACTGAAAAGGTCACCAACCCAAAAGCTTTCTTCCAATGTGTACACCATGAAAGATTCCTTATTCACACATTCTCGATTTCTTGTACAGGCATGACAAAATTGTGAAAATGACATCTATACAAATAATGGCTGATCACATGTCTGGTTTCATACAATAAACGCTGCCAAACTATGTTCACGACAGCCGTTATCTCCACTACACTGATAGTGCAGCACATTTCAGTATATAGGCTACTCATTTTATCTTTAAAAAAAATTAAAACTATAAGGGCAAACCCTATATGACTCTCATACTTCTCACGGAGTCTATTCACAACATACTACATAAAAAATAAGTATGTTTTAAAAACTGAAACAAAAACGGTAGCATTAGAACGCAAAGTAATGATAATGTTGACCGTTGACCTCGAGATCACTTTGACCATATGAAATACACTAAAGCAAAAAGTTATACCAAGACAAAAAAACAATGACCTCGAGATTACATTGACCTTGGGAATGACCTTGACCTTCACATGACCTCTGATGCTCATGTATAATTCCACAAAAAAACACACACAAAAAACACAGATCAAGCTATGATCTCTACTTACAAGTTTGGACTTCGTATCTCTCATAGTTAAAAAGTTAGGTCACTTAATAAAAACCACATAACCAACTTTGACATTTGAGTGAGGTTGACCAAATTTGCATAGTAGGTGTGTCTCATGGATATCTAAAATCATACAAATAATTGTGTCCCTTATCAATTATTTAGTTAAAAATGTTAAATATGTTTTTTAAATGTCATTTTTGATTACATTTCTTGACTTTGTGACCTCGACTTTTTTAAGGTCATTCAATCACCAGTAAATTTTTAGTTCTCATGGCTATCCACCATTCTAAGAAGTCTGGTTTGACTGCTAAAATAGTTTCAGAATAATTAGTCATATTAAAGTTTCTGCACAGATGGACAGACGGATAAGACATTTGTCGATAGGTATTATTTTTGATAGAACTATCTCACACAGATTTGCAAAAATCCAGATTTTGTTTGGTGGGGGTTAGAGAGAGGTAGGGGGATAAATGAGGGGGGTGCGGAGGTAATACATATACTAACATTGCTATTCATGCAAGTCAAAATGCTTTTGTGGATGCTGATGCTAGCTGATTTTTAGTGACAGAGCTAAGAAACTATTTTTGGTGATGAAAGTGCAACAAAAACAAAGGGAGTACATAGCCAAGGATACATGCGTCAATCAAATCAGCACTAGATCATGTTTACCAAGAGATGTATATATACCAGACCAAAGTATTTAACAAGATTTATTCTTAAGACTGAGCGTTTATACCCCATAAAAATAGGAAGACAAATTATCCACCATTCTGAAGAAACCAAAAGAATATTTGATGAACTCTTTCACTGACAAAATATATCAAATGAGTTTCATTTATTAGTAGAGATGGAAAAAAAAGAACCTACAATGCTGGTCATGACAGATTCAAAACTGGAGGTATTTAATCATGCGGGATTAATGTTCTTTCCCATTATGAAGTGGCCAATTAGTTGTGAGTTTCTTGCTCATTGTTTCAGATTTTTAGTTTCAAATCCAGTTACTGATTTTTACTAGGAACAAATGACAAATGAATGTACAACTTTTCTTCAAGAAAAAAAATCTACAATTTTTACCCCATTAGGAATGAAAACAATTGACAACAGGAACTAAAAACCTCTACCGATAGTCTCTTTCCTAACATTCAAATTAAACTAAAACACAGGTTACGAAAGATGCACAAAGTTGAGAATCAGAAACTGTTAGCATGAGAACATTTTGGAAGAACTCTCAAGTGAAGACTGTTAGTGTAATGCAAACATGTGGCAATTTCATCCTGATGTTTGTTAAGCAGACAAAGTTAGCAAAGGACAGTGATCAGCCACAAGCATGTTACAAAAGACAATGTACCTGGAATCTGTTGCCCAATGCATGGCATATATTTTTGCAAGGTGTCCTCGAAGTGTGCGTCGAGTGCGCATTTGTATTCTGCCTACTGGTTCACATTGTGCTGTTGCTTGAGCAAGAGTTGTGTCGCCTGCGGCTTTTCGTGCCTCCTGTGATCAGTAAACAATCCAAAAAGAAATAAAACAGTAAATAACAATAGTTATTAAAATACATCATTTCATTCAATATTCATAAGCTGAATTTTAAACCATGAATAACCAGACAATAACCATCTTTTCTGAAGAAACCTCACTGGTTATTCATTTATATCTTATCCTATCTTATCCTGTAACTTGAAGATCGTTGGGGCACAACAGATGATCGTTTAAACAATGTACATCTTTCTCTGTCCTCTGCAACCCTCAGGGGGGCTCATTGTTGAGCCAATCCATCCTCGAAAGTTGTCTTCCCCCATCTTTTTCTGTCTCCCTCTTCTCAAAATATCACACACATTCATTCATTGAATGTTTTTGATCTTCAAGATACTTAATTACCCAATGAATTCAAAATACATAGGATTTTGTTTTGGGGATGCGATAAAACATTCAGTCACTCTGCAACTACTAACATCCATCCAAAGGACATTGCGCAATCTGAATGAGAACAATATAGTAAACAAGCCCATGAACAGATAAATCTTTTTTGTGTGTGTAGGTAAACCAAAAACCAGATGGCAACCCATTCAATGTATTTCCAGACACGCAATTAATTTTTTTTTTTTTTAAGCATTTTACAAAGTTAACCATGGAATGATAGACCACTATCTGAAAGCAAAAAATTATCAAAATCGGCTAAGCCAATTTTTAGATACAGGGCAAAACGGTTTAGAAAATGGTGAAGCACAATGACCTTCACTTTTGAGAAAGAACAAATACATTAATGATCTAACTTGCTTGGCAGCAGTTAAAGTGTCCGCAAAGTTAAATTATGAATTTTGGTTCAGTTATTCTTGAAGTTTTGAACACAAAAGCGAAATTCGAAGCGATGGACTGACTGAATTATCAATTGCCCAACCACCAGACTGCTACTGAAGAATTGGCCATGATTTGAAGTACCTGTATTCTACCAAAACTCAACAAAATCGCTTTAGTTTAATATTAATAATACTGAATGCTATATACGCAGAGGTGCCAACCCCCTAATGTTCTTGTCAGTATTTTCGGACCGGTTTGTCAGTATTTTTTAACACCTGTCAGTATTTTTTTTTAATCGCAAAACCCAGCCTATGACACTATATATAAAGTAATGACAGGCTTACCTCTGAAAAGGCAGGCTATTTTCAGTCCTCTAAAATCACCATGAAAATCAGCTTGTTGAACACCACACTTGTTTTACTCTAAATCAGCTTGTTGAATACTACACTTGTTTTACTTAAAATGAATTATACTGATACTGTAATACATGCTCAACTGTTACTACAATTGGGAATAATTTCTCTGCCCCTTCTTGACTACCATCTGTGCCCAAAACAAATGGACCATTTCTCATGGCTGCTGCTTGTTCGTCTGAAACCTGAGAACCACATGTTCTGATTATTTCTGTTGTTTTTGTTCTTCCACTTGCAAACTTCTCTGCAATCTTGCTATCTGGAAACATCCTCCTAAATAGTCCCCCTGCATGGTCACTGACACTGATCGGCAAGTTATGTTCCACAATAAAATGAGCCAAACACTGTCTCTGCTTCAATCGTAGCAGTTTCAATTTCATCAGATCGACAACTGGTACTGAAATATTTGGTAACCTTTTCAGTTCCCTTGACAGACTTGCCTTTAGCTTTGTGTCTAGCAGATGCAACATGCCTGGCAACATCGTCAAAGCCACCATGACTTATCAAAAAATCGAAGTCACAGACAGTACAGCGTGCGTACTTTGTTGACAGTTTCGACGCAATGATGCATGGATGCGCTTCTGTGTATGAATGCAGAAAATCTTGCAGTCGTTTAGTTGCAGGCTTTGTTTTCTTTGATGAGGAATCAGCTTCGTCATCAGACTTAGCAGCTTTTCTTTTTCTGGGTCTACCACGTCCTGCCATTTTTGCGACTTTGAAAAAAGGCTAAGAACGAGTGTTTTCATTGGACAATTGGATCACGTGTTTGATTCGGGTCTAGCGATTGGGTAAGAACGTTCAGTGAGTGCAGGAGTACTATTCTGAGACCAGAAACCAGTACAGAAGAACCGCTAGCAAAGATAAACGATCGGCAACTTCTCCTCCGTATTTTTATCAAAGCTACCGTATTTCCGTATTTAATTCACTTCGCCGGAATTAAATACGGTCAATCCGTACTGGTTGGCACCTCTGTATACGCGCTTTTACCCAAGTAACTCATCAGGCTCAAAGCGCGGCGACCTGTACCACATACACGCTCTCATGTTCCACCCATTCTCACACAAACAGAGCATACACACATCTATCACTCTAAACATGTGGTGTAAAGGCAGGGAATCAATATTAGAAGACGGAAAGGAAACAGAATGTTTATTTTTTTAATTTTTAGATTGAAAACATCCAATACCATTATAGAAGGGAGGGAGGAAACCGGAATACCCAGAGAAAATCCTCATTGACGACCTGAATAGAACTGTACCCAAGTCACACAAATTTGCCCCTTGCGTGAGTCGAACCTGCGACCTTCGGCATAGGAAACCAGCTCACTCTCAATTGAGCTACCAGGCACCCAAAAATGACAAAATGATTCCAGTGACCTTGACCTATGCAGTAGAGCAAATATGATGGCACGGGAGGCAGGCCACTAACCTAGGTAATGTTCCTATGAAGTTTGGTCAAAATTTGTTCAGTGGTTCTTGAGATATGGCTCCCAACAGATCAACAGACCAATATTTGTCTCATTCTGATTCCCCTCAACTATTTCGAAGTATTTCCAAACACATCTGCAAATACATTAACATGGAAATCAACGGATAAACATGCATCATCACAAATCCAAGTCAATATTGTTTTTCTAACATTGGTAACTTTCGCACTCCATTTACTCTTTATTATTAAAATAAAACAAACATCCCAGAAAGAATACTTACACGAATTTGGTTTTTCAACTGCTCCGTTTCTTGTCGCAATGCGTCAAGTTCTGAAGTCATTGTGAAAGTGTGTCAGGATTACCTGTTGGCCAGAAAAAAAGAAAAAAATTTTTTGAAAATGTTAAAACTTGGTCGGACCTGTTATTGGTCCATTCAAATAAATGAAGTAAAATATAGTGTATACTAATAATCATAGAATGTACAGTTGGCTTTTAAAGAAAACATTCTTCTGACTTTCTTGCCCTCCTCCACACCCCCATCCCTCTACCCCAACACAACTCAACCCTGTCATTCAGTGTTTTATGTAAAAGTTGTTACCGAGCTAAGGCTATTAACTTTTTTTTTTAAATCTGTTTACGGTATCTGACTGACCCTAATTTTTTAACCCGACCCTAACCTTTTTTTTAAAGCCAACTACAAAAAAATAAATACAAAATAATTGCACCCAAAGTGCAAAAAGTTAAAAAAAAAATGATGCAGACCTACCAACTTTTTTTTGTTTAAACTGTAAACAGACATATTATTTTTGGGCATACTGAGAATTCTACTACTCTAACAAATTTGGGTTGTCATTAGACTGGCAGAGTAAAAATTCTGCTGTCAGCACACCCCTTTGTGTCACTATAAAATTCACAACTTGTTCCTTCAGTACATACTAAATAGAAGGGCAAAGCCCATATGGCTCGCATGCTCCTTATAGAATTTGCAATTAACATCAAAATGAGTGCCCAGAAAAACAAAAATCAAAATGAAACGGTGACATTAAAATGCAAAGTAACACTGACTTTGATCTTTCGATGCTCTTGACCTTGAGATGACCTTGACCTCCGGGACTCCAAATACACTAATGTACGATCAAATAATACACACACACACACACACACAAATAACAGTGACCTTGGGATGACCTCGACATTCACGTGACCGCTGATGCCCATGTTTGATCCAACGTTCTTGCAAACTATGGGCAATTCCATTTTACAATAACTTTTAAAAATGTTTTTGCAAGGCCTAAAATGACCTTGACCATCTAACAAAGTTTGGTTGTGGTAGTTGAGATAGGTTTCGAGATATTAAGCCACTTGCAAGTTTGGCAAGACAAACACTTTTTAAAAAAATGTAATTTCTGGACCGTTTCTGACTCGTCGCATAGATTTGCAAAAAATCTTGAAAAATTTTTTTGTTGAGGGGGTGGTAGAGTATTTAAACTCACATTACTATGCTGGCGAGTCAAAAAACAACTGCAACTACTGGACCAACCCCAGGTGGTACTGTCTACATTAGTTAAAGACTTGAGCACCAACATCAACAAAATTACATTTGTACTATTATCACCAAGACAAGACTGTGCTCACTGGTTATGTAGCTGCTCAGTGTAAAAAAAAAAAAAAAAGCCCGCAATAATGATCATAATGAAGTTACTTTTGAATTTTAAAATTGCTGGCAACCAGCAGAAGATTGAGGGACGGCTGTCTATCAAGTCACTGTGCCCCTCGTGCGGCGATCATATCACCCGCCAGATCCAAAGTGCGGTCCAGGCTCTCCCAGACTTGCCTACACTTGCCGCACCTGCACACATAAAATCAGTAAAATATACTTGTATTTCTTTCAAAGTATGCTGAAAGCCAGAAATTTTCACCTGCTCATCGGACTAGCCTGGGTGATTGTGGGGTGCCAAAAGTCTGCCTGAATTTTATTCATAGAATATAGTCCTATGAAATGTCTTTTTCTACACTGAACAAGACCTGAATTTTCTTCCGGCACTGTGTCTCCGGCACTGTGTCTTTTGGAATTCGTATAACAAAACTGGAATTCCCAATTCTGGCATAGAAAACGTTTTACATTTGGACTTCCCACTTTTTCCCAGTTTTTGAAAAAATTAAAAATTGTTTTCAGACAGATTTGTTGATCATATTTTTAACTTGAACTATAGACTTATCTGAAACAATAAATAAGAGAGATGGTGAGACCTCTGCTTCGCCGGTATGTGTATGTAATCATCTGTACCCCCCAATTTCCAGGTTATTAAACTATGATATAAAACACCCTATACTTTATTAAACAAATGACTTGCTACCTTTAACATGTGTTAGAACTGAAAGTTACTGATAAACTTCAGGGAAAATGACAACAGCAAAGCTAACAAAACTTGGCCAAAGCTTGCATGGAATAGAATATTTACCATATTACACAAAAGCAGAGCAAAACTCTTTATTGTGAAAGAAACAGAACACAATTATTACTTTCATCACTTTTAGGTCAAAGCTCATAAACTCAGACACAAGTAAAAACCCATTACAATACATAAAATGGAAGTAAACCTCAAATGATATGAAAAAAAAAAAAAAACTCACCATAAAAATGTCAAAAACATTGCTTAAAAAGCTTCACACACATTGACAAATACACATAATTATATAAAATAAAATATAAAGTTTAATTTTTAAAAAAAAGATTTTACAATTTCCTAAATTTAAAATAAAGGTAAATAAACAAATAAATCCTTGTCTGTGAGTGTGATTACAATTATTTAACAGGCATGCATGCACAAATACTAAGCCTAATTAATGTTTCAAAATGAGCAGCAAACCATTTTTAAAAAAAAAAAATGTTCTTGTACGCAAGACCCGAATCTCAAAAACACAGCCATAGGGGGAAGAAGGAAAAAAAAGCAATAACAACGGAGGTCCGACCACATTTCCAACAACCACGATTGCCCGTTCAATTTTATTTCAAATGATCAAAAAAGCTGTTTGACTCCAAACCTAACGTTTGTAATCCCCACCCAATGAATCAATGTTTTTCACTTGCCTTAAATTAAAATGGGCAAAATATGGTCTGACCACCAAATGAGAACGAAGACATGGTCAGACGACACACACTTTGGAAAGATTCGTCCTTATAAAATTTAAACGCTGAAAACTATGTAAATGCTCAAAAGAAAAGTACCAGCAGCAAGAAATGACGGTAGTTGCGTTTTTGTTGTTCAGGTCCTATCCTATCCCTTAACTCGGAGGTCGTAGGGGCACCACAGATGGCTGTTTAACCAGCGTACTCCATCTTTCTCTGTCCTCAGCAATCAGTGTCAAACAAGTCCATTCTCAAATGTTGTCATCCCACCTCTTTTTCTGCCTCCTTGCCCCGTGGGAGTCTCCGTTTCTTCACCACTGTGCGCAGGTCATCGTGTTGTCCAATGGCTCGTGTTATGGTCTATCGGACTTCGTCATTAGTGATGTGCTGGGTATAGGAAATGCCCATTGGTCTTCTGTATCACCTCATCTCCATGCTTTGTATTCTTCGTTGTAGATCTGCTGTGAGGGTCCATGTT
The DNA here is from genome assembly GCA_036898135.1 of Oncomelania hupensis. Taxonomy (NCBI): domain Eukaryota; kingdom Metazoa; phylum Mollusca; class Gastropoda; order Littorinimorpha; family Pomatiopsidae; genus Oncomelania; species Oncomelania hupensis. Next base: position 17,092,856 of record CM072524.1, on the reverse strand, counting down.
TCGCAAGCGTATAGGAAGATGGAGATGACAAGAGAGCGCAGCAGTCTTACCTTGGAATGTAGGCTTTCCAGCTCCATTGAAAGATATCTCCTGGCCTAGATTTGGCAATAGTAGAACTTGACATGCGTGCAAATACAAAAGCTTTCCCTTTGCTGCCCACCACAAGGTGTGGCCACTTTTTTTTTGCGTTTTCCTGTTTAAACTTTGAATCTTAGTTTGTTTATTCTAAATCACTTTTGGAGGAGTTTGTTCTGTCACTTCTTCCACAGACACATGCTTGGTAGCCACCATCTTTGCCACTATTAGGCCTACACTTGAAGTTCGAAGAAGTTGCTTTATACAGGCGCACCCATTCTGCATTATAAATTCTCCATATAAATGGGGAACACTCCTCAGCAAACAGGGAAGGAAATGTTTTGTCTGTGCACTGACAGACACACAAAATCAGCGATTTTCAGATTTTTGGAGGGAAATTTGCTGACCGGAACAGTCAAATAGAATCCGAATTTTTTGGAAGGTTCTGGCTATGGTATTTTCCTGTAACCCTTTACTGGGCATAGCGGCCGAAAGTCTACAAAGGCAAAACTCCCGAAAGCTTCCGTATCAACCATATGGTTATATTCTCTCGTTGTTTGAAAGATTGCGAGACTTCCGGCAATTGACTTCCGGTTTATTCTGTTGTGAAAACATTCAACTGCATTTCCACAAGTTTTCTCTGTGAATGATGCGTTCAGTTTTTCGATTTTTTGTTCAATATTTCTTGTGTGAGTGTCTAAAATGGATGGTTTGGATTCTTCGACTGATGAAGAAGAGTTTACAGGCTTCCATTTATCAGACATTAAAGTGAGAGAAATAGACTTGGAGTCGGAGGAAGAGATCGGTACCGACATTAGTGTCAGTAGCGTGCACGCATCCGATCTTCCAGACTGGTAGAAAAGTGAAGAAGAGGAGGGGGCATGTTTGGACTTTTTGGAATAAAAAACAAGACATGACAAGAGAAGAATAAAAAGGTAGATAATCAAAAGATAATTTATTTCTGTGCATTTTGCATTTTATTTAAATCTAAAACAATCCCTCATTTACTGAATCAGTGACTAAAAAAAAATTCTTTGGAATCTGAACCACACAAAAATGCAGCAAATATTGGAAATAAAAAGCAAAATATTTGGACCCCTAACTAAAAAAAATAACAAAAAAAAAACCACAAGACAAGCCATTCAAATGTATTTTTAGACCTAGTCACCAACGCATGATAAATAAATAAGCATTCTCAAAGTGGTAATCTTCTTGTTGATGTTGCAAGTCAACTTTATCCAAAAATAAAGCAAATGAAAACATGGTTGAATCAGTTAAAATACCTGTATAACAAGTTCGAGAGTTTCTGAAAAATTGAGCTAAAAGTTTTTAGAACAAGCACTTGAACATCTGGTACAGAGGCCTGACACCAGCTCCAGAACATTTGGAATGGAAATGAGTGCAAAGACCAAAATGATGACCAACACCACCAATGGCATCAACACAAGTGGCATCAAAGGCCAATCCCTCAACACAATGTGTTACGTTGAAACGCGAAGGAGAGCATACCTGAAACGCGCACGATAGATCTAATCGTTTCGCTTTGCAAAGTATTCAATAATAGAGTGTATTTACCTTTGATTTGAGTTTGCATGGTTGTTAGAAGAAGCTTTGTATAACGTTGATAATTTTCGTTAGTCGATATTATTGGAGAATTCTCTAGATTTGCGTGTTTACGGTCGATCGAAGATTCCCGATAAATGTAAATATTTGAGAACATTCTTGGAATAAGGAATGTGAAGAAAGATGTATGACGTAAGTCAGTGATGACGAACTTTAGTTTGATTGGTGGTAAAGCTTCATCAGGAACATTCTGACGTTATCTCGATCGAGAGAAAAAATATAAAATGGATGCTCTGTGTGTGGGTTGATAGTATGTTGAAAGTAAAAAGTTGAGAGTGAAAAGGTGATTGTATGCAGTTGTTGATGAACGCTGAATAAAGTTTGAAAACTTCATACGAAGACTTTGCCTTGTTGCTGAGTGAGCAGGCTGCGTGGATAAACAAATCAGAGTTACACCTATCAGGATTTCAAGCATCGGGGCTTAATCAAATACTGATAGAAAAACACCATCATCGAACGAGTGTAACACAATGCATAGCTTCAAATATGTGCTTGTGCCAAAAGGCCGTTTTGGAACAGTATGCATTTTGAAAATGGAAATAAATGTGTATTTGAAATTATGTTTGTTGTGATTTGTGATATTGTATGTAAGAGAGATATATAAAATAAACTGATGGTGTAATGCTGTTAATTGTAGAATTAGTATATTAAAAAAAATTAAAAAGTGAAAAAAGGGGATTATTTTGCTGTCCAGAAAGCTGCAAGTGCAAGTTATAGTTGCTCACATTAGAGTCTTTTTACTCATTTAAATGAAATAACTGGATAAAATGTTATAGTTTGACTTACCGATGTTTAAGCACTTAAAACAGCTTAACAATTTATCTGTAACCCTTTTTGAAATTATTGCATTATAACCTAATTTTTTTCACGGACGGTCGTTACATCAAATTCAAAATCGTACTACTCTTTGCAGACAAAAAAAAAACAATGCTTTAGTGAAGTTCCAGTCCTAATTTTGGGATAACCGAAGCGGAGACATGTATGGCAAATACAAATATATTTTGTTTAAAGGATAAAATGAAATTCTTATAGGTAAAATATGGCAGAATATATCACTTTTTAAAAAAATTTCAAAAAGTAACGACCGTTCATACTTGTTTTTTTATTTATTACTTTACGTTTTGAAACCCGTTCCGACATTTTATTGATCACGTGACCGAAACAGAAAAGACAAATGGCGGCTATTTTAGCTGAAAGCAAGCTACAGGAAAAACGGGTTTAAGTTTTCATAAAATGTCAAAACATTTCAATAGTATGACAGACCTGCCTACCTTATGCATTACTGATCAGTAGTTTTCCCTGTGAATTTCAGTAATTTTGCATTTTCCTTCAGTAATTCTACAGACATGAGTAAACGCGGTGTTTCTGAATAACCAAGGTATGAATAAATTCACGGCACGTTAACTACTTAAAAAGCACAAAAAAAAAGTTTTTAAAAGGATAGCAAAAAGAAGGAAACAATATCAAACAAGATTTTAAAAAAATGATTACTTAGTATCATGAGAGACCATGACATGCAACAAAAGATAAACCTGCACATCACTGACCCGGTTGTGATGAAGGATAACTGTCCCACAGAGTTTTATTTACATTACAGGTGATTGACTCAAATGCCATTTTCATGATAAAGATGTGTAATTCACAGGAATAGGCACTACACATAAATTATGAATTCAAAGTTTGCCTTTTAAACAAAATTTTTTTAGTTTCATCAGCTGTCAAAATAAGGACTTGTAACTGTGAATACGTTTACCAATAACAATAGCACATTGTGAGGTTAATTTAAATACAGTTGAAATCGACCACACTGGAAAGACTGTACCCTGTACAAATTTTAACTGGTCCTTATATTGTGCCAGTTGCCTGGAGTAGGCACATTTGAGATGGTCCAGCTCTTCTGGCCTGACATATCTGGTGTCTTCATGGCAAGATTTGAGGACCAGCCGCTAACAGACGTTTGCTCCTCCATGCCCAACTGAGAAGTCAGAATCGCACACAGAACAGTACACGTATAAACTATAATTCTGGGCCATGTTTTTTGAAGCCACAAGATAAGGCCAAGTCCGCGTGTAATCCGAACGAAATACTTGCAACTGCAGCTTTTTCTTCTTCTTCTGCACTTGAGCAATCTCTACACACTCAGACTCTTCAGATTCGTAGTCTGTCTCATGTAAACGTGCAACTTTAGCCCGATTAGAACTTTCTCCACTCGCCATAGGCCCATTTTCACTCAAGATCGGCGCGACAATCTAAGCTCGCAACGATCGAGCATGTTCATTGGTTCACGACGTCCAATCACAACTCTCGAAACACTTGCTCTCATGCAAGTGCGGTTACTCTGTCGGCTTCTAGGCCTAGCAGACAACAATTTAACAAGTTTACACAGCTCTAAAAATTGCGTAGTTTTTCAATTGTTTTCTCCGTAATTTTGCATAAAATTTCGTACTCCCGTACTAGAGGGTAAAATTCTGTAAAATTACGGAAGATTACGGAAGGGTAGGCAGGTCTGAAAATGACAAAGCCCACAAACCTTGCATGGAATAGGATATTTACATTACGTACAAACAAAGCAGAGATGCCAACCTGCAGAAAAATCTGTCAGTGAGAAATGTATAAATTGTCAGCAGATTTGAAATTTTGTCAGTAGACAAGAGGGAGCAAAGGTCCATGATTGAGATTTCCTATTAACCTTTAGGCGGCGCTGTCTACGTAGGTAGTACGAGGTGTTTAACACAAGAGTAATGCGATGTCTACGTACGTTGTACGAGCGATAGTGTAAGGGAGGTAAAAGCGTTTATAAAATAAATCCTTGGTCATGATTATGGAACAAAAGTCGTTTCCCTTCCACTGTAATGGTTTGGAAAGAAAAATCTTTTGGTTTAGAGGTAATTTTCAAACAAAAAGCATGTGTCAAAGCACTTGTTACTGGTGAAATTTTCCGCCCCGTTCGTCGCCATCATGGCATGCAGAACATACACGGCAGAAGAGGTGGCGCAAATGTTTCAAAAAGAAAACTTTGATGATGATAGTGGGGATAAAGATTTTGATGCAGGTGATGTTTATTTGACGGAGGCTGGAGGGAGTGATTACGATTCGGACGAAAAAGATCGCCGCCTACAATCTTTAGCAGACGATGGTAGGTGAAAAAAAACTTGTTATTTTCACTAGATCTATAATTTGCCTTTTACACAGACTATTTCTGTATTTATCAGGCTTTGAGTACAGTCCATTTTGGTTCACATAATTTTCGGTAATAAATCTTATATCTATTTTGCAATTCTTTGCGTATGACTTCAAGAATGGGTGTGCAGTTGAGTGAGAGTGAATTTGTTTGCTCATGCCCCTAACTTTCCATCCCATAATTGTACTAACCAACAATCTGACACTTTTTTGTGTCTGTTCTTTGGAATCTTTATTCAATTTTTTTATTTGATATATACTTTTATATATTTAGCTGTAATAGTTTAGCAACAATGGCATATGACTGTGTGCCAAAAGGTGAGCTCAGAAAGTGGACAGTGGGCCTTAAAAATCAATAATGTATTTTGTCCATTCTTTTTGTGATGTCAGATTGCTTTTAAGTTTTAGTGTCTGTCAAGTGTGTGCCAAATTAAAATATAATAACATAACTAATTATTGAGAAAATAGGCTTTGAACATGAAAATGTGCGGTATGTCGCTCATCAGGTATTACGACACAACAAGGAAAGCATAAATACGGATGGTTTCAGGCAGTAGTTCCTAAAACAGTTCTGATGCTACATTATGAACAACTTCAGCCTTGAAGTCGTAGTCAGGCACTGAAGTCAGGCTGAAGTTTACAATTGCGTCATGCACTCGGATTACAGTTCTTTGTGTATACAACATTCTTAGTTTTTTAAAAAGAATTGACAATTGTTAAAACTGGCAGGTACCAACATGCTATACAGTCTGCACACACAATTATTGAATGAATTATGTACGCATGTATTTTATAACTGAAGCCAGGCAACTATCCAGTTCTTGCTTTCTTGGCTGGTGGCTTCTGACTTCTAATCTCACTTCTCTTCCTCACCAACACCTGAAGTCGGGCAATCAGAGCTTTCCTATGAGCCAGTCTGGCTTGTTTCTCTGCCTCTGCATTCAACGCCACATTTCTGTCGATCTTTTTGTCCTTCAAACGATTTAAGACTGTTGTGTTCAACTTTTCTTCTAACCACTTTATAAAAAGTTCCACGTTTTTTACAACACTGTAGATGTGGGTAGCAAGAGCCTTTTCTCCAGGATTTAGTTTTCGAAGCATTTTACAAGTCGCGCTTTGTTCTAGACAATGGCTGATCAACCACGTGATGTTTTGGCTGTTCCATCGTTCGCACTATAACTCAGCGCATGAGAAAGGGCTTCAAGCGCCTATTTGAGTGATGTCACTGTCAGCGGGAGTGTCTGGGAACAGCCGGATTCTTATGCACAAAACAACGGGAGGGCTAAACTGCACGTTTACCAGGACACACAGAAGAGAAATCGGGTTATATCGGCTTTTTACGGCAGCTTGCTGGATCGACGAAAACGAAGTGAGAGCAAACCAAATGACAACAATCTGCATGGGAATAACGAGTGGGAATAAGTAGGTATGCTAAAGCCTCTTTGCTGACTGGTCCGCCTAGCAAAGAAAACGAAAAATCACTCGATTTTCAACTTACGTTTTTAACATTGCTATTGTACCAAAAAAGAATAAAACATACATACAAACAAACTTGATTGTATTGTTTTTATTTTCTGTTATTTTCTTTTTATTTTGCGTTTGTTAAATTATTTATATTTAGCAGTAATTAATGGTACCTTGTGACCACAATCGTAAGGCAAGAAGCTTCGCGCAAGTTTACATCCGGTGTTTCAAACTTAAACTGTTCCGCGGCTTTTGATTGGATGGTGCTAACAATAGAACCAATGAAAAGGCCTGTTTCTTAGCTTTATGCTGATACCACATTTGACCTATTTCAAACATGTGCGCGATGCTGAGAGAGTTTTAAAGTTTTCAAATCGAAGTTTTCAAGTCTTTTTCTGTGAAAGTTTGAGCAAATGTGTACTTTTTATAAAGATCAATCTTTCCTCTTTCATCTGGCATAAAGAACATTAAAATCCGTGCGATAGCCGCCGAACAGTTGAATGGCGAAGTTACATTTCTGACACGGAAAGCGATGCGCCGGCTCTTTCGACAGAGCCAAGTAGTATCATGGCTGAAGTGCTTCAAGTGACCGAAGACAACGATTTGCCGCAGCCATCCGCTGCCACAAATTTCAGTCTAAACGATCTTGTAAAAGTGAAGTAAAAGTATTTTAATTGTTTTTAATGTTTGTTAAGAACCGCAATTTTGGCTAAATCTTTCGGAATTTTGTTTTAAAACTCGGTGCCAGCAGTCGTGCAAATCGATCGGCAATTTGCATCATCGTGTGTAGAAAGCGTCTGTATTCTATCACCAAGTTAATTAATAATTGGTTCTTAAGATGACATTGGATGTTCTTTTTCTTTTCATAAAGCTTTAAAGTTACGTTTAAAACACTATTTGGCTAAAATAAATGTGAGAAATAGTAAATTTTTAAAATATTTATCAAGGGTCACTTAACCGGTAGTTGTCATTCGTCGTCTGCTACAGCTTTTGTCTGCATGTAAACAAAGCTGTTTTGCCCTATAATCGATTGGAATTGTATCATACAGTTGGCATGAATGCATTTAGATCTAATTAAAAATATTGTGTGCTACTTCAATGAGGAAGTATTAATTATAATTTCTCATATCGAGTGTCTAAAGTGTATTTTTTATGCTTTTTCATGGCTCTCTTCTCACTTAAAGTTAATGTTTTTTTTATTGGGATTTGAACATCAACCCAGCTTCCCACAACATGAGGGAGTGGAAACTAGAAAATTGTTCAAATGTTGAACAAACATACAGCAAAATCAAAGAAGGATTTTGAACTACTGTTTTCCAATGCTACTGGATGTGTTTCTACCGCCTACCGGTAACATGATTTCACTCAATAATATTAAATCTGCAAAAAATTGACTTTTTGAAAACTAAGTAAAATGCAATATTTTAATGCATAATTCAATAAAGAATACAATTCTGAACATTTTTATATACAATAATAAGAAATGTGACATTTACAAGGGAAGTTATTGCATTTGCAAGATTTTGACATTTTTCGGCATAACCTCGGTGACAAAACAATGTTTTTTTACCAACTTTGAACTGTTGTGCTGACTTTATTTATCACATTATCAATCTGAAAAAAATATTGGAGAGTCTTCAATATCATGCCAACAAGCAACATAAATAGTAGTTATATGAGGTAAGAAATAAGATCACAGTGGTGACTCAAAAATGGACTTTTTCTTGTTTTGCTTTTGTGACCGTAATTACCACTAAAATTGACGTCTTTGGTTGACCATAACTTTTGAAGAAATTAAGTTACAGAAATAAAACTTGTACCATTGTTTTTAGAATAAAAAGTTCTACAAGATGAGATTATTTGTTTTGTGATTTTTTAATTTAAAAAAAAAAGGCTTTAGCATACCTAGAATAAGCTGCGAGATCAAAAATCAACAACTCACCCTAGTCATATACACTAAAATTTTCTCACCGGATTTAAACCGATCTCAAAAATGACCCTGGGACTTCCGAATTGATTGATTGTTGGTTTAGGTCCAGTGGACTCTTCCGAGCCAAATCAGGACCGGACAACCCCCAATCCGCATAAAAGATCTGCCAAAAAAAAACTAGTGGGAAAATTGAATGCCCTCCACCGGGCAGTCACTTTACAATAAAGACATCCCACGCAGGGGACGGCTGAGGCTTTACCCCAACTACTCGAACCCCCGGTTACAAAAACAAAATAGAATACAAACATCATTATAAATCATCAACAAAACACATACATATAAAATGCCTATAGTGCTAAATAATAACATCATAGGAAGCCCTAGTGACCACCCGGCAGAAAGCGTCCAACACTCCCAAGCTGATCCAACAGACCTCATACACAAACAAGGAGTCTTGTCCAGGAAGAGTTTTCACGAAAAAAGGTAGGTCATTGATCTAGCGAAGAAGAAGATAGTATAGCAGAGTGATAGGACAGATCAGGAATGGGAAAGAGCAAATGAGGAACTTCAGGAAGACAGCGACAGTGGGAATTTAAAGCACTAAATTTCCAGAAAGTGGGGATACTATTATTTATACTGAAACCCCCCGGCACTCCAACGGGGGTACTGTTGCCGCAGTGAATCAGTCATGCCTACAAAGGCGAGACAGGTTTTCAACTGGGGCTTTCACTTTTCCCTTTATAGGTTAGAACAATCTACAGTAGCAAGATTGCTCAAGACCCCAAGGGGTGGACCTTCCGAAAGAGCAGATTTCCGCTAAAAGGCGAAAGATTCTCATCTCTGAATCTTGTAATTAATTCATAATTACAGGTATGTTATAGACTATGTTAATAAAACAACAACAAAACAGTGTGGATTGCATGTGAATGTGTGCCCAGACAGTCAACACAGTCTATACCAAGTCCTTGTGCTCTTTCATCAATAAGGTTACCAAACTCACTATTACTGCAGGGATCAGTTTACTAGCGCGCCCTGCGCCATTGACGCATAAAAATTAAAAATGACCCATCTACAATTCTTGCCAGGGGCCGAATGGCGCTTCGATTTTTGGTACCAGTGCGCCACCACAATAACAGTGCACTGTATTGGAGGCGACAAACGTGCTTTTGCTAAGGCAAGTTCAGCGATTGGCTATGAGGGCCCGGATGTTGATCTTTCAGCCAATAAGTGTTGTACGATTCTTCCAAATCAGAATTTGCTATCGTCTGCGCGTATGTTGTGTCCGTGCAAGGAGGATTTTTTGTTTTTCTTTGTGCCGCTTTGCTGGTTTCACTAGCAAGGACAACATAAAATTATTTTTTTTACAAGTTTATATTCTTTTAAATTACATTTATACAGCTTTCTTTTCTGATCATTTTGCACTTAAAATTTTTGAAATAGGTAAAAAAAATTGTAAAAGTTACAGTAGTTTGAAATGTTAAAAATAAAGCCTTTTCTCGCGACCTATCTTAGAGAAACCTGCCTTATAAAACAAGGCAATTGTTGATGGACCAAATTGTTTGAGAAATTTTAGTGTTTATTTGATAAATAATTTATTTGTAAAGATTACTTACAGAAATTTGGCATATGGCTCTGTCTACAAAGTTGGTTCACTTTTTGTGACATGGGTGCCCAAAAATAAAAGTTGTCAAATACATACATTTTGTGGTTTATTTGAAAGATATGTATGTGTGTGATCATGCCATGCAGGTTAGAAGATAAGTTTTGACCTTATATGCATGTAGTCAGACCTTTAGTGTACACACTCAACGAAATGTCCAATGTAACACGGAAACCAAATAGTACTTAAAAACCAACAATATATATATATAAAGTTGGCAAAGAATCTTTATTTATAAAGAGATCTGCTATCAAATAGATATAAGATTAAAAAGAAATGTTTACATTAATAAAGAAGTTTATCTATTGATACATTATCAAGTCAATCAATTTTCTACAAATTTTAATCGTTAAAAGTTCTTTTATACTTAAAATGAAACAACTTGAAACAGCTACTGCACATGACTGGAAGTCAAAAGGTGCATAATCACATGCTCACATCTTCAAACACTTCCAACTATTTTATTTTAAAATATTATGTGAAGGAATTTGCTTGAATAGACATAAGAAACATAGCTTTAGCAGATAAGACAGTGTTGGATTTGGTAAAAGCAACATCCAAGTTGAAGATTTGGGATTTTAATCCAGTCAGAGCTCTACTGAGCATGTGCAAAACGATGGAGAGACAACATGGTTCATAATGATCGCTTCTGTCTTAAAACAGGGGCTATCCATCTGTTTACTTCTGTTTGTTTGGATAGTAAAGGGATCATTTTAACAGGATATTTGCTTTAAATAGGATTTTTTAAATATACAAATTAAGAAACTACCCTTTAAAAAGTCATGTTATTTGTGACACTTTCGTGTCACACAGTCTTTCATACTTGAAGTAATCAAAAAAGGGTTTAAATACAAGTTGGATCAAACAGAAATAAATGTTTTCATTTTGTTTGGTATAGAATACTATTCTAAACAAAAAAGCTGTTTGTAGGCATAAGTACACTATAAAATACAGTACTTTTTAGCTTCGGTGTCACATTTGTCACAAATGACATATGTATTGTTATTATAATATTATTATTAAAGGCAGTTTATTTTTAAATCCTGAATTTCTAGTAACTGAAAGTTGAATTGCACATGGTCAAACAGCCCATTTCCTTTGGTTCAATGGCAGGAAGGAGAGAAGGTAAGTCTTTTTTGTGGTGTCACACTTATATTTTGGTCACAAATGAAACACTGACGTCACAAATGACATTATAAAATATGTATTATTATAAATAAATCACAGATTATGTGAAATAAGTTAGATTTTAGGGTGTTTGAGTGTAGACACAACAAGCATGTCTCAACAGGAAGCTACATTAGCAGCCTAGGATTATTTTCTGATGTACTGCTATTTTGTGACACAATTTTGTTTCATGTAACATATCACAAATGACACAAAATGTTTTAGTTTGTACAAGTTATGCTGTCCAGATTATTAATATGCTTGCTCAGTTTCATGAATTTTATTGCAACATTGTTTTAAGTTAATGCATTTGCATTGAATAACTTTTTTCATTCTAAGTACTTAGTTGTGTGTGTCATATGTTACAGAAATACATGTGACGACAAATTGTATTCTTACCATTGAAATAACATTTTCCATTTTTCTTTTTGTTTAATTTTTTTTCTTTTTTAGGTTTTAGGCCTCTGTGGCCAGCTTTGCAAATACCTCTCCCAAACACAAATAATCTGAGGTGTTTATGAAAATCAAGAGCGACTCAAAGTTGATCCTGACAGATGGGAGGCCTTTTAGGAGAAACAGAAAGGAGTGTTTAAATGATGGTATTGCAATCGATCCGAGCAAAAGACACAGAATGGGTCAACCCGCAAAACCAAAAATATCTACCACAAGAATGTTGTAAGGCTTTTTTCAAGAAAGCACTGGAAGAGCTACAAAAGGCTACCTCTTACAGTCAGCCGCAGATGATCAGTAGGCATCTGAATAAAGAATTGACCACATGGCCACTGTTACAATGTTCTATGAACAAGGAAGTCTCAGCAGACATGATGATAATGAACCAGCACCTGTAACTCATTGCTTGGAGTAGTCTGTGCCTTTAGCAGGGTCTCCCAAACCCAGGTAAAATATAGTATTCTATTCTATATTATCATTACTTCCTTCCAGAGTTAGTTTTCTTTTACATTAATGTACCTTGTGAAATGGCACTTTAAAAAAAAAACTTTAAAGTATGTATGGATACAAACCAACTGGCCAGGAACATTACACTTTGCCTTTGTTTCAGGATACAATATGGCAGTTCGGTACAAAAACAGTATAACTTATAAGAGAAAGAAAGGCCAGACATTTTATTATGGCCAAGTATGGGAATATTTACATAATTCGTTTTTACTGCATTTGGAAAATAGTTTAATATCTGATTCTGTACTTTTATTAAACTTTTAATATTTTTGTTACGAAAATACTTAAATTACATCCATAAAATTACTCTTTACACAGTTTTCTTTCCAGAATTTTTTTTATAGGAAATTGTAACAATCGGATCCCAACTTACTACTCGAAGTATTTTAGTCTTGATTACATAATGTTAAAATGTGCTGTATGGGACTGTTGCAGGTCATTGCTTTTGGTCAGACAACAAGACTGGCCACTGAAGTTTCTCCGGTCATGGGGACAATATTTCACTTTTCTCGAAAAAGATTACCTTGATCATGGTGTGGGGATAGATGGTTTAAACATAAATGTATTCAACAAACCAGATAATAAAAGGTTAATTTAAACCAACTATGGTGCACAAAAGCACAGGGCTTAAATGAGTGCTACCCAAATAATAAATAATTTATAAAAAATATCACTGGCGGACAACAGAAAACAACAACACATTGATATAAATACAAGGAAAAAAGAAAAAAATAAATAAAAATAAAAGTAGATGGACTTGTTTTCCTTGATCCCACTATGGATTCACGTTTCCATTTTTATGTTTGAATTGCATGACATTTTTAAACTGATGCATTTTCATGATAAGTCATTTGTGACGTGTGACGGCATCTTACTTTGGCATATGTCGCAAATGACACAGTTAATATTTTTATTAACAAGTTTGCTGGTGTTTTAATATGTTTGATTTTAAGGATTTGTTTATCGAATTTCACAAGGAGTGCATGTGGTATATTTTCATACAATAAGGTATTTCTTGTGTTATTTGTGACGTGTGACTGCAAAATCTGTCGCGTCACTCCCACAGTTGTCACAAATGACAGTAGAACTACCATTTCTGGCTTCAGTATCATTGTGCTGGTTTTCTTCACATATGTTGTCAAACTTACTTTTTATAAGTTATAAATAAATAATAGTATCACTTCAAATGCGTGTCTTGTTTTGTCGGAATAGAATTGTCTCCTACATAGTGAATGTCATTTGTGACTGTGACGACAAACAAAACCAGTTTTCTTATTAAACTAGTTGGAAATTGTGATTTTTTTTCTCCATCCCTGTCAGTAGAATCACTAACATAGTTTGTTCATACTATCATATGCTGTCTGGTCCCAGCTGGATTATCACAATTATACACAGTTTGGTGTCACATGTCACAAATGACATTCTGCAAACAGTCTCATTCAAAACTCAATTACTCAAGAACTAAGCAATCGAGCGCAAATTCCTTTACCACACTGTATACTGTAATGCTTTTCCAGTATAAAAATGATCATCTTGCACATTTAATATCATTTTTATTTTTGAGGTCTGTGACTGTCACCTTTTGATCTCTAGTCACATACAAATTGTGTATAATATTATAACATAATCACAAAATAAAAGTGAGATCTTACAGGTCTCTATTAAAAAAAAATCTGGTTCTTATTGTAAAAAAATTTTGTCCAATGTAACACGGAAACCAAATTAAGCTTGACGATAAATTATATTCGGCTAAATAATATTTATCAAACTTAGCGTATCCAAATCAAGTCAAATAATAAATTTAAATAAGTTTACTTGTCACTGCTGTTTCAAAGAGCATTTTTATTTATTCATTAACAAATTTTGAACGGATCTCATCATCCATCGGAACAAGAACGGCAAAAAAATTAATGGTTTCTTGGCTTCTAATTACGTTAGACTAGCCGGAGATCTATTTTCATTAAAATAGGCACCACAGTCGAATTAAACTTATCCTAACAACTAAATAAACATAAAATATTATATAAACATGAAGAATCTTACTGTAAAGAGTCAGTTTTCTTGGTGACACTGCGTGCGTTGTCCAATGTAACAACTACGTGATACTCGGAAACCACACACAATGAAAAAGATTCTCCGCGTAAAATGAAACCACGCGAGAAGGGACGAGTGTATATATCAATCCGATAATGAGGCCTACTTTACGTCATTAAAATAGTCCTACTAGATATGCTTTGAAATAAGCAAAATAAATTTGTGTGTTGTCCAGCGTCACACGAAAATCCGGAAACGATGTCAACCGATGCTTTTTAGACCATCAAAGCATTTACATAACGACTAAATTGTTATTTGTAAACATTGGAATACATTCATAACATCCCAACAAGAAAGACAACTCTAAAAAAAACATGTATTCTTGCGCTTAAGACGAAGATCAATTTTTGAAAACATTCTGCCTGTTTCGGAAACCATGCATTACGCTGGACAACCAAATTTACTCCGGCTATAATACACAAAATACAAAACAAATTGGTTTTGTAAGTACTGTGCATGTTTAAACTATTACTAATGAGTTAGATTATAATAATTTTACGTGTTCTATGACATCTTTATTTATGTAAACACTTAGAAGAAAACCCGGTCATTCTCATGTCACAAAATTAGGTCAAATTTTAGGCCACTTTCAGACATTTACAAAGCAAATACAAAGGTTCTATAGATATTTTCGTCTTGAAATTATTAATACTATCTCTCCGATCATTTTTAAATAAGATAATAGCAAAAGGAAAGGCAAATAAGCAGCTTGTTGTGATAAATATTATCTAGAAAAGCAGCACCCCTCGCGGTGCTCAGCTTTGTAGACAGACCCATATATATGGAATGATGCATGGCGAATTCATTCATTGCATTATTAGGTAGTCAAAAGCCATTTTAAAAAAATGATTTCCTCATCACAAAACTGACATAGATTTAAAGAGCTTTTCATTCTGAACACAGTGGTATATTTTTTTCCCCCATAGGACAAATAGGTAAAAAGTTATTAATGTTTGAAAATGCCGAATGTTGGTGTTTTTTTGGCAACGTCTTGAAAGTGACCATGATAGGTCATTTGACCAGTTCACAGGAAAAACAATAGGTCATTTTGGAAAGCAATAAGTCACACAGTCTCATTCGATCGCTTATCAGTACAAATGGTACAAAATAACTCCCCGAGTCTCTCTCTCTCTATTTAAAATTCGGGCATCAGTGACAAATCTGAATTCCGTTTAAAACAGTAATAAACATGATAAATCGAGCGATAAAGATACAGATACTAGTACAGTTTTAGTAACATTAAGAGTAAGAGATCGAGAAAATAATAAATAAATATTATTAGGTACTCCAAGCTGGCCTTGTGTCAGTGATTGTGCTGCTTTCAGGGCCGTTTTTCATGATACTTTAACTTCTATTTTCTTCTTTAATACATTATATTTTAATAAAATATGCATACCAAAATAAAGATTAATCTTTAAATTACATGTGTGTGTGATTTATTTGTTTGTTTGACACCGTTATGAAAGTAAAATTATTAATTAAAAAGTATAACCGTTAGCTCGCGAGCGCCGCGCATTCCAAAAGTGACCCGATCTGTGAGCGCACAGTACCTCTCTCTCCGCGCTATTTTCAAAGCGTCCTTGCTACTAAGCTAAAAAAAACTTATGACATCATGTAGGGGAGATAATGCTGATCAATTTGATACTAAATGAAGCCTACCTTGTTGAAAATGAATGCGCGGAAATCAAAGTTGAAAAGTTTGAAGCCTAAAAGTAAACGGAAATAATTGAGTTTTGAAGGATATTTTAGTATGTAACGATACAGGAACGTTTTGTCTCAAATTCAGTGCTATTATTTTTTCTGATTTTAATAAGGACGCATTAGAAATTAGAAAATAAGAAGAGCGGTTTGACAGCCGAAAGCGTGCCTGCTTCGGCAGTGCCAAAATGGCGGAAAGTTACCGTCAGATAACCGTTTAATTAATTTTATTTTAAAAGGTCGTTCGTAAGAACTAAGCATTTTTGAGTTCGGAAAAGAATAAGCTTTATGCTGTGTGTTCGATTTGTAGTCAAATGTAGCTCTATTTGAGAAAAAACAAATTTTATGAAGTCACGTGACCTCTCTATTTTCGGTTTCTTCTTCGGTAGGCCTATTTAGATGTAAATTATCGTAATGATCGACAATCTTCACAAAGACAATTTTCTGCAGCCTAAAGTTATTTTTTCGTGCAGATTTGGCCATTTATGACATTGCCTCATAATTGTTGTCTAGCCTATATTTGAAAATAATTATTCTCTATACTTTTTACTTTTAGTTGTACTCTTTACTTTTTTTAAGGTCACTTCACTAGGGTTCAACAGTTTACACAGGTCTACTGTTATTTTCTGTTGCTTGGATTTTTCATTGGTTAAATTAAATGTATATATCATGGTATTTTAATTGTGTCATTTTGTTTTAATAAAACTAAAACAAATATATTGATGTCAAAATCATATTTGTAGCTTAATTAGATGTAAAGTGATATTAACTTGAAATTATCTGCGTTAAGTAGAAAGAATTATTATCCATGACTTCTTTCATAAACTGATAAAGGTTCCACTGCATCATGTTATTTTCATTGTGTCATTTTCTTTCTATAAAACTCTTTAAAACAAATCAATTAATGCTAAAATCACATCTGTAGCTTAATTAGATGTAAAGTTGAAATTGAAATTGCCCACGTTAAGCAGAAAGACTTGTAATCCATGACTTCTTTCATAAACTGATAAAGGTTCCACTGCATCATGCTATTTTCATTGTGTCATTTTCTTTTTATAAAACTCTTTAAAACAAATCCATTGATGCTAAAATCACATCTGTAGCTTAATTAGATGTA
>CM072524.1:16686841-17075391 GCA_036898135.1 Oncomelania hupensis | reverse complement strand
TCGCTTCATGTTTTTGCGGTCATCCTACCCCTTGGGGTCATGAGCAATCTTGCCACTGTAGATTGTTCTAACCTATAAAGGGAAAAGTGAAAGCCCCAGTTGAAAACCTGTTTTTCCTTTATAGGCATGACCGATTTACTGCGGCAACAGTACCCCCGTTGGAGTGCCGGGGGTTTCAGTATAAATAGTATCCCCACTTTCTGGAAATTTAGTGCTTTAAATTCCCACTGTCGCTGTCTTCCTCATTTGCTCTTTCCCATTCCTGCTCTGTCCTATCACTCTGCTATACTATCTTCTTCTTCGCTCGATCAATGACCTACCTTTTTTCTTGAAAACTCTTCCTGGACAAGCTAGACTCCTTGTTTGTGTATGAGGTCTGTTGGATCAGCTTGGGAGTATTGGACGCTTTCAGCCGGGTGGTCACTAGGGCTTCCTATGATGTTATTATTTAGCAATATAGGCATTTTATATGTATGTGTTTTGTTGATAATTTATAATGATGTTTGTATTCTATTTTGTTTTTGTAACCGGGGGTTCGAGTAGTTGGGGTAAAGCCTCAGCCGTCATTTGCGTGGGATGTCTTTATTGTAAAGTGACTGGCCGGTGGAGGGCATTCAATTTTCCTACTAGGGTTGTTTCAGCAGATCTTTTATGCGGATCGGGGGTTGTCCGGTCCTGATTTGGCTCGGAAGAGTCCGCTGGACCTAAAGCAACAATCAATCAATCAATCAATCAATTTTGCGGTCACCCATCCAAGTGCTAACCGCACTGGACGATGCTTAACTTGCGACACAGTAGCGAGTGTTCCAACCACTGCGCTATCCGACACGAAATTCTGGTAACATGTCGTAATATGTGTTGGAATGTGTGTGTGTGTGTGTGGGGGGGGGGGGGGGGGGGGTGTGAGTGTGTGCGTCCTTGTTTACACAGTATTATCTGGACAAATCAGTGAACATCTACATAACTTGTATTGACATGCCTACTTGTTTTGACGTCAGAACAATGATTCGTTAGGGTTAGGGCTGGGTTAGGGTTAGGGTTCGAAAACTGCAAAGTACTTAAAAATGGGCACGAAATATGACCCATTGTCAGCACAACGTAGGTGGCGTTTCGGGAAAGTCACAATAATACTGCGTAACATCGGCTGTGCGTGTGTGTGTGTGTGTGTGTGTGTGTGTGTGTGTGTGTGTGTGCGAGTGTGGGCATGTTTACACGGTGTTATCTGGACAAACCAGTGAACATCTACATAACTTGTTTTGACATACCTACTTGTTTTGACGTCAGAACAATGATCCGTTAGGGTTAGGGCTGGGTTAGGGTTAGGGTTAGTGTTGGAACACTTAAACGTACTTAAAAAGGGGGAAATATTTCAGACCACAATTGAAGAGAAATTTGCCCCCCTGCTCACTTTGGGAGCTAGTGAAGTAGATATAAACACCATGACCACAACCTTCAATTCAGCTGTGACAGATGCCGCCACCGAGATCCTTGGCAAGCACCGCCAAAAGAAGAAACCGTGGATCACACCTGAACTTTTGGACCTGTGTGATAAACGAAGAGAGATGAAAAAGAAAAAGAACTCCTCACAGGGAGGTGATGCCTACCGAAAAATCAACAATGACATCCGAAAAGGCATGCGCTCAGCAAAGGAGAACTGGATAGAAGATCAATACCAGGAAATAGAAAACAGTTTGAACAAGAACAACAGCAAGAAGGCATACCAGATTGTGAAACGGCTGTCAAATGTTAAACAGCCCAATGTCTCAAAGATCCAAAGCAAATCTGGCATATGCGTTACAGAATTACAAAAAGTCTTGAATAGATGGACAGAGTACTGCTCTAACCTTTACAACCACAAACCAGACGGAGACCAATCAGTTCTAGCTTGTCCAGAGAACAGAGAGGAAGAAGAAATCCTCCCAATTCTCTGAGAAGAGGCAGCAGCGCAGTAGCTGAAGAAAGGGAAGTCAGCGGGAGTGGACAACATCCCCGCGGAACCGCTTTAAGCAAGAGGAAAAGCAATGATCGACACCATCACCATTATTTGTAAAAAGATCTGGCAGAGTGGGGAGTGGTCTACACTATGGACCCAGTCGCTTGCCATCACTCTTCCAAAAAACCTTCAGGAGTGTGAAATTTACCGCACCATCAGCCTCATCAGCAATCACAGCAAGGCCCTCCTGAAAATAATACTCAACAGGTTGAAACCCCAAACTGAACAAATCATAGCTGAAGAACAAGCAGGATTCATGGCAGGGCGAAGTACCACTGAACAGATTTTCAACCTCAGAATAATCTCAGAGAAATACCTACAGCACCAACAACATCTATATACTGTGTTCGTAGACTTCAAGAAGGCGTTTGATCGAGTCTGGCATGCAGCCCTGTGGGCAGCCATGAGAGTGTACAACATCAGCCTTAACATTATTAAAGTCATCAAAAGCCTGTATGACAAGGATACAAGTGCATTCCTCCACAACAGCGCCATCGGAAACTGTTTCAGAACAACAATCGGTGTGCATCAAGGATGCCTACTTTCTCCAACACTCTTCAACTTCTTTATAGAGCGCATCATGTCAGATGCCCTTGCAGGCCACGAAGGCACAGTAGGCATAGGGGGTAGAGCAATTTCCAACCTTCGTTTTGCTGATGACATTGATGGATTGGCTGGAGAGGAACAAGAACTTCAACAGCTGGTACAGAGGCTTGACACCACCTCCAGAGCATATGGAATGGAAATAAGTGCAGAGAAGACCAAAATGAAGACAAACAACACCAATGGCATCAACACGGACATCAAAGTCCAAAACCAATGATCAACACAGTGCATAGCTTCAAATATTTAGGAGCCATTGTATCAGACAGTGGGTCCCGACAGAAAGTCCTCTCCAGGATCGCACAAACAACTGCTGCCATAGCAAGGTTGAAGCCCATTTGGAAAGACAGGACCATCAGTCTACATTCCAAGGTAAGGCTGCTGCGCTCCCTTGTAATCTTCATCTTCCTATACGCTTGTGAAACATGGACCCTCACAGCAGATCTACAACGAAGAATACAAAGCATGGAGATGAGGTGCTACAGAAGACTTCTGGGCATTGTCTATATTCAGCACATCACCAACGACGAAGTCCGACAGACCATCACACAAGCCATTGGACAATACGATGACCTGCTCACAGTGGTGAAGAAACGGAAACTCCGATGGTATGGCCACGTCACCAGACCATCAGGCCTTGCAAAGACCATCCAGCAAGGCACAGTGCAAGGAGGTAGAAGAAGAGGGAGTCCGAAAAAGAGGTGGGAGGATAACATTCGAGAATGGACTGGCTTGACACTGAGCGAAGCCATGAGGGTTGCTGAGGACAGAGAAAGATGGAGTATGCTGGTTAAACGATCATCTGTGGTGCCCTAGCGACCTAAGAGTTACGGGATAGGATAGGATAGGATAGGATAGATTCCAGTGCTATCGTACTGACGGATTCTATATAGTGCATCAGAATCCGGACCTTTCAAAATGTATGTGATCCGATATTTGTTTCCCAAAGTCCCGAAAATGGCCGTTCGAAGTCATGCTTTATATGTATGAACTGTCAGGGGCGGAAAGGAAGCAGGCGGACCACGCGTGATTTCCGCTATGACTACTGAATAAATAGTTGTATAAAATAATTCTAACAACGCTCGTTCTCAAAACCACCGCAATGCCCTAAGGACATGTAATGGAATTGTAACTATAATCAAGTTTCACTTGCAACCCGTGTGTGTGTGGGTGTGTGTGTGTGTGTGTGTGTGTGTGTGAGTGCGCGAGCCCGCATGCGTGAGAGAGAGAGAGAGAGAGAGAGAGAGAGAGAGAGAGAGAGAGAGAGAGAGTTTGTGCCATACCCATCGAAATCAGATCCGTGTCACAAAGGTGATTGATCGTGAAAAAATAGTGCATGTTTATTTGAAGAAAAATCATTGTTTTCCTACAACTCCGCGGTAAACTCTCGCATCATTAAGGGGGGAAAAAATAGTATCTGCTACAATGTCATCACTGTGATGTCATTATTTTGTTTTAGCGCCACTCTCTCTCTCTCTCTCTCTCTCTCTCTCTCTCTCTCTCTCTCTCTCTCTCTCGGCTTATCTCTAGCTATTGTCAGGCTTGCGTGGCAGTACGCCTATTGGCATATTATGTACATTTATGTCTAAAGGATCTCTTATCAATCATCACATACATTATGATCAATCATAAATGGGCTCTATGCACAAGTCGGCGCGCGAAAGTAGCATGGTCACGTGGCGCGGGAATAATAAAGCGGTCACGGCTTTTTTTTAGCTCGCTCGCGTGTACTCCAATGCTGCTTACAAATTTTAACTTTACCAACATTTTGGGATATTATGATGTTTTGAACATAGCACATTCGTGCAATAATGATTACAGACAAATTATTATCAGGGGACAGGCTTTTTTTAAAAGAGCGATTTGTCATTGACATTCAGTTTTGAGTTGACGACATGCAGTGCTTCATCATTCACGCTCGAGTAAGAGCAGAGATGAAGAAAAGATCTGCATACAACGTCAGCTGCATTAGCGACAGCTCTGGAAAGGTAATCATTTTCTTCTTTTTTTTATTGCGTCAGGGAGTTTATTGCATTTATTTTTAGTCTTGACTTTGACAAGTCTAAACTAATAGGAAAAAATCTTAACGACGACCTATACTATACTATAGTATATGCCTACATACTAACAATAGTTATACACGGTAGTACTAGGTAGAAGGCCGGCATGAGAGGCCTATAATTTCGAGATTAACTCTACCTCGGCCTTTTTTTGAATACCACTGCTTCATCAATATTTCATCTTTCAGTGGAAATCGATGAAAGGAAATGTTCTTTTCTTTGCATAAAGGTTTTACGTCGGAGTTAGAGCATCCAAACGCAGCACAGTAGGCCTACTTCGCCATTTTCAAACTCGCGCACGCTATGTTATTCCCGCAGCACGTGACCGCCTCGCTTTGTGCATAGAGCCCATTGATCGATCACAGCTCTCAGCTACGTTTTAGCAACTGCTTTTTACTGAGGAGTACCTTGGATCGAGAGACGCGTACCCGGATGCCGGACACCCTTGCTGGCTGTTTCCTCCGGACTGCACTCCCCAAAGTGTACTCTGACGTGGGATACGAGCCCACTCTTCATTTTCTGGATCTGTTGTACAGCTGGAACCCATATGTACACACTTTGACTTCTACTCACCGACCGACTACTTCTGCCGGTCTTAACGCCATCAGGGTCTATTAGGTTTCCTTCTTCTTAGAGTTAGTGCGGTGTTAGAGACACCTTAGATGTCCCTTGGAGTTTGGTGATTGCGACTTTGGTGTCGCAGTGCCAACCCAAGGGCTGTCCCCGTGGTGCGGTGCTGCTGCCGCTACTACACCTTACCTTGTTAGTCTCTGGATGGTGTGTGTTGCTGAAGACGCATCCGTCCCGTTCACGTACTGAGAGGTGCTGCTGCCTCCACCTTCGTACCCGGTGTCCTGATCTTCCCCTCATGCCTAACAGGTGGTTGACTCATGGTGCTGACTCCATGAAGTCTCTACCTGCTCAGTAGCCCTTGTGTTGCTGAGGACTCGGTGCGGGACTGTTAGGTAGAACGTAAGTCGCGACGATGCTGCCGTGGTTAGTTCATTTAGTTGGGGTGGACGCTAAGGTAATGTTACCGCTTCGTTTCACTTGCCTAGTTGCTTAGGACACGTCGAGTGATCCCTGGTTCATCGCTCAACCTTGTCAATCCCGGCCGTGGACGCCTCGCTGCCCACTTGCCCAGACACCTAGAGACTTTTTGTTATCTCTCAAACTCTAAGACAAAGTTATGTCCGATTCAGATTGCATTTCCGACCATGATGCTGATGGTCTAGAATGGTCGGACCTGTCCCCGAGTTCCCCGGTGGGTGGACCTCTCTCCCTCCCGATCTAGTAAGAGAACGATTTCCCATGCCACACAGCCACCGCATGCCAAACGCACCATTTCGTATACCGATAAACCGCACAGCCCGGGGACCGACTGGAACGTGGCCTCACTTCGCAGCGAGTCTTCTTCCGAGTCTGGCGGGCTTTCCGCCTCCGTCTCGACCCCCCCTCAATGAGCCTCAGCCTTTTCCTGCTGGGAGCACGGGAGCGCCTTCCCGCGCCCGGTCTCCACGTACCCCTGCTGATCGGGTTGAGTCTCCTCCTCACACCGTCGCCCCGCGGGATGGGGCCTTGAGGCCTGCATCCATCCGCAGCCTTTCTCCGACACCATCGCGCGATCCCGTCTCGGTGACGAGCCAAGGGGTCTCTATCCCTCTCAGTCCGGTCCTTCAAATAAAAAGTCATATGCCTCGGTTGCGCGCTCTAATGCTCTTCCCGGGACTCTAGCGCCCTTTTCATCCTCTCCCGCCTAGGGCTGGGGTGGAGCCTGTCGACTTCCCTGTCGTCATCAACTTTCTCGGGCCTCGGACCTTTTCGCCACGCTCGCGCTCTTCGAGACATGATCCCCTCGAAGGACTGGTTGGTCGCCTGCTCCTCTGCTGCCCAGCAAGGCCGCCTTTTCCGCACCTCCAAAATTGGTGGCATCCCTTGTACAACGCCTATACCCAGAGCCCTTACAGTTGGGGTCATACGCGGACTACCGGCTGTAGACTCTGACCATTCCTTTCTTACTTAGGTGAAGGATGACCACGTTCTGCAGAATATTCCGGTCTTATTGGTGGTCCGTTTGCCTCCTGCTGGGGGACTTCCGTCAAGGTCAATTTCGCCCTCCGCTCCTTGCCCACCGAAGTGACCCTTGGCCGTACCCGTTTTTGGGTCGACCCGTTCATTGTACCGGTCATGAGGTGCACCAAGTGCCAGCTGCTGGGCCACGTGAGATCCCAGTGCCGCCGGAAGGACGACAGATGTGCGCGCTGTGGCAAGGATCACATGACCAAACACTGCAAGTCCAGTGTTCGCCTTTGCGTGACCTGTAATGGGGCCCATTCCGCAGCCTGGAGTGGTTGCCCCGAAGTCGATGTCTGCTTGAATGGATCGACCTATCTGTCCTTCTCGGCTGCAGTCACCCTGGCAAGGGCCGGCGTCGGTAAGGAGGCGCACTGCCCACGGATTCTGTTGAACCCCCTGTGGGTGATGTAGCGCCCCCTCTTTCAGATCCGTCATCGTCCGCCACCCTGCCTGCGCCGTCCGTTTCGCTTCCTATGACGAGGCCCTGTCCGTCTGCGGGGGCGTCCGCGCCACTCGTTCGGACTCTTCAAGATTGTGTCACTGAGTTAAAATCGTGGATGTCAAACAACCGCCTCAAGCTAAATGATTACAAAACTGAGGCTCTTTGTGTTTCTCCGTCATCTGCAGATCCCTCTTCTCTTCCCTCAACTATCACTGTTGGAACTACTTCTATATCTTTTTCTGACTCTGTTCGCGACCTTGGGTTTTCTTTCGATCAGGATCTCTCCATGCAGCAACACATTGCAAAAACGTATCAGATTGCATACATTGAACTATTCAAAAAAAGGCCGAGGTAGAGTTAATCTCGAAATTATAGGCCTCTCATGCCGGCCTTCTACCTAGTACTACCGTGTATAACTATTGTTAGTATGTAGGCATATACTATAGTATAGTATAGGTCGTCGTTAAGATTTTTTCCTATTAGTTTAGACTTGTCAAAGTCAAGACTAAAAATAAATGCAATAAACTCCCTGACGCAATAAAAAAAAGAAGAAAATGATTACCTTTCCAGAGCTGTCGCTAATGCAGCTGACCTTGTATGCAGATCTTTTCTTCATCTCTGCTCTTACTCGAGCGTGAATGATGAAGCACTGCATGTCGTCAACTCAAAACATAAGCTCCATTCGACAGTATTTCACCCAATAAGCAACAAAAACAATAATTATCGCATGCATTCTGTCTAGAATGGATTATTGTAATTCACTCCTCGTGGGTTGCACACAAAGTCCTTAGACCTCTTCAGCAAGTCCAAAACTTTGCAGCTAAACTCATCTTCAAAGCACGGAAATCACAGCATTGCACGCCTCTCTTGCAAGAAATACACTGGCTCCCAGTTGAACAACGAATTAAATATAAAATCACATGTCTTTGCTACCACATCATCTCTGGAACTGCTCCTACATTGTAGCTATCTTTCCGAACTTTTGACTGTCTATGTTCCTTCTCGCTCTCTCCGCTCGTCTGCAGATGAAAGGATGTTCCGTGTACCAGAATATACCACAGGGTCAGACACGGTGGTCGAGCCTTCAGTTTCTTCTCCGTTCAGACCTGGAACTCGCTACCTCGGTCCGTCCGTCACAGTACTTCACTAGGGTTTTTTAAAATCAACTTGAAGACGCATCTTTTTAGGGAGGCCTTTTCTTAGGCGCCCTGAGTGAGTGTTTTGGGGTGTTGGGATGTGTATGTGGTTGCGTGTTATTGACCAATGTACGCATATTGTGGGTTCGGGCAAATAGAATAGACCCAACGTTTCCCGGCGTGTCGTAAGAGGCGACTAACAGGGGTGATGTTAGCACGGCATCACTGGGCGAAAGTCTTCTACACAGAAGTCACCGGCCAGGGCGGAGGAACCTCACGTTACTACAGGTTCAACGACCACGTGCTCAGGGCCAAGGCGAGCCACACTGTATTCGTGGATTTCGGCTGTGGCCAACAGCCTGGAGAGGATTGGGCCCTGCCAGGTCTTTTTTGCCCAAGACACAACACATGATGAGGCTATCCACTAATTCCATGCCGGATCGGTCGTCGCCCGGCTACACAAGGACCGCGCCTTCCGTTGGCCACCAGGACGGAGGTGAAAAGTATGCTACTGATGGACAAATTAGCAAGATCCGCACGAGAAACAACATCGTCATAGGAACCTGGAATGTCAGGACCCTAACTGCGGAAGGAAAATTAGAAGAACTGGCCCACGAGCTGGACCACTATCGATGGAACGTTCTAGGTATCAGCGAACTGCGCTGGAAAGGCCTAGGTGAAACAACGACTGACAAAGGCCACAAGCTCTATTTCAGCGGTAGAGATGACAGGCACGAACACGGCGTTGGATTCTTGGTCCATAAGAACATTCTAGCCACTGTCATGGGTTGCCGCCCAGTCTCCAGTAGACTCATTACCATCCGTCTGAGAGCAACCCCTTTCAACATTACCATCATCCAGGCCTATGCCCCAACATCAGACTATGAAGACAGCGAAGTGGAGGATTTTTATGAAAATATACAGGCGGTCCTTGCCCAATTGCCGAAGAAGGACATAGTCATAGTGCAAGGCGACTGGAATGCCAAGGTTGGCCAAGATGCGCACCACAACTGGGGAGACACATGCGGACCCCACTGCAA
The DNA here is from genome assembly GCA_036898135.1 of Oncomelania hupensis. Lineage (NCBI taxonomy): Eukaryota > Metazoa > Mollusca > Gastropoda > Littorinimorpha > Pomatiopsidae > Oncomelania > Oncomelania hupensis. The sequence continues at coordinate 17,066,041 of CM072524.1, read as the reverse complement.
CAACAAGACAAATGTCAGGGGTCTGAGGCTATTGGAGTTTGCCAGATACAACAATCTGGTACTAGCAAACACGCTTGGTCTCCACAAAAAATCCAGACGATGGACATGGCACAGTCCCGGCGGGGAACATCACAACCAGATCGACTACATCATGGTCAAGAAACGCTTCAGATCAAGCATCAACATTGGCAGGACACGCACTTTTCCAGGAGCAGACATTGGAAGTGACCACGATCTCGTGATGATGTCTTTCCGGCTCCATTTGAAGAGAGTAAATACAGCAAAGTGCACTAGGCTGAAGTTCGACCTGGACAAACTGCAAGACCCAGAGGTGGCAAAAATATTTCAGGCCACAATTGGAGGGAAATTTGCACCACTGCTTATTTTGGGGGCAGGCGAAGTAGATGTCAACACCATGACCAATACCTTCAACTCAGCTGTAACAGATGCCGCCACTGAGATCCTTGGCAAGCACCGACCAAAGAAGAAGCCGTGGATCACACCTGAACTTTTGGATCTGTGTGATAAACGAAGAGAGTTAAAAAAGAAAAAGAACACCTCACAGGGAGCTGATGTCTACCGAAAAATCAACAATGACATCCGAAAAGGCATGCGCACAGCAAAGGAGAACTGGATAGAAGATCAATGCCAGGAAATAGAGAACAATCTGAACAAGAACAACAGCAAGAAGGCCTACCAGACTGTGAAGCGGCTGACAAGTGTTAAACAGCCCAAAGTCTCCACTATCCAAAGCAAGTCTGGCATTTGCCTTACAGAAGAACAAGAAGTCTTGGACAGATGGACAGAGTACTGCTCTGACCTTTACAACCATACACCAAATGGAGACCCATCAGTTCTAGCATGTCCCGAGAGCAGAGAAGAAGAAGAAATCCTCCCAATTCTCCGGGAAGAAGTTGAGGCAGCAGTGCAATCGCTGAAGAAAGGGAAGTCAGCGGGAGTGGACAACATACCAGCGGAACTGCTACAAGCAGGAGGAGAAGCGATGACTGATGCTCTCACCATTATCTGTAACAAGATCTGGCAGAGTGGGGAATGGCCTACACCATGGATCCAGTCGCTTGTCATCACTCTTCCCAAAAAAGGTAACCTTCAGGAGTGTGAAAATTACCGGACCATCAGCCTCATCAGCCATCCCAGCAAGGTCCTCCTGAAAATAATACTCAACAGGTTGAAACCACAAGCTGAACAAATCATAGCTGAAGAACAAGCAGGATTCATGGCAGGGCGAAGCACCACTGAACAGATTTTCAACCTCAGAATAATCTGTGAGAAATACCTACAGCACCAACAACATCTATATCATGTGTTCATAGACTTCAAGAAGGCATTTGACCGAGTCTGGCATGCAGCTCTATGGGCAACCATGAAAGTGTACAACATCAGCCCTAAAATTATAGAAGTCATCAAAAGCCTGTATGACAAGGCTACCAGTGCAGTCCTCCATAACAGCGTCATCGGGAACTGGTTCAGATCAACAATCGGTGTGCGTCAAGGATGCCTACTCTCTCCAACACTCTTCAACATCTTCCTAGAGCGCATCATGTCAGATGCTCTTGCAGATCACGAAGGCACGGTCAGCATAGGGGGCAGAGCAATCTCCAATCTTCGTTTTGCGGATGATATTGATGGATTGGCTGGAGAGGAACAAGAACTTGAACAGCTTGTACAGAGGCTTGACACCACCTCCAGAGCTTATGGAATGGAAATAAGTGCAGAGAAGACCAAAATGATTACCAACAACACCAATGGCATCAACACGGACATCAAAGTACAAGGCCAATCCCTCAACACAGTGCACAGCTTCAAATATTTAGGAGCCATTGTGTCAGACAATGGGTCTCGACAGGAAGCCCTCTCCAGGATCGCACAAACAACTGCTGCCCTGACAAGGTTGAAGCCCATTTGGAAAGACAGAACCATCAGTCTACATTCCAAAGTAAGACTGCTGCGCTCTCTGGTCATCTCCATCTTCCTATATGCTTGCGAAGCATGGACCCTCACAGCAGATCTCCAACGAAGAATACAAAGCATGGAGATGAGGTGCTACAGAAGACTTCTGTGCATTTCCTATACCCAACACATCACCAACGTTGAAGTCCGACAGACCATCACACAAGCCATTGGACAACACGATGACCTGCTCACAGTGGTGAAGAAACGGAAACTCCGATGGTATGGCCACGTCACCAGATCATCAGGCCTTGCAAAGACCATTCTGCAAGGCACAGTGCAAGGAGGTAGAAGAAGGGGGAGACCGAAAAAGAGGTGGGAGGACAACATTCGAGAATGGACTGGTTTGACACTGAGCGAAGCCATGAGGGCTGCTGAGGACAGAGAAAGATGGAGTATGCTGGTTAAGCGATCATCTGTGGTGCCCCTACGACCTTCGGGTTATGGGACAGGATAGGATAGGATAGGTACGCATATTGTGTTTACATTTGTTTGTGTAAAGTGCTTTGTGATTTTAGAAAGTGCTGTATAAATTGCCTGCTGTTATTATTATTATTATTATTATTGTTATTATTATTATTATTATTATTATTATTATTATTATTATTATTATTATTATTATTATTATTATTATTATTATTATTATTATTATATCATGAGAGTCCCAGTGTTACGTTGAAACGCAAACGATAATATGTCTGAAACGCACACGATAAATCTAATCGTTTCGCTTTGCAAAGTATGCAATAATAGAGTGTATTTACCTTTGATTTGAGTTTGCATTGTTGTTGGGAGAAGATTTGTGTAACGTTGATGATTTTCGTTAGTCGATATTATTGGAGAATTCTTGTTTCTTGTTCTTGTTCTTATGCTTGTTTACTGTCGACCGAAGCTTCTTGATAGGTGTAGATATTTGAGAACATTCTTGGACCGAAAAGAATGTTGTATGACGTAAGACAGTGATGACGAATTTATTTGTGATTGGTTATAATTGCGTCATGCTCGATCGTTCCAAAGTGTTCTGGAGAAGAGAAAAACTATATATTCGATGCTCTGTGTAAAGTGAGAGGAAGAAAAAAGTGAGAAGGCGATAGTATGCAGTTGTTGGTGAACGCTGAATAAAGTTCGAAAACTTCATACGACGACTCCGTGCCTTGTTGCTGATTGAACGGGTTGCGTGGATAAACGAATCCGAGTTACATTCATCAGTACTTCAGCATTGGGGCTGAAACAACTACTGATAGAAAAACACCAACATCAAACGTGTGTAACACCCAGACAGGGATGATCACTCTCGGACAGCCATTGATCTAAGCTTGGCTACCCCGGACTTTGTGCCCTTTCACACTTACTGGAATCCGGTCTTTGACACTCTAATCCGGGTGACTGGCACACCCGTTCGAACCTCAAAAAAGTACGCTATTTGGGCTTTGTGCTTCAACAAAACGGCAGATATGGCTCACACGTCGAGCGCAACTGCCTATGTTCGGGACTTAGCCTCCACTCGTATCTCCCTGTGCAGTGTTTCTGTGGAGCCTATATTGACTATGATCATTGCATCTTTAGATGCACGGGCTTGGAGGACGATTTCTCTGTGGTTAGGGCTGCGTGCCGCGACGCACAGTTGAGCGCCACGGTATCCGACCTGGTGACCTATTCCCTCTCGGTCGATCTCGATCTCCTCTTCAGGACCGCTGGGTACGTCTATAGATCTAAAGTAACAGCACACTTATATTCTTCCTTCTATTCTTCCTCCCACCGGCCACACTGTTAACAACTCTTTGGTGGTGTGCATTTATACAAATGTGTTCTTCTTTAGACAATGGATTAGTAATTGATCTGATATCCCTACATCATATCCTATCCTATACCGTAACTCAAAGGTTGTTGGGGCACCACACAGATGATCGTTTAACCAGCATACTCCATCTTTCTCTGTCCTCAGCAACCCTGATGGCTTCGCTCATTGTCAAACCAGTCCATTCTCGAATGTGGTCCTCCCACCTCTTTTTCTGTCTCCCTCTTCTGCTGTCTCCTTGCACCGTGCCTTGCCGGATGGTTTTTACCAGGCCTGATGCTCTGGTGACGTGCCCATACCATCGGAGTTTCCGTTTCTTAACCACTGTGAGCATGTCATCATGTGGTCCAATGGTTTGTCGGACTTCGTCGTTGGTGATGTGCCTGGGTATCGGAAATGCCAAGAAGTCTTCTGTAGCACCTCATCTCCATGCTTTGCACTCTTCGTTGTAGGTCTGCTGTGAGGATGCATGTTTCACAAGCATATAGAAAGATGGAGATGACAAGGCAGCGCAGCAGCCTTACCTTGGAATGTAAACGGATTGTCCTGTTTTTCCAAATGGGCTTCAACCTTGTCAGGGCAGCAGTTGTTTGTGCGATCCTGGAGAGGACTTCCTGTCGGGAACCATTGTCTGATACAATGGCTCCTAAATATTTGAAGCTGTGCACTGTGTTGAGGGACTGGCCTTGGACTTTGATGTCCGTGTTGATGCCTTTGATATTGTTGGTCATCATTTTGGTCTTTTCTGCACTTATTTCCATTCCATAGACTCTGGAGGTGGTGTCAAGCCTCTGTACCAGCTGTTTAAGTTCTTGTTCCTCTCCAGCCAATCCATCAATGTCATCCACAAAACGAAGGTTGGAAATTGCTCTACCCCACGCCCCCCCCCCCCCCATCCCTCACTCCCTATGCTGACTGTGCCTTCGTGATTTGCAAAGTCACATGACATAATGCGCTCTAGGAAGATGTTAAATAGGGTTGGATAGAGCAGGCATCCTTGACGCACACCGATTGTTGTTCTGAACCAGTTCCCGATGGGAATGTTATGGGGGACTGCAGTGATAGCCTTGCCCTACAGGCTTTTGATGACTTCAATAATTTTAGAGCTGATGTTGTATACTCTCGTGGTTGCCCACAGAGCTGCATGGAGGACTGCACCCTTTTAGGGAAGAGCTATGAAAAGCTACTGGGTACATGGTGTAGGCCACTCACCATTCTGCCAGATCTTGTTACAAATAATGGTGAGGGCGTCAATCATCGTTTCCCATCCGGCTGGCAGCAATTCCGCGGGTATGTTGTCCACTCCAGCTGACGTGCCCTTCTTTAGTGATTGCACTGCTGCCTCAACTTCTTCTCGGAGAATTGGGAGTGTTTCTTCCTCTTCTCTGTTCTGGGGACATGCTAGATCTGATGGGTCTCCGTTTGGTTTGTGTTGTAAAGGTCAGAGCAGTACCTCAGTCTGTCCATCTGTCGAAGACTTATTGTTCTTCTATAAGGCATATTCCAGACTTTCTTTGGATCGTCGAGACCTTGTGCTGTTTAACACTTGTCAGACGCTTCAGATTCTGGTAGGCCTTCTTGCTGTAATTCTTGTTCAGACTGTTCTATATTTCCTGGTATTGCTCTTCTATCCAGTTCTCCTTTGCTGTGCGAATGCCTCTTCGGATGTCATTATTGATTTTTCGGTAGGCATCAGCTCCCTGTGAGGTGCTGTTTTATTTATTTTATTTTTAAAATCTTTCTTCGTTTATCACACAGGTCCAAAAGTTCAGTTGTGATCCACGTTTTTTGGGGAGGCGGTGCTTGCCAAGGATCTCACTGGCGGCATCTTTCACAGCTGAGTTGAAGGAGGTGGTCATGGTGTTGACATCTACTTCACTAGCTCCCAAAATGAGCAATGGTGCAAATTTCCCTCCAATTGTGGTTTGGAATATTTCTACCACCTCCGGGTCTTGCAGTTTATCCAGGTCAAACTTCAGTCTGGTGCACTTTGCTGTGTTTACTCTCTTCAAGTGGAGCCGGAAGGACATCATCACGAGATCGTGGTCACTTCCGATGTCTGCTTCTGGAAAAGTGCGTGTCCTGCCAATGTTGATGCTTGATCTGAAGCGTGTCGTGACCAAGATGTAGTCAAACTGGTTGTGATGCTCCCCTGTGGGTAACCTTCAGGAGTGTGAAAGTTAACGCACCATCAACCTCGCCTCATCAACCATTCCAGCAAGGTCCTCCTGAAAACAATACTCAACAGGTTGAAACCCCAAGCTGAACGAATCATAGCTGAAGAACAAGCAGGATTCATGGCACGGCGAATTACCACTGAACAGATTTTCAACATGAGAATAATCTGGGAGAAATACCTACAGCACCAACAACATCTATATTATGTGTTTGTAGACTTAAAAAGAGCGTTTGACCGAGTCTGGCATGCAGTTGTGTGGGCAACCATGAGAGTGTACAACATCAGCTCTAAAAGTACTTAAGTCATCAAAAGCCTGTATGACAAGGCTGACAAAAGCCACAAGCTTTATTTTAGCGGTAGAGATGACAGGCACGAACACGGCGTTAGTTTCTTGGTCCACAAAGACATTCTAGTCATTGTGATGGGTTGCCGCACAGTCTCCAGTAGAGTCATTACCATCATTACATCTGAGGGCAGCCCCTTTCAACATCACTATCAGGTCCAGGTCTATTCCCCAACATTAGACTATGACGACAGCGAAGTGGAGGATTTCAATGAACGTCTACAGGCTATCCACCTCCAGAGCCTATGGAATGGAAATAAGTGCAGAGAAGACCAAAATGATGACCAACAACACCAATGGCATCAACACGGACATCAACGTCCAAGACCAATCCCTCAACACAGTGCATAGCTTCAAATATTTAGGAGCCATAGTATCAGACAATGGATCCGGACAGGAAGTCCTCTCCAGGATCGCACAAACAACTGCTGCCATGGCAAGGTTGAAGCCCATTTGGAAAGACAATACCATCAGTCTACATTCCAAGGTAAGGCTGCTGCGCTCCCTGGTAATCTCCATCTTAATATATGCTTGCGAAACATGGACCCTCACAGCAGATCTACAACGAAGAATACAAAGCATGGAGATGAGGTGCTACAGAAGGATTCTTGGCATTTCCTATACCCAGAACATCACCAATGACGCAGTCCGAAAGACCATTACACAAGCCATTGGACAATACGATAACCTGCTCACAGTGGTGAAGAAACGGAAACTCCGATGGTATGGCCACGTCACCAGATCATCAGGCCTTGCAAAGACCATCCTGCAAGGCACAGTGCAAGGAGGTAGAAGAAGAGGGAAACAGAAAAAGAGGTGGAAGGACAACATTCGAGAATGGATTGGCTTGACATAGAGCGACGCCATCAGGGTTGCTGAGGACAGAGAAAGATGGAGTATGCTGGTTAAACGATCATCTGTGGTGCCCCAACGACCTCAGAGTTACGGGATAGGATAGGATAGGATCCTTGACCAAGTGCCGAAGAAGGACATAGTCATAGTGCAAGGCAACTGGAATGCCAAGATTGGCCAAGATACGCACCACCACCGGGGAGACACATGCGACAACGAGACAAATGACAGGTGTCTGAGCTAGACTCTTGCAGTTTGCCAGATACAACAATCTGATACTGGCAAACACGCTTGGTCTCCTTGGTTGCTATCCCTTCATAGTCTACTTTCAATTTATTAATTACGAAAGATATCATTCTTTAATATTAAGCGCGGGCCTCTTACTAATGTACGCATAATGCTTGCTAATGCATTAAAGAACCAATATAATATGCCTACTTTAATGTTTCATAAATACATGTAAGCATGTTATCCTGTAGTATAAAATGTATTATGTTTTACTTCAAAATTTTATTACATCTATATCTAATATTTATGTGGTTTTTCTTTACTGGAGAGGACAGGAATAACTTTTGTGGACTGTTTTAAGCCTTAGTGACCACGAACATTGTTTTCAGGAGCTTTGCCGTTGATCAGGTAAGTATTATGGTCTCGTGACGAAACATTGCCGCATTCCTAAAAGTCGATACAGTATCGTGACGTCACATGCACGAGTTGAAACACGAAGGCGTATAAGGCGAAGACTAGATAGCATGATGTTGACTGTGTTACACCTGATCCTTCCTGATCCTGATTCGGTTCTTTGCAGTCCGCTGGACCCTATACAGGGCCCTGGCCCGGGCCCCTACCCTTTCTTAAAAGAAAAAAAAAGAAAAAAAAAAGAAAAAAAAAGAAAAAAAATGTGGGGGAAAATATATATAAAAAAAAGAAAACCACACACACACATAAATAAAAACAAGTGATACAGAAACGAGAGTCTCTCTGCAGAAACAAACGAAAACACTAAACACACAAACAAAAAATAAAAACAAGAGAGAGACAGAGAGAGAGAGAGAGAGAGAGAGAGAGAGAGAGAGAGAGAGAGAGAGAGAGAGAGAGAGAGAGAGAGAGAGAGAGAGAGAGAGAGAAAGGAATAGTTATGCGGTCTAGCTTACAGAGACGACGTAAGCCTACCGTGAATTCGTTTGCAATGCGGTCGAAAGGTCCCCAAAATCAGTGGCAAACTATAGCACCAAAATTTTGCAATTTACATGCTCAGATTGCACCATTTTTTCTCCCTTTTCAAAAAATTTTCCGGGGGAGCATGCCCCCGGACCCACCTAGCAAACTAGGCGCTTCGCGCCGTCGGCTCGGCGCTTCGCGCCTTCACTACTACTCTAAAATAAATGTGGGCCCCTACCCCTCAAAAACTTAGGTCCGGCCCTGGCCTATAAACAATTACTAACTAACCTGATCCCTCCAGGCTAAGTATGCCACCTTACGAAAGTTACGCGTATTACACTGCCTGACCGCCTACCTACTTAGACCTTGGTACCTAATTATCTGTGACCTACCTGTACCTCATTAATATAAGTCTGTAATGTTTAAGGTGGTTAACGACAATGAAGTACTGATGATTCACATCACTTTGGGAGAGTTGAGCCAACATGGCTTTGGAGATGGCTACCAACAGTTGAAACAGGTGTTATACCCTAATCGTTTGTTCTCCTGCATACTCGCAAGAGAGAGAGAGAGAGAGAGAGAGAGAGAGAGAGAGAGAGAGAGAGAGAGAGAGAGAGAGAGAGAGAGAGAGAGAGAGAGAGAGAGAGAGAGAGAGAGAGAATTAATGTTGAAAACCACGAAATACTACCCCAACAGTTCCATTCAAATATGGCAAGGTGGCTTTGTCACTTTTGATGAGCGTGGACGTGTATGTCGTGTATGCGCTTGCGAGCGCACGCGCGCGCGGCCTGTGTGTTTGTGTGTGTGTGTACACAGGTGCGTGCGTGAATAAGTGCATGTGTGTGCGTGCATGTATGGAGCATTGAATTATTTCCGTAAGACTGGAATAATTTTATAAACTACCTGTGTATTTACCAACATAACACAATTTTTGTAAAGTGTTGATTTCCTAATATGGAAAAAAAAAAGAACATCATTGTGGGTATGCAAGAATCAATTGAGATTTTATTGCATAGTCCTGCAATAAAAGATGTAATCTATAAAATTTACATGTCTGCAGTTGGCAAAATTGAGTAGTAAAGTTAGCTTATGTTTTTATGGTTACATTCAACTTTAAATTGCTAGATTTTACTGTATGCTTGCGTGTCCATGCGTCAAAATGAAGTGGTCTAAAATTACATGTATGTGAAGATAGGTTATAAGAAAATACTGAATTGAATTGAATTGACCTGTGTATTAATGCATACACTTTGGAAAGATTCTATCTTCATTAGACCTTCTGAAATTGAAGTTTGAATTACATGTAGCCGATAACCTGCAGTCTATTATTTTCCTACTACAGTATGTCTTCACTAGGTTCAATAAACATTTATCCTACTACATGACCATGAGCATCCACTCTCTTATTGTCCTACTGTCAGAGATCTATTACTCCGTTTGACTAGTTGAGTTCGGACGTGGGTTTAACAAGTTCTGGACCCCTGTGGTCTTGTAGCTGTCGAACACACACAAAACTGCATATGCATTCGATTCGTCCACAGCCTTTCAGATCCTGATAATGTAGCAAGAAGAACAATAACAGACGCTTAGCAAAATAAACTGAGGGGCAAAAAGACAGCGAAACAATGAACAGAAATTGCAGACATACTTGGAAATCAGACGAGCTTAAACAACATTTCTCAAGCAGCGTGAGTCAGTATAGAGATCTAATGGGAGCGAGTTCTAGAAACGGAGCAAAGATAGTAGAGAGGCATCATGTGAGCAAAGGCTGGACGTTAAAGGTGGGAAAAAACAAGAGATACGCTCATTGTCCCCTATACGCATTGTGTCCGGAGAAGTTAATTTATATAAGCAAAGCAAGCAAGATACGCTAATGGCAAAGAGATGCAATTTTGTATCTAAGATTATCTGTATGCCCATGGAGGTCATAAAATTCCGTGTTTAGGCCAATAATATTCACTCCATTTGTTTTAATACATTAAGACTATCTGTTTGCCCATAGAGGTCATAACATTTCGTGTTTAGGCTAATACTATTCAGTCCATTCTTCTTTTATTTTCTATCCAAGACTACAAGAAGCAAGATGTTTAGGAGGATGGCTGAGAGCGGCCCTACAGTCGAGGGAAGCGGTGAGAGCGACGTGGCTGTCATCCTTGGCACAGAGATTTATAGTCTACTGACTGCAGCACCACACCCTGACTCCACCCTGCCGTTACACGTCTCCCGCTGCACTGCAGCCGCTAGCCTGCCTCAGTCTTCCTGTATTAAGGTATTGCATTTCTTCATCATCACTGATCGATATTAACAAAATTAAAGTGATTTGAATTTTGGAACATGATTTTATCTAATGATGACCTTGTTTAATTGTTATTGTTCCATGATGTTAATGTTATTGTTTGTTTATTTGTTGTATTTAATATTTATTGTTAGAAGCCCAAAATAAAATTATCTCATCTCGTCTCGTCTCATCTCCTCTCACCTTATCTTCTTCATCTAATCTCTTCTTCTTCATCATCTAATCTCTTCTTCTTCATCATCTAATCTCTTCTTCTTCTTCTTCTTCTTCTTCTTCTTCTTCTTCTTCTTCTTCTTCTTCTTCTTCTTCTTCTTCAGTTCTTCAGTCTTGTCTTTTACTCATTCGCCTCATACTCATTACTCTTTAATGATTGATTTGGATGATGATGATGTTATTGTTGTTTTACGTTGTTGTTGCTGCGGTTTTGTTTTTGATGTTTTCACTGGTGTGATGTTTTGAAGAGCTAATTAAAACACAAAACGGAAAGAAACAAAACAAAACAAACAAAAAAGGCAGTCGTCGACGCCGTCATAATCATCATCATCATCATTATCATCATTATCTTCTCATCAACAAAAACAGCAGCAGAAGCGACAGCAGCAGCAGCAACAACAACAAAATCAACAACAGGGTTATCTAGATAGTGTAATGATAATGAACTGTGGTTCAATGAACTTGTAGGCTGCTCAGTCCTTTATCAAGTTTATGCCATTCGCTATTTACAGACATTTTACAGTGAGTCTGAATCAAGGATCACAATGCGACAACACTAATATAAAATGTCTCATTCCTGCAAAGAGATAATATTTGCTTAAATAATCATACAAATTATTGTGCCAATTTGCGAAAACTGAATCTAAACGTCGTGCCAAGTGTTACAGATCAATATAATCACTACCTCGGCATGATATAGCTAACCATGCAAAACGTCATATTGAGAATTAAAGGCACTCACAGTTAGACACAGCCGTACTAGTCCAGAATATTATATTAATGACAGTCTTCCAGTGTTTCCACTGTGACTCTCGGCAAATTTGAGCGACGGTCAAAGACAAGCTGCAAAGTCTGTTTTTCGATAAGCGTATTGGAGTCACCGCGATACTGTAGATTACTAAACTGTTCAATGATCAACTTATAAAACTATCGAGTGTAAATGTTTGAACACATGGCCGCACACTCACTTTAAACGTATACAGCACTGAAGAGCTGTTATAATTTGTCGCCACAATGCGCTAAGTTGATGTGTTGGAGATGAGGCGTTAACAGACGATGAGATGACGTATAAGGGGATTGCGATATTATCCAAATGAAGAGGTTACGGAGATGAAAAGAGATGACATAACGTATAATGATGAAGAGATTGTGGTATTACAAACAGAAACAAAAAGTGGAATTCAGGGTCCTCAGAATATTTGGCGAGTTATTTGCGTATGAATCCAACGTTCGTTCAGAGACATTCTAGCCACTGTCGTGGGTGCCGCCCAGTCTCTAGTAGACTCGCTACCATCTGTCTGAGAGCAGCCCCTTTCAACATCACCATCATCCAGTCATATGCCCCAACATCAGACAATGACGTCAGTGAAGTGGAGGATTTCTATGAACATCTACAGGCTGTCCTTGACCGCCAGAGAAGGACATAGTCATAGTGTAAGGCGACTGGAATGCCAAAGTTGGCCAAGACGCGCAACACAACTGGGTAGACACATGTGGACCCCACTGCAACGACGAGACAAATGATTCTTTCTATCTTATCATAGCCGCTTGAAAAACACATTAACAACCATATTATAGATCATTTCACAAAAAGCGACCTGTTACATGAAAATAAATCTGGATTCAGAGCTAAGCATTCTTGTCATGCAACTCTTACATATACATGATAGAACAATGGCTTAATAATGTTAATGAGTAAACATTTTCCGGAGCAATATTCGTTGACTTTGCAAAAGCATTTGATGTAATTGACCATGACCTTCTCTTACGTTATATGGTATTACCTTTAAATCTCTGGATCTCCTAAAATCTTTCATTTTTGCATTTTTATAAATAACCAAATTTCACAGTCTGAAATTTTTACTGCTGGTGTACCGCAAAGATCGATTTTATGGCCTTTATTATGTTATGTAAATGATCTTCCCCCTTCATATTTCTACATCTTGTGAGCTCTTTGCGGATGACCCTACATTACACTCCAAGACTACTGAATTGCGTAATTTAGCCTCCTCTTTGCAAAAAGGAGCAAGTAAACTACAGGAATGGACTGAATTTAATCCAATGACACTTAATCCAGACAAAACAAAATCCATGATAATTACAACGTGACAAAAAAGTCAAAGTTCCTCTATATAACTCCCTCGTTTAAAACTTTGCAACAACATAGTTGAAGAAGTTCAATGTCATAAACTTCTTGAGGTGATTTTAGACTATAATCTTTATTGGATGCAACATATTTTAAATATTAGTAAAGCTATTTCTAGCTTAAATTTGCATTCTCGTAAACTATTTTATTCGGGACATATTCAGCAATTTATTGATTATTCTTCAACTATTTGGGATATTGCTAATGGCAACGCCATGAAGCCTTTAGTTAGAACTCATAAACGTGCAATTAAAACGGTTATTCTTGAAAACAAAATCTCTCCGAGATTAAAATTTAATAATGGAATTTTCATGCACAAGATCCATTCTGGTAATGCAGCCCCTTATCTTTCTTCTTTTCTTCTAGACAAACTGCCAGATTTTCTAACAAACAAAATTTCCCATTTCCAAGAATTGATCTGTTCAAAACCTGTCTGTCATATTCCGGTTCTACTTTATGGAATAATTTTCCAGAAGTGCTCCGAAGTGCAATCACTAAATACACATCTTTTAGAAAACATCTTTTACAACACATCAGAAATTAATTAGCTACTTAATTAGAGAACATTCATTAGATTGTTTTTAAATAAATGTATGTGTGTGAAAGTTAGCCCATATGTGCCTGTGTGCACAGATCTTGGTTATATGTTATTGTTATAAAATTATTTTATTATACTAATTATTATTATTGTTGAAGCCCCAAGGACAAGCTGTAAAAAAGCACACCCAGTGCTTACTCTTTTACCCTTGTTATATAAAATTGTTATCTTAACTCACACGATCTTATATTATACGTACTACTGCGCTACCCACCCGTCCGCTATCTATCGGTCCATCCTTCTTGGTTAATGCGCCTGTGATCTGTCACTGTACAGTTTAATTCTCCTTTTTCGTATTTCCAGACTTGTCTTGAAATACTTTGAAATAGTGGTAGGGGAATCTAAACGAGCCAAATGTCGGTCTGCGGTCTGTCGGTCGGTCCGTTGGAAACCATATCTCAAGAACCACTCAATGGATTTTGACCAAACTTCATAGGAACAGTACTTAGGTTAGTGACCAAACTTCATAGGAACAGTACCTAGGTTAGTGACCAAACTTCATAGGAACAGTACCTAGGTTAGTGACCAAACTTCATAGGAACAGTACCTAGGTTAGTGACCAAACTTCATAGCAACAATACCTAGGTTAGTGACCAAACTTCATAGGAACAGTACCTAGGTTAGTGACCACACTTCATAGGAACAGTACCTAGGTTAGTGACCAAACTTCATAGGAACAGTACCTAGGTTAGTGACCAAACTTCATAGGAACAGTACCTAGGTTAGTGACCAAACTTCATAGGAACAGTACCTAGGTTAGTGACCAAACTTCATAGCAACAGTACCTAGGTTAGTGACCAAACTTCATAGGAACAGTACCTAGGTTAGTGACCAAACTTCATAGCAACAGTACCTAGGTTAGTGACCAAACTTCATAGGAACAGTACCTAGGTTAGTGACCAAACTTCATAGGAACAGTACCTAGGTTAGTGACCAAACTTCATAGGAACAGTACCTAGGTTAGTGACCAAACTTCATAGGAACAGTACCTAGGTTAGTGACCAAACTTCATAGCAACAGTACCTAGGTTAGTGACCAAACTTCATAGCAACAGTACCTAGGTTAGTGACCAAACTTCATAGCAACAGTACCTAGGTTAGTGACCAAACTTCATAGGAACAGTACCTAGGTTAGTGACCAAACTTCATAGGAACAGTACCTAGGTTAGTGACCAAACTTCATAGCAACAGTACCTAGGTTAGTGACCAAACTTCATAGCAACAGTACCTAGGTTAGTGACCAAACTTCATAGGAACAGTACCTAGGTTAGTGACCAAACTTCATAGCAACAGTACCTAGGTTAGTGACCAAACTTCATAGCAACAGTACCTAGGTTAGTGACCAAACTTCATAGCAACAGTACCTAGGTTAGTGCCCAAACTTCATAGGAACAGTACCTAGGTTAGTGACCAAACTTCATAGCAACAGAACCTAGGTTAGTGACCAAACTTCATAGCAACAGTACCTAGGTTAGTGACCAAACTTCATAGCAACAGTACCTAGGTTAGTGACCAAACTTCATAGCAACAGTACCTAGGTTAGTGACCAAACTTCAAAGCAACAGTACCTAGGTTAGTGACCAAACTTCATAGCAACAGTACCTAGGTTAGTGACCAAACTTCATAGCAACAGTACCTAGGTTAGTGACCAAACTTCATAGGAACAGTACCTAGGTTAGTGACCAAACTTCATAGGAACAGTACCTAGGTTAGTGACCAAACTTCACAGGAACAGTACCTAGGTTATTGCCTCAATCCCGTGTCATCATATTTGCTCTGCCCAAAAGATCAAGGTCGCTGGAGTCATGTTGTTGCTAACACGATTTGCACAACATATGAAAGACGGCTGAAGCGATTTTGTTGAGTTTTGGTATATAGATACTTCAAATCATGGACCATCTTTCAGTAGCACTCCGATTGTCGGTAGGTCGCTCTGTGGAATGTTACTTTGTTGGTGTTGTTTAAAACACACTTTTTGCCTTATTTCAATACATTTGCATGGCTTGTAACCTTGTTTTCCTAAAAAAAAAGACACACAGTACTCTCGGACCTTCTCCCACCCCCCTCCCTTCCCCCACCCAAAAAAAGTGCTTGTGTTTGCGTATATTTTTGTGTAAATCTCGTGCAAGAAGTTTTATTTTATTTTATGATTGTTAAAAAAATTAAGTGTCTTTAAACATTATTCTGAGCCCCAAAGTGCAGATTTTTATTTTCATTTTCTCTGCACTGTATTCTTTGCTGAAAGAATGATGTACTCACGCAGGTGAGCTAAATCTGATCGTAACAGTCCTCTTGGTGTTCTCTTTGAGTCGTACAGTTTATAAGTCATCATCATCATCATCATCATCATCATCATCATCATCATCATCATCATCATCATCATCATCACATCATCATCATCATCATCATCATCATCATCATCATCACCATCATCACCATCATCATCATCATCATCATCATCATCATCATCATCATCATCATCACCATCACCATCATCACCATCATCATCATCATCATCATCATCATCACCATCATCATCATCATCATCACCACCACCACCACCATCATCATCATCATCATCATCATCACCATCATCACCACCACCACCACCATCACCACCATCATCATCACCACCACCACCATCATCATCATCATCATCATCATCATCATCATCATCATCATCATCATCATCACCATCATCATCATCAAGAGGCACGAGCGACCGTGATAAGTGGTTCATCCAGCTAGACGTGACGTGTTGTCACTCTATGCGTGGCCAAGACTGCACGTCTTTGAGAGGGGAGGCCGTGCAGCGGTGAAGCTTTGGATGTTGGATGTCAGTTGAGGGATGGCGCCAGCGAACACACCCAATCAACCTTTGGCTACCTTATATAAGCTCTTTATGCCTCGTTCTCATGGTAATATACATTGATTACCCTGAGGAGGATCTGATCATATCGCACACGCTTTACATGTATCTGATGAAATCAAGTAAACATTTCAATATTTGGCCTAAAAAACGGATACAGGATGGAGAGAGAGAGAGAGAGAGAGAGAGAGAGAGAGAGAGAGAGAGAGACTTTTTGAAAACTTTGAAACTTTTTTATTAGGGATAAAGATGTTAGACTAATTAATAAGTCTAATCTTCGAATCTGTCCCTTAAAAATTAACATAGTAAAGAACCTTTAACATTAACTTAAATAATTAATAAGAAAGAAAGAAAGAGAGAGAGAGAGAGAGAGAGAGAGAAAAGAGAGAGAGACTGCAGAATGGAGATACATAAATACATTAAAAAAATAGTGTGTCGTCAAATGCAAATAAATTCTGTAGAACTATCCTATACTATCCTTCCTCCGTACCTGAAGGTCGTTGGGGCACTGCAGATGATCGTTTAACCAGTGTAATCCATCTTTCTCTGTCCTCAGCAACCCTTATGGCTCCGCTCAGTGTCAACAGTCCATTCTCGAATGTTGTCCTCCCACTTCTTTTTCTGTATCCCTTTTCTTCTGCCTCCTTGCACCATGCCTTGCAGGATGGTCTTTGCAAGGCCTGATGCTCTGATGATGTGGCCATACCATCGGAGTTTCCGTTTCTTCACCACTGTGAGCATGTCATCGTGTTGTCCAATGGCTTGTGTGATGATGGTCTATCGGATTTTGTTGATGGTGATGTGCTGGGTATAGGAAATACCCAGAAGTCTTCTGTAGAACCTCATCTCCATGCTTTGTAGTCTTCGTTGTAGATCTGCTGTGAGGGTCCATGTGTCGCAAACGTATAGGAATGTGGAGATGACAAGGGAGCGCAGCAGCCTTACCTTGGAATTAGATTGATTGTCCTGTTTTTCCAAATGGGCTTCAACCTTGTCAGGGCAGCAGTTGGTGCGATCCTGGAGAGGACTTCCTGTCGGGATACAAAGGGTTCCTAAATATTTTAAGCTATGCACTGTGTTGAGAGATTGACCTTGGACTTTCATTTCCATGTTGATGCCATTGGTGTTGTTGGTCATTATTTTGGCCTTCTCTGCACTTATTTCCATTCCATATGCTCTGGAGTGGTGTCAGCCTCTGTACAAGCTGTTCAAGTTCTTTTTCCTCTCCAGCCAATCCATCAATGTCATCCGCAAAACGGAGGTTGGAAATTGCTTTATCCCTTATGCTGACGGTGCCTTTGTGATCTGCAAGGGCATCTGATATGATGCGCTCTAGGAAGATGTTGAAGAGTGTTGGAGTGAGTAGGCATCCTTGACGCACACCGATTGTTGTTCTGAACAAATTTCCGATGGCGCTGTTGTGGAGGAATGCGCAGATAGCCTTGCCATACAGGCTTTTGATGACTTCAATAATTTTAGAGCTGATGTTGTACACTCTCATGGTTTCCAACAGATCTGCATGCCAGACTCGGTCAAACGCTTTCTTGAAGTCTATAAACACATGATATAGATGTTGTTGGTGCTGTAGGTATTTCTTGCAGATTATTTTGAGGTTGAAAATCTGTTCAGTGGTACTTCGTCCTGCTTGTTCTTCAGCTATGATTTGTTCAGCTTGGGGTTTTGAACCGTTATCTTCAGAAGGACCTTGCTGGGATGGCTGATGAGGCTGATGGTGCGGTAATTTTCACACTCCTGAAGGTTACCCTTTTTGGGAAGAGTGGTGACAAGCGACTGGGTCCATGGTGTAGGGCACTAACTTAAACCATGGATTCTTCAGTATAGTTTGTAATTCCATGCTTAAACTCTGTCAGAGTCTAATGATATAGGGGCCTATTATTGCCTAACCAATGAGAGAGGGAGAGAGCGAAAGAGAGTGAGAGAGAGAGTGAGAGAGAGGTGTCTTCTATTCCCAGAGAGAGAGAGAGAGAGAGAGAGAGAGAGAGAGATGTCTTTTATTCCCAGAGAGAGAGAGAGAGAGAGAGAGAGAGAGAGAGAGAGAGAGAGAGAGAGAGAGAGAGAGAAACTGATGGGCTTGGTTAGGTATGTCAGACTGAGAAGTGTATAGTGAGGACTGTGGCCCGGGAAGGACTGTCGTACGACACGGAGGAACACACCCTTTGCTTGCCAGCATCACACGCAGAGTATCTGGGACGTACTGAACTGATAATAATGATCATCTAGACCCTTCTTGTAATATGTATCGTGGTCCTAAAGAGTCAGTTGTTGGATCTGTTTGGAACTATGAAAGATATGAACATTTGCACACGGGATTGATTGATTGATTTATTATTGCTTTAGGTCCAGCGGACTCTTCCGAGCCAAATCAGGACCGGACAACCCCCGATCCGCATAAAAGATCCGTTGAAACAACCCCAGTGGGAAAATTGAATGCCCTCCACCGGCCAGTCACTTTACAATAAAGACATCCCACGCGAGGGACGGCTGAGGGTTGACCTCAACTACGCGAACTCCCCGATTACAAAAACAAAATAGAATACAAACATCATTATAAATCATCAACAAAAAACATACATATAAAATGCCTATAGTGCTAAATAGTACATTCATAGGAAGCCCTAGTGACCACCCGGCAGAAAGCGTCCAACATTCCCAAGCTGATCCAACAGACCTCATACACAAACAAGGAGTCTTGTCCAGGAAGAGTTTTCAAGAAAAAAGGTAGGTCATTGATCTAGCGAAGAAGAATATAGTATAGCAGAGTGGTAGGACAGATCGGGAATGGGAAAGAGCAAATGAGGAAGACAGCGACAGTGGGAATTTAAAGCACTAAATTTCCAGAAAGTGGGGATACTATTTATACTGAAACCCCCGGCACTCCAACGGGGGGAACTGTTGCCGCAGTTAATTTGTCATGCCTACAAAGGCAAGACAGGTTTTCAACTGGGGCTTTCACTGTACTCTTTATAGGTTTTGCACACGGGAAGCAAGATGCTGCATAATTGTACAGTATAGCAAAGCAGGCACATTCTCTAATCGGGTGATGAAGATGATAGCCAAAGTTGTTGCCATCAAGGAAGTAACAGTCTGGAGTTATCAGTCTTTCTTCTCATCAACGTCAATCTACAACCGAAAGCAAGCAGGTTTAACTGTGACACACAGACGTTGTATGGCTTTGTACTGTAATTTGTACATATTTTAGAGTAAATTAATGCTATTAATGATTCAGCCATAGCATTGAAGACGCCATTATATGCACGGTCTGTCTAAACAATAGCACCAATATTCTACATTGCGCTTTCTAGATCGCAGTCACATTACAAACCATGGTGCTTATTAGACTACAGCCAGCCATTTTAGAGTGAGCAATGCTCTGTTCTGTTTCTCCACATTCACTGTGCACATTGATATTGCTTCTAGGCGAACGCCCCGAGTCTTTGATACTCAGTCTTTTTGGAGGTTGTCATCATCATCACAGGCAGAGAATGGGGCTAAATCTATGGTAACAGGAAGTGGATAACAAAACTTTGTTAGACTTATTGCAGCCAATCGATAGCTATACTTACGTGTCAATCTAAGTAACGTGACAGCTCAAACAGCGGCTACAGCAGTAAAGGCGACCAAGACTCCATGACCCAATGATGCTGAAGCAGATTGAGAATGGTAGCCAAGAGACTAAGGAACCAGCATGCAGACAAGACATAATTATGGTCAGCATTCCACACCACAAACACTTGTCCGTCCAGTTGGTTGCCAGTTCTGTCTGTACAAGTGTGACCGGGGTGGGAAGCAATGTCTTGGGATTGATGCCCGTCAGACACATTTCTAAACACAACTACATGGCACTCTCCCCCCACCAATTCTCTCTCTCTCTCTCTCTCTCTCTCTCTCTCTCTCTCTCTCTCTCTCTCTCTCTCTCTCTCTCTCTCTCTCCCAAGTCTCTGAGAAAGTTGAAGTTTTTCTTTTGAGGTCTTCCTTGCCAACCATTTTTTTGTAAATCACAGGAGTGATATTATCACAACACTGCCGTTCTCTTCCTTTTCCACCTCCTCCTTCTCTCCTCCTAACACACACACAGACAAACACACACACCCACAGACACACACACACACACTCACACCCACCCACACTCACATACACACACACACACCCACCCACCCACACACACACTCACACACACATGTTTGCAATACATCAGAACTGGGTTTATTTCAGAATGTAGGAATTGGAAAGTGATTTTTTGATTTTTTGACAGAAAGAGCGCAAACTTCTTCTAAAAATGCAAGAATCTAATGCAAAATTGGCCCTTTCCGTCTAAAAAGTTGACCTACTTCGTCTCCTATAGGCGACGAAATAGGTCGAACTTTCTTCAAAATTTCTCCGAAAATTGACTGTATTTTCTCCGTCCCGGATAGAGCACTCCCTTGTACTTAAAACACTCTCATGCACAACAACTGCACTCCCATGCACTAAAAGAGCACTCCCGCGCACTTAGAAAGAAGTGGGTTCCTGGAAAAAAGTGGGTTCCTATAACAAGAGCTCAGTTTACACCGCACAGCGGCTGCCCTATAGCTTTTGCTTTTTCAGTCAGTAGTAATACTTAGGTACTGGTAGTCTATAGCAGACGATTAAGGTATTACTGATGTGTACACACACTGCGAGCTTGACACAACCCGTGTAGTGACATCATCGCAACGTCCGTTAGATCGGGATTCTCAACCAATGAGAACACAGGTAGAGTGGTTAGAACCAGTTTTGGCCGATTCAGGCAAAGCCAGGTAGAAGGTCAGTCGAGTTTGAAACGCTGAGCAGTACACAGTACTCTCTGACAGAATCTCTCCTGAGAAGATTAGACAGCAGTACTTGTTGAATATTCGAATTCAATCAATTGTCAAACAGGTAAATGAACATACTTCTGTTTCATCGTGATGTATTTATATTATTGTTGAATTATGTTTGTGGAATTTGCTATGCATAGAATTGAATTGTTAGTCTGACTTTGCGTGACCACGTGGAAGAATCTGACCACGAGGCAAGCATGACCTGTCGACGCCATGTTGTATCCCTGATGGAACCACTGTTGTTTAACCTATATGTATGCTTGCAGACCAGTGGCTGTACCCGAGAATGTTTATAATATTATTATTTCTTTATGTGTATAGTTAGCCACGATTTATATTGATATATGTATAGGAAATTAGAGTGGAGATTCCAGTGGACCACAGAATGTTCGTCGCTTAGGTATAGAGATGTGGAGCTATCACTGAGGGCTACTTTGGCCTTCAGTGAGACGCTCTTCACAGACCTATTATACAGGGTTGTGCAGAATTTCGTCTCATATGTTACAGACGAGCAGGCGGTATATCGTGAGCCCAACTCAGCAAAGGACAGAACCTAATCGATGCTTAGAGTTGGCTGCCGAGGCATCTACAGCATTGTGAGCAGATAGCCCAATCGTCGAACACAAGCCACGACAACACAGATTGTCCCGGAAGCGACCTCAACGCAGCGCTTCAACAACGAAGTTAATTGCATCTTCGCTAAGTGCACTAAAACTCTGTATAAACAGGACCACAGTAGTCCACTCTTCAAGAATGCTAGTAGCCAGTGCCCTGTGATGCAAAAGTAGCTGCCTAGATTATCAGTGAGTGAACCATTCACATTGACAAATGAACTTTTAAGTAAGATTCGTACTTCGAAGATCGTGTATAGAGTAGAGGAAATAAATGTGTGATTTTTACTGTTATTAAGTGGCTGGACTACATATGACTCATAGCCGTGTGAAAGCTAGTGTGACAGTGATCTTTTACCATTTTTCTATCTATCTCTGTACCCCAGCCTTAACACAGACCGAGCTAAACAAATAAATGTATTAAGTGAAGTCAAAGGGAGATTACTAGCGATCCCCATCGACTAAGACGTGTGGGTAATAGCAGTCCATTGTGCAGAGCCAAGCAACAATAAACCCCCGTCACAGTTCCAAGCAAATAAACCCATTTGTTACTAAGAAAGACAAGGTCTGCTACCCATTTGTGCGTTTATTCAAGTGCACAGACACACACAGACACACATTCACACACAAAGACACACACACAGACACACAGACACACATTCACACTCACACACAGACACACACATACATACACTATAAACAAAGAATGTGTCTTGAAATTTTGGTTGAATCACTCGATGTCTCTGTCGCTAAAATCATTTTAAAGGAAAAAAGTTAAATGCTACCATTTATTTTAAAGAAATCAGTGGACCTACCTATTTGCAAAAAAGAATTAACACGAGAAAACATCGCGCTAAACAAACATTTTTGATTAATTTTTATTACACGTTACAGGAAAAGCGTGCAGTGAAGGACCTGTACAACAGGATGGATAGGCGTTGTCTGATAGATCGCCAACACTCATTGCGGGATTGTTCGCCAACACTCATTGCGGGATTGTTTTTGAAAATGTTCAACACCTGTGGTTTACACCAGCATGCTGGCTAGGGCGAGTTGTCTGAAAGTGATTCATCAAACGCTCACTGCTACACGATCAATATCGCTCTTCCCGCACGGCTCTCTCCGCTCCTGCACCGGCTACTGTCCCCCTCCTCTCTCTCTCTCTCTCTCTCTCTCTCTCTCTCTCTCTCTCTCTCTCTCGCTCTCTCTCTCTCTCTCTCTCTCTCTCTCTCTCTCTCTCTCTCTCTCTCTCTCTCTCTCTCTCTCTCTCTCTCTCTCTCTCTCTCTCTCTCGTATTCGTGTGTGTATGTATGTATGTACATATTATAAACATTCTGGCAAGGTTGAAAGCCCATTTGGAAGGACATGACCATCAGTCTACATTCCAAGGTAAGGCTGCTGCGCTCCCTTGTCATCTTCATCTTCCTATACGCTTGCGAAACATGGACCCTCACAGCAGATCTACAACGAAAAATACAAAGCATGGAGATGAGGTGCTACAGAAGACGTCTGGGTATTTCCTATACCCAGCACATCACCAGCGACGAAGTCCGACAGACCATCACACAAGCCATTGGACAACACGATGACCTGCTGACAGTGGTGAAGAAACGGAAGCTCCGATGGTATGGCCACGTCACCAGATCATCAGGCCTTGCAAAGACCATTCTGCAAAGCACAGTGCAAGGAGGCAGAAGAAGAGGGATACAGAAAAAGAGGTGGGATGACAACATTCGAGAATGGACTGGTTTGACACTGACTGAAGCCTTGAGGATTGCTGAGGATAGAGAAAAGATGGAGTACGCTGGTTAAACGATCATCTGTGGTGCCCCAACGACCTCCGAGTTACCGGATAAGATATGATATATGAGCGGAGTATTTGACTCCCGTCTCTCGGTCACCACCTTGAGAAAACGGCCCGACCTGATCTGTTTTTTTAAATTTATCCCTCGCAAGATGGACATTAAAAAAAACTGGCTCTGCAAGGCGGTGAAGCGTGTTAGTAGTAAACCGGTTTGCCAGTTAGTTATAGTGCCACGACACTTTCTGCATAAAATGCCTGCCGACAATGTAGTCCTGCTCACCACCAAAAGCAGAAGACGAATGGTCAGCCGGGGAGAACAAATGTGTTGTCTCGTCCTGCATAATCCAATGGCCACTTCAAAGGATTTTGCACAGCAGGAGTCACCCAAGGCTAGTCTAACCAGCAAGTGGAAGGTAGACAACCTCTCTCCCAAGCTTGAACCAGTCGCCTCTCTTTCCGCCACAGATCCCACAGCTCAAATCAAACCATGCATGTCCTCATGGTTTCCCAGTTCGCAACAGGCATGACTGGAACCGACACTGACTACCCCCAGTCAGTCTCCATTCACTGACTTAACAGTGAAAAACTGCCTCCAATAGTTACCACGGCCCAACATAAGCCTGTTCCCTGTCGTTGTGCACCACTTGTAACAGAGCGGAGTATTTGACTCACGTCTCTCGGCCACCACCTTGAGAACACGGCCCGACCCGAACTGTTATTTTCATTTATCCCTCAAAAGAGGGACATAAGAATATTTGCTCTGCAAGGCGGTGAAGCGTGTTGGCAGTAAACCGGTTTGCCGACTACTAGTGCCACGACACTCTCTGCAAAGTCAATGCCACCGACTTGCATAAAATGCATGCCGACAATATAGTCCTGCTCACCACCAAAAGCAGAAGACGAATGGTCAGCCGGGGAGAACAAATTTCCTGTCGCCTTGTCCTGCATAACCCACTGGGCACTCCAAAGATTCTGCGTAGCAAGAGCCACCCAAGTTAACCAACAATTGTAAGGTAGACAACCTCTCTCCCAAGCTTGAATCAGTCGCATCCCTTTTCGGCCCCACCCCCACCCCCTCTCCACACACACACACACATAATTATTGCCTTGCAGGTTGAATATTTTTTATGTCTCTCTTACGAGGGATCAGGTCGGGCCGTGTTCTCAAAATGATGGCCGAGAAGCGGTTGTCAATGACTCCGCTCGGCTACATTCACACAATAATAATAATAATAATAATAATAATAATAATAATAATAATAATAATAATAATAAATAATAATAATAATAATAATATTTTTTTTATATTTTATGTGCAAGGAGATAGAAGAAGAGGGAGACCGAAAAAGAGGTGGGAGGACAACATTCGAGAATGGACTGGGTTGCTGAGGACAGGGAAAGATGGAGTACGCTGGTTAAACGATCATCTGTGGTGCCCCTACGACCTCCGAGTTACGGGATAGGATAGGATAGGATAGGATAGGATAGGATAGGATAGGATATTTTTAGAAGTAGTAGTAGTAATTACTTTATGAACTAGCTTGCTTGTGTAGCCGATCGGAGTATATTGACTTCAGCCTCTCGGCCACAGCCTGAAAACCCGGTCCAACTGAACTGTTATTTTCATGTATCCCTCGCAAGAGGGACATAACAATATTTGCCCTGCAAGGCGGTGAAGCGTGTCGAGGTAAACCCTCACACACACACGCACGCACATCCACCCCCACCCATCCACACACACACACAACCCCTCACCACACACACAAACACTCACACACACACACATACCCACACACACACGTCCATATCCAGAATTAATATTTTCTTACTCCAACACTTTGTGTGTGTGTTCAGATTATATTGTGTCACTCTATGCGTCTGTCTGACTGTATGTATATTTCGTCTGTCTGTCTCTCAGCCTGCCTGGTGGTCTGTCTCTGTTCCGCTCTCTCATTGTCATGACCAGTCAAGGGCTTTAGTGACGGTCTCTCAGTTTACATGTCTACATTTGCTATGACTGGACTAACCAACATTGATAGTCTTTTTGTTTGTGTATCTGTTTGTTTACCCAGTCCTTTACCCCATTCTGAATGCTAACCCTTTTATAATGTATTTTCTCTTTATCTTAGTTCAGTTTGTATGCTGCATGGTAGTTGATATATTTGGTTAGTTAGTTAATCATTGTTTATATGATCCAGCGGACTGCAAAGAGCCGAATAAGGACCACAACTTCGTTGAAAGAGGACTCATCACCGTTCCCTTTCAAAGATCTGCTGAAACAACCCTTATGGTAGTGGGGCCGGGTAGCTCAGTTGGTAGAGCGGCTTACTAACCGTAACCGAATGGTACCTGGTTGGAGTCCTAAATTGGCCAACGCGTCGCCATATTATTTTACCCTTACCATCAGCTGGTTCGCTGGTGTCAGAATAATGTGACCAGTAGTCGCCTATACGCTCCAGTGTCGTGTGACTATAATCTACAATTAACCTTTTTACCCTTATGGTAACACTAAAAGGCACTCCACAAGCCGGCCACTTTACAATGAAAGCATCCCATGCAACGGACGCTGTAGCTGTGCTCTAATTTATCGAACCCACGTTTACAAAAACAAAATACAATATAAACATCATTATACAATATTAACAAAACACATATGTATAACATGCCGACGTTGCTAAATAATAATAGAAAGTCCTAGCGACCATTTGGAAGAGAGCGTCCAATATCCCCAAGCTGACCCAACAAACTCCGTACACTGACTACTGTAGGAGTTTTGGGAGAGTTTTCAAGATAAAAGGTAGGCGATTGGTCAAGGAAATAAGATAGAAGATAGTAGATTAATAGAACAGATTAGGAACGAGAAAGAACAAATGAGAATGACAGAAACAGTGGTAAGCACTACATTTCCACAAAGTGGGGATACTATTTATAAAAAAAAAAACGGCACCCCAACAAGGGAGTTAATTTAATTGTTTTGACGTAGACATCAATGTCCGGATGTCCGAGAGTGAGTGTGGACTATCCCATGGAACGATTGTCTCCCGTCTTAGGTTATGTCTTTCAAATAAACATTTCTCTCTCTCTGTGTCTCTCTGTCTCTGTCTCTCTGTCTGTCTCTCTGTCTCTCTCTCTGTCTCTCTGTCTCTCTCTCTCTCTCTCTCTCTCTCTCTCTCTCTCTCTCTCTCTCTCTCTCTCTCTCTCTCTCTCTCTCTCTCAGCATTCAAAACAAGCCCGCCTGCCCTTCACTGCTAGTGCATTCACACCTTTGTTAATACTCATCTTTGTGGTAAAGACAAAACCAAGATAGTTATATTCGTTGACTACCTCTAAATAATTTCCTTCGAGATGCCATTTTTCAGATTTCCCTAAAAATTCTCATTTTCGAAAAACTATTACATTAGTCTTGTCTATATTAATGTTTAGAGACAATCTATTGCATGCATCGTTTAGAATATTAATCTGGTTCTGTAACCCTCTTGGAGTGATGGACATCATCATCAGCAAATAATAACAAGAAGAAATCTATCAAGTTAGGTAATAACTGAATACATGCATACCGTCACTGCTCACAGCTGTTGCTACTTCATTAATAAACAAAGAAAAAATGTCTGTGCTCAAAATACAACCTTGTCTCAGGCCCACTGGGCAATCAAAAAAATCTGTGAGCTTGTCTCCAGTACGTACACAAGATAACGCTGTTTTATACATAGAAACAACAGCTTTTATAACTTTTCCATCAATATTATTTTTATGCAAAAGATTTTCAAACAAGGGGCTGGTGTTGCACAGACTCGAAAGCCTTCTTCAGGTCCACGAAACAAGCATACAATTTTCCTCCTGTTTTACTTAAACATCGCTCGACAATAGTGTTGATGAGTGAACGGTGAAAATGTGATCGGTAGTTGAATAACCTTTCCTAAATGGCTGCCTGTGATTCTGTAATTTTACTATGATCCTCCATAGACTGATCTATGGTTCCTCCACCCATTTCACTAGTCTTTTATTCAGCACAGACGTGTAACATTTACTGACTAAACTTAATAAAGATATCCCTCTGTAATTATCAGTAACACCGAAATCTCCCATCTTAAAAATTGGTACTATAATAGCTTTCACCCAGCCAGCTGGGTAAGTCCCGCTATCAAACATTGAGTTTAATAATTTGGTGAGGAATATCACAGTTATTTCCCCTGTCATCTGTTACATCTCCGCTAGTACTGGGTCAACACCGCAGGCCTAATGCTGGGTTTACGCTTTTTAATAGCGTCTCTTATTTCTTGTGCCGATATAGGCCTAGTTAATTCAAAGCAATCGTCATTTTCGTTAAGTGTACGTATGTCTATGGTTTCTTCAAACGTTTCGTCATTTTCTACCAAAATATTTCCATTAAAAAGATTCTGGAAATGGTTGAACCATTCATCTTCAGAGATGTCATTACAAATTCCACTTTTCTTTACGCCTGAGATTTTTTTTTTACCTCTCCCCAAAACAATTTCCCATTTGTTTCTAATGAACCTAGGTATTCTGCTCTTTTTCTTCCAAACTCAGATTTCTTTTTAATTATCAATGACTTATACTGTTTTCTCGCGTCATATGCCTGCCTCGAATGTAGCTAAAGCGCTGTCTGGCGACACTGTTGGCTGTAGCACACTGACAATCAAACCACTGCGCTTGCCGCGCGGCGCCGCCCACTCTCACTCTCTTCGTCATACACTCGCTAGCAGTGCGTAAAATACAACACAAGGGCATCATCAACATTATGGTCAAGCAACGCCTGGGCTCTGTTATATTACACATATCCTGCATGGGTTGGGAATTAAAATTAGTTACAAATTCTTATGTACTTTTATCCCAGATTGTTTTTGAAATCCATTTGTCATTATCTTTCTTTTTAGTTACATGTTGGGCTTTAAAAGTCATCACAACAGGGAAATGAGGGGAGTCTATAAATGGTTCAATCTTGAAATTTATTATAAAATCTGTTGTACACAAATCTCTGGACAAAATAAAATAATCACACTTCCACCATTTGTACTCACAAAAGTTAAAGCATCATCAAAATCAAATTTGCATAATCCATTCATAATAACACAATCAATCATGGAGCACAACTCGAGCAAATTTCTACCAAACACATTTATATCTTCATCAGCAGACTTTCTCTCCCATTCTTTCCTTTCATGCTCATCATCAAAATCTTTTTTCAGCATCTATGTCAATTCTCAAATCATCAAGGTCAACTGATATTGCATTTTCTTCCCCCGTTCTGACATTTAAATCGCCACAAGTAATCAGTGAAAAATCATCATATTTCTCATACAACTCGATCAAACATTGTTCTAGAACATCAATGCCAAAGCCTTGGTCAGTGACCTTCCAGTAGTCACTGTTATGTGGGTGAATATACGTACAAACCAGGCAAATATCCTTTAATGAGCCAAGAAGTTCCTTTTTCAACTTTAAAACAATCATATGCTTATATTCTGTATGAATTTCTTCGATCTTGGGCACAACAGAGCGTTGGGTGCGAAAATACTTTTGTTAGCCTAGTGAAACAGAGAATGAAAGATACTTTTATACAAGAATGGGATAGCTTTGTTTTGACAAAAGAAGCTTATAAGAATTATAGAATGTTTAAAGAGATTATCAGACTGAAGATTATCTTGATTTTATGCATATGAAATGTTTTAGAGATTGTTTAATTAAGCTCCGGCTTGGTGTTCTACCTTTGAAGGCTTCATTCTTTAGAATAATGTTTAACGAAACAGAAGGAAATGCATTGTGTACAGCGAAGATCATTCTATTTCTGATTGTTCTCTATGATGACTTTTAGAGTAATGTATGTGACGTTTTCTGCCCAGGCTTATCAACATGTTTTACAGACAGGATCAACATTTTTTATGTGGCGATTAAGCCTTTTCGTTTTTCATGCACTAAAGTTACGGACCGAATTTTACGAGAAGATGACATAAAAGGATATAGCATTATAATGATGACAGAATGATATGTCCATTGAACTTTTACCTACCACGTGACCAACCATTTCTTCTGTGGGCTGGTGGCCCCAAGAAGTTTGTGTTTGTAATGTGTAACTATGCTTTCTGGAAAAGTAAACGGACGATGTCCAAACGTCAAAACGTCTCTCTCTCTCTGAGCTTGCAAATGACCAGATATTTAAGTTGTTTAATCGGGCACTGAATAGACCCAACGTTTCCCGACGTGTCGTAAGAGGCGACTAACAGGGGTGATGTCAGCACGGCATCACTGGCCGAAAGTCTTCTACACAGAAGTCACCGGCCAGGACGGAGGAACCTCATGTTACTACATGTTCAACGACCACGTGTTCGGGGCCAAGGCGAGCCACTCTGTACTCGTGGATATCGGCTGTGGCCAACAGCCTGGAGAGGATTGGGCCCTGCCAGGTCTTTCTTGCCCAAGACACACTGCACTGCATGATGAATAAAACCATTTACTCCATACCGGTTCGGTCGTCGCCCGGGTCAACAAGGACCGCGCCTTCCGCTGGCCACCAGGACAAAGGTGATAAGTGTGCTACTGATGAACAACTTAGCAAGATCCGCACAAGAAATAACATCGTCATAGGAACCTGGAATGTCAGGACCCTAAATGCGGAGGGAAAATTAGAAGAACTGGCCCACGAGATGGACAACTATCGATGGAACGTTTTAGGGATCAGCGAACTGCGCTGGAAAGGCATAGGTGAAACAACGACCGACAAAAGCCACAAGCTTTATTTCATCGGTAGATATGACAGGCACGAATACGGAGTTGCATTCTTGGTCCACAAGAACATTATTTATTTAATCGTTCTTATATAGCGCTTTTTTTTTATCTCAAGAGCTGCTAAAGGCGCTGGCAGATACAGGATCTAACTCAAGCCGCCCGAGGCGCCAACTTGCAGCCTTTGGGCGCCCCGTAATAACGCTCCAGACAACTGAGCACCATCCTGGGCAGCCAGGGATGAGGGAGAAGGACCTAGGCGCATGCTGGGTATATTCTTGTCACCGGCACTCACCCGTCTAGGACATGAGCGTCAGGATCTTTAAAGTCCGTTATGATGGAATTTATGTGATACAGTCTAGACCTCGGTTTATACTCTCATCCGAAACTGTCATGGGTTGCCGCCCAGACTCCAGTAGACTAATTACCATCCGTCTGAGAGCAACCCCTTTCAACATCACCATCATCCAGGCGTATGCCCCAACATCAGACTATGACGACAGCGAAGTGGAGGATTTCTATGAAAATCTACAGGCTGTCCTTGACCAAGTGCCGAAAAAGGACATAGTCATAGGTTGGCCAAGATGCGCACCACAACTGGGGAGACACGTGTGGACCCCACTGCAACAACGAGACAAATGACAGGGGTCTGAGACTGTTGGAGTTTGCCAGATACAACAATCTGGTACTTGTAAACACGCTTGGTCTCCACAAAAAATCCAGACGATGGACATGGCACAGTCCCGGCGGGGAGCATCACAACCAGATCGACTACATCATGATCAAGAAACGCTTCAGATCAAGCATCAACATTGGCAGGACTCGCACGTTTCAAGGAGCAGACATCGGAAGTGACCACGATCTCGTGGTGATGTCCTAACGGATCCACTTGACTTGTGGATCACACCTGAACTTTTGGACCTGTGCGATAAACGAAGAGATATGAAAAAGAAAAAGAACACCTCACATGGAGATGATGCCTACCGAAAAATCAACAATGACATCCGAAAAGGCATGCGCTCAGCAAAGGAGAACTGGCCAGAAGATCAATTCCAGGCAATAGAGCACAATCTGAATAAGAACAACAGCAAGAAGGCCTACCAGACTGTGCAGCGGCTGACAAGTGTTAAACAGCCCAAGGACCCAACGATCCAAAGCAAGTCTGGCATATGCCTTACAGAAGAACAAGAAGTCTCGGACAGGTGGACAGAGTACTGCTCTGACCTTTACAACCATACACCAAATGGAGACCCATCAGTTCTAACATGTCCTGAGAACAGAGAAGAAGTTGAGGCAGCAGTGCAATCGCTGAAGAAGGGAGTGGACAACATACCCGCGGAACTGCTTCAAGCATGAGGAGAAGCGATGATTGACGCACTCATCATTATCTGTAATAAAATCTGGCAGAGTGGGGAGTGGCCTACACTATGGACCCAGTCGCTTGTCATCACTCTTCCCCAAAAAGGTAACCTTCAGGAATGTAAAAATTATCGCACCATCAGCCTCATCAGCCATCCCAGCAAGGTCCTCCTGAAAATAATACTCAACAGGTTGAAACCCCAAGCTGAACAAATCATAGCTAAAGAACAAGCAGGATTCAGGGCAGGGCGAAGTACCACCGAACAGATTTTCAACCTCAAAATAATCTGCGAGAAATACTTACTGCACCAACAACATCTATATCATGTTTTCGTGGACTTCAAAAAGGCGTTTGACCGAGTCTAGCATGCAGCTCTGTGGGCAACCATGAGAGTGTACAACATCAGCTCTACAATTATTGAAGTCATCAAAAAGCCTGTATGACAATACTACCAGTGCAGTCCTTCACAACAGCGCCATCGGAAACTGGTTCAGAACAACAATCGGTGTGCGTCAGGAATGCCTACTCTATCCAACACTCTACAACATCTTCCTAGAGCGCATCATGTCAGATGCCATTGTAAATCACGAAGGCACAGTCAGCATAAGGGGAAGAGCAATCTCCAACCTTCGTTTTGCGGATGACATTGATGGAATGGCTGGAGAGGAACAAGAACTTGAACAGCTGGTACAGAGGCTTGACACCACCTCCAGAGCTTATGGAATGGAAATAAGTGCAGAGAAGACCAAAATGATGACCAACAACACCAATGGCATCAACACGGACATCAAAGTCCAAGGCCAATCCCTCAACACAGTGCATAGCTTTAAACGTTTAGGATCCATTGTATCAGACAATGGATCCCGACAGGAAGTCTTCTCCAGGATCGCACAAACAACTGCTGCCCTGGCGAGGTTGAAGCCAATTTGGAAAGACAGGACCATCAGTCTACATTCCAAGTAAGACTGCTGCGCTCCCTTGCCATCTCCATCTTCTTACATGCTTGCGAAACATGGACACTCACAACGAAGAATACAAAGCATAGAGATGTGATGCTACAGAAAACTTCTGGGCATTTCCTATACCCAACACATCACCAACGACGAAATCCAAAAGACCATCACACAAGCCGTTGGACAACACGATGACCTGCTCACCGTGGTGAAAAAAACGGAAACTCCGATGGTATGGCCACGTCACCAGATCATCAGGTCTTGCAAAGACCATCCTGCAAGGCACAGTGCAAGGAGGTAGAAGAAGAGGGAGACCGAAAAAGAGGTGGGAGGACAACATTCGAGAATGGACTGGTTTGACACTGAGGTCAGGGAAAGATGGAGTATGCTGGTTAAACGATCATCTACGACCTCCGAGTTACGGGATAGGATAGGATAGGATAGTATAGGATAGGATAGGTAATCTAAAGAATTGCGATAACACGGCAACAGTTTAAATTTCACAACACAAAAGTGTCACTATCAGCTAATTATGTTACGGCATAGCGACTGCTCTTTCCGTAGGCCTATCCACCTATCCAGGCTTATCGATTGCAATGTCTGCCAGAGTGGGCAACGTCTGCCACAGTGGGCCTGTATGTTTGTCGGTCTGTGGGACTATCTATACGATATGTTATTTCTACTCTTTGTGACCAGCAATTGCTAGGTTGAGCAGCTCATTCAGCTAGTAAGTGCGCTATTTAAAAATTGCGTTGTTCCACTCACACACACACACACACATACATAAATACATACACACGCGCACCACATCACACAAAGACGATCCCTAGGATCTCATTTTTGATATGATGATGATTTTCATTGTTGTCAGGGTGGCGACGTGGTGATCGTCCTTAACGCTGATGCAATAGGACGTTAAGCATCGTTTTCCATCACACACGCACACAAGTACGCACACGGACATATACACGCACGGACACAAAATAGGTGAATAAACTTAATTGTCACACGCACACACACACACACACACACACACACACACACGCGCGCCAATTCACTAGGCAAAAAATTGTCACCATCACCATCGCCATTTTGACACGCATGAATAATTCTTAGTACGTACAGTTGGTTTGAAATAGATCTGTAAGGACAATGCAATGTCACTAGACAACTAATCACCTATGACATTTGCTGAAGAGCCATTGACACTTGCTCACGTTGCCTATCCGCTTGGTATGCGAGGTTGGAAACAAATAGGGCACTACTGGTGATGGTGATAGTGAGGATGGTAATAATGATAATATTGATGATGATGACGATGTTGATGATAATAAATGATGTTTTGGAAACTATTCCGCTAGTGTCCGTGTTATTATTGCACGCTCCAAAGGTTATGCAACTTTCCTGCCTCGCCTCTCTCGCAAAAATAGCGTGTAGACAACGGATGCTTAGTGTCGTGTTATTGATAGCGACTGTGACGGAAGCAGAAGAACGGGTGTGGCTATATGGTATTGCTTTCCTGCTCCACAGGAAACAGCCACCATTCACACATCTTTGTACAACACTCAGTCTTTCTTTCTCTCTGTTTATGTCTGCGTCAAACAGTTTATCTTTATTGAATAAATTATATTATACGATTTTGGAAACATCGCCAACTTGTCCATTCTGTCTCTGCCTGTCTGTCTGTCTGTCTATGTCTGTCTGTCTGTCTGTCTGTCTGTCTGTCTGTCTGTCTATCTGTCTGTCTGTCTCTCTTCCGCTTGAATTATGTTCAGATACTGGATTTGCGCCATTCAAGCCTATTATCTGTTTGTATACCTTTTTTGTATTTCCAGATACAAATATTTTGAAAAAGTCGGGTATCAGAACGTGCCAAATGTCGGTTCGTCCGTCTGTCCGTCGGTCAATTGCACGCCATTCCCAAGAACCCATAAACAGAGCTTGGCCAAACTTCATATAATCAATTACGTTAGTCGACAGCCCCGTGTTATCGTGTGTTAGGTACCTTAGAGGTCAAGGTCGGTGGGAGAAATTATTTGCTAAACGCGTTTTGCTTAATATCTCCAAAACGGCTGAACCGATGTTTAGGAGAAGACTGAAGACTCACTTGTTTACGTTGTAGTAACTTAGTGAACCAAGCATCTCTCTCACTTCTGCTGTCCACCTCCTTCTCCCTCCTCCTCCCCCACTCCCACAGCGGACTTTATATTTCCTGTCGTGTTTAGTTTTTTTTATTTTTGTTGTTATTTCTCCTTATCGCGCTCTGAGCATTCGACAGTGGCTGGAGACCCGCGCGTAAGAAAAATGGACATCATCATCATCATCATCATCATCATCATCATCATCATCATCATCATCATCATCATCATCATCATCATCATCATCTGTTGTTTTGGCTCTGTCCATCCGTCCGATGCTACAGAAGACTCTTCTTATACAACGACGAAGTACAACAGACCATCACACAAGCCATTGGACAACATGCTCACAGTGGTGAAGAAACGGAAACTCCGATGGTATGACCACGTCACCAGAACATCAGGCCTTGCAAAGGCCGTCCTGCAAGGCACGGTGCAAGGAGGCAGAAGAAGAGGGAGACAGAATAAGAGGTGGAAGAACAACAGTCGAGAATGGACTGGCTTGACACTGAGCGAAGCCATGAGTGTTGCTGAGGACAGAGACAGCTGGTTAAACGATCGTATGGGAGGCGAGATATAGCAAACGCTCGAGCATTTGCGCGAGCATTTGCACGAGCAAATGCGCGAACCTCGCGCACTTGCTCGCTCATTTGCTCCTGCAAGTGTTCGAGCAAATGCGCGAGCAAGTGCGCGATCATTTGCTCGAGCGGTTGCTACGCCCGTTGTTATAAGGGTTTTGCTGAAAACTGTCAACGGAAAGGAACTGAAAATAAACACATGTTTTTTTTTGTAGATCTCCGACCTAGATATTTTGTATTCATCCGCACTAGGTTATTTCATGAATGATATTAAGTTTAGTAGTGCTAGTTTTCACTAATTATTATTAATATTATTACTAATAAATGCAAGAAATATTTAATTTGTGCACGTCTCAAATTCTTTTACATACACATTCTTTTCCGGGTATAATTTTTACGTTTATGGAGCGGAATATAGCAAACGCACGCGCATTTTCTCGAACACTTGCTGGAGCAAATGCGCAAGCAAGTGCACGAACCTCGCGCAAATGCTCGGGCATTTGCTCCAGCAAGTGTTCAAGCAAATGCGCGAGCAAGTGCTCGCGCGTTTGCTATATCTCGCCTCCCATACGATCGGCTGTTGTGCCCCAACGACCTTTGAGGTACGGGATAGGACAGGACATAATAGGACCCGTTCGGCGTCCGTCCGTCCGTCTGTCTCGTATGCGCACTTTTCTTTGAAAGTAATGGACGGATTTCTGTGAAACTTTAGAACATAATGATTCCTACCAGATGACAAAATATAATCATCATGGTGACGTTATCGTGTGTGTGTGTGTGTGTGTGTGTGTGTGTGGGTGTGGGTGTGTGTGTGTGTGTGTGTGTGGATTGGGGGTGGGTGGGTGTGTGTTTGTGTGTGTGTTCTAATTCAATGTTGTCTCAAACTACTGAAGGCATTTGGTTCCAATGTGGTATGTACTTAGACTTTAAGGATATTGTAATTTTACGGTTCGTGGAGGTTGACGAACCTTTTTTTTCGATGTTCTCAGATACCAAACCTAGACTTCTTAACATTTTGGGAAAATAAAAGGAAAAAAAAAAGTTCAGCAATCTAGGTTCGGGATCTGAGAACCTCCACGAACCTTCCAAAGAAGAGCTTTTGGTATTCCTCCAACACACCCCAACCTATGCAAATCAAGTGACATAATCACGGTGACGTAATCTGTTTAGATTTAGTATTAAAAATTTTTTTTTAAAGTAATAGTTTACAAAACTAAATGCCCTGTAAACGTCGTATGACTTACATTACATTACATGATTATTGCTTTAGGTCCAGCGGACTCTTCCGAGCCAAATCAGGACCGAACAACCCCCAATCCGCATCAAAGATATGCTAAAACAACCCTAGTGGTAAAACTGAAAGCTCTCCACCAGCCAGCCACTTTACAATAAAGACATCCCACGCAGGGGACGCTGAGGCTATACTCTAATTTATCGAACCCCCGTTTACAAAAACAAAATAGAATACAAACATCATTATAAATTATCAACAAAACACATAAGCCTACATATAAAATTGTTAAATACTAACATCATAGGAAGCCCTTGTGACCACCTGGCAGAAAGCGTCCAATATTCCCAAGCTGATCCAACAGATCTCATACACAAATAAGGAGTCTTGTCCTGGAAGAGTTTTCAAGAAAAAAGATAGGTGACTGGTCTAGGAGTTTTTTTTTCTTGGTCTCCACAAAAACTCCAGACGATGGACATGGCACAGTCCTGGCGGGGAGCATCACAACCAAATAGACTACATCATGGTCAAGAAACGCTTCAGATCAAGCATCAATATTGGCAGGACACGCACTTTTCCAGGAGCAGACATCGGAAGTGACCACGATCTCGTGATGATGTCTTTCCGGCTCCACTTGAAGAGAGTAAATACAGCAAAGTGCACCAAACTGAAGTTCGACCTGGACAAACCGCAAGACCCGGCGGTGGCAGAACTATTTCAGGCCACAATTGGAGGGAAATTTGCACCACTGCTCATTTTGGGGGCTGGTGAAGTAGATGTCAACACCATGACCACCACCTTCAACTCAGCTGTGACAGATGCTGCCACTGAGATCCTTAGCAAGCACCGACCAAATAAGAAGCCGTGGATCACACATGAGCTTTTGGATCTGTGTGATAAACGAAGAGAGATGAAAAAGAAAAAGAACACCTCACAGGGAGCTGATGTCTACCGAAAAATCAACAATGACATCCGAAAAGGCATGCGCACAGCAAAGGAGAACTGGATAGAAGATCAATGCCAGGAAATAGAGAAGAGTCTGAACAAGAACAACAGCAAGAAGGCCTACCAGACTGTGAAGCGGCTGACAAATGTCAAACAGCCCAAAGTCTCCACGATCCAAAGCAAGTCTGGCATATGCCTTACAGAAGAACAAGAAGTCTTGGACAGATGGACAGAGTACTGCTCTGACCTTTACAACCATACACCAAATGGAGACCCATCAGTTCTAGCATGTCCCAAGAACAGAGAAGAAGAAGAAATCCTCCCAATTCTCCGGGAAGAAGTTGAGGCAGCAGTGCAAGCGCTAAAGAAAGGGAAGTCAGCGGGAGTGGACAACCTACCCGCGGAACTGCTACAAGCAGGAGGAGAAGCGATGATTGATGCCCTCACCATTATCTGTAACAAGATCTGGCAGAGTGGGGAGTGGCCTATACCATGGACCCAGTCGCTTGTCATCACTCTTCTCCTGGACCTAAAGCAACAATCAATCAATCAATCAATCAATCAATCAATCACTCTTCCCAAAAAAGGTAACCTTCAGGAGTGTGAAAATTACCGGACCATCAGCCTCATCAGCCATCCCAGCAAGGTCCTCCTGAAAATAATACTCAACAGGTTGAAACCACAAGCTGAACAAATCATAGCTGAAGAACAAGCAGGATTCAGGGCAGGGCGAAGTACCACTGAGCAGATTTTCAACCTCAGAATAATCTGAGAGAAATACCTACAGCACCAACAACATCTATATCATGTGTTCATAGACTTCAAGAAGGCGTTTGACCGAGTCTGGCATGCAGCTCTATGGGCAACAATGAAAGTGTACAACATCAGCCCTAAAATTATTGAAGTCATCAAAAGCCTGTATGACAAGGCTACCAGTGCAGTCCTCCACAACAGCGCCATCGGGAACTGGTTCAGAACAACAATCGGTGTGCGTCAAGGATGCCTACTCTCTCCAACACTCTTCAACATCTTCTCATAGAGCGCATCATGTCAGATGCTCTTGCAGACCATGAAGGCACAGTCAGCATAGGGGGTAGAGCAATCTCCAATCTTCGTTTTGCAGATGACATTGATGGAATGGCTGGAGAGGAACAAGAACTTGAACAGCTGGTACAGAGGCTTGACACCACCTCCAGAGCCTATGGAATGGAAATAAGTGCAGAGAAGACCAAAATGATGACCAACAACACCAATGGCATCAATACGGACATCAAAGTCCAAGGCCAATCCCTCAACACAGTGCATAGCTTCAAATATTTAGGAGCCATTGTATCAGACAATGCATCCCGACAGGAAGTCCTCTCCAGGATCGCACAAACAACTGCTGCCATGACAAGGTTGAAGCCCATTTGGAAAGACAGGACCATCAGTCTACATTCCAAAGTAAGACTGCTGCGCTCCCTTGTCATCTCCATCTTCTATATGCTTGCGAAACATGGACCCTTACAGCAGATCTCCAACGAAGAATACAAAGCATGGAGATGAGGTGCTACAGAAGACTTCTGGGCATTTCCTATACCCAACACATCACCAACGACGAAGTCCGACAGACCATCACACTGGACAACACGATGACCTGCTAACAGTGATGAAGAAACGGAAACTCCGATGGTATGGCCACGTCACCAGATCATCAGGCCTTGCAAAGACTATTCTGCAAGGCACAGTGCAAGGAGGTAGAAGAAGAGGGAGACCGAAAAAGAGGTGGGAGGACAACATTCGAGAATGGACTGGTTTGACACTGAGCGAAGCCATCAGGGCTGCTGAGGACAGAGAAAGATGGAGTATGCTGGTTACGAGACAGGATAGGATAGGATAGGACTGGTCTAGCGAAGAAGAAGATAGTATAGCAGATTGATAGAACAGAGCAGAAATGAGAAAGAGCAAATGAGAAAGACAGCGACAGTGGGAATTTAAAGCACTA
The DNA here is from genome assembly GCA_036898135.1 of Oncomelania hupensis. NCBI lineage: Eukaryota > Metazoa > Mollusca > Gastropoda > Littorinimorpha > Pomatiopsidae > Oncomelania > Oncomelania hupensis. The sequence goes on along the minus strand of CM072524.1, from coordinate 17,026,412 downwards.
AATTTCCAGAAATTGGGGATACTATTTATACTGAAACCCCCGGCACCCCAACGGGGGGTCGTATGAATTAAAATTGCTTTGAGAACATAATATGTGGTGACGTAATGTTATTATTTAATTACGTAATGTTATTATTTTTTAAAAACAGTTCTTTACCTTTCCTATGTAATTAGAGTGTACAAACAAAATTAATTTTAAGTAATTGTGTGACGTCATCGCTTGGTTTTTCGGTGTTTGGATGGATCGGTTCTTCGGTGCCTCTGTTGCAGGGTTCTTGGATATGCTACATCGGCCGCTACTATGGGAGGCGAGATATAGCAAACGCGCGCGCATTTGCGAGCGCATTTGCGCGCGTAAATGCGAGCGGACTTGCGAGCGGTGCGCGCATTTGCGAGCGCAAATGCGCGCCCGTTTGCTATATCTCGCCTCCCATACGCTACGTTCGTCGGTGCGATCTCGCATGCGGATTGTGGGTTCGTTTGGGCGTACGAGGGGGCGTCCTGGCTGTAGGTCATTATCGGCCCTCTGCCCCTGCCCTATGGATTGCGCTTCTTCGTCTTTTTCCCTCCGCATAGGGACGGATCTGTTTTCGGCCATTAATTAGTTAATATATATCTGAGGAGTTACTGTTTTAGTATAATAGTAGTGTCGCTTCCGTGTTTGGATTGTTTCTTTCCTCAGGGGCCGTTTTGTGTTTTTTGCCTGTGTTAGTCGTCAAGTGCGCCTGTTATATTTTACAATCTTGGAGCATGATCTTCCTGGATTAAGCGCATTACAAGTCTGTCATCATGTTGTTCTTGTTGTTGGTTCTCCTTCTCTTTCTTCTTCTTGCCAATGCATTGCTGTGCACCAGCCCAGCAAAACAATGCTGTGGCTTGTAGTGCGAACTGACGGATAATGACTGCATCGTGGGCCGCTTTGCAAGACCGGCGCCGTCGAGGAGCCCAATGTCTTTTCCACTACCTAATGTAGAGAAGTCAAATCTTCGTTTGAAAAAAGTTTCATCCATTTCCATAAGAACTCATCGCAAGCGATGTTGGCAATGGTTACGTCCAAGGTTTATTCCCACACACGCACTGAGTTGGTGAACATCAAGAAACATCGATGTCGAGTTCGCGAGCGCTCAAAGAGAGACAACCCCCTTTTGAGGTATTTCTCAAGACTGTACAGTTTATGCCCCTCATTTCAAAATTAAATTAAATGTATCAACTATATTTTTCCTCATTTATAGTAATGTTGTTGTTCAATAAATTGTTGATTAATCTGATTTGACTTGAATTTTAAGTTATATTCATATTATTCACATTAAGAAGAACTTCGGAAGAAGAAGAAATGGGAAAAGAAGATGGAAGAGAAGAAGAGGAAGAACAACAGCAACAGCAATAATAATAATAATAATAATAATAATAATAATAATAATAATAATAATAATGACAACAACAACATTACTACTATGACTACTACTACTACTATTACTACAATTACTACTACTATTATTACTACTACTACTACTACTACTACAATTACTACCCCTTGGGGTCATGAGCAATCTTGCCACTGTAGATTGTTCAAACCTATAAAGGGAAAAGTGAAAGCCCCAGTTGAAAACCTGTCTTGCCTTTGTAGGCATGACAGATTCACTGCGGCAACAGTACCCCCGTTGGAGTGCCGGTGGTTTTCAGTATAAATAGGATCCCCACTTTATGGAAATTTAGTGCTTTAAATTCCCACTGTCGCTGTCTTCCTCATTTACTCTTTCCCATTCCTGCTCTGTCCTATCACTCTGCTATACTATCTTCTTCTTCGCTAGATCAATGACCTACCTTTTTTCTTGAAAACTCTTCCTGGACAGGACTCCTTGTTTGTGTATGAGGTCTGTTGGATCAGCTTGGGAGTGTTGGACGCTTTCTGCCGGGTGGTCACTACGGCTTCCTATGATTGTATTATTTAGCACTATAGGCATTTTATATGTATGTGTTTTGTTGATGATTTATAACGATGTTTGTATTCTATTTTGTTTTTGTAACCGGGGGTTCGAGTAGTTGGGGTAAAGCCTCAGCCGTTCCCTGCGTGGGATGTCTTTATTGTAAAGTGACTGGCTGGTGGAGGGCATTCAATTTTCCCACTAGGGTTGTTTCGGCAGATCTTTTATGCGGATTGGGGGTTGTCCGGTCCTGATTTGGCTCGGAAGAGTCCGCTGGACCTAAAGCAACAATCAATCAATCAATCAATCAATCACTACTACTACTACTACTACTACTACTACTACTACTACTACTACTACTACTACTACTACTACTACTACTACTACTACTACTACTACTACTACTACTACTACTACTACTACACTACTACTACTACTACTACTACTACTACTACTACTACTACTACTACTACTACTACTACTACTACTACTACTACTACTACTACTACTACTACTACTACTACTACTACTACTACTACTACTACTACTACTACTACTAACTACTACTACTACTACTACTACTACTACTACTACTACTACTACTACTACTACTACTACTACTACTACTACTACTACTACTACTACTACTACTACTACTACTACTACTACTACTACTACTACTACTACTACTACTACTACTACTACTACTACTACTACTACTACTACTACTACTACTACTACTACTACTACTACTACTACTACTACTACTACTACTACTACTACTACTACTACTACTACTACTACTACTACTACTACTACTACTACTACTACTACTACTACTACTACTACTACTACTATACTACTACTACTACTACTACTACTACTACTACTACTACTACTACTACTACTACTACTACTACTACTACTACTACTACTACTACTACTACTACTACTACTACTACTACTACTACTACTACTACTACTACTACTACTACTACTACTACTACTACTACTACTACTACTACTACTACTACTACTACTACTACTACTACTACTACTACTACTACTACTACTACTACTACTACTACTACTACTACTACTACTACTACTACTACTACTACTACTACTACTACTACTACTACTACTACTACTACTACTACTACTACTACTACTACTACTACTACTACTACTACTACTACTACTACTACTACTACTACTACTACTACTACTACTACTACTACTACTACTACTACTACTACTACTACTACTACTACTACTACTACTACTACTACTACTACTACTACTACTACTACTACTACTACTACTACTACTACTACTACTACTACTACTACTACTACTACTACTACTACTACTACTACTACTACTACTACTACTACTACTACTACTACTACTACTACTACTACTACTACTACTACTACTACTACTACTACTACTACTACTACTACTACTACTACTACTACTACTACTACTACTACTACTACTACTACTACTACTACTACTACTACTACTACTACTACTACTACTACTACTACTACTACACTACTACTACTGTAGAGAACGGGAATTTTCCGGTTTTTAATAAATGTCTTTTTTTAGATTGTGAGTATTTTTTTTGAATATCTTATGTTATTATTTTCATTGGCTAAAATTGTTGATCCAATGGAATAATGAATAGCTAGCAGTCAGGGCAAATTGGAACTCACTTGATTTGTGTGTACCAAGAAGTGAGGTTGTAGAGTCAGTGTGTCAGGCCCAGGAAAAAAAGATTAAGAAATGTAAAAAAAAAGATTGTTTGAATTGTGAAGAGGTAGAAAGCACTGAGAACTTATCAGGTTGTGTAGGTTCGGTGGGACTTTCTCTCTGAAGGTGGATGTATATTGTGCTGTAAAGATTACAGGTATTTATAATGTTTTCATGATTGTGAAATGTTGGAGAGGTATATTTTTGCCTTGGATTTATTGTGTTGAGAGGTGGTGAGCTGTTGTCCACTAAGATGGAATATAATTTTCATTGATGTAATAATATTGTTAATTACATGGGGCTATAATTATAGAGCAGTAAATAATGTAATATGAATGGAAGGTGTGAGCATGTTTGATAGTAATTGTCATTCATGAAATAATTATATCTGGGATATGGATAACATTGTGGAAGAAGGAAAGAAACGATCACATACGGAATGGAATTGGAAAAGTGAAAGAAACTAAGGGAGGTGAGCAAGGATGAAACAAAGAAGAACAATATGATTATAAAGGTCAGAGCATTGACGTGTGTATATATTGTTGTAGCTGCCTATGGGAAGCTGGTGTTGGCTTCATACGCTTGGACACACGGTGATGTCTCGGACAATGAAGAAAGGGCGACTCGAGGAACAGCGGCGGTCGGCCGCGCCTCTTGGATCTGACTAAGACGCCTTTGCTACCTCAGACAGACAGGGCAGGCGCGCGCCCGTCTGCCTGTTTACAACTTCACTACTCGTTCATCTTCCTATCTACAACATCACTGTTCATCTAACTACTTGTCTACGAGACTCTGTAGGCCTTGGTGTACACCTGCCTCCTACGATTATAGAGGTAACGTGTTTTTGTGCTTATTCTGGCTCGGGACAAGAAATTGCCGGCCGTGATTATCCAAGTTCGAATTTGACAGTGTAGCGTGAAAGATTGCTATAAAATATTGTCGTTTATTTATATAAAGTATTGAGAACGTGGAACGTATATTTCGTGTTGGTGTTTGCCTGTGTTAGTGTGAACATGTCAATTTGTGGGTGTGGTAGTTAAAAGAGACACGTGCACGCACACTTATTTTTGATCAAAGAGTCAATCATATTTTGCATTCACTTAGCTATTATAAACAGGCACTTATCCAAAATATCCATTTGTTACAACTACTACTACTAATATTACTACTATTACTACTATTACTACTACTACTACTATTACTACTACAACTACTACAACTATTACTACTACTGCTAATACTACTACTATTACTACTACTACTACTATTAAAAATATTAATACAAATAGTACTGGATGCTGTATGCGCATTATTCCTCAATCAGATTGAAAGCAGGTGATCTGTAACCAATATACTTACTCACATTTTACAGACACTGCTAACATTCTCCACAATAACACGCTACCAGCGACAGCAACAATAACAACCACAATATACCTACAACAACAACAATAGGTCTACAACAACAACAATTGGCCTACGGTTTCTGAAAATACAGTTGTCTTCTGTCAGGACGAAGTGAAACGCAATTTAAATAAAAGTAGGAAGCTTTTATTTAAGAACGAAAGAAGCACACACATGTCCAGTGAGACATGCACAAAACACTTTTGTCAAGTTAGAGACAACTCAAGCGACAGAACACATAAGAGGGGAAAACAGGTGAGCAGAAACACATACACACACACACGCACACACACACACACACCCACATGCACACACATACATACACACACTCTCACACATACACGCACACACGCAAACACACATTAATACACACATACATACACACGCTTTACTTTATAGGCAGAAATAAGGGAAATGAGATACATGTTGGTGGTGATGGAAGATGAAATGAAAGGTGGTGGTGGTGGAGTGGGGGTGGGGGAGTGGATGGTGGTGTGCGCGTCAATACTCGGACACCAAAGCCGTTTTATAGCCTGGAACACTTTGGGGGATGTGTGGAATTGCAGAAGACTACCCGGTTGGGCAGACCAAATGTGTGTATAACACCTGGGATAAAAGTGCCTCGTTTCGCCTACAGAGATGGGACTGGAGTTTATTGATAACATAATCCTTATTAGACGCTATCTGTGAAATGACGTATTGATACGAAAGAGTTATCTCCCCTTCTCTGCTGCCGATGATTTGCATGTGTGGAGTTGTGCCATCAATACAGAGCCAGTCCGTTGTGTTCTCACCTCGTCACTGTATCGGCTTGGGTCGCTGAAAATCGAGGGTCTGATTTTTGAAAGCATGAGAAGCCTTAATCAAGTTCTCGGGGAAAACATCGTCATACGAAAAAAAGTATTTACGTTTTGGCTGGCTGGCAACGCAAATAGAAAGGAACTTTTGGAAAGACAATTGATTGCCAAAAATAGCTCTAAAATATAGGGTTGGAGTCTTGGTAATTTTCAACCTAAAATACTTTTAAAATCTACCCAGTTAGTTTTTATTGCGTTCAAGTTTAGTTTGTTTAGTTTATTGTAAATTATTTACTACTTTATATTTGGATGCGTTTGCTTGGATATGAGTTTCGCATCTCGTGCGTGCGTTGAATGTCAAGATAGGGAGGTGTATGTGCACGCATATCTGTGCCAGAGAGAGAGAGAGGGAGGGAGGGCGAGAGAGGGAGAGAGAGAGGGAACCAGAGAGAGAGAGAGAGAGAGAGAGAGAGAGAGAGAGAGAGAAAGAGAGGGGGGGGAGGGAGAGAGAGGGAGAGAGAGAGCGCGAACCAGAGAGATACAGAGAGAGAGAGAGAGAGAGAGAGAGAGAGAGAGAGAGAGAGAGAGAGAGAGAGAGAGAGAGAGAGAGAGAGAGAGAGAGAGATGCTTTTCCACATCAATGATAAAGAGTTGCTAATACTGAACGGAAGTTGTATCCAAAATCCGAAGGAAAGAAGAAAATGAAGACGAGAAGGAGCAGAAAGAAGAAGATAACCGAAACACAGGGTAATAGTTCCCTTTTGTTCATCACCATCCATCTAAAAAAAAACACCACCAAACAAACCTAAAACAAATACAAAAAACAGCAAACGCAAGAAACTATGCTGAAAAATAGTTCGTTTATTTTGCAGTCACGTCGCATACAATGTATACAGAACAATAATAGGCTAGCAACAATTGTACAATGTAAGGAAAAAAGTAACCTACAGACATGTGATTCCGACTGAAGAAACAATAACAAAGAAATAGGAGGACCAGTTTGTGGGTGACAAATATCGTGAGAGTTAAAGCTGAATACCAAGAAGAAAAGGAAATATAGACTGTTACTTGTGGCGAGAAATGGTTTAATATTAAAGCTGAATGCCAAAGACAAAAAGCTGCAGCCATTTCCACTTCAAGGATAAAAGTTATTTAACCTTTAAAATACAACCGCAGTGTTGATAAGAGATGAAAAAAATAAAAAAAAATATATAGAAAAGATATGTATTCAAGCGGGTTTAAAAAGGATAAAGAAATTTTATTAAATCATTGTGTTAACATTTAATCATTATTAGTGAATGTTTTATGTCGTACAATTCTAATTTATATCTTACAGAGTGTTTGGCAGTGAAATTCTTATACAATAATTGTACAGAACTGTGAACCTGATCTTCATCAGAAGAGCCGTTGAGTGCAATAAAAAATTCGTTAGTAAAAAGAATAAAATCTGTTTAAGCTCAGTCCTCAAAAATATTTCATTGGTGAAAAGAGAGCAAGTAGACGACTTGGTGGTCGTGCCCAACTCACAGCTTAAGAGGTGCGCTAAACAACCTATGTACATCAACATCCCTCACCACAACAATGTATGCTCATTTAAGTTATAACTGATGACTTCCAAACTAGACATTTTCACAAACAACCTGCACAGTTAACGCTTCATACAAAATAGTCAAAACAAACAATGGGCATTGGAGAACAGTTATTTATTCTGTTTTGCCAAAAAAAGTGTTTCTTCACTCGCTTCACAAACTGTTGACATAGTGTTAACACACTCAAACCATTTATACACATATATACCCATAACATTAGCAATCATAAGACAAAATCCACAACAGTAGCAATGATAGAATATACTATCACATATCCATAATTATAATAGCAATGATAGTACCGCCAACAAGACAGTAGTTTGACAAGCAAGCAGATAGCAAGTAGTATCACAAGCAAACAATTAGAACAAATCAAGCTAACAAGTCGGTAACCATCAAGTCACTAATAATCATCGCCTCGCTGTTTGCAGCCAACAGTAACACAACGATGAGCAAAGATAACAGAAAGACGCACAGCTATTCCTCACAAGTACAAACCAAAACAAAACTGGATCAGTAAAAAATATCGTCAGGCTCACAAATTGAAAACCAAGACTTAGATATCATTAAACATCTTTATATTGTGAACAACTTATTTGTACATGAACAAGGCTGGAATAACTTGCGCGTTGTTTGGTGATTAATGATTGCACTTGCCTTATCAATAACTTCCAACTAAACTGTTATTCGCTTTCTAAGTTGAGCGCAAAACATAAAAAACATGGATGTGATAATACAAATATGTGTAAGTAGGAAAATAGCAAAAGTGTGCAATAGTCTATTTTTTAAAAAAGGGAAACTTGTAAGACATTATTATCTTCTAACGTGGCAATTCTGGATAAAAATTGTTCTAATACCTTCTAATAACTAGCAATTTAACACCACCCCCTCCACCAAAAAGACAAAAAAAAAACAACTCAAGAAACATCAATAATAACAAACAATCAAACAATATGAAATTGTGACACTAACACAGGAAAACAAGTCGCTAACAAAATGCAATTCTGGAAACAGAAAAAAAAAGTGCAATGTCTGTGAATACATGCTGATTGATCATAATAAAGCTAGTGTAACCTCAGTTTTTACAGGGATGAGTCTGTACAACATTGTCTTCAACACGAATTGCGATCTAATGAAGGCAATTCCAAGCCAAAAAAGAACAAAAGATAAGGAAACAAAACAACTAATGTAAACACGATTGATCGTAGGCCACAAAATTAACAGATTGCACAGGACCGACGGTACACAATCAACACGGGGTTATGATTTGTGTCTGACATAGGCTTTATATAGACAGGAAGTCGCAATTCCATGCCCTCATGATGCGTTCTCCAGCAAAACTGCTTTCTAAGTATTTATTTATCTTGCTGAAGTTTTCCTATCAAAACTACAGCTTATTTCTTAATCAAACGAATGGACTGGACCTAAGTGTAAATCATCCGAGTAACAGTCTGTGTCTTATGATCAGTACTGACTGACTGACACAAAAAAACGGGGGCAAAACCATCGCTTACCACGCCATCTGAACTGGGACAACTGTTGTTATTACCTAGTGTAGTGGTGGTCTTAGTTGGTCAGTCCCAATCGCTGGCACACAGCTCTAAATACTGGTTTCCAGCCCAGGAAAGCATTTCAGACACAATCACTTAATCCGTCAAAATACGAAGGCAATAAATAAGATGTTTTGATGGGAAAGAACATCACTAGAATACTTTACCTTGTGTGTGTGTGTGTGTGTGTGTGTTTGTTGCCACACGTACACAGTGTTATCTGGACAAATCAGTGAACACCTACATAACTTATTTTGACAATTAAAGACCCACCTTTTTAACATGCAAACTCAATAATTTTCACTCCCACTCCCTTCTATCCCCATATGTAATCTTTTACCAAGTCACGTCATCTGTTCACGGATGGTGGCGGCACCGGCTTAACTTCTTGGTATTCATATTATCTGTTGTTTTACATGGCCATGTTTTACTGTAATTATTTAACCATTTGATAAGTGTATACGTGTTCTGTGTGCGTGTGTGTGTGTATGTGTGTGTGTGCGTGTGTGTGTGTGTGTATGTGTGTGTGATTGCACGTGTGTTGTCAAGCGCGGCGAGCTCGCTTTCCTTACCGTTTGCGAGGTACCGCGCGATACAAATGTACTGTATTATTATTATTATACCTACTTGTTTTGACGTCAGAACAATGATCCGTTAGGGTTAGGGCTAGGGATAGGGTTCGAACACGTAAAAGTCCTTAAAGATGTAGACGAAATATGAAAAGAAAGAGATTTCTCTTATATAGCGCATTTATAAGCTCAAAGAGCTTCTCAAAGCGCTGGCCACTACTATCCAGCAATCACAAAATAGTTTGCTGAAGTCAGTATTCGACATTACATTACATTACATGATTATTGCTTTAGGTCCAGCGGACTCTTCCGAGCCAAATCAGGACCGGACAACCCCTGATCCGCATCAAAGATCTGCTGAAACAACCCTAGTGGTAAAACCGAAAGCTCTCCACCAGCCAATCACTTTACAATAAAGACATCCCACGCAGGGGACGCTGAGGCTGTACTCTAATTTATCGAACCCCCGTTTACAAAAACAAAATAGAATACACACATCATTATAAATTATCAACAAAACACATACATATAAAATGCCTACATTGCTAAATACTAACATCATAGGAAGCCCTTGTGACCACCTGGCAGAAAGCGTCCAATATTCCAAAGCTGATCCAACAGACCTCATACACAAATAAGGAGTCTTGTCCCGGAAGAGTTTTCAAGAAAAAAGGTAGGAGACTGGTCTAGCGAAGAAGAAGATAGTATAGCAGATTGATAGAACAGAGCAGGAATGAGAAAGAGCAAATGAGAAAGACAGCGACAGTGGGAATTTAAAGCACTAAATTTCCAGAAAGTGGAGATACTATTTATACTGAAACCCCCGGCACCACAACGGGGGTGTCAGGATTCGAACCCGCGTCGCCCGAGACGCGCGTAAACAAGTCGAGCGCTCTGACACGGTGTTATTTGGACAAACCAGTGAACATCTACATAACTTGTTTTGACAGACCTACTTGTTTTGACGTTAGGGTTAGGGTTGGGCTAGGGTTAGTGTTAGAACATTTAAACGTACTTAAAAATTGGGACGTAATATGACCCATTGTCAGTACAACGTATGTGGCGTTTCAGGAAAGTCATGATAACACTGTGTAACCTCTGCTCTGTGTGTGTGTGTGTGTGTGTGTGTGTGTGTGTGTGTGTAGCTAGGTAGAAATGTCGTTACTCTGACATACACTTGAACCTCTACGTACTTTCTTTTGACGGACCACGTTATTTTGACGTCAAAGCAGTGTTCCGTTAGGGTTAGGGCTATGTTAGGCTTCGCGTTAGGGTTAGGGTTTGGTTACAAAATGGACAAATTCGTAAAAATGTCAAAGTAACGTATGTAGAGTTTCATAAAAGTCATCACAACGGCGTTTCTACACGGTTGTGTGTATGTGTGTGTGTGTGTTATGATGTGTGTTATGATACACTTTACCTTCTAACACACTATAATACGGATACATGCGCGCAACGAGTTAAAACAAAACAAAACACAAAGTAATCAAAGCAACCAGGTTCATGAAATCAATTAAAAGATGAACACAATCAATCCCACTTCGTTAGATAAAAGGCGTGATTAGTCAACACAAATGTTTTTAACATGGTCAGTACTTACATTTCTAACATAATATTGAATCATTATGTGAGTATAATCGTAAGTTTTTTTTATTTGAAACCATTACATAATTTGGCAATACATGTGTGAATAATATAACAAGCGAATGTAGGTCATTATTGGCGTCGATGCTGACACACAAAACAATGGCTGTACCTAAGTAACTGCTCAAAAAACAAGCAAATAACAATTGGGTTAAAATAAATATCATTCCTACAAAGATTATTTCGTCCAGTGCTAATGATCATACAGATGAGTAGAGTATGGTAAACAAACAACAACCAAAGCCATAAAATAAATGTCTACAAATGAACACCTACATTATAGAGCAGGGTTTGATATGGAAAGACAACAAAAACCCTTCTCAAAACAAATTATGAACTGGAACGGAACCCCAAAACGCTCTCTGTTTATGCTAGAACTTGTCAGACGTGTCAACACAGACTCCATAGCGAGGCAAAACTAGTGTTTTGGTGTATATGTACCAATAGTTTTCTGTTGTCAGCTTTTTTGAGTTTGGAACTGTTTGTAGTTGCAAGAACTGATAAGTTTATGGTTTTACAAATCGTCAACAAAATTTGTCATTGCCCGTCAACCCAAAAACAATTGGCAATGGCTATGCTAAAACTAAAACATCAAATTGGAGTACTTCCTAAATAGCTGTCAACATGTATTTTGTACCGCTTTTCAGGGGAAGCAACTCTACTTTCGGTTTATTTAGGGATAATGCCTATTGACTGCACCGAGCATGCTACAAGTAATGGTGTTATATAAGTATCAACTTCACAACAGCTGATTAAACAAATCTTCTCTACTACTCTTCTCACAGAAATATTTGCTGGATCTATTGGAGATGCAGCAACAAACCCACAAACATAATTTAAAATGCAGAACCAAAGATAAATTGTGGTTAGTTATTGTTTATAGGGTCCAGCGGACACAAAGAGCCCAATCAGGACCACAACTTGGTTAAAAGAGGACTCACTCCTAATCCGTATTAAAGGTCTGCTGAAAAAACCCTAGTGGTAACACTGAAAGCATTCCACCAGCCTGTCACTTTACAATAAAGACATCCCATGCAGGGGACGCTGAGGCTGTAATCTAAGTTATCGAACCCCCGTCAGTCATTTTGTATAGGGTCCAGCGAACTGCAAACAGCCAAATCAGGACCACAACTTGGTTGAAGAGATTAGTTAGTTAGTCATTGTTTATTGGGTCTGCAAAGAGCCGAATCAGGACCACAACTTGGTTGAAGAGGTTAGTTAGTTAGTCATTGTTTATTGGGTCTGCAAAGAGCCGAATCGAGGACTCGCCCTCGATCCGTATAAAGATCTGCTGAAACAACCCTAATGTTAACACTGAAGGCACTCCACCAGCAAGTCACTTTACAATATAAGACAGGGGACGCTGAGGCTGTAATCTAAGTTATCGAACCCCCGTATACAAGGGGAAATATAATATAAACATTATAAAAAATAAAAACAAAACAAACACACAATTTAACATGTCTATATTGCTAACTAATAATACCCTAGAAGCGTCCAATATTCCCAAGCTGACCCAACAGCCCCGATACAATGGATTATTTTTAAATATGTTAAAATATGTTTCATAACATTTAGTGCAATATGTTTATCCCTTGTGTGTGTGTGCTTGTGCGTGTGTGTGTTAGTTATTATGATGCTGAAGTGCAATGAGGGTGATGTTGAGTTTCCAAAATATTGAAGAATATGCCTTATAAGGCATATACAGTGTGTCTGAAATGTTCATGTTCAAATATACATACGTGTGAGTCAGTGCATGATTTATCGTTATAAATGTTTTTATATTATTGTTACCTATTTTTTTGATTTACTGACAGCAATGGCACTACTGTGTCGAAAGTGAAGCACCGTCCGGTGCGGTTAGCACTTGGATGGGTGACCGCTAAGGTGTGAAGCGACAAACAACAACGCCCCCAGTTGACTCAACTGTGATTGAGTACCTACTCTCTTGAGGGTGGGGAAGGTAAAGCAGCGAGGGAGAGAGTTGGGCATCACCCTCATTACGCTGGCCCAAGATAAGTGTGATCTCCAACATCACGCTCCCCTACGGCCACAAGGCTATGGGACTACCTTTACCTTTACCTTTACCAATGGCATGTTAAGATTTCTGTTGTGAGATAATAACGTTTTCTGAATATGAATAACCGTCCTTTTTTTAACATGGGAATTGCCGCAATGTAACTGCCCGTAAATAATAATAATAAATAATAATACAGGATACTATATACGTGCCTTTCCCCAAGGCTCAAAGCGCGGCGATCTATACCAACATACACGCTCACCTGTCTCAATTACCCTCACACACACCAAATACACATACATCACTCAAACAGGTGGTGTAAAGGCAGGGAGATCGCTATTAGAAGACGGAAGAAAACCGAATTTTTATTTTTGAAAATTTTTATATTGACTGCGTCCTGTACCATTATTGAAGGGAGGGAGGAAACCGGAGTGCCCGGAGAAAACCCTCGGTGACCTCAATAGTCTCGTACCTAAGTCACATACGTTCGAACCCGCGACCTTCGGCATAGGAAACCGGCGACTTATCCACTGCGCTATGAGTTGCTCAAGGAGCTGGATTAAGCCAGGATCGACACAAAACCGCTCAAAATGGCAACTCCACGCAAGTCTGTACAAGTGGTGGACCTAGACATCCCAAACTCAAACTTTCAAGTCTTTACACAATCTATATCAAATAATGCTGTTTAAAAAGACAAATTTCATACGAGCGTCTGAACTATTTTTTTTTCAAATATAGCGGTACACTGGGTTAATAATAATAGTAAAAATCTTCTATTTTGTTTTGAAAGTAAGCCTAGTTAGTCTAATAATAAAATGCATTCAAATTTGATAGTTTTGAAGTGCAAAATCCAATCAATGAGAGCATGGAAATGACCCTCATTACAATAACGATAACCTTGCTTTGAACTGATAAGGGATAATATAATTAGACCTAGGTCAACATAAAGACTCACGCCCTGTGGGACCTTCTTATATTTTACGAAGGATGAGAATGAAACCCAAGTTGTGAAGTACTAGCATAATGATTCTTGTCACTTTAAATTCAATACAAATATCAAATTAATTAAATACATTTCACGCCGATTCACTTACATGATGACACGGTTCACTCCCAAACGGAAATAGATTTGTTGTAGATTCTGTGTTTGTTTACTTACAAAAGCACTTTGGCCGTCTCGATAACCTTGCAGTTGTATAGCCTTCGCTCAAAATTGATTTGGATCAGGTCCTCAGCCGCTTCTGATAGTTAATCCTATTTTTAAAGCCGTATCTGATGCTCAGTGTCAGATTTTCAAACTTGACTCTAGATAACGATCATAGATAATTCATAAAAGCAACATTACTGATGTGAAAGCTCTCAAATACGTAGGAAGGAATCTTAGAAGGACATCAAGTCCCCACGTCACCTCGCGAGTTCCCTACTATGCAGACATTATGCGTCATTCGGTACCAAGTGCAGTGACCCAATCAAACAGAAAGAGCCGCAGCAGAAACTCCAACATGCGCTAATAACGCTGCCACGCAGAGGGTGCCGGGGCTTTCTGTATAAATACCATCCCCACTTTCTGCAAATGTAAGCATAAATTCCCACTGTCGCCGTCTTTCTCATTTGTGGTTTCTCATTTCAACTCTGTTTCATCAATCTACTATACTATCTTCTTCTTCCCTAGACCAGTCACCTACCTTTTTTCTTGAAAACTTCCGGGACAAAACTCTTCATTTGTGTGAGGTCTGTTGTATCAGTTTGGGAATATTGGACGCTTTCTGCCACATGGTCACTAAGGCTTCCTATGATATTATTTAGCAATGTAGGCATTTTGTAAGTATTTTATAATGCTATTTGTATTCTATTTTGTTTCTATAAACGGGGGTTTGATAAAGTAGAGTATAGCCTCAGCGTCCCGTGCGTGTAATGCCTTTATTGTACAGTGACTGGCTGTTGGAGTGCCTTCAGTGTTACCACTTGGGTCGTTTCAGCAGATCTTTTATGCGGATCGGGGGCGAGTCCTCTTTCCGCCAAGTTGTGGTCTTGATTTTATGGTCCTGATTCGGCTCTTGCAGTCTGCTGGACTCTGTAAGCAATGAATAGTTAGTTATGTCCATTAAAATACCTAACAGCGCGAAAAACATGAAATTACCGATTGCGTGGCAGCTAGCCTAGTTAGTTAGTTGCCACGCAATCGGTAACTTCATGTTTTTCGCACCTCTTAGGTAGTCTAATGGAGATACGTCACCCAGCTTACAACATAGGACTTTTGGGATGATCGAACACCTACTTTAGACCTGATTTTCGCAAATATTGGACACAAAATATGTAAAATATATAAGCAAATATTGATCTGTTAGCTTGAATTGGACATGTTATAAGTGTGTGCACAATTGAACCCAAACTCCACCCACCTTCCATCAAAACAGAAAGACCGGCAGTGCTATTATGCTACCAAGTTACAACATTAACACATCACATATTCTAGTCTTCTTTAAAGCTGGATGCAACAAAACAGACCCTTGGGTCCATCAATCTAAAATATTATCTCAACATTTAAAAAAAAACACAAAAAAAACTCGATACCAGGCTGTCACAAATAGCCTAACCAAAAACAAGAAAATCGTAAAGACAATGAAACAACTGTCTAAGGTCAATGTAGATGATTAAAAAAAACCCTTTTGGTGTTGTTTTGGTAAGTGTTGCCTAGCATCAATGTGAATTGTGCTTTGTTTTATGTTGCTCTTTTGATTTTGTTCCCGTGTGTGAGTGGGTATTGCATTACATTACATTACATTATTGTTGCTTTAGGTCCAGCGGACTCTTCCGAGGAGTGGGTATTGGAGATTATAAAACAATTAGAAAAGAAGATATATACAAATATTAGTTTTTAATCACACAACGGATACCGAGACTGTTCACATCCTTATTTTTTACCCTTGTCCTCGCTCTCAGCCTTTATATTGTAAATAATGCTACCACATGCAAATTTAAGGATTAAAATCAATAAAATCGTCTCCAAAACGTAAGTTTGCAATGAATTCAACAATGTTGTAAGCATGGGTCCATCAACAGTGACCTACGCATTTAACAAAAACAACAACAAAGGTTTGGGGATATTACATTGTATTTGTCACCCACGGAAGGCAGAAAGCATGGTGGCTGCAGTAAGCACCACCCGGCATAAGAGGCAAAACCCCGATCTAAAAAGTGTAGTTCAAGGGTTAATTGGGGTAGATTTCGCTTACTTTTAGTGTAGTTATAGGCTTTTTAAGCGTACAACTGATGAGGTTATTTCTGCTTTTTTTTATTACTGTGGTTAAACAATAAGCCTGGGTTTGCACCGTTTATCTTTAACTGAGGGTGTGTTGCCCTGTTATCAGTATAAAACAAACCACGCGCACAGTACACTGCCTCGGACTCGACATAGCACTACTAACAATATTTCACACAGGAATATAAATCATTTTTTTAACATAATATTAACACACTGTCTGTAGATATTGGCCACTTACAGAACAGGTCTTGAAAATAAAGAAGTTTCATGGCTTTTAATTATATTTGGACAATCACATACTACAACATACAAACAACCGCATACCTCAGGGTACAGAGGCACAGAAACACACACAGACAAACGCACAATCTTATTCATCAATTCACATTATTATTGTCAATGGACACAATAACAACAGGGCTATCACACCAATCTTAACAAATGAATTCAATACATATTTGTTACAACATAACAAAACACTCACGACCAATAACATAAATGAAGCCAAGATAATAATTTCTCAAACATCCGCTCAGCATACAGATTATATTTTTATTAATCAGTTTATATTATTTAACCAATTTGAATTAAATTCCACAAGCATGAACACGGTCATATTGAGTAAAGTGACGTTAGGAAACGACAAAAGAGTAAACAATGATCTGCATCCTCAAATTCTTCACAGTTCGAAACAAATAAAAATTTAAATAATCGCAATTTTATTTGCTTTCAGAAAACTTCTTGGTGGCCAGACTCGTTATCTTCATTTAATTTGTGCACGTCTGCTTGGCGAAGCTGTAAACCATCAACCAGAACTATAATAAAATGTAGACTACAAGGATTATCTGCCAACCGAACTACAAATAAACATTATCTGCCAACCAAAATGTCAACCAATTATTGTACAATTGTATCAGCCCACCAACAAACTATCAGGCAATGTTGCCAAATCTACACAACAAGCTTTGTATTAGCACTGGAGGGACTAGCAGTATGTGGAAGCAAACTGTGTCCTGATGCAATGACCTATTTACTTGGGTCTTATGAACCATTAATATCCAGTCTACTATGGCATGCACACTGTGGTGAATACTGTTCCACGCATGGCAACAAGATGATTCATGCATGGCAGGCCAGAAGCGTCTAGGGCGAAACAATACCGTAAATACTCCTATTCCCTAAACAAACCGCATTTAACCAAAAAATGAACTTCAGAGGCCAACCGTGATCTGAAATAAACATTTGACAGCATGGCTGACAAAACGATATACTAAAATCATATACAGCGTTGATGTCTTTTGAGAGGCTAAAACACCGACGTTATGCATCGCATACTTGCTGGTACAAAGGCCGTTCATTTCAGCAAATCACCCAGTTGTACATACACCTTTTTAACCCCCACAATTGCAACCAACACTTATTTACACTTCTGCAAGCGTCAAATTTTAAGTTGTCAAAAATGTTGTAATTTTATACAATAATTAATATTTTTCTTTACAATTAATTAGCAATAATTATTTACTCTGTACTTGGATCTTTCCGCCAACAACACAGCTTCCATAGTCAATATGACAAACCAGCACATTAGTACATTACATTACATTACATTATTATTGCTTTAGGTCCAGCGGACTCTTCCGAGCCAAATCAGGACCGGACAACCCCTGATCCGCATAAAAGATCTGCTGAAACAATCCTAGTGGTAAAACCGAAAGCTCTCCACCAGCCACATTAGTACATTAGCAAACATCAATCAAGCCAACTTCAAAATTACATTTCAATAGTTCAGTTTGATTTAGTTTGTTTTCTTAATCGAGATGATAGACAGAGAATTCAATAGTTGATCAGCATTGAGGTGACACAAGAAAAGTAATGGTTCCTACCACTTAATCAAAAGTAATAGGACAAGCCTTTTACTGCAAAACAGATCTGAATAGTGTACTATTTGTATTGATTAGATCTGAATAGTGTACTATTTGTATTGATTAGATCTGAATAGTGTACTATTTGTATTGATTTGATCTGAATAGTACTATTTGTATTGATTAGATCTGAATAGTGTACTATTTGTATTGATTAGATCTGAATTGTGTACTATTTGTATTGATTTGGTTAAACGGGCATTTAATCTGTTGTACCGTCAATAGTCTAATTATATCATACCCTACCATTTTATGCTCACAATGCGAGGAAAGATAACAACAACTTAGTGCTGTCAATCAAATTAGCTTCTGGTAAACAGGAGTATTATTTACTGTAAACATTTGCGCCTTGTAAACTGTAATGCATTTGGTCAATCCTGAATTTATTTCCGAAGATAACAATAGCCTCCACTGTACAGTAAATTTAAGAAAAGCAGCGCTTTTGGTGATCTCTTATAGCAAAAAATACATTAATGTGACTGGTGGTTCAATTCAAAAAATAATAATACAAAACATTATGAAACTATGTGGTAAAGAAAAAACCAAGAGTGAGGCGTTAAAATTGATTGGCCCAAAACCAATCTGAGCCGTCCTTTCATACACAACACAGGGCCCGTATCATAAAATGTACAGGGCAAAGTGTCTTATAATTCTATAACCAAACAACATAAACGTTTCAAAAATTAGAAGCAGCAGTAAGTACATCTGTAATAGATTTTGTACCGTACTGCAGTTACAAATGGCAAAGACCAAAGATTATCAGTAATAGCACATCGACTACAAATAAGATTCAATGCATCAGATCTGGGAAATCGCCCCTCCAGTATCAACATCAACATTACCATTATCTTGGAACTTTCTTGCAATGTGCCAACATGGCTTACATGGCTGCAGACACCAACTTCTAACAAAGCTAACTGTGTGTGCTGCAAACATCAACCAACACAAAAGTCATACACTAAAACGCTTCAGCATGTGAAATCGCGATCCACAAATGTCCACCATCAACATCATCAGCAACATTAGAAGTGAATACATTCAGTGGGAGTGACAAGAACCACCATTTCCGAAGATTGGTGGAAAACATGGGATTATTCCCGTCCAATGTTGACCCATTCCACGCCTATGTGTATATTGGCACTAGAGAGCAACTTTATGGATGATCGTCAACATCAAAATCGGCCGTGAAACCAACAAGTTTCTTCAACAAACATATTTATACCCATTTCCACCGTACTTTGTGGCACACTGAGCTTTGGGAACTCGTATGCTGTGACACGCTTACCAGAGCCTGCACTAGGCAACCCTCATTTGCTCTTTAGCAGTTCTCCTCCTTTAAAAGGGGTTCAGACATGGTTGGGGCAGATTGCAACACAATGGAGGAAGCAGTCTGAACCGTCTTTTCATACACAACACAGGGGTCGTTTCTTTGGTAATAAACGTTTCTATTTACACATTATACACACCGCATCACCTTGATTCAGAAAGCATCTTGAACTTTATGCGTACAAATCAGTTTTACATGTTTTACGACCTCTGAAATTCGTTAATTGGCAGTTAACGGTCCACTGTGCACAAATAATCACCCTAATCTTGCCACTTTCTAAGCAAGTAAAATATAGCAAGACTTCATTTCTTTTTAAAATCAATGAATTTGCAGTCAAAAAGCAAAACCTCTACCACAAAACACCAGTATACTGGTTTTTTTTAAAAACTGGGCATTACAACAACAATCCAACAGTCATGTTTTTATTTTCTCCCTGTATCCATGATCAACAAAACCAATCAATTCTCTCTTGTTTGGTTTTCTTGTCTTCTGACAAGTTCAGCTCAGTATGTAAGAGTGACTACCAACTGTTTCCTTTTATCTTTTGTGAAAATACCAAACCAGACTACAGCGTAATAAGTTGAAATCACGTCAACGGATGTCAGGTTTTAAAAGTGTCCGTGGTTTCTTGCGTCTGTGGTTAATTTCAGCAAAATAGATAATTTTATGTTTTCGTGCCTATATATATATCATGGGGATTAGTTTGAATACGTATTTCTCAATCTCGTCCTTGAAGATTTTACGGTGCCAAAAGATTGTGCATTGTTACTCTCAAATGGTTAAATGAGTATGCTCATAATGTTTAATTATAGTTAATACTCTTGTAGTCCCTGTCAACACTAAAGCTTAGACCACCATTGTAACAAGATATGGATTTGAGGGAACAAATATATGAGCAGACAACTTTAAAAATGATAAAAGATGAAAGACAACAGAAAAATATAAACACTAAAGTTATGGTGAAGAATCTCTCGATACTTGTTATCGTGCTTCAAAATGGTGTAAAAATAAAATGACATAAAATAATTATTGGAGACTGTGCACTTGTTCTTAACAAAGATTCCTTTAATTGTGCACTTTATCAATAACAACAATGTTGCTATCATTTTACCCAATGTATTTTAGCTAACGCAAAGCACATTGGGTAGATTACAAACTTCTAACTGCACTTTGCTCAAACTGCATCAACCCCTACTCCACACGCTTTTCTCTGGCACAAGAGAGTAGATAGAGAGTTAATCATCGTTTAAATGGTGCAAGAGAGTAGATGAAAATTCGTGTTGCTATTTCCTATATTCTCCGGACCATCTTCGAGGCAAAGGTTAAGGTATACTTGTGGTAATGTACCTGACACTGAGCGGGACTTCAACGACTATCAGAATAAGATTCAGCTTTTTGTCTCACATGAGAAATGGAAACATTCCTGGCCCTTTCAGCCAATGACTTATGGTGGTCAACAGTTCACTTCCACAGTACATGGAGGTTTCAGTGCCAGTTTGTGCAAGTACTGGCCTGCCGATGCGAGTCTAGAAACGAATGAACAATTTGTAAAGTCAGCCCCGACCGACAGCATGGCCGTCATGGCAATGAATGGTGTAAAATGGCGATATCCAGAGGCTGTTTCAGATCTACAACGGCGCTATGCACTTTGTGCCCTATGTGGTGGCCTGCACAGGCTGGGAGTACTGGCGGTACAAGTCATGCTGGTAGACCACCACGTCATGGTCCGGGGCGGGGGCGCTGGGTGAAGGTCGCGACCGATACAAGGCCGCCGCTGTATGCGCGTCCAGCACTTGTGATGGGGCGTGCTGCAGCGTGGGCACTTCCAACAGCTTGCCGCACGCTTCGGGATCCTTGTCCTTCTCCTCCTTCTTAGGGAACACCACCTTGGCCTGCGCTGTGGCTTTCACCTCCGACTTACAGCATTGGCGGCAAGGGCAGAAAACCTCCATCACGTCGTCCATACAGGAGTGCTTGGCCTTGTTGTACGCACCATCCTCCTCCATCTGAGCTTCTATGTCCGCATCAAAGCCTGCACACAACGCTAACGATATGACAATCAGGGTTCAATGCTCCGAGCCTACAGGTAAAGCAACAACACAATAGGGTTCGAAGTTAGGGCACGATTCAATACATGCGTTAAAGGACACTTGCTATAGAGAATTTGGACGTAGGTAACTTGAAGCTGAATGTCAGAGGACCGAAAGTAATGAAACCACACCATAGGTCAATTTAAGTATACTTCTGTTAATAGTGTCTACAATTGATCAAAAAAAGAAGTTCGTCGTTTACGACAGCTTAGAAATTTATCTTTGATTAATCAAACGACGAATGTCACCACACCCATAAATAATGAACTTGATTGTTCATTTCAATTAACAAACCTGGCATCAGGATGTATTCGCTCATAATGCTTGTATTACGTATAGAATTTTTAAGAGTACGTTCTGTTTTGAAGATTATTTAGTTTCCTTGTCACCTCTATCGAGAAGAAACTTACTGAAAATTAGGCTCAGCTGTCAGAAACTGCCAATTCAATCACTTAGATATTTGAATATTCAGAGAGAAGATAGAATGTGTACTCTGTGTGATCTGGATGAACTAGGTGATGAATTTCATTATCTGTTTAGATTTTTAAATTCTGTGTTTAGATATACAAATTCTGTGTTGGTTGTTAACAGACTTTCTTTAATACCTCAATACTTCAGGAATCACCCGAATGCCTATAAGTTAAATCAGTTATTGAACTCTAAATCTAAACGCAGATTGTCTGATTTGAGCCGTTTTATAGGGATTATTTTTTCACTTTTCCAATAGTGACGCACAGTTCTCTTTTAATTTTATGTCAAACTTCTATTTTCTTGTTTGGACGAATATTGAATCAAAGAGCAGGTTGCTAAATTTAAGCCGCTTTATTGCAGTTTGAGTTATTGACTATTTATATATTGTGCATTAGTGACTATTTATATATTGTGCTTTCCCTTTTGTCTTATTTTGTGAACCATGCAATGCTGTACATTTTTCTTTCCATGTTGACTCAACATAAAACTTTAAACGGGTGTTTGACATTTCAGAGGTTTATCTTGTGATGCCTATGGAGCAGCTTTTTTTGTGCCGTTCATTGTTTTTTAATGTAATTCCCCATCCCCCTTTTTCCCCTGGGCTATGAGCCTTGTTTAATGCTTTAATTATATGTGATTTTGCTAATAAAAGGACAAAGTTCAAAGTTCATTAAAAGCTGTGTGCTTACCCACGTCATGACGCAATCCGTTGCATATTTCGTAGACGATGTCGTCACGCTTGCAATGGCGCAAACATCGGAAGAGTTCGGCTACGGCGTCTTTGCTTTCAGTCCTCCACATTTTCCACTCCTGCATGTACCCATTGACCGCGTACTTGGGTTGACTTTCTGAACATTACACACAAAGGTCATATGATTATTATACCTATCATACCTATATAAACAAACAATCACCACAATCCTGTCTTGTCACATCATATCCTATACACCCAAAACTACCACAGTATTATAAAATCAGACACGTTTAAAACTCTATTGTATACCAGTAAATAGCAGGTACAAAAGAACGGTCCTGTGATGCTTCTTTCTATAACACAAGATGAATGTTAATGTAGATCTTCTCTTTAAGTCTTTGACAACTGAATTTCATAGGATTTACAAACATTAAACCATTACCTTACATAATATTTTATATTGTTAACTTAGCATCTACATTTACTTTAAAATCAACAAATCATTTTTCAAGGTTTTATGACTGCGTGTCTTACTTGGGACAAAATTATTCTCTATTGCGTGTGAGCATTAAGTTTACAAATTTGGGTTAAGCAGAAAAGAAAATGCTATGTTTTCTGTAGCGAGTTCGCATTGATCGCCTGATCGACAAGAGCATACTGTTTATACGTCTCCAAGAACAGAACACTACTGACGTAAAAGCAGTCATAGTTACTATTTAAAAAGAGAACATAAAAAAAAAACACCAACCTTTGTATTTCTCCACAATAAGCTCGTACTTGCCAGCCACAGGATGAGAGCGGTACAGTTCCTGCGCCAAGGTCCAGATCTGTCTCTCTATCCGCTCCTCCACCACGAACACAGACTTGCAAACCACTGCCACAGACACAATCACTAAATCATACAATAAACCCTACATTAAACAAAATGTTCCGTATACAAGTTTCACGTTTAATGACTTTCAGATCGCATTTGTTTATCGGGTTACAAATTGGTGGTTGATAGTGCTTGAAAGCACAAAACACAGTAAGAGAAAAATATTGCTCAATACATGCCGTCGGAATCCCATATAAACCTATCTTTAATAGCATTGAACTATTCTAATCTGCACACCAGCAACCTTTTCATTTTAAGAAAAACATACATGTCTATAGTGGGTGGGTCGACAACTACATGTAACTACCAGAGCCAATTCTAGATTCTATTTCCTGTCCCCTTGTTTCAATTCCTCTTTTCACCCTTGCCATGGAAGAGGGACACAACTCCATCCATACAGCATTGCCGTTTTCCAAAGACATTAATCCCACAATTTGATTATTTTCTTTGGCCGACATGGGAGTTTCCTCCCCTCCTATCGATTATGTCCCCTGCCTTGTTTTTCAAGAGCGGCAATGTACGTCAAGCTAAGTTAGCTGAGTCATCTTTGTGTGCTGTTTTTTAAGAGAATTGTGTGTGTGCGTGTGCGTGTGTGAACTATAAGCTTCATAGTCATACCGACTTCCTTAAATGCCAAATAGAAACATCGTTCTGAGCGAAGTTCTTTAACTTTGGGGCGTTTCAACAAAACATGAACAGAATTCAACCAATCCTCCATCATCATCAATTCATAATGCATTCCCTTTGCTCTCTCCCTCAAACACATGCACGCACGCCCACACACATGATGCACAAACACATACGCGTGCTCACACACAAACACACACTCACACACATACTCACACACACTCACTCACACAAAAACACAACACACAAACGTTTATTAGGGGATAAACATTGTCTATTTTCTTACACACAGATACATACTCCGCAATGTGAATACATTTCCCTGACAACGTAATCTTCCTGCTTGCTATTATATTCAGTATTATGTACAGAGAACACGGTTTTTCACAGGCAGACAGCATACAATCCAGACTGAGACTGTTAGTTTCACAGCAGTATTCAGCGCCATTTTCACAATTATTCTAACCACCATCCCCTGAGGAACAACGTGGGCCACAGCTCTCCATGTTTTCCATCACGGTTACATTACCATTACAGTAATGACTAGGCAACTCTTCCCGACGCTAAACAGTAGTCTCCCTTGGCTTTAAAGTCAGACAGGGTTAAGTCCCTTTAGGTACATACTGTGACAGTTGTAAACCCGTCTCTTTCCTTTCTGTCTGAGCATTGTAATGCGAAACGTTTCTCGTTTGCTTTTGTAATAGTCGATGCCATCGTTATGATAAAGTTTGTCGTCCTCATCGTTGGTATCGTAATCATCATCCACATTTGCTTCTTCGCCATCTCCATTTTCCTCCCTTAAAATCTTAGTATTTAAAACAGTTTGAACATAGTCTGTGTTAAGAATATGGCTAAACTAACATGACTGTCATAAAACAGCTATTGGAAGCTGCTTTTTTTAATGACGAAAAAGAAAGAAAGAAAGAAAGATATTTCTCTTATAGAGTGCACTTTCAAGCTCAGAGAGCTTCTCAAGGCGCTGGCCCGTAATATCAAGCAATAACAAAATAGTTTGCTGAAGTCAGGATTCGAACCCACGTCGTCCAAGACGCACTTACACAAGTCGTGCGCTCTGACGACGATTATTGCCAATGCTAAGATGCATCTCTCTTCCAAACAGCAAACTCACCGCGCAGTACCACTAGAACCACTTCCAGGCCAGTATGTGTTGACTATTACAAATGGATAATAAAATGAAGAAAGAAAAAACCGTGTTGGAATTTAACTGGCGCCAAAAAAGGGGAGTGTGGGATTGTGGAGTGGTTTATGGGCACATGTAGTGGACGAGACAGGGGTATGGGTAAACTGACCTTTCTTGCACAGCACGCCGTCCCGCTCGCACTCCTTGATGATTTTCACTTTCAGTTCCTCTAGCTGGTCGGGGCTCAGCGGCTTCTGAGCGTACTTCTGCCTCCGCAGGCTGTTGCGCCGCACAAAGAAGAAGATGAGGAGGATGAAGAGAACGAGGAGGATGGACCCTACGATTCCTCCCGCAATCATGTACATTCTGGGATCTCCCCCGTCATCGTTGGCCAACGGCTGTGGGTCGTCGCACGATTTGACATCTGCACAGATGTTGGGCCATTATATCTACGGTAGTATAATAATACAAATAGTGACAAAAAACGAAATTGCCAACCACCGCAAGTGAATAAATACAAATAGTTTAAACCCCATTGCTGTATTTAAAACTGGCACCCACCTCTTTTTTGGTCTCCCTCTTCTTCTATCTCCTTGCACTGTGCCTTGCAGAATAGTATTTGCAAGGCCTGATGATCTGGTGACGTGGCCATACCATCGGAGTTTCCGTTTCTTCACAACTGTGAGCAGGTCATCGTGTTGTCCAACTGTGTTATCAGTACAACTTATGTTAATCTGAAGAATAAAATTTGATGCAACAACAAAGTTGTCCAATGGCTTGTGTGATGGTCTGTCGGACTTCATCGTTGGTGATGTGTTGGGTATAGGAAATGCCCAGAAGTCTTCTGTAGCACCTCATCTCCATGCTTTGTATTCTTCGTTGGAGATCTGCTGTGAGGGTCCATGCTTCGCAAGCATATAGGAAGATGGAGATGACAAGGGAGCGCAGCAGTCTTACTTTGGAATGTAGGCTGATAGGCCTGCCTTTCCAAATGGGCTTCAACCTTGTCAGGGCAGCAGTTGCTTGTGCGATCCTGAAGGACTTCCTGTCGGGACCCATTGTCTGATACAATGGCTCCTAAATATTTGAAGCTATGCACTGTGTTGAGGGATTGGCCTTGGACTTTGATGCATGGGTGTTGTTGGTCATCATTTTGGTCTTCTCTGCACTTATTTCCATTCCATAAGCTCTGGAGGTGGTGTCTAGCCTCTGTACCAGCTGTTCAAGTTCTTGTTCCTCTCCAGCCAATCCATCAATGTCATCCGCAAAACGATTTTATAACTATCTGAATTATCTGAAGAAGAAGAAGAAGAAGAAGAAGAAGAAGAAGAAGAAGAAGAAGAAGAAGAAGAAGAAGAAGAAGAAGAAGAAGAAGAAGAAGAAGAAGAAGAAGAAGAGAAGCAGAAGAAGAAGAAGAAGAAAAAGAAGAAGAAGAAGAAGAAGAAGAAGAAGAAGAAGAAGAAGAAGAAGAAGAAAATGATTAAAAATAAACACCCCCAAAGCCACAGAAAAAAACAAGCCAAAGGAGTCCAATCGTTTCATGTAAACTAAATTAAAAAAACATGTTCAACTCGTAAATTGTTTAGACAAAATCTTTTACAGTCCTTTACTCTCATAACAATGTACAACTGAGAAGACCTAATGGCCACTGACCTTTGACCTTGGAACCGCAGATGTTGTCAAAAGTGCCATTACTTTTGATGATTGTGCAGCGACTCTGTTTCTCACAACTGTCAACACACCATCAGCGTCAACAACTCAAAACCTCATCCTCATAATCATCATCGTTCTCATTATTATTATTATTATTATTAATATTTGAATGTCAACTAAATTATAACCATTTTCAGCCTTCACACATTAGATTAAATAAATTAAAGCTACCTATGTCAATCTCAAGTATTGTATATCCAGAAGAACATTCTGATTGGTCATTGAGCTTAATGCTCAGATTTACTTAGAAGTCATGAATTATTCAATTTCTTCTAAATAACTTCCTAACAATTAGTCTAGCAATTTTCTTTTTATTCTTTGTACCTAATTTATTTAATTAAGCATTATTAGTTTCAATAAATAGGTGTTATTTATTTTTTTTTTGGATGGAAGGGAGGAAGGGTGGGGGAATTATTTATTAAATTGTTTTAATTCTGATTATTTTATCATTTTTCTTTTAGTTTGTTTATGGGGAGTGGGGGAGGGGGTAAGGCCTGGAGGCCTAACTTCAACTTGCTGTAAGACGCAAAATGACATTTTTAAGTACTTTGTTCTTCACAGGTGAAGTTGAAAGTTTTGTTGTTGTTTTTTCCTTTGTGTGTTTCTTAATGTCAACAAATTGTCACAAGGGAATGTATGTTGTTAAAAGTGTATGTGTATGTCAGTAGTATTATGATTTCTATAGTTTGATTAATTAATTAATTTGGAAAATATCTATGATGTGCTCATGGTAGATTTTGTAAATTGTTTATGTTACATCAGTACAACTTATGTTAATCTGATGAATAAAAATTGATGCAACAACATTATTATCATCACTCCCACATGCTTTCCATGTGAAGACCAAGCTATGTGGCATTGTTATAATTCCCCGGGACCACATATAAAGTATAGTACAAATAGATGTAGAAGAAAGGAGAGAGAATAGACAACACGTATTTGCTAACAGGTGTACTACTTACTTGGTGAGAGGTTTGCATTTGTGTTCTCTGTCGTGTGTGTCGGAGTACATGTGTTGGTCAATGCACTTGATACACACTCCTGCAACATTTACAATATCGTTACAGAGTGTCATACCATGCCATCGCCATCATCGTCATTACCATCATCATTACTAACATCATCATCATCATCATCATCATCATCATCATCATCATCATCATCATCATCATCATCATCATCATCATCATCATCACGATTATGAATCATCATCATGACGATTATTATTTAACATGAGAGAAAAGCTGCGAAAACCACACAGCTAGTTTTGAGAAAATGCAGACATAAAATTTAGAAAATCATTTTAATTAGAATATAGACGTAAAATAAAATGACTGAGAAAATGTAGTCCTATCAATTTTGACAAACCCAAAGATTACTGCTATGTGAATTCGGGCACTGAATAAAATAGATCCAACGTTTTCCGGCGTGTCGTAAGAGGCAACTAACAGGGGTGGTGTTAGCACAACATCACTGGGCGAAAGTCTTCTAAAAGTCACCGGCCAGGATGGAACCACGTTATTGTAGGTTTAACGACCACGTGCACGGTGCCAAGGCGAGCCATTCTGTACTAGTGGATTTAGGCTGTGGCCAACTGCTGGAGAGGACTGGGCCCCGCACGGTATTTCTTGCCCAAGACACACCGAAAAATGAAAAGAGCCGCTCACGCCATACTGGATCGGTCTTCAACCGGGCACCAAAGACCACGCCTTCCTTTGGCCACAAAGAAGGAGGCGCACAAGAGACAACATCGTCATAGGAACCTGAATGTCAGTACTGTAACCGCTGAGGGAAAAAACGAGCTGGACCACTACCGATGAAAAATTTTAGGTATCAGCGAACTGCGATGGAAAGGAATATGTGAAACAAAGGCCACAAGCTTTATTTCAGTGGGAGAGATGACAGGCACTAACTTTCTTGGTCCACACAGACATTCTGGCAACGGTCATGAGATAAGGTTGCTGCGCTCCCTTGTCATCTCCATCCTCCTATAATCTGGCGAAACATGGATCTTTATAGTAGACCTACTACGAAGAACACAAACCATGGAGAGGTGAGGTGCTACAGAAGACTTCAGGCGATTTCCTATACCCAGCACATCACCAACGACGAAGTCCGACAGACCATCACACGAGCCATTGGACAACACGATGACTTGCTTACAGTGGTGAAGAAACAAACTCCGATGGTATGGTCACGTCATCAGAGCATCAGGTCTTGCGAAGACCATCCCGCAAGGCATAGTGCAAGGAGGCAGAAAATAAGGGAGAAAGAAAAAGAGGTGGAAAGACAACATTCAAGAAAAGACTGGCTTGACACTGAGCGAATCTAAGAAGGCTGGGTACGCTGGTTAGACGATCATCTGTGGTGCCCCAGCCACTTTCCAGTTAACACATTGATCATCTGTGTGCCCCAACCACTTTCCAGTTAACACATTGATCATCTGTGGTGCCCCAACCACTTTCCAGTTAACACACTGATCATCTATGGTGCTCCAACCACTTTCCTATTAACACATTGATCATCTGTGGTGCCCCAACCACTTTCCAGTTAACACATTGATCATCTGTGGTGCCCCAACCACTTTCCTATTAACACATTGATCATCTGTGGTGCGTCAACCACTTTCCTATTAACACATTGATCATCTGTGGTGCGTCAACCACTTTCCAGTTAACACATTGATCATCTGTGGTGCCCCAACCACTTTCCTATTAACACATTGATCATCTGTGGTGCCCCAACCACTTTCCAGTTAACACATTGATCATCTGTGGTGCCCCAACCACTTTCCAGTTAACACATTGATCATCTGTGGTGCCCCAACCACTTTCCTATTAACACATTGATCATCTGTGGTGCCCCAACCACTTTCCTATTAACACATTGATCATCTGTGGTGCCCCAACCACTTTCCAGTTAAAACATTGATCATCTGTGGTGCCCCAACCACTCTCCAATTAACACATTGATCATCTGTGGTGCCCCAACCACTCTCCAGTTAAACACATTGATCATCTGTGGTGCCCCAAACACTTTCCAGTTAACACATTGATCATCTGTGGTGCCCCAACCACTTTCCAGTTAACACATTGATCATCTGTGGTGCCCCAATCACTTTCCTATTAACACATTGATCATCTGTGGTGCCCCAACCACTTTCCAGTTAACACATTGATCATCTGTGGTGCCCCAACCACTTTCCAGTTAACACATTGATCATCTGTGGTGCCCCAACCACTTTCCAGTTAACACATTTATCATCTGTGGTGCCCCAATCACTTTCCTATTAACACATTGATCATCTGTGGTGCCCCAACCACTTTCCTATTAACACATTGATCATCTGTGGTGCCCCAATCACTTTCCTATTAACACATTGATCATCTGTGGTGCCCCAACCACTATCCAGTTAACACATTTATCATCTGTGGTGCCCCAATCACTTTCCTATTAACACATTTATCATCTGTGGTGCCCCAATCACTTTCCTATTAACACATTGATCATCTGTGGTGCCCCAACCACTTTCCAGTTAACACATTGATCATCTGTGGTGCCCCAACCACTTTCCAGTTTAACAGAGCATGGAATTACCCCTGTTAAAAAAAGAGGAAATACCATCTCCCCTAGGGGGGTCCGGGGGCATGCTCCCCCGGAAAATGTTTAAAATATATATTAAATTCTGTGCAATCTGGTGCATTTTAGAGAAAAACTTAACAGTTTAACCCCATAAAAATGTTGCCATTTTTTCCTTTAAAAATTATTTAAAAAATATTTATTTATTAACGTTTTCTTCAATAAGATCTGATTATACAGGTGAAAACAAGGATTTGTCTTTCTCTGGTCACCGAATTATCAAAAAGGTTGTATAGAGTTCAAAATAATTTGATTACACTTGACTGGAAATACATTTTAATGAATTTATTCATAAATAAAATAAAGAGCATTTTAACAATATATCTATATACACAGTTTATGTGTGTGAATTCCAGTTTATTTGAAAAATGAGCAATGAACTCTGCTTCTTTTTTGTGGGGACTGGTGGCTGGCAGCATGAGCACAATCTGTTTACACGAAAGATGACTGGATCTAGCTGGTTGATGGTTCAAGCTCTAGATTTGTTAATTCCACAGGAGCAAATCAGGAAGATGACACTGCAAGAGATTTCTGATGCTTTTGCCTTGCTCTCTCATTTGCAGACTCAATAGTTTCTGTTGCCTTTCTTTTGGATGGTAGTTTTTTTTAAAGTGTAGCCTAAGACAGTTCAGTTGTAACGTTGAGCTCTTCTGCTTTCTTGCTCTTTGTCTCCCGGTTTTTCTCATTTCTCTTCTCATTCACTCTCCAGGCTGCATTGCTGTAGCTTTCTAATGTGAAATGAAAGCAGTTCTTCTCCGACTTTTACTTCTAACCAAGCCCACCTCCACCCATTTCTTGCAGTATCATCCACGAAAACCTCACCACAATTCACAATTCCGCCATCTTTGAAAACTAAAGCTACCCAGCTACACCAGTGAGAATCGCGCTTTTTGAGATCGGCAACCCGTTTAGAGATTCACTGGATCAGAACAAGAAAAACATCGTTTAGCTGTCACACCTCCATACAGATTTTTTTTTCCGCGGAAACTTAAAAGATTTCCGCGAAAAGCAAGGTCCTGTACCGCGGAAAATCGCGGAAACGCGGAGAATTCCATGCTCTGAGTTAACACATTGATCATCTGTGGTGCCCCAACCACTCTCCAGTTAACACACTGATCATCTGTGGTGCCCCAACCACTTTCCAGTTAACACATTGATCATCTGTGGTGCCCCAACCACTCTCCAATTAACACATTGATCATCTGTGGAGCCCCAACCACTTTCCAATTAACACATTGATCATCTGTGGTGCCCCAACCACTTTCCAATTAACACATTGATAGGATAGAATAGATCATCTGTGGTGCCCCAACCACTCTCCAATTAACACATTGATCATCTGTGGTGCTCCAACCACTTTCCAATTAACACATTGATAGGATAGAATAGATCATCTGTGGTGCCCCAACCACTTTCCAATTAAGACATTGATAGGATACAATAGATCATCTGTGGTGCCCCAACCACTTTCCAATTAACACATTGATCATCTGTGGTGCCCCAACCACTTTCCAATTAACACATTGATAGGATAGAATAGATCATCTGTGGTGCCCCAACCACTCTCCAATTAACACATTGATCATCTGTGGTGCTCCAACCACTTTCCAATTAACACATTGATAGGATAGAATAGATCATCTGTGGTGCCCCAACCACTTTCCAATTAAGACATTGATAGGATACAATAGATCATCTGTGGTGCCCCAACCACTTTCCAATTAACACATTGATAGGATACAATAGATCATCTGTGGTGCCCCAACCACTCTCCAATTAACACATTACAAGGATAGAATAGATCATCTGTGGTGCCCCAACCACTTTCCAATGAACACATTGATAGGATAGAATAGGAAATATTACAGAAAACCTTTCTATAGCTGGTATGTCCGTAATGATTTTCCAACCTAACCCCTCCCCAGCCCACTTCTCGTAGTCTATACGACAGCATAATACTTACTCCTGTTCTTAGTACAATATTGCCTAGCCTAGCCATGCAACCTGGCCCTGTATATAGCCAACCGTCCACACACACACACACACACACACACACACGCACACACACCCGCACACACACACACACACACACCAGTCCGCCTTCTAACTGCTCACACCTCATAGCTGAGATTGAACTTAAATCTCGCCCTTACGGCAGCCCTTAGGATTGTATAATGAAGGCCTACCATATTCGCCTTGCCCGTAGCCTTTGGAGCAGTATCTGTTGGGCACACACGCTCGCTGGTCGACGTTCTCGAAGTGGAAGCCCAGGTCGCACTCACAGTCAGCGTCTCGGGTTGTAGACCCATGATCCTTGTAGTCCATGTGCGGCTGACCGCATACCCGCCTGAAACACAGCCAAAGCACGGAGGTGCTTATATATTATGCAACTGAGATCCAGCATGTTTCAGTTTGCTGACGAACAAGACAGAAAACCTCGAAGCCCAAGAAGTCTATCAGGTTTGCGCCACACACTACTGAGCCACCCCTCCTCATGGCAGAGTGAGAGAGAGAGAGAGAGAGAGAGAGAGAGAGAGAGAGAGAGAGAGAGAGAGAAGGGGGCGGCAGCAAGAGAGAGAGAAAGAGAGAGATCACATATTCAATCTCCACGTTACATTCATTGTACGGAGTTTCTGTGTAGCCACCCGTCAAACTGTCTGGAATCAACAAACCCAATAAAGGTTAAATAAAAAAGCAGTGTAGCTAATTTTTACATGAAAAAATGTCACCGCCGAAATCGCATAATCACTAGGATAAACGTAACAGGTAAAAGGTAAAGGTAGTCCCATAGCCTGTGGCCGTAGGGGAGCGTGATGTTGGAGATCACACTTATCTTGGGCCAGCGTATTGAGGGTGATGCCCATCTCTCTCCCTCGCTGCTTTACCTTCCCCACCCTTAAGAGAGTAGGTACTCAGTCACAGTTGAGTCAACTGGGGGCGTTATTTGTCGCTTCACGTTTTGAAGTCACCCATCCAAGTGCTAACCGCACTGGACGATGCTTAACTTGCGACAAAGTAGCGAGTGCTCCAACCACTGCGCTATCCGACACCCCAGGATAAACGTAACAGTAGTCAGTTAACCTCTGGCGCTCAAATTGCTAACAACTTACACAATGGCGCTGTTACTATTTTCTCATGTTTTCTCTTGTGTGGAACACGGGTCCACACCAACAATAACCCGTTTCCAGTGACCTATTTACCCTGCAGATAAATGACTAATCAACAACGATCACGAAGAATCAGAATAATTCCTGTCTGAATGCACACGGTCGATTGTTGGTAGTATCAATAACCGCATAAGAGACAGACAGAGGAAGAACAGGAGGGGAGGAAGGTGCAGAAAGAAGAAGAGGAAGAAGAGGAAGAGGAAGTAGAGGAAGAGGAAAAACAGGAAGTAGAGGAAGAAGAAGAGGAGGAGGAGGAGGAGGAGGAAGAAGAAGAAGAAGAAGAAGAAGAAGAAGAAGAAGAAGAAGAAGAAGAAGAAGAAGAAGAAGAAGAAGAAGAAGATAAAAGAAATAAAAAAAAGAAAGAAAGAAAGGAAGGAAAGAAAGCACAGGAAGCCGACCAGAAGAGATTTTTGGCTGGGTACAATGACGCCATGAAGCAGGGGAAACAACTGGAGGCAGTGACAGGGTGTCAGTTTTGATTGGGTATTCATTGGAAAGCCAGTCACTAGACGGTAAGGGTCGAGAGGAAGTATAACACTGATTATCTCGTCTGCTGAGTCTTCGCCTGACACTTGTTTCACTATTCAGGATTAGATCTTTGATACTCGGAATTCGGAAAACATCAGACCTAGTTAATTTCCAGAACTTTCTGTCTCCAATAGCCCGGAACCTCAATCCCAACCAATCCCTCTTGCTTCTCGTCCTTCGCAACTATCCTCTCCTAGTGTTACATTTATTTATCAATGAACGAATCAGCCCTTATGCTTGATGAATCTTAATATGCGTAGCTCGAATTCGTTTATCAATGCAGCCTGTTCACTCAGCAACAAGGCAGGAGTCGCCGTATACAGATTTCCAACTTATTCAGCAAACACCAACAATTGCATGCAGGCTTTTCGAAAAATCACTATAAAAATCACTTTTTTTACAGGCATTACTGCAATCCAGAAAAACTTTTAACTTTCCAGAATGACGCAATAACACCAAATAAAAACAAAAACAACAAACAGAACTCGTCATAGAACATTCTTCAGTTTACAAGCCAGGTAGATCTGGTACGTTCGATCGACAATAAACAAGCAATTCCAGAAAATTCTCAACGATACTACAACACTATCGATCGACAAAAATTATCAACATTAAACAAAGCTTTTCCTAGCAACAGCGCAGACTCAAATCAAATATACATTATTATTGCATGCTTTGCAACAGAAAACGTTGGGAATTATAGAGCGCGTCATAATTGTAACACTTAGAACCAACGCCGCGTTTGACTAAAACATCCTCAGCTTCTGTTTGGCCCCTAAAACCTCAACTCACTTCCCCGCTTTTGTCCAGAACCTCAATTCAACCCCCATCCGCCTTCCTCTCCTCTCACGCCTCTCCCTCCCTCCCAGCCCCTGCTGCTTCTACTGGATCCCCAGATCCTCAACTACCGTCCTAAATGATCTTGAAACATGACCTCACAGCTTCTACTGGATACCCAGATCCTCAATCACCGTCCTAAATTATCTTGAAACATGATCTTGGGTTTGTCTCAAAACAGACTGCAAGACATCACATCATGCTTGCCTTGTAAACTCAGAGTTAACTGACCATATGTTCTGCTTTCCCATGCATTCAACCCCAGAGGGGTAAAGATGGCTGGCACTATCAGACCTTTTGATTAACTCTCTCTTTACGGGGTCGCAAACATCACTCGATGTATTTCCAGACATGCTGATTAACTCTTTCAAGTCCATATTGGCGGATTCCTATTTGTCTGCTGCTGGTATATAGAAACTGTTACTAACTGCTCGGTGTTTTGACGGCTGGTGTTTCAACTTACGTTTAGATGGCAGATGATTCATTGGAAGATATGGACTTACTTTTTGCGCCCACTTGAAACCCTGACACCTGAGTGACGGGGCATGTGGGATGTGACCTAATGCGTGCTGGGTGTGTATGTGTAGCCGGCACTCAGTCGTCTAGGACACGAGCGTCAGGATCTTTAAAGTTCATGGGACGGAATCCGTGCGTGCACGGATTAGACCTCGGTTTACACTCTCATCTGAAGGCAGATGGTGGATCAATATCAGATACAGACGTATATTTCGGCGGCTAAAGGGTAAAATATCGTTAAATCGACGACTCTATCCACATCTATTGATAGTGAAATATAAGGTAGAGTCGCAGCCATTTAGAGATCACATTTGGCAAAGGGGATTTAGTCCGCCGAAGAGAATAAAACCATTATGGGAAAATTTAAGAAGAGGCAGTGGCCTTTGGATAAATATAGTGATACGAGTCGTCTGCGCTGAATGCAAAGACAAGCTACTTAATCTCTAAACATCCTTTCTAGTCTGACTGGATCCATTAAGAGGACAATAAGGAATGCTTAGAATGACGACGGAAAAGGCCTTTTTCGTTTGTTATTATGTAAGACAACGACCACAATAATATTAATGATAATGATGATGATAATGATTGCGATATCATGCAGTCTTGTACAGCGCCGTCTTCACGTCAGTACAACTTATCAGTACAACTTATGTTAATCTGATGAATAAAATTTGATACAACAACAAAACAACTTCACGTCAGAAGACATGACCAATACGCATGCAAGAAAAAAAAACACAAGATGGCAAGACATTTAGCATACAGTATTTCCAAATACCCAAATACATTTTGAAATCTTTAAAATAAATTGTTGTGTCGTGTTCTATTGTGTTGTTGTGAGACAAAAAAAGGATATTTATAATAGCGTTTTTCCCATAACAAGTAGGCTCAGCTCAAGGCGCAATTCTCACTCATGAACACACCAATAAAGAAAATCGTTACCATTAAATAATAAGTGGGAGTTAATCACAAACGCGTAACTAACAGCCAATAAATAAATAAATAAATAAACACAATACAATACAATACAATACAATACAATAAGACTTTGGGAAAGCATGAACATAGAGAGGTCAACGGGTGTCCGAGCAGTGACAAAGATAGAGGAGATAAGTAAAAAAGGTTTGAACGGGGGAGAAAAAACCAGTGACAAAAAAAGAGGAACAATGAAAAAACACTAACTAACAAATGAAGGAAAACAAACAAAAAGAAACAACTAAAAAATCAAACATATTAGGGAATAGAGGGGAATAGCGTAGCAACTGTATACAGAATGAAGGGAAACTAGCTAAGAGAAAAAGAAGAAAAAAAAAGAAGAAGAAGAAGAAGAAGAAGAAGAAGAAGAAGAAGAAGAAGAAGAAGAAGAAGAAGAAGAAGAAGAAGAAGAAGAAGAAGAAGGGAAAAAGAGAGAGAGAGAGAGAGAGAGAGAGAGAGAGAGAGAGAGAGAGGGGGGGGGGGAAGCACAGGGACAGAAAAGTGATGAAACCAAAATACGGCTTCTGGCTGCTACATCGTTAACAAGGCCCATGGACCCATGGAGGCCAAAGAATTACTGGACAACGGTGAGATAGAGAGAGTGGGGGAGAGAGTAAGAGAGAGGTGGGGAGAGAGGAAGGAGGAGAGGAGGTAGAGGAGGATGGATGGAGGAGGAGATACAAGGGGAGAGAAGAGAGAGACGGGGGACGACGTATCCAGCCTGTTCGCCAAGAGGCCAAACACAAAACAACAATAATAATAAAAATAATGCCGTAAATAAACAAATAGGTGCTTAGCACCAATAAGGCAAAATAAATATTTCAACTAATTTCCATACAATAGCAAAGTAACACAATTTGAAGGTGATCGTTTGTGTGCGGACATTGCATTGCTCGTCACGTCTTTTTATGGCATAATAAATAAACATTGCTACGGACATTGTAATATGTTTGTTATAATTTTATAACAAACAGTTTAGAGGTGGCTGATGTAACTCCAGACACCAGCCACTGTCACAAACAGACCCGTTTACCCCTCACTATTTGAGCTTTTGCTTGTTTAGCAGTAGTAAAACTTAGAAGGTTACTGTAGTCTATAGCAGACGATTAAGGTATAACTGATGTGTACACACACACTGCGAGCTGACGCGAGCCGTTTAGTGACATCATCGCGGCCTACGATCGAGTTTTGAACTTTATACCCACTTAGATTGTTTCAGCCAATCGGGACACAGGTAGAGGGTTAGAACCAGTTCTGGCTGATTCAGTCCAAGCCAAGTATAGGTCAGTTGTGTGGAAAGCTCTGAGGAGTACACAGTTACCCCTGAGCAGAGAAATATCTCCACTGATAGAACAGGGAAGCAGTGCTTGTTGAATTTTTGAATTCAGTCAAGTAGCCACGGGCCTGACATTGCGAACAGGTAAATGAACATACTACTGTTTCATCGTGATGTATTTATATTATTGTTGAAATTATGTTTGTGGAATTTGCTATGCATAGATTTGAATTGTTAGTCCGACTTTGCCTTACCATGTGGAGAAGCCAAACACGTGTCAAGCAAGACCGGTTTTGACGCATGTTGTATACCTGACGGAACCACTGTTGTTTAACCTATATGTATGCTGTCAGACCAGTGGCTGTACCAGTGAATGTTTATAATATTATTAATTCTTTATGTGTATAGTTAGCCACGATTTATGTATGCATAGGAAATTAGAGTGGAGATTCCAGTGGACCGCGGACCTAGCAGAATGTTCGTCGCTTATGTATAGAGATGTGGAGCTATCACTGAGGGCTACTTTGGCTTTCAGTGAGACGCTCTGCACAGACCTATTATTCAGGGTTGTGCAGAATTTCGTCTCATATGTTACAGACGAGCAGGCAGGATATCGTGAGCCCAACTCAACAGAAAAGCAGAACCTAATCTACGATTCGAGTTGGCTGCCGAGGCATCTACAGCATGGTGCGCAGATAGCCTCAAACGTCGTACCAAAAGTCAAAGACTACACGACGACCCAGCGTGTACCAGAAGCTACCACAACGCAGTGCTTCACACACGCCACACTTCAGTTAAGTGCCCAGGAAACAGTGCACTAAAACTGTAGCAAAAGGACCACAGTAGTCCACTCTTCATGAACGGTAGTAGCCAGTGCCCTATGAAGAAAAAATAGCTGCCTAGACTATCAGCGAGCGAACCATTCGCATTGACAATTGAACTTTTAAGTTAGATTCATACTTCGAAGATCGTGTATAGAGTAGAAGAAATAAATGTGTGATTTTGACTGTTATCAAGTGGCTGGACTACATATGATTCATAGCCGTGTGAAAGCTAGTGTGACAGTAATCTTTTACCATTTTTCTATCTATCTCTGTACCCCAGCCTTAACACAGACCGAGCTAAACAAATAAATGTATTAAAGTAATTCACAGGGTGACTCACTAGCGGTTCCCATAGAATAGACGTGAGGGTTACAGCATTCAATTGTGCAGAGCCCAGCAACAATAAGACCCCACGTTACAGCCACCACTACTGGCATTAAAATCACCGCCAATCAAATAGTACATATCTTCACCAGCTTCTAACAAGGACGTCATAAACTGTTCCAACAATTCAAGAGAGCAATCACATTCTTTGTTATCATAGTACACACTATTAACTGGATGATTATAGATTCCAATAAACACAACATCTTTATTACAGCCAAACAGATCTTTGGAAAACTTGCAAAACAAAATGTTATAAAATCCGGTTTCAATTGTTTCAACATAATCTGATAAATATTTTCGAATTAACATAACAGTACCACCTGACACATGTCCTATCTTAGACAACTTCACACCTGGTGAATAAAGAATAATGAAATCACTGAAGTAAACATTGAAATCAAAGTTTAACAAAGTAAAGGTCTCTGAGAAAAAAAAGAACATCAAAAGAAGTAATAAATTCAACAAAGTCTGGGTCGGTGAGCTTGGAAATTAACCCATTTATGTTCCAACAATTAAACGAAAATGTAGTCGTTGACTTGATATTTTCACTGGTCTGTTTACCATGTACATGTTGAGTGTTCGAGTCATATGCCTTGTGCGTTTTGTGGGTTTAAAGAATTGTGAAGGCCTTGACCTCGCCCCTATTTTTCTTAGCATGGGAACTAATAGAGCTGGCCGTGAGGGAAGCTGCGCCTTTCTGACTGCCAACAGCAGCCTCGTAGATCTTGGGTTGTCGCGAACCAGAACGTGTACGAGGACCGCTGTTGTTATCGCCACGGGATTCCTACCGTCAACATCACATCCATGCGTAACTGTAACGTCGACGGTAGTTTCCTGGGTGCTGGCAGGGTTGGCATGTCACAGGCACGAGACCCCGTGTAAACAAAGCGGGATTCCCCTGCACTATGTCGTTGCCGGTAGTTGATCGGCGATCAGTGTTAGAAATAGGCTGGTGACGTAGGAGCCGATCTAGCCCTCTTCCCACAGGTCCTACGCTGCCCTATCTTGTCGTTCTCCATGGCAGCTCGGGCTTCACGGTGTTTCATCAGCATCATGGCATCCCCCTTCCCAACGTTGAAATTTGGCAATGATAGGGCGGGGGTTTGGGTTTTGAAGGTTGGGTTTACCAAGGGTGAGCCCTTTCGATCACATCAGGCTGCCACTCCTTGCGCCATTGCCTCTACCTTCCCACTTATTGTATTGCCACTGACACTATGGCCAGGGTTTTCCTCAACGTCGTTGCTGAGCCTGACACGACGCGAAGCTAGCACGAACAGCACTAGGCACAACGTAGGCATGAACTGAAACACTGGTGCCATTGATACTGCCAAAATGTCAACACTTGTCACAGGCCAATTTTCCGCCATAAAAGTTATATTTTCATGTCCAAAGTCACCCAAAGTGAAAAGAGAATAAACAGCACTCACTACTACCTGCTTGCAGCAGTACCCGAAGTTAGTCAATATCAGCAGGCATAACCACGCAATAAACACTTAATTCACAGTGATATTAGCACAGTCTGCGCTTCTCGCAACTAGCACGATCCCGATTAAAAATTAAACATACCAAAATGAAAACGACCGATAGTGGTCCTCCAAAGGTTCAGATCAATCATTTTTTCACAGTTTCTGGGCACAACCTCAAAGAAAGAGAAGAAAGAGAGAGAGAGAGAGAGAGAGAGAGAGAGAGAGAGAGAGAGAGAGAGAGAGAGAGAAACAGAGAGAGAGACAGAGAGAGACAGAGAGGTGGGGAGAGATAAGCGGTGAGAGAGAGTGGGGATGGGAGTTGGGAGTGGGGTGAAGAAGAGAGCAGAGAGAGGTGGTT
Source organism: Oncomelania hupensis (assembly GCA_036898135.1). NCBI lineage: Eukaryota > Metazoa > Mollusca > Gastropoda > Littorinimorpha > Pomatiopsidae > Oncomelania > Oncomelania hupensis. The sequence goes on along the minus strand of CM072524.1, from coordinate 16,985,057 downwards.
GGGATAGGAATTTAGGTTAAGAGAATGAAGATTATCGTGAATTCCATATAATCTTGTGACAAAGCTTTCAGGAAAATACGTAAAAAAGGATCGTTTTAATATGGTGCCCTGAAACTATTTTTTATCACTCGAAGAAGAAGAAGAAGAAGAAGAAGAAGAAGAAGTAAAACGTCGCGAGAAGAAGAGAGAAGAAAGGGAGAAAAACAACAAACCTACATCATGGTATAAATTACTGAACATTTCTCGCAATCCCCCGTTCCCCCTTTTACCTTTCCTCCCTCCCTCACCGTCCTCTCTCTCTCCCCTCCATCTTACCCTCCCTCACTCTCTCACTCTCTCTCCCTCTCCCTCCCTCTCTCTCCCCCTCCCTCTCTCTCTCTCTCTCTCTCTCAACGCATCTCATTTCTGCTGATCGCTTTTCTGAAAGCCTTCGCTCTAGTCCTCTCACTGGTCTACTGGTTTTCCTCATTTTGAGGTTTTTAACTGTGATTCAAGTTTTCAAGGTTCCTATATCGGCGTTTATAGATGTCGGGCATAGCGAAAATGCTAATTCACCGCTTTCCTTGGTTGAAAATTGTGTTGCGAACAGTCTGCAAGGTTGATGTGATTGTGTCAGTGTTTGCGAGTTCAGCACAACCAGTCCAACCAGTTCAAATCTTCCGATAAGTTTTTAAGGCTTGGGTATCTGTCAATCAGCATAGTGTTTAAAATTGGTCACAACACAAAAGTTCAATGTAGCTTGTTGATTTGACGTGACAAGTTTTCTATGTAAGTCTAATTCTCGTGTCCTAATTTTAGTTTTTAAAGTCGGTGGCAACATAATTGACACTGTAAACATAACATAAATCGCTTTTCTTTGTTATAATGTTTTCATAGGTTTTCTAAGTTAGTTTTGTTTCTAAATGCGTCAAGGCTATGCCAGACTAGAAACAGAATCACTGATTCGCCGCAATTCAAATCAAAAATCACGATGATTCTCCCTGCATCAAGTGTGTCATACCGCGAAACACGAGTCACAAGAATCAGCTTTAGCAGCGATTCGTACTGATTCACAGATTTAGAACGTGCTCTAAAGTCGGGAATCATGATTCGCCATTCATTCCGTGTCAGCCAATGGGAAGCAAGAGCTAGATCAGGTGATTCGTAGGGGGAGAGGAGGGGAACAACACTCGCACCAATCATGGCGGCAACGACGGCAACTGGAGCTCTTCCTCCTCCAATTCATTCAAAAGTCCATGGTAGTACTATGCCCCATAAATATTTCTTCTTTCGATCCACGGTTTTACCCACCATTTTCGTTTTCGTTTTTCTCTTGAAGTAGAACAGACGCTGCAGCACAAACTAAAATTGATTCTTCGTCACTGCTAGAATCCATCTCGATGCGCGCCAGGAATGGCAACTCTTGCACACTTTCTCTGACTCATGGTTTTCTGTGAGTCTGTGTAAGTGTGGCAAGGCTGATTGTGAAACAGCGTAATCTTGATTTGCTCTGAAACAGGTTTCTAGCTGAATGGCTGAATCATGATTCGAGTAAAATCGTGATTCCTTGAATAAGTGTGGCATCAGCTTCAGCTTCGAATGTCGGCTGACACCTCACAGCCTTACATTGTTGTCCTACATGTAGATTCACATCAGATTAACCGTAACGAGAACAACAGTAACGACGACGACAACGACAACAACAACACCAGTTATAAAACCTATGATATCCGTGAGCTCACTATATTAGATGTACCACAATGTAGGCCTATTCTATCAGAGGCCTCCGGGGCCAACGCGGCTAGCACACAGGACACTTTGGCCTGTTGACCTACTGCAATATAGACCTACATCAGCTTGGTGGTCTCAGAAACTCTGCACAGGTCCCCTCTCATTACCACAAGTTCTTCCCCCCCAGCCAGACTGCAGTGCTCTTCCGATGCCCAATTCCTTCCTCATGATTGAGTTCGGCTGTCGAGCCCATTCTCCTAGCGATAAATAACCCTCCGAGCCTAAAAAATAACACACACAGCCGCTCATAATTCCACCTTTCCTCTCGGAAAAAGCCATCAGATTTCGCTTCCACGTAATGTACCCCTGCACGGCGTGATCGGCCCTTTCCGTCCCGTTTCCTCCGCATCGTCTTGCGCACTGAGATAATGGTCTTGCCACCATCGAGCGTTGCCACAAACAGCCCGTCTGGCCATCTCCCTATCGCGCAGCTATGGTCCAATGGAACGGAAGACTACTCACGGGCTGAATGGAGCAAAAAGGTTCGTATCTAGGGCAAACCGTATCTAATCCAATGGTCGAACGGACACGAGGACCTGCTGAAGGAAGAAAGGTGAGAAAGAAAGTCTGACAGTAGATAAAGAATAACATACTCTAGTGTTCCTCAAGACTAGCTCAATGGGGAAGCGAGCGAACGTTTCGGGTCTAGGTCAGGAATAGCCAAAGGCTGGCCATTCATAGAAGGAATGTGTCCAATACAAGCCAAAATGCAACTGAAAAATAACCGCCAATTACCCAAAGAGGCCACAGGATCTCTTAACCTTTCTAAACAATTCGCTTTCCAGCTAATGAAAGCGATGGAGCAGGTCTCTAAAGGCTGAAGCAAAGAGCCTGCAATGGCATCCTGCCAAACCCGCCCTAACCCTGAAATCTCTCCATGCTTATGCACTCGTCCCAAATTTCTCTCTTTTACCCCCCATCAAATGCCCTCTCTCGCTCTTCCCTGCACTTATCCAATCAAATTCTGCCCCTTTCGCTCTTATCCAATCAAATGCACGTGGCCATGGCGACGGCAGCGGAGCGTGAGCCAAGAAAATGGCGGGATTTCTGCCTGAAAAACAGTGATCAAATTACCATCAGACACAACCAGCACGAAATGGGGCGCTCTAGAAATTGGGTCGCCATTTTGATCCCTTTCAGAGAGGCTAATAAAATGCAGGACGATGGGTATATATAGGTAATAATCAGAACACTCGGATCTCCTGCAATATGAGCTAATGCAATTTCCTATAGAAAATACAGGCTCCTCGCTTTCCCTTCATCCTTACACTGCACATAAAAACAGGAACACACGACATGATTGCTGACGTACATCACTGGCATTATACAGTGTCCATAGAAAACGTTCTATAGCACTGTGATCATACACATTACAGGAGTTTTGGGGCTTACCATCACGCATTCCGTAACTGCATAAAGAAATTAACAATCCAGTCCATGGAATCACTCACTATAAATCTGGTTGGGCCATCCCGATGACACGTACATCGTAGTCATTTTTGTACAGCAGGAACATCGTACTTGATATTGGGAATAGGACTATAATATAATAGATTCTGAAATTATTCTGCTTCACTTTAGGTACACTGCAGCATGTCTCCTCTAAGGGTTTAGTTCAGCTAACTGCATTGAGAGAGATAGATAGAGAGAGAGAGAGGGAGAGAGAGAGAAAGAGAGAGAGAGAGAGTTCACATTGAAAGTAAAATAACAATCTGCCAAATCAGTTAAAATGCTAAAGATTCATAGAACAATTCCCCATGTTTGATTTAAAAGAATCGCAAGTTTCCAAACCATCAAAGCGAAAGAGAAAGGAAATGATAAATAAAGAAGAAACAGAACCTCGATTGAGAAAGGAAGTGATGAGAGAGGAAGTGATGAGAGAGGAAGTGATGAGAGAAGAAGTGATGAGAGAGAGGAAGTGATGAGAGAAGAAGTGATGAGAGAAGAAGTGATGAGAGAGGAAGTGATGAGAGAGGAAGTGATGAGAGAATGAGAGAGGAAGTGATGAGAGAGAAAGTGATAAGAGAAGAAGTGATGAGAGAGAGGAAGTGATGAGAGAAGAAGTGATGAGAGAAGAAGTGATGAGAGAGGAAGTGATGAGAGAGGAAGTGATGAGAGAGGAAGTGATGAGAGAGGAAGTGATGAGAGAGGAAGGGATGAGAGAGGAAGTGATGAGAGAAGAAGAAATGTAAAAAAAAAACAAAAAAAAAAACAAATCCGATTGAAGAACACATAGCTAATGTAGTAATTACATGGAAAGCTAGCCATTACAGGGGAAAGGGGATTAAAACTTTCAAGCATTTACTCTTTCATTAAATACATCTCCCATTCACTCTCTCTTCCCCCTTCCTCCCCCCACGTACACTCTTTACCACGGCTGCACACACACACATGCAGAGAAATCCCTCCCCCCTCTCAAACTCACTTCTAATACTTTACTGCTAAATCCCTACATAGAACAGAAGCAATTCAAACAATACAATAGCTATGTAACGCACGCACGCACGCTCTCTCTCTCCCTCTCCCTCTCTCTCTCTCTCTCTGACACTAGCCAATATTATTTTCACAAAGGCAAACAACGGTTGGGACAAAGCCATCGCATGGGTTTCATCGGAAACTGAATACAAGCGCACATAAAATAAAAATAAAATAAAATAAAAATTCTTAGCAGATAATTAGCCAAACAGATTTTCATACGATTGGGAAAAGACTGGCTTTTATACCTTACAAATAAAATGTGATACAGTATTATCTACAGGAAGCTAAAACAACAGGAAGATGTCCAGCTATTGATGTATATCCGTTAGGTCTGCAGCTGGCAGCATTACACAACAATGGAAACTCCTGTCAATGATAACTAATTATAATAAATACAACATAGGCCTAGAATGATAACAAATTGTAATAAATGTAACATAAAAAAGCAAATTAAACGGCAGACGCTATGGCAAATAAATATATGGATTAAAAAGCAGACGCCATGGCGAAGAAATAATACTACATATTATTTGCTAGCACCAGTCTGCCAGTGATAGCCGGTGTTAATGGATGCGGAGAAACAGGTGCATCGTCTTACCATTGGCGCCAAGTAAAAGCATAAATAACAATCACATTCCCATGGAGGTACACATACAACTGTACATTACGAGCCAAAACGTTTCATGTCCGAGAACGGATGCACCCGTTACCATTTTGTGGCGCAAAATAAAATCCAAATATCATTATGATAGCAAAACAGTTGGAAGATGAGGCAGGCTAAAGCATTGTAAAGTTGCTTGTGTTATTAACGTCTTTTTTCACCAACATCATACAGAAAGCAATTGATGTCCGACAACAGATGCATGTAATGCTGTGTTGTAAAATTAAAAACATTCAGATAGCAATAAATTGTTGACAAAATCATGACAAGCACGACAAACTCGTTTCATGTCCAAGAACACTGTAAATATAATAATAATAATGATGATGATTAATAATAATAATAATAATAATAATAATAATAATAATAATAATAATAATAATAATAATAATAATAATAATAATAATAATCATAATAATAATCATAAGGATTATAAAAAAAATATTATGACGTCACCAAGAGCGCAAATGTTACCTCCGGACGCTGGACAGACAAAGCCCAAACCACTAGTTAGCGGGAACTAATAATATTGGATGCATCCCTTAACTTGGTGACAAAATTAGGTAACAATGAGACAGTTTAAACACTGTACACGTTGTTATTTTAGTTATCATTGAAGATGGAGATTCAACTACACAATTGTACTTATCGGCAACGTTCTGACAAGGTACAGCCAAGCTTGTTTTGAGAACATCGACACTTTGATAATTTTTTTTGTATTTTGATGACTTTGTTCTTTTGGGTCTCGCAATCTGAGAAATCTGACATTCCCAAATTCACACAACAAGTGTCTGTATATGTTCTCTACGATAGAGTAACCGCCACATTTGAAGGGGTAAACTAACAAATGTGGAAAAAAAAGAAAAGAAAAGGACGGGTTTTATTTTGTCAGACGAAGTCACGGAAATCCTTAAAGAAAATATTTTGTTTGATTTTGTTGCATTTTGTGTCTGCGCTCACACACATACACACCACACTCACAGACACACACATTTTTGTAGAAACGACGTTCTGATGACTGTTGTGAAAAAAACAAAGGGATTATTTTGACACACTTTCCATTTCTTTGACATTATTTTGACATTTTCCAATTTTTGAAGCTAACCCTAACCCTTAACCTAACCCTCAAACAGCTCTTTTGACGTCAAAATAGTACGGCCTTCCAAAAAAGTCAGAAGAAACCATGTGGAGTTTCATGTGTGTGTCATCAGAACGTCGCTTCTACATGCCCACGCACACACAGACACACACACGTACACACCCACACAAATACACACACAAACTCCAAAACAACATTATCATCATCAACAACAAAACCGCGATGAAAACTCTCCTGTGCCATATCAGTGCAATGCCAATGGCTCTGCTACCTTCTGTCGCGGATCGGAGAAAGCCATGGATCGCAATTGACGTAGGCACATGCAGCACTGGGTTCATCACAGAGAGGTTGTTTTCTTAAGGTCGATTTTTAGGCGGCATTTAAATGCGAGTTAATTCCTTCAGACCATGCACCTGCCACAGGATCAGACTAGATAAACACGCTGATTATCCGCAAACTCTTTTATGTCAACTTTTTATATCTTGCTCTGGTTTCTTCAAGCTGCAGCGATCTGGAAGACATTAAGTGAAAAAGTTTCCTTGTGGCATTATCAGATGGCTGATTATTCACTAGTCTAGATCTTGAATCACTTTCAAAGTAAAATCTTACGTTTCTTGGTCTTATCAGCAGCAGATGAACAACAAAATCGATTAAAAGGGTCTTCTTCTGGCAGTATCTAGATCATATATATACAACTTGAACCAGTTCTACGCTGTAACTGTGATCTTCAAGCAGCATATGATAAAGCTTAAAGGGGGGAAAAAATAAATAAAATGATGCATTTCATAAAATGAAAACTTGTTGTGGGTGGGGGAGAGGGGTTGGGGAGTGGTGTGGGCACACTCTAGAAGTACTTCCTAACGCAAAGTCCAGCGCCGTTGCCCACTTGGACTGCAATGTTTAGTACTTAGAATCAACCACTGAAGCCCTTCCACTCCCGTCCCACACACACACCACTACCAGTCCACCTAGCTGTGAATGGGTATCCTAGCTGTGTTTAGTAGCGAAAGAGATGAGATATAGGCTAGTGGCTGAAGCTGAGCAAAGGGAGGTCTCAAACGCCTCTCTCCCCCTCAACTTCTCTCATCATAAGGCACGGTTGCTGATCATTCCAATTATTTATGTTTACCTTAAAGTAGCTTTACGTCAACCTTTTAATGGCTTAGCTCTCCTTTTCAGCTGCGGATGCTCAAGAAGAAAATGAATTAAAAGGGTTTTTACACGCAATAATTAGCAAGGATTAGTTTGAATCGCTATATCAACATTTTACCCTTCAGCTTTCTTTTGTGGAGCACAAATGACGTGGAAGAAAATCAGTTAAAAGGATTTCTGTTTTGTATCATAAACAACCACCATTGATTATCCTCAACTATCTGTACTCAATTTTTTCAATATGTCGACCTTTAATGATTTCTTTGTCCAGCTGCAGTGATCTCGAACAAATATGCCAGTTTCCACTCAACAGACGACTTTGATGCTAGCCGAGTGTCAGATCTATCCAGCACAGACCCTCAACAACCTCTAACACTGACATTGGGGTCAGCGTCTTTTTGATCATTGAGGGCGACTGCCTTCTTACCCCAACCCTTCAACATAACCTTACTAACCCAATAGCGCCAAAGGATCAAGTGACTACAATCATTTATTTGTGCTGCTTTATAAGCACACTGGTTATTCACAACTTTCTGGAATCAAGTTCATGCTAGTTTTATTTTGTACTCCAGTTTTTTTTTGTCTCTTTCATCTCCAAAGATTAACACAATTTCAATTAAGATGAAAGGTCTCTGGCTTTAAAAGGCAGCTACAGGTCGCTGAAATTATAATCTGCCTGGGTCTTACTCGTTTTGAAATTTGATATTAACTTTCTGTCTGCAGCGCAACGCTGTAAAACCACAGATGATGCACACTCACGAGACGCACCTGAAGCCAACCACAAAGATAAGCGATCAAAAAAAAAAAAGTAAGGCTCTACTTTGCATCGCTCATTAGTTTTAATTGTGGAATTTTATGGAACAGATATCAAAGGCGCGCGCGCGCCACCACAAATCGCGAGCGCGAAATATTCTTGCCACGCGATTGCACAAGAAAGGTCGGTCTTTGCAGCTGAAAGGGTAAGTTGGAAATCTATCCATTTGAAGATCATCTCACAAAACATGCCAAAGCAAAGCTGGACGGGTAATACAGGACAGAGCAGAATGGCTCAGTGGCAGACAGATCGCCTAGCATACAGAACAATCTGGGTTCCAGTCTATAGTTAATAGTGACGGGACATTTTCTCACAGGAGTCCATTTTCTGTATTTATAGTCTTCAAAAGGGAGGTAACTTACTCTTCCCCCTTCCCCACCACCATCCTTCAAAAAACGTCACACATCTTCTACCTCTTTTCAGCCCGTTCCTCGTGTTGCCGCAGTGGCGCGCTACAGAATCCGGCCCAGAGGGCAAGTGGCAGGCATAAAGGATAAACAGAGGTATGAAGATCGATCTTGTCTTCTGACAATGCGTTTCATACTGCACGTTGACGTCTTTAGAGGCTTAAGATAGACCAGCGCTCTGAGCAGCTCTTTGAGCTAGTGAGTACCTTATATAACAACAAGTAAACTACTGCCACCTCGGTCTCAAAGGCGGAGAGAAAGTTCAACGTCAAGAGATGCGAGCAGGCCGGTGTGGAATCAGGTGTAATTAGTGTGTAGCAGTTTACTGACGATGAAAACATGTCCACCCTTGCACTATAGGTGAGACAAGAACCTGCATTCTACCAGAAGGTTCCTAGCACAGACCCAGCTACAGTGCCTCCCTTCTGTGTTTTGTAGCACCACGCTGCAGGAGAAGCAGGAGGAAGAGTAGGCGTTCGTTGTATCAGAAAACAAACACTGCAGCAAACATCAGGCATCGAAAATCTGACATAAAAACGCGATTATACCGTTGTTTTGTAGCTTATAGCTAGTTTAAGATAGGGTGGCATCAATAGGGTCTGTAGGATCGAAGGTCTGAGAGGTGCGCTTGTGTAGGAGATTTATGCAGCTGCGTGTCTATCTGTGTGCAATTCACGAGACTTAATGATAACACATTGAAATCTGAAAGTGTGTGAGCTGGGTGTAAGGAGTTCGCGATACGATTACAGATGAAAAGATAGTACACATGTAGGGTCAGTGTGTGTGCATGCGAGTTCCAATGAGTGCGTGTTTTGGAGGGAGGGAGAGAGAGACAGACAGAGAAACAGAGACATAGAGACAGTGTGTGTGTGTGCGTGTGTATGCGCGCGAGTGTGTGTGCGTGCGCGTGTGTGTGTGCGCGCGTGTGTGTGTGCGTGTTTGTGTGTGTGCGTGTGTGGGTGTGCGTATTTCTGCGTTGTGTGTCCGTGTGTGTGTGTGCGCGTATTGCTAGTACTGGCGCGCGTGTGTATCTGTAGATGTCAATGCATTTGCTTTCATGCGTGCATGCACTCATTCAGACAGGCCGACAGACAGGCCGACAGACAGGCCGACAGAATGACATGAAAGGTATCAAGCTGATAAGATTTCCCATTCTCAAATCCTGCAGTAACCAAACTTAACTGTGCAGAACAAAATTTCATCCCACTTTAAAGCCTTCTAGCTTTGCTGTACAATCTCTTGGCGTCCTGTGACCCCAACAAGATTTTATGACACGTAAACGCGTATTTAAAATTAGTTTCAGTGTAGAATCTTCCTTTAGCTTACAACGTGAACTTTGGGATATCGCATCCAAAAAGACAAGAAGAAAATTGCTACGTGTTTACTCGTCCTTCGGACGTGCCAGCCAATCAGAATATAAGATACACACGTATTGGCTATCTGTGGGATTTCCAACCCAATGCTTCACGTTTCACAAATCGCAAATTTGGCCAAGTATGAACATTGGTTCGGTTGTTGTTTTTTTCTCCTTAGACCAGTTACGATGCAACTTTTAGGATGTAACAAAACAGCTCTTCAATGTGTTGGAGTTGTACAAATAAACCCTAATGACGAGGCTCTGCACCTTTCAGTACCATTGCAGCGAAGTGTCTGGCGTTGAAGCGAGTCGGTAGAATGTCGACGGCAATTGCCCTTCAGGTCTGAATAATCAGCAGATCGGCCACGGTGAGCAAGTTACCGATAAGTTGCAGATATCGGCAAAGGTGAGTAACTTATAGGAGTGACGGGGAGTAGATGATAAAGCTGGGACGTGTTAATTGCAGAGCTGGAAACCTTTACATCTTTTCTGGGGGGTAAGATAGACCTTAACTGGAAGGCAAAACATTCAGCTTTAGAACCTCAGTTTTACTGCAGCAAAGGAAGTACAATAGAACGTAAAGGTAACACATTTGGTGTTTGCTTTAGCCTCTCCATTGCATAGGAGGGAGTCCTTGCTTATATTATGGATAGCTCCATGAGGGCAATACCCATCAATACTGTGCTTTTTCCGTCCACAGTTCTACAGAGACAAGAGCGCCACGTAACTAATCACGTAATACTTGTGTGAACTGGGGTCGACTGTTGTGCGTCGACCCTGAAATGTCTCATTTGTCTAGGAGCCTTGCGGTGCGTAATATACCACGCATCTAGCGTTTTCTTGTTTTCCATGCTAGGTTTGCGTTTGTCTTCTTTCCCGTCCCGAAGCAGACTTTTCCACCACAATTCAAGATACATCTGGAGGGATAAGGGGAGATCTACTATTACCTGCCAAAAGAAACCACAGGACGGCTAACCTGTACCATATGTATCTCCGGTAATACGGGCACAGAACTGACAGTCCGTTCCCGGGCGATTCGCCTTCCTCTTTCCATTACTTGTCTTGACGCTTGATCGTTTTGGGGCAATCCCTCCCTTCCTCGTTCTTTAACGGTAAACCCATACAGTTACAGTAGAAGCGGAAAATATAAGTGTTTACTTGGTCCTCCAGTGTTCGGTAACGAACTTTTTATTCCTTCAGGTACGCATGAAATAGAAATGGTGTGTTGGGGTTGAAGCCTACAAAGAAAGGGAGGCGTGAAGATGGGGAAGGAGGAACACAAACTTTTGGGGAAGGAGGTAGATTAAACACACGCACGCATGCATACACGCACGAGCGCGTGCGCGCACACACACACACCTCTGACTAACACGATCAGCGGCGCCTGAAGGAGTTAGGTAGCGCCTGTTTCAAAGCCTGCTGATGATATCAGGCCCCAAGACAATTCCCTTGAGTAAAAAACTAGTTTTCTCTGAACAGAGACAGAGAGAGAGAGAGATAAAGAGAGAGAGAGGGAGAGAGAGAGAGGGGGGGGGAGAAGAGGGAGAGAGAGAGAGAGAGAGAGGTGTCTACATAAAAGAACAATAACAACACGACTTGTGTTTATCTAGGCAAGATCGTCCCAACTTCAGTTCTCTTTCAGTGCTGCCGAGTTTAAAGAAAATGAAAAGTACGAGAATAAGTCTGCGGTTTCCCGCTTTTAGCAACATGGACTACATAGCTGATGGACAGGAATAAATTACTATGATTCTTCTAGATTTTACATTGTGTTTAAAGCGTGAAAAGAGAAGAAGTGGTGTTTAAATGTCACCCGGTAGATCCCAGCCTATAATAATGTTTTGTGCACTGCAACTACAGTGGGAAGATTTCCTTCAGAAGCATTTTATAGCCATTCTAACCAGCTGTTTCTACTTCGAGAGCGTCTTCAGTGGTCGCGGAGCTGGTGAGAGCCAGTACAAAAAACGGCTCATGTGGAACCCCAAGACTATATCGACAGTTTCTGAGACGGCCGATATACAGTTTGCCTGTTGTGTACTGCTCGACAGCAAAAGACGAAGAGCAGCCAAGCTGGAACTGAAAGAAGACATAGAATTTTATATCTAATTTATTGTTGTTGTTGTTGTTATGATGAACAATCTTGAATAATAATGGATTATAAAAGACGTTATGTTATCTATATTATCTTTATATTTAACAACCAATGTTTCAAACAGTTCAAATACATTTTCTGTGCTTTTCCTCACTGATGGCTGAAACGCTAAATCATTAATTATTACAGTAAAACATTTTGAATGTGTGCACATATCATCGAAATACAGAGGAAAATCTAATTGTACAGTCTTTATCTTGCATTTCAACTACCGCATACTATGAAAGGCAAACGCAGACGCCTTTTGAAGAAAATCAAATAGGACCCAACAGGCGCAGCCATGTATACGGCTGTAATCCCGCAGTTACTCTAGGCAGACGTATCCGCCAATTAATCGCGAACGGTGTCATCGATAAAGTGACCTCCACTCAATGAGCACCGGGCCCGGACAGCCGATCCTGGGGAAGGCTGTAAACTGACACACTGCCACCAATGGCTGACTGCACGGACAGGAAGTGGAGGGGGATGCTGTAATTATGGGGCCTGGTCCGTAACTCCCGGCAGAGGTTACAGGGTCTAAACCTAGCCACAGACTCTCTGAATAGAAGATGCTGTACGCGTGGAACAGTCGAGAGTCGCGCAAGAAATAGACCTAGTCTTCTTGGAACCCTCTCATGAGTGGATGGCGGTCGATGGCCTAAAGAAGCGGTAACGTGATGAGGGGCGATCGTTACCACGGCAAAAACGGCTACAGAAAAAGGCCCGCTATTATCAATAAAGGAAAGTGCTAAAATAATAATAATCGTTCTTTGCACGCTGCTGACGTCAAAGCTGCCCTTCATTAAAAAGTATACAACTGGAAAATTAAGTTTGCCCAATGTGGAGCCCGATTGGCGTTATAATTACACAATCCGTCAGTCACTCAATCCAAAGGCCAGTTTAAAAAGGTCAAAATTTTCTGTTAACATATTGGTCATACAAGAGAAGAGGATTAGAACCTCCCTTTACTCACAGCCAGCTAGGTAATGGTGCTGCCTATCTCCTTTTCCTCGCTGCATTATCATCTCAGGAAAACTAAGTACTTATTCACTGACGTCTGGACTGCGGTGATTGTGGTGCGATAGTTCCCTTTCTCTGCACGTGTGACGGGCGCCCATCCACGTAATAACCGGGCTGGTTTGGTTAACATCTGGAGAAAGCAGAGTGTTTTTATATTCTAACCTAGTTCTTGTCTTCAAAGAAATATATTTGATCTCCAACGTTAAGATTTCTTTGAACTATGATGATGATGACGATACTAATCCTGATATGAAGAAAAAGGAGAAAGATTGCGGAGAGGGGTGGAAGGCGAAAGAGGGGATTGGGCAGGGAAGAAATCAAGCAGAAGCAATGATTGACAATGAAGAGAATGTGTGCCAGCAGTGAGTAACAAAATTTAATTTTACAGAGAATTCGGTTAAACTAAAATACAGTTGGCAAGCTTAAAAAAAAAACACGTTAAAATATTGAATTTATTGAAAGCTAAAAACATCAAGGTCGCAATAAATGCAACAGTTACAGACGTTCCCTAAACTGGACAATATTTAAACCCGTGTTAAATGGAGGGAAACTCGACGTCGCTAGATAGATTTAGCCCCCTTTCCTCCGTCCTCACAATTAACCAGCCATTAGGCAAGACAGAAATGGATTTATCCCCACCGCACACCGGTAGCGCCGGAAGTTGTCAAACGCGCGAAGGCATGCCGGGAGGTGTGTTGTACAAAGGCACCTGTCATCCTGCCTAAATGGACACCCTCCCCCACCACCACTCAAAATAGTAACGGAACAGTTTCTAGAGCGCACTTACTGGCTGAAGGTGCAAGCTGAAACCCGAACCTTGACCCAAGCCACCCAAGACGCCAACTTGCAGTATGAATAAACTAATGATAGAAATCATAGCAAACCGCTAAAATACACGCTATTAGTGCCTGCTCAGTGTGGTTGTAACAAGTGTGTATCTTTAATCTAAGCAATCAACCAGTCACGGCACTGAACAACCGAGTCATCTGTCCCGGTCTAGATAATTATAGCCTTGTGTACTTAAAGCAGCCACCTGCCGCTTTGACACACAGTGACCAGCTACAATGTGCCACAGAGGCGACACGGAGTTTTGGGAAGGAGTGAACCACCGTAATCAGTGCCATCACAGATCATTGACTATCCTATCCTATCCTGTCCTGTCCCATAACCCGAAGGTCGTAGGGGCACCACAGATGATCGCTTAACCAGCATACTCCATCTTTCTCTGTCCTCAGCAGCCCTCATGGCTTCGCTCAGTGTCAAACCAGTCCATTGTCGAATGTTGTCCTCCCACCTCTTTTTCGGTCTCCCCCTTCTTCTACCTCCTTGCACTGTGCCTTGCAGAATGGTCTTTGCAAGGCCTGATGATCTGGTGACGTGGCCATACCATCGGAGTTTCCGTTTCTTCACCACTGTGAGCAGGTCATCGTGTTGTCCAATGGCTTGTGTGATGGTCTGTCGGACTTCAACGTTGGTGATGTGTTGGGTATAGGAAATGCACAGAAGTCTTCTGTAGCACCTCATCTCCATGCTTTGTATTCTTCGTTGGAGATCTGCTGTGAGGGTCCATGCTTCGCAAGCATATAGGAAGATGGAGATGACCAGAGAGCGCAGCAGTCTTACTTTGGAATGTAGACTGATGGTTCTGTCTTTCCAAATGGGCTTCAACCTTGTCAGGGCAGCAGTTGTTTGTGCGATCCTGGAGAGGACTTCCTGTCGAGACCCATTGTCTGACACAATGGCTCCTAAATATTTGAAGCTGTACATCATTGACTAATATTAGAAAATATCTCCCATCACAACACGAACGCACTCCGACATTCTGCTACTTAACACACGATCACTCCATCTCTGCTATACCTTTTATTTTATTAGTCTAACCCAGTGAACTTTCTCTAGCAGTCTGGTTGAACAAGCTACAATCGGTACCGCTCCGTCTGCAGTGATTGATTGTGCTATGCCGCCTATTGAATAAGCTGCAGCAGTAAACAATGTGAGATCCATGTCAATGACCCAGTACCCGTGCCAATGCTACCCTTCTTTATTTCTCTCTGCACCACCGCTTTCTACTAGTAACGTCTAAAAGGTTTAATTCAACAGTCGAAAATCAAAGTAATTGTCTTTTCGTAATTCAAAGAGCTGCTCAAGACGCTGGCTTAAATCTGGACAGAACTCGAGCCAAACATCGCTGCTTCGTCCGGGGACCCAACAGACTGAGGGTCTAGTCCAGGAAAGCTGATCAACTGAGTTTAACCAACATGAGCTTTATCCCTCCAAGAATGGGGCTGATCCTTTCACGGTAGAAACATAAACTGATAGTGATAGAATAAGCCTATTCCTTTCAAAAAGTCAAAGTGGAAGACCATCAGGAAATCTTTACGCTCAGCAACTTCCGGCGGTCGGCTTACCGCCTTCAACAAACGATCCTTGCGCGTCGGAAAAGGAGCTCGCGACGCAGGAAGTCAAAAGGGCAAGTGCGGAACCGTGTTTGAAAGGCAAAAAAATCTTTTTTTGATGGTCCTGATCTATGGCACAGACTTTTATATGTCTGCGTTACTATGATGTACTGACTGCTGAGACCCGATACCGCTAGATCACAGCGACAGCCAAGGCGGGTTTCTCCTTTTTAGTGACTCGTCATCGGTATCTTCAGTAGACCAGCCTTTTCAATTGGAGGGTGAGTGGACACATGAATCATACGTACAGCGATAAAAACTAATAATGACGCTAAGCGTAAACATTTTTTTCCCTTCATACGTTCGGTTTTCTATATTTTCCGACTTATAGCCCACAGCTAGACCCCCCACTCCCCACCCACTCCACCCCCCACAAAAAAAAGAAGAAATCGACAGGTATGACAATGGCAGATATTAAGATCCTGATAAAGACGCTCCACACTAAGGCTCCACTAAGAGGACAGCGGGTGAATGTTGCTCTTGGTCCTCGGTTGGGGGGTAAGCAGATGCTGTAAAAAGTACAGTTACTCAAAAACAAGTTTAGCCTTGACACCGATAATCTCAGGCCCTATCATCAAGGCGGAAGTTGGAGACGACCATAGCGACAAAGAGACCTCACCTCAGACGACCATAGTGACAAAGAAGCCTCATCTCAGACGACCATAGCGACAAAGAGACCTCACCTCAGACGACCATAGCGACAAAGATACCTCACCTCAGACGACCATAGCGACAAAGAGATCTCACCTCAGACGACCATAGCGACAAAGAGATCTCACCTCAGACGACCATAGCGACAAAGAGATCTCACCTCAGACGACCATAGCGACAAAGAGACCTCACCTCAGACGACCATAGCGACAAAGAGACCTCACCTCAGACGACCATAACGACAAAGAGACCTCACCTCAGACGACCATAGCGACAAAGAGACCTCACCTCAGACGACCATAGCGACAAAGAGACCTCACCTAGGACGACCATAGCGACAAAGAGACCTCAGACGACCATAGCGACAAAGAGACCTCACCTCAGACGATCATAGCGACAAAGAGACCTCCAGGGTGGCGCAGTGGTGAAGTGACGTGGGCACATTAACAATGTTTCATGGTAAGCAACGGCGGGAGGGGTTAATAGTTGGATGGGTAACCATGCTTGAAAGGCAACCACTAAAGGACACAACAAATATTGAAACAAGCGCACGTCACACTCCAGCCCATCGAGCTGTGAATGGATAGCTGAGTCTGTTTAGAACGAGGAAAGGTAAAGAGCGAGTGAGAGGAGATAGGCACAGCACTCATTAAGCTGTCCTGGAGAAAAGAGAAATAGAAAGAAAAAAGATTGCAAGCCATTCAAATATACTGTCAGATACTCGCACACATAGCTACAAATCAGCATGTTCAAAAGTGTTAATTTTCGTGGCGATGTTGTTACTCCATCTATTCTGACCACTATCCTAGATAACGTTGCTCTGAAGATGGGTCAATGTTAATTAAGTGGTTCTTGAGAAATGGCGGGCAACGGACAGACCGACTAATATTTGGCTCTTCCTGATTCTCGACTATTTCAACATCTTGTTTTTAGACATAATCTGAACACACACACACACACATACGTGTATTCATGTATAAATGGGGTACTTTGACCTACTTCGCGCCTCTTAGGCGGCGAATTAGGTCAAGTTCTTTCAAAAAACGGGTAGAATAAGGAATTTTCCTCGACGGGTAGGTTAAGGCACCCGCCTCGACGGGTAGGGTAAGGCACCCCTTCAAGAAAAGGGTTAGGGTCAGGGCTAGTTGCAGCGCTGCAACTAGCCCTGACCCTAACCCTTTTCTTAAACAGGTGCCTTAACCTACCCGTCGAGGCGGGTGCCTTAACCTACCCGTCGAGGAAAGTTCCTTATGCTACCCGTGTTGGCAGAACTTGACCTACATCGTCTCTTTGCACTACAACTGCACTTCCATGTACTACAAGTTCACTTTTATGCACTAAAAGAGCACTTCCGTGAAGTGCAACTGTAGTGCACATGTACTTAAAAAGCACTCCCATGCACTACAACTGCACTCCCATGCACTACAACTGCACTCCCATGCACTAAAAGAGCACTCCCCGCACTTAGAAAAAAGTGGGGCCCTGGAAAAAAGTGGGGTCCGAGCAAAAGACCCCATTTATGACTAAAAAAACAAAGTCGAGTTCCCACGTTGACATAAATACACGTCCACACACACACACACACACACACACACACACACACACCCATATAAAAAAAGTATATATATATATGGGTGTGTTGTGTGTGTGTGCGTGTGTGTATGAAATTAATATATACACTCACACACACAAGTGAGGGTGGGATGTAAAGAGGAGGGAAAAAACTGAAGTGCCAGTATGAAGTAAAATATGAGTTGATATGATGGAAACAAATGTACACATGAAAAATCACCCCACGTTACTAGCAGAGCAGGCATGAAGTGCGAGAAGCAGGAATCGAGAGGCAAACCTTTTTCGCTGTTGACCTAAGTCTCCCAATCTGATCCAGCCATTAACACTAGACACTGACAAATACCGCCCTCGCTACATCCTCACCCTCTGTGAAACTATGGCGACATGACGCGCCTAAAGATGTGGTCCACGGGTTCTGCAGAGCTGCAGCCATGACTTATGCCCACGATGGCCGGGCTAAGACCCTCAGCTTACGGCGGCCAGTAAATTATCTCCCCTCTGTCACAAATCGCCCAATTCCCGCCACGAACCGCCAGTGAGCCTGCAATTTATGGTTCTCAAATATTAGACATTGGAGAGCATTGGGTTAAGGCTGGGTTGCGCTGATAAGGTCATGTTACGAGGGGCAAGGAAGGAGAGACGGCATTACGGGAGCCGAGAGAACAAGCTGCAGTGATTTAACACCACCATTATAAATAGATCTGGTGTCACTTTCAAATATATCTCCCCTATACGCACTGTGTCCGGGGACTTAAATCTATCTATCTATCTATCTTCAAATATATATCAATCAATATTTCAATGAGTGTCTATTCATACTTTTATGTGATTCACTTAGAAATAAAATGTTCAGTAAAACAATACAAATCTTAAAGAGGTACAAGGTACTAGTAGTAGTAGTAGTAATAATAATAGTAGTACTACTATACTACTACTACTACTACTACTGATTATTATTATTATTATTATTATTATTATTATTATTATTATTATTATTATTATTATTATGGAACCAGAGACTTGAAAGTGGTGCAGGGAAAGCGGGGATGACACTCTCATTGCTACATTTGCCTACACATTCACATTTTTATTCTCTCCCTTTTCATCTTCCGATGTCGCAGATTCAATTTGTCACAATCATAAAAATGAGATGTTTCTTATTGGAACGCGGCCGTCGACTTCCGAGCTGACAAGCAGTTTTGCTGAGGTCCCCAAGACGTCATCCACGAGCAAGTCACGTGCTGATCGCCAGACCTGTATGACCTTGGCAAACGCTGATGTTGTGCGCGCGCACGTGAGGTGAATACCTATGCCCATATTTGGCGGATTGCGCCAAAGCTTACGACTGTTGGAATAGCGGAACTGGAGAGAGGGTCGCCAGCTCTTCTGGGAAATCCGCCCCATGGAATTCAGATCACAGACCCTCCAGAGCTGGAAACATTAAAGAAGAAAGCCTTCTCTTGTCGCAACAAACTTAGGAAATATTGGGCTTGGCTTATGCAAAGCAGGTCTAAACAAACAACACAACATTTTTGCCGCTCAATAAACCAAACAGGAATCATGCAAATGGACCTGAAATGTTGCAACAGCGACATTATTGAAACTGAACCGTGCTATGGAAAAAGAAAACTATTGAGCATGTCCGAGAACTTCCATAACAAATTATAGGCTGAGATAACGTTCCTAAATCCAATATACAGCTTGATGCAACATGTGACCTTTCCTCTTCATCAGGCAAGCGGGCAACGAGGCAGTTTTAACCCACAGACAATCAAATAATATCCATGAAGGGGTCTGCAATAACCAATCAGCAGCTATCTGGGAAACTTGGGAAGTAAGGGCAGAATGTAGGCAGTAGCCAAGTTACCAGACAGTTAAACCCGAGTAGCCAAATGAACTGAAAGAATAGTCCTGAAACAACACTCATTTCATCAGCGACAGTCTGGGATAAAGACAACTTAAGGGATACACTACCTGGTGCAAGAGAAGAGAGTTCATTAAGGGGCACAGGGACTGAATGTTACCAAGAAGATGTTGTCTCGCTTTCACTGCAAATTCCAGTGAACAATAGCCAAATGATGGTGATGGTGCTACTGCTGATGATTATGAGGCTGACGACGATTACAATGACGTAAAGGACTGCAATTTTCATAAGGTCTTGAAGAACAAATAGTTCAACGCGGCTGACATAGTATTTTATACTGTCAACTAAAACTAATAACACGTCCGATTATACGTATCTGCGCACAAAGTAGGTCTAAGTTACCTATTTAATAATAATAATTAATATTCAATATTAGAACATCATACAAGTCCTGCTTATTAAATGGACTGAGCATCAATTACTTTTTCAAACTGCTTTGGTTACACCAAATCTTCCTCCTGTATTTCTTCCGTGTTCCCTACACACCCTCAACCAACCCCCAACAAATAATCTTTAGAGTCTTTCTCTCTTAACAAGAATCTTTAGCCTAATAGAAGTTGGTTTCTAGTGTCTAAAGGTTATGCCAGTCTGACGGTCAATCTCTGTAAGTACAAACTTACTACACCACTTACAGTACTCCTCTCGTAAGGTGACCCCCCACGGGACCAAATTTTTGTTTGATCTTATCCGAGGGGCACCCTAAACAGTCCTCTGATAAGATCAACTACCAGTCAAAAACTTGATCTTATACGAGGTGCTAAATTTTTGTGTCGTGTGACTGTGTGTGTGTGTGTGTGCGTGTGTGTACATGTGTGCACGTTGGTGCGCGTGTGTACATGTGTGCACGTTGGTGCGCGCGTATGCATGTATGCATTACTCATGGGTGCCACCAAGAAATTTTCCAAAATCTGAAGGCAGGGGTCCGGGGCCGCCCAGGCCCCGATGGGGTCCCGGCGTAACGCCCTGGTAGGAGGTTAGGGGGGCAACGCCCCCCGATAGAAAATTTTTACAATATTCAAAGCCAATTTAGAGGCCTCTCGTGAAAGCTGAAGAATGATTTACCACTAATTTGATACATACAAGACACTCACATAGAACAAGAAAAAAACTACATAAAAAGACCAGGGCCTAACATTGGCAAAGGTGACTAAGTCCCCAGACTTAGTCAATGCAAATGGGAAATACATATGAACAATCAGAAGCATAGTTTATTAGTTAAGATTGTTTAAACATTTTGTGAATGTGTATAAGAGGTGAGAGAAAGAAAAGCAAACACACACAAATATACACAACAGGGGCGGATCTTTCCATTGTTGAGGGGGTGTGCACAGTGCACTAATGCGAAGTGGCGTAGCCACAAGCGCGAGCCTGCGAAGCAGGCGAGTGTACTAGGGGGTTCGGAAAAATTTGAAAATAATGGTTAAAATCTGTGCAATCTGGTGCATTTTGGGCATTATTTTAAGGACTGAAAATAGTATTGTTTTGTGCTAAAAGTCCTCTTTAAGTTTAGTTCCCCCCCCCCCACACACACACAGACAAACACCCCTCTGCAAACTCTGATGATAAAATTTACAAAAGCAGAACATCTTGCATAAAGGCTTATACAAAGACAAAGTTACTGCAAATAAAACAAGAAATAGCCACTCACATCAGTTTTATTCAAAACTGACCTGATGCATGTACAATGTACAAGTTTGGTCACACACACACACACACACACACACACACACACACACACACACAAAAACTTATTTGGAG
This sequence comes from Oncomelania hupensis, assembly GCA_036898135.1. Taxonomy (NCBI): domain Eukaryota; kingdom Metazoa; phylum Mollusca; class Gastropoda; order Littorinimorpha; family Pomatiopsidae; genus Oncomelania; species Oncomelania hupensis. Next base: position 16,963,810 of record CM072524.1, on the reverse strand, counting down.
GTACATGAAACTGTGGGGTGAGTGAGAAATAGTAATTTTTTTCTCTTCTTTCTTCTCCTTTTCTTTTCTTTTTTTTTTTTTTGACCGCCAGGGGGGTGTGCACGTGCACAAGTGGCACAAGAACAAGATCCGCCCCTGCACAAGAACAAAAAGCATTGTTTTGGTTTTTTTTTCAAACCAGGCTGATCCAATTTTCTCAGCCACAACCGGCATTCATCGCCATCAGGATCAAACTTATCTGAAATCCACTCCCACCTCCACTTATTCTTCATTCCCTTATCTACCTCTCACGCTTTTTTCTTTCCAGTATCGGTATTTTCCTCTAAAAACGGCACGATTGGAACACAAAGTCACAATATCCATGCTTCAGTCTCAAACGGCCGGAAGTCTTCAACCGGATACGCGGGTTATGCCCCTTTCAGCTGTGCATCTTTACACAAATCTGATACAAATCTTGTTTCGTTTACTTTTATATAATTTTTTTTACGATTTTTTTTTCGAAAAATCGGATTTCCGATTGTAGGCTTCAGCAAAAATCTGATTTTCCGACTGTAGGCGGAAAGGTGGCACCCATGCATTACTGTATATGTATTTTTTGTGCGTGTGTATGATGCATAAGCACACACTCAAACACTCAAACATGCATACACATACACACACATGCACAAACACATTAACGCGCACGCACGCAAATGAGAATAAAATGTATGCATCAAGACAGTTACTGGGTGTATTTGCAGAAAACCTTACACAAGTTTAACGAATTGTTCACTTTGTCTACGCCACGGCACATGCTTTATCCCTAGTGAATGAAGACAATTCAGGGTAAGGTCCACTGTGGCAATACGTCCCGCTTTTGCCATTGTGCGAAATCTTCTCGATTTGACTCATTGGAAACAAAAACAAAAAAAAAAACACAAAAAAAACCCCAAACAAACAAACAAACAAAACAAAACAAAATAATAATAATAATAAGAGTGAACATTGGATCACAAAATTTGCCAAACAACTTTTTTTTTCATGGCTGACGTACTGCTATTTTTTACAGATGCAATCACCCCCCCCCCCCCTCAATCACCCCCCACTCCCATTTTTTTATATTTAGTATTATTATGATAAAGGTTAGGTGGAACCCAGTCACAAAAATTCCATCCAACATGAATTCAAAAGAAAAATGTGACAGACTTGCAGGCACAGCGTCCCACGCTATGTGAACAGGAAATGACATCATAAGGAATATATGACATCATCTCAAAACCGGAAGTGACCTCATAAATGACATCATCTGTGACATCAATTTCTCTTAAGCAGTAGTCTCCTCCATTTGGGAACCAAAACGGGGTTGCCGTTATCCGAGGTTTTCCCTTAGGCAAGGTGACGCTAAGCGAGGAATTCTAAATGGTACAAAGAAGGTGTTTGGCCGGGACCAACAACCTGATTGCTCTTATCCGCGTTGTGACCTTAAACGGTAGTGACGTTAAAAGAGGAGTACTGTAATACAGTCAAAGCTTTCTTTTTGTTTTGTGAATAAGTCGGTGAAGTGTCCCCGTTGAGAGAATACCACATCCATAGTTTATAGAACAAAGTGTGGTGGAGTGCAAGCAACTTCAACCTGTTGCAGCACAATATTGCCAAAGGATTGACCAAGATTTGAACCATCTTCTCATTGGACCGCCGTAGCACATCGCTGTATTACTTTCTCTACGCTTGAGCAAAGTTGAAGAAGTGCATTTGGGGATTCCGATACGTTTTGTTGGAGTGTACGCATTACACTTAAAGACCTGATCCGGACACCAAACGAAGTGACACGGTTCAATCATGGAAGATAATTAGTTCTTAAAATATTCCAGAATGCGGGTAAATGGTATAGTCATCTACGGGTCATAAAAACGTTTCCAGATTCAAGATCGACCCTGCAGAAGATTATGATGAGCACCAACAGGCTCGCCCAGCTGAAATTGGGCAGCAGTAGAGAACGCAAAGCCGTGGGAGATCCCATACATTTTTCATTAAGACAAAAGAGATTTATTCGTCCAAGAGTTCACATTGGAAAACTTGCTTCCAGCAGTACAAAACAATAATAATAAGATGCCGACAATGATAACGACGATTCATAAACGATTATATGGCAACAGCAACGATGATAATGATGACGACGACGAGGATGATTATAATGACGATGACGAGAGATGATGATGATGATAAAACAATTTTCACCAGGAGACATTTAACTTTGGTTGAACCATTTGGGCAGTTAAAGTTAAAACTAGAAGGTTGATCTAGCGAACAATAGAAACAGAAGGAAATAGTCACGCCTACACAAAGATGGCCCTGACGAAAAAGAAGTCAAAGATAAAGTTTTCATTACAACGTCAATATTCTATCTATTAGGACAAAACCTTTAGCTTTGGTTCCAAACATCTTCACAGCCAAACTAAAGTGTCACTAGAGAGGCAAGAGCGGTCACGGCAACAACAGGAAGGTCCCGCGGTGACTATAAGCTGCATGTTGCCAGGGAAAGGCGTACAATCACTCCCCACTTTCATGTGGACAAAATCCCTCTGCCTCTCTTACTCTACCCGCTCCACCCCCAACTATGGCGTAAGTTGTCTGTTGGAAACACACCCACTCCCCGCTTTTATTTGGACAAGATGCCTCCTTAACAGCACCCAAGCTACGCTCCAATCAGGCCTCCAGGGATGGAACTTCCCCTCCCAACAGTGACAATCAAACAGAAGATTAAAGTCAGTTGGTTCCTTCCTTTTCTTTTCCACTTACTTCTTCATTCACTTGGCCTAGCTTTCTACATTTCCATGTACTAGCCTTGATCGTAAACCCTTACCCTCCTCAATTCTTTCACCACCGTTTTTCATGCACCTCCCTCCCCCCCTCATCTTCACACAAAAGGAAGAAAAGCAAAAATACAAATCGAACATATTTAAAAGGAAACAATGAAGCCTATCAGTTTACCGGGAGAACACACAATTACATAAACAAACTAATTAGATCGCGCGCGCATCCCAGCCCCAAACACAACACATTAACATCCTCTCCCCCCTTCCCCCCCCACAAAACCTTACCTCCTCTTCCATGCGCGCGCACACCCACATACACACACAAAACAACAAGACTTACCGTAGTCGGCATCGGTCGCCCAGCCTGCTTTCGTTGGGTTGAAAAGTCATATCGCCGCATTGTTTGCATTGATAACCCTCCCTGTTCCGGCATTTGGCTAGCTCGTGCCCTGAAACATCATCAGAGACACATTCTTGTTACCTTATTTCCTTTCTTTTCATTATTTCATTTTACTTCATTTCATTATTTTTAAATTTAATATGTATTTATTTTGCGCGTGTGTCAGTGGGATCATGTGCAAAATGTGTTAAACATGCACGCTGTTAAATAAATTTGAGTACATCTACAACAGAAAATAAGGCAACGCACGTTCGCACACTTAAATCAAGTAAGGAAGAACTTTAAGAAAGAAAGGAATACATGTTTTTCAATAAGAAAAGGTGAGAAGCGAATCAAAGTTATTTCTAATAAAGCAATCCTGTGTATTTATTTATTTATTTATTCGTTCTTATATTTATTTTATCGTTTTATATAGCGCTTTTCCACCTCCATAGCTGCTCAAGGCGCTGGCCGTTACAGGATCTAACCCAAGCCGCCAGAGGGGACCACTTCATATCCTCGATACACGCTGCAAACCATTTTTGTGCATACCTGCCCAGGACACAGACCTGAAGCAAAAATGGTGCCGTGTGTCATGACGTAAATATCGATGATCAAATCAACATAGAGCCTCAGTTTATATTGATATTGTACACACAACTAGGCCTACCTAATTGACGTCAAACAGTGTCAGATCTACAACACTAACAGAATGTCAGATATCTATATCACATAAGCTTCACTAAGTTTGAGATTGTGGTTCAGCAGTCTCTGACATATTAAAATTATGTTTAATTTCTTGTCACGATAAACACAGCTAGTTAGAGACGCAATTTTTTTAAATGTCACAAGGAAACACACATCCATTAATTGTTTATTTAATTTGTTCTCCCGTCTTGTCATTTCGATGAGGGCATTAAAACAGACCAAATCAAATGTGTTTAAATATTAATAGCTAGATGGCATTAACAATTACACTCACTTGACGGCAATCACCGCATTCCTTTCAATCCTATTCTTTGCGAAATATTGTCTATATGAAAATACGATTACAAGCTATCAAATTATCCATCGAAATAGTGTAATTTAATTTAAATGCTACAGGAGAGATTTAAAGTTATAACAATTCCACGGGGAAACAACATCCGTATTCTTAACAACTCAAATTTCCGTGAAATATCAATGTAAGATGATGACATTTTAATACTTTCATGCTAAAACAAATACAGTCATTAAAGAGTAAAACATCCGCATATTAACAGCTTGGGGACCTGTCAACTGAAAACATTATTCGTTTCATTAGTTCATAACATAACGCAATGCCGTACCCAATAACGTAACAGCAACGCCTCATCTGGCGCACATGCCAGCTATAAGTGCTGCTCAAGGCATTGGTCTAAATCAGGATCTAAAGCCTAAAGACTGTAACTTGTAGCAACAAACGCACTGTCAAGCGCTTGAGACAACTGTTTATTTAAGTCGGTCATTATTACGGTTTTGCATTGTATTGTATTTATTTATATTGTCAACTAAAAGGTGAAATGAAAGAAAACGAGTGTCATAAACAAGGATACTGAGAATATATTGACCAAAGTTAAATGCCAAATAATACGGGTCACAATTTAAGCGTTGGGATTTTAATGCTGAAACAATTACAGCGAAATTACAGCGAGTCTGTCAACAGTGGCGTGTGCTCTGCTGCAAATAAATCAGCGCCATACAGGGACGCAATAAGCTTCAACGTAACTAAAACGCTCATCATGGTGGCTCACCTCCCATGGAAATGATCTCAAAGCGCAATCGCTGATACATGTCCTCAGACCTTTTAACGTCTTTTCTTAACAACCGCACTCGAACCAGTGTATACTACTAGCAAAGTTCCCGTGTCCGGAGATTGTCCACTGCCATTGAAAACGCAACGGTGGAAAAAAATTGGAATTTCCACTCCTACGTCACAATTTTTGAAAGTCACTGGTGGTTTATATACATTGGTCAATTGCTTTTATAACAGCTGTCAGTGCATGTTAATGCCATATATTGTGTAACAGCTGTCCGTGCATGTTATACCATATCTTGTGTAACAGCTGTCAGTGCATGTTAATGCCATATATTGTGTAACAGCTGTCCGTGCATGCTAATACCATATCGTGTGTAACAGCTGTCAGTGCATGTTAATGCCATATATTGTGTAACAGCTGTCAGTGCATGTTAATGCCATATATTGTGTAACAGCTGTCCGTGCATGCTAATACCATATCGTGTGTAACAGCTGTCAGTGCATGTTAATGCCATATATTGTGTAACAGCTGTCAGTGCATGTTAATGCCATATATTGTGTAACAGCTGTCAGTGCATGTTAATGCCATATATTGTGTAACAGCTGTCCGTGCATGCTAATACCATATCGTGTGTAACAGCTGTCAGTGCATGTTAATGCCATATATTGTGTAACAGCTGTCAGTGCATGTTAATGCCATATATTGTGTAACAGCTGTCCGTGCATGCTAATACCATATCGTGTGTAACAGCTGTCAGTGCATGTTAATGCCATATATTGTGTAACAGCTGTCAGTGCATGTTAATGCCATATATTGTGTAACAGCTGTCCGTGCATGTTAATGCCATATATTGTGTAACAGCTGTCAGTGCATGTTAATGCCATATATTGTGTAACAGCTGTCAGTGCATGTTAATGCCATATATTGTGTAACAGCTGTCCGTGCATGTTAATGCCATATCTTGTATAACAGCTGCCAGCGCATGTTAATGCCATATCTTGTGTAACAGCTGTCAGCTTATGTTAATCCCATATCTTGTGTAATAGCCGTCAGCTCATGTTAATGCCATATCTTGTGAAACAGCTGTCAGTGCATGCTAATACCATTGGCATATCTTGTGTAACAGCTGTCAGTGATGCTAATACCGTATCTTGTGAAACAGCTGTCAGTGCATGCTAATACCGTATCTTGTGAAACAGCTGTCAGTGCATGCTAATACCATATCTTGTGAAACAGCTGTCAGTGCATGCTAATACCGTATCTTGTGAAAGAGTACAACTTATGTTAATCTGATGAATAAAATTTGATACAACAACAACAAGTATCTTTTGCAACAGCTGTCAGTGCATGCTAATACCGTATCTTGTGCAACAGCTGTCAGTGCATGCTAATACCGTATCTTGTGCAACAGCTGTCAGTGCATGCTAATACCGTATCTTGTGTAACAGCTGTCAGTGCATGCTAATACCGTATCTTGTGTAACAGCTGTCAGTGCATGCTAATACCATATCTTGTGTAACAGCTGTCAGTGCATGCTAATACCGTATCTTGTGTAACAGCTGTCAGTGCATGCTAATACCGTATCTTGTGTAACAGCTGTCAGTGCATGCTAATACCATATCTTGTGTAACAGCTGTCAGTGCATGCTAATACCATATCTTGTGTAACAGCTGTCAGTGCATGCTAATACCGTATCTTGTGTAACAGCTGTCAGTGCATGCTAATACCATATCTTGTGTAACAGCTGTCAGTGCATGCTAATACCATATCTTGTGTAACAGCTGTTAGTGCATGCTAATACCGTATCTTGTGTAACAGCTGCCAGTGCATGTTAATACCGTATCTTGTGTAACAGCTGTCCTATCCTATCCTATCCTGTCCCATAACCCGAAGGTCGTAGGGGCACCACAGATGATCGCTTAACCAGCATACTCCATCTTTCTCTGTCCTCAGCAGCCCTCATGGCTTCGCTCAGTGTCAAACCAGTCCATTCTCGAATGTTGTCCTCCCACCTCTTTTTCGGTCTCCCCCTTCTTCTACCTCCTTGCACTGTGCCTTGCAGAATGGTCTTTGCAAGGCCTGATGATCTGGTGACGTGGCCATACCATCGGAGTTTCCGTTTCTTCACCACTGTGAGCAGGTCATCGTGTTGTCCAATGGCTTGTGTGATGGTCTGTCGGACTTCAACGTTGGTGATGTGTTGGGTATAGGAAATGCACAGAAGTCTTCTGTAGCACCTCATCTCCATGCTTTGTATTCTTCGTTGGAGATCTGCTGTGAGGGTCCATGCTTCGCAAGCATATAGGAAGATGGAGATGACCAGAGAGCGCAGCAGTCTTACTTTGGAATGTAGACTGATGGTTCTGTCTTTCCAAATGGGCTTCAACCTTGTCAGGGCAGCAGTTGTTTGTGCGATCCTGGAGAGGACTTCCTGTCGAGACCCATTGTCTGACACAATGGCTCCTAAATATTTGAAGCTGGTGCACTGTGTTGAGGGATTGGCCTTGTACTTTGATGTCCGTGTTGATGCCATTGGTGTTGTTGGTCATCATTTTGGTCTTCTCCGCACTTATTTCCATTCCATAAGCTCTGGAGGTGGTGTCAAGCCTCTGTACAAGCTGTTCACGTTCTTGTTCCTCTCCAGCCAATCCATCAATATCATCCGCAAAACGAAGATTGGAGATTGCTCTGCCCCCTATGCTGACTGTGCCTTCGTGATCTGCAAGAGCATCTGACATGATGCGCTCTAGGAAGATGTTGAAGAGTGTTGGAGAGAGTAGGCATCCTTGACGCACACCGATTGTTGTTCTGAACCAGTTCCCGATGACGCTGTTATGGAGGACTGCACTGGTAGCAGCTGTCAGTGCATGCTAATGCCATATCTTTAACTGGATGAAATTGCACACCCAGAGACAGCACACATTTGTCCCATATTGATTCTCTTTCCTACGTCACAAACGGAAAGCCCGTTCAGTTGTTTGACATCCGATTCAGTTTTCAACTCAGGTGCTCACATTCGGGTCTCCCTTAAGGGGCGATGGAAACGGTTGTCGGCCGTCATGACCTTAAACAAATTTTTACTATGAAACGGTTACATTTGCTTAAAAAATATAGGTGAGATCCACTTTAAAGCACGCAATAGTTGGGTGTGGTGCACAACAGAAGCTTTGTCGCATGACCCAAGTCAGAACAATGCACATACATGTTATACGGCGTATCAGCATGATAAGGCATACACCTTAAAACGAGCCTTGCTTTAATAGGTATCTGACATAAACGGGGACCTGAGTTGCTGGATGTACCTGCACATTATTAACCTAATGTTATGTCTCTCTTCTGGTACTGAAGCTTCGTGTCAGCTTGCACCTCCACTGTAGCAATCACGGGAAACAAGAACATGGAGCTAAAGGCAGACGGGTGGAATGGTATAAGCAAACAATTAAGAAAGGAGAGAAAGATACAAATAAAGAAAAGAAGAATACAAAAAACGAAGATGTTTAACAAAATGTGTGGTAGACAAAGGATGTTTAACAAAATGTGTGGTAGACAAAGGATGTTTACTTTAACAAAATGTGTGGTAGACAAAGGGTGTTTAACAAAATGTGTGGGAGACAAAAGGATGTTTAACAAAATGTGTGGTAGACAAAGGATGTTTAACAAAATGTGTGGCAGACAAACGATGTTTACTTTAACAAAATGTGTGGTAGACAAAGGATGTTTAACAAAATGTGTGGGAGACAAAAGGATGTTTAACAAAATGTGTGGGAGACAAAGGATGTTTAACAAAATGTGTGGTAGACAAAGGATGTTTAACAAAATGTGTGGGAGACAAAGGATGTTTAACAAAATGTGTGGGAGACAAAAGGATGTTTAACAAAATGTGTGGTAGACAAAGGATGTTTAACAAAATGTGTGGGAGACAAAGGATGTTTAACAAAATGTGTGGGAGACAAAGGATGTTTAACAAAATGTGTGGTAGACAAAGGATGTTTAACAAAATGTGTGGTAGACAAAGGATGTTTAACAAAATGTGTGGGAGACAAAGGATGTTTAACAAAATGTGTGGGAGACAAAGGATGTTTAACAAAATGTGTGGTAGACAAAGGATGTTTAACAAAATGTGTGGGAGACAAAAGGATGTTTAACAAAATGTGTGGTAGACAAAGGATGTTTAACAAAATGTGTGGGAGACAAAGGATGTTTAACAAAATGTGTGGTAGACAAAGGATGTTTAACAAAATGTGTGGGAGACAAAGGATGTTTAACAAAATGTGTGGTAGACAAAGGATGTTTAACAAAATGTGTGGTAGACAAAGGATGTTTAACAAAATGTGTGGTAGACAAAGGATGTTTAACAAAATGTGTGGTAGACAAAGGATGTTTAACAAAATGTGTGGTAGACAAAGGATGTTTAACAAAATGTGTGGTAGACAAAGGATGTTTAACAAAATGTGTGGTAGACAAAGGATGTTAAACAAAATGTGTGGTAGACAAAGGATGTTTAACAAAATGTGTGGGAGACAAAGGATGTTTAACAAAATGTGTGGTAGACAAAGGATGTTTAACAAAATGTGTGGGAGACAAAGGATGTTTAACAAAATGTGTGGTAGACAAAGGATGTTTAACAAAATGTGTGGTAGACAAAGGAGGCATGAGGGAGAGGAAGAGGAGGGGGAGAAAGAGAAATGTAAAAAAAAGGTATTATGTTAATTTTAACATACCGAGCTGATATTTGAAAGCCTCCCAAACTAATTTAAACGCTTGTCGATTACTGACGAATAGAAAAAATGTGTGTCGCCAAGGGAAAATAAAAGTTTCAGTGCGACAGTCTTGAGTGCCAAGTAGTAGTACACAGTATTTAACAGTTATCACAACCTTGGTTTGAAATTATCAGTCATCAGTAGCGTCAGTGTCTAAGGCAAACTAAAAGTACCTAATGTACTCAATACCAAATGAATTTCAATAACCATCCCGCTGCCAATTGAAATTACAGTTCTAATAAACCATTATCTTTTGCACGCATCGCTCAACAAAAACTGATATTTCAAGTCCTCACGAAAAATACCCATACTTTCTGTACCTTTAAATTACAATCATCATACTGACCACAGTCGGCGACATAAGAAATAACAGTTCTCACAGAACGTCCTGTGCCAAGTTTCTCAATGCTAAATAACACATATAACGTTTGCATTGATGTTGTCATAGCAACACATAGACATACAAATTTATTCGTACATGTTTAACAGCATAGTTCTCCCTTCTGCTGCGCTGGCATCAGACAACAGGTAGTTAATGTCTCGCTGGCAGCCGTACAGACACTTTAAACTATGCACATGAAGCATGTAGATATTTCAAGTATAACAAAACAATCATGTTAGTATGGAGACAGAGAGAAAGAGAGAGAGAGAGAGAGAGAGAGAGAGAGAGAGAGAGAGAGAGAGAGAGAGAGAGAGAGAGAGAGAGAGAGAGAGAGAGAGGCCAAAACCTTTAACAGGATAATAGCATTAGGTCATATGGACCTGTCTTACAGCTATTCCTTAAAAAACAATGCAGAACAAACAACATAATAAACATAAAATAATTTAAAACAAACATATTCCTTAACTACGGTAACAAATCACTAAGCAAATTAATGCATTTTAATACAAATACTCCCGTCCAATATTCCCAAGATGTTTTTTCATCTGTAGAACTGCAAAAGTTTGAGTGCTTCTGGCACCAACACTGCAGTCCTTTGTGTACAAAAACCACAGTAACTAATCAAACTATAGAATATCGCAAAGTCAGAAAAATGTAGGTGCAGCAAACTTTTAGAACCATTGCTCAATATGGCAGCATCTCTCATCCCTCATTTTTCTCCCTTCTCCCCCTTTTCCTCCACCTCCCCCACTCCCCCTGGTAACGCAGACATAACAATCAGTATTAATTATTTGTCTAACCAACTGCTGCAGTAACTGTGTTATTTGAAAAATAATGTTGCTGCTAGATAAGGTGGATGCATTATGCTGATAAACTAGGGCATGTTCCAGATTTCTGCTTTAAAACAATTTACTGCAATTTTAAACACATTTCATGATGTCCGCTAACACATGTATGATGGCCCATTAGCGCCAAAACCGAGATTTACCATTTTCACGAGATCATTGAAATTAACACGTGTTCTGTGAAATTTACCGAGATACCGCTAATATAGAGTGTTCATTAATAATTATCAGTATTAGACACGCCTTCCTAGCACCCAAACCTAATAATTACATATATCATGAGATAATTACAAATATAGGAAAATTAAGATTATCAAGGGATAATTACAATTATGATTGAAAAATTACAGATATCTTCGCGTCATTATATTTAATTTTCAGTTTTGGTTCTAGAAATCCGTCTGAAAATGGGCCAAAACCAAATATTGTAATTTTCACTTGATAATTACAATTTGTACGTGTTAATTGTAAATATGTCGTTAATATTTATAATTATCACATGATATTTCTAATTATCAGGTTTTGGCTCTAGTAGTTAGTTGTATGTTAGTTAGTTAGTCATTGCTTACAGGGTCCCGTGGACTGCAAAGAGCCGAATCAGGACCCCTGATCCGCATAAAAGACGCTGAGGCTATACTCTAATTTATCGAATCTCCGTTTACAAAAAACAAATTAGAATACAAACATCATTATAAAATATCAACAAAACGCATACATATAAAAAGCCTACGGGGATTTCTGTATAAATAGTATTCCCACTTTCTGGAAATGTTAGTGCTTTAAATTCTCACTGTCGCTGTGTTTCTCCTTTATTCTTTTTCATTCCTATGCTGTTTTATCAATTTACTATACTATCATCTTCGCTAGACCAGTCGCCTACTTTTTTCCTTGAAAACTTCCGGGACAAAACTCCTCCTTTGTGTGTGACTTGGGTTGTGTTGGATCAGCTTGGGAATATTGGACGCTGCTTGGTCCAATATTCCCAAGCTGATCCAACACAACCCAAGTCACACACAAAGGAGGAGTTTTGTCCCGGAAGTTTTCAAGGAACAAAGTAGGCGACTGGTCTAGCGAAGATGATAGTATAGTAAATTGATAAAACAGCATAGGAATGAAAAAGAACAAATGAGAAACACAGCGACAGTGAGAATTTAAAGCACTAACATTTCCAGAAAGTGGGAATACTATTTATACAGAAATCCCCGGTACCCCCAAAGGGGGGGGAGGGGGAGAGAGGGGGCATGATGAACAACGGAAATCTGCACAAGGCCGCAATGATCCCAAAGCGAAATAAACAACACGACTGCATGATTAGCAGCATTAATGATATTTTTAAAAAAATCACTTCATATACACAAATATGTCTTGATTCATGAAATTGTCACAAAGGAGTTCAAAATCCACAAACTCAAATTCCAGATCTGAGAGCATCAGCATAATTACAGATCTGCCAATGCAACATGGGCACCTGAGAGAGAGAGAGAGAGAGAGAGAGAGAGGGAGAGAGGGAGAGAGAGAAGGAGAGAGATTGAGGGTGGGGTGGGATGCAACGCTCTTTTTTCAAGATGCAACCACTGTGCAGATTAATGGCGTTGCTTGGGATGCTCTTTTAGACTAAAATAATTTTCACGAACAGGCGTTAAATAAACAACTTCTCTTGAACTGCAAATAAGTGCATTCTGTTTTGAGGTGTGTCTGTGTGTGATAGTTGCCGGCTGGGTGCGTATGTGTGATAATAAATAAGTATCGATACTGGCTGCATTAAAGATGACATAAGGCGTTACATGCCTGTATATTTGACATTCCCATTCCATGGACCTGCAGCCCTACAAATTGTGATTGTTCCTCTTAAATCACAGTTCACAAAAACTTTTGAGAAAGCATATGACTGCATTTGCTGCTTAATTAATTATTTTAGTCGGTGGCTGTGAAATGCCAATATTTAGCCTGTTGCTGCCGAAAGGCGTAGCATGGCAGGCAACGTGAGCTGTACAAAACTGAAATGGCAACCAGACAGGGTATCAGAAGTTTGCTCTGCACCAAGCCACCGAATCAATGGGATTGGAACGCATGGCGGGGAGGATGGTAAAGGAAAGCTGATGTTGAAAGCTAAGAAAGATTTGCCTCAGGCACCCAATAGCTCGATTGAGCCAGAGTAGTTGCGTGAGTGCATTCCTCCATTGTTACTTCACTATTCTGCTCTTCAGCTCGAATCATCTGGTCAACGGATCAATAAGGGCAAGAGGATATGGCGGTGAAATGGGAGATGATAAAGTAATGTTTTCACACGGTTGTGCTGACCTCTACACACATTACTGTACTCTCACTGTGTGCTTACGCCTTAGTGGGTTAGTGCTGCCCAATAGAGATATTGGTCTGTCGTCAAACAACGGTCGCGTTGTTTCTAACATCTTATTCAGCGAAACGACAAGACCGCGTCTTCTTATACAGGGGTCATAGTCTTTGCACTGCAGTCTCTTTCAGAGTAAATAAAAAATTGAAATACAATGAAGTTTATGCAGCGCACGTATTGTGACTATAAAACTACCATGTGGTAATGGTGCATAGGGAACTGCATGGGTCGCGGTAGGGGTGGGGTATTTATTTATTTATTTATTTAATCAGTTTATAGTCCCCTCTCTTCCCGGTAAGGATTTTCAGAGAGGAGACTTTCTGGGTGGGGTATCTACAATTAAGAGTATTTATATCTAGCGCCTACAATTATGTTTAGGAGGGGGCGGGTAGCTCAGTGGGTAGAGCGGCTTAATAGTAACCGAAAGGTCCCTGGTCCGAATCCCGGACTGGCCAATGTGTGACCATATTATTTTCCCCTTACCATCAACTGGTTCGCTGGTGTCAGAATAATGTGACTAGTAGTCGCCTATACGCTCCGATGTCGTGTGACTATAATCTACAATTAATTTTAATTCATTTAATTAATTATTTTTAGTATGACTGCTGTTGAAAACAGATTTAACGGTGATGCTTTTAAAGTATTTTCACGCAAGCCGTCTGTTATTATAGTTTGTTGCGCTTCGGCTGAACCCATTTAGATTTTATTAACATTTCAGGTGGTACAGACAGTGGCAAATAATTCCTTTTGCTTTCATTTTGCTTCTTTAGAAGAGGAAACATTGCCACCAACGTCAACACTTTTCAAAATGCAGATGTTCAGCCCTTTGCGCGTGTCTGTGAACACATTTGAATGGCTGGCTATCTTGTTATTATTATTTCATTTTTTGGACTATCAACTGCGAGAAAAGAAAAATGTTGCCAGAGTTCAGACAAACAAGTCTACACGTGAAATGTTTGGCCACGTCAAACTTCACACCGTCAAGCTATCTCCACATCAACTCTAAAATAAATACGGGGGGGGGAGTGGGGTGAGGGGGAGGGGTTGGGGGGGGGAGATTAAAAAATAAAACAAAACTACGCCAGCACGCACGCACGCACGGATACAGGCACGCATGTAGCAAACAGACAAAGTTTCGCAAAAACAAAACTTAACACCGACGACCCAACCCAACATCAACTCTGAAATGAAGACGTAAAACACAAACAAGCGTGCACACACAAGCAAATACAAACACGCACACACATACACACACACGCGCGCGTGCTCACAATCCTTAAGATTCACCACAACAAATTTAACACCGCTACACCATCTCGACTTCAACTTTGAGATGAATACTGCAGATAAAGAAAACAGACAGAAAACAGGGGTAGCCTAATTATTACAACGAAGGAAGACAAAAAAGAGGAGAGTAAGAAAACAAAAGAGGAGGGAAAAAAGGAAGTAGGAAGAGAAGAAATGGAGAATTGAGGAGAGAAAAAAATAGAAAGAACAAAAGAACAAGAAGATTGAAGGAGAAGAAGAAGAAGAAGAAGAAGAAGAAGAAGAAGAAGAAGAAGAAGAAGAAGAACTAAAATTGAGGAAGGTCAAAAAGTAGGACAGTCGTGGGAGCAACAGCAACAAGGAAAATAACGTCAAGCTGTCAAAAAGAAAGTTGCTACAAGAACAGAAACAAGTCCGAGACATTTGCAACAAATCCCCAATGTGCACACACACTCCTCCATCACGGCAATGACGTTTTGGCGCCACGTGCAGGGCGCGAAAGAAGCGCCAGACTAGCAAAAGACGGGCGTGAAAAAAATGGCTGCCGGACAACTATTGTGACAGATAGACATGAGGAACAACGTTATCCACTTCTTCCTGTCTGTAATAACAATATCCTCTCACATGCAGTATTGGCTCAAACTTGGCTTTCGGCGCCATCGAGGTTAAGGGAACGGACAAATCTACACATGACCAGTAAAAAGAAGTCACGAAAGACCAAACACCGTATGACGAGTATGATGACTTGCTAGGAATGACCATCACGTCAGTGCTCATGGCAATACTGCGCGAGAATCAACACATATGCCATCTTAAAATTTGGTGGTTTTCGGTATACGGATCCTGGTACTCGGTGGTAGTCAGTGTACGGGTTCTGGTATTCAGTGTACTAAGCTTTCTAAAAATAGGACACAAGCGTACTACGGTAATAATTATTCCGTGCTGTTTCTCAGCATTCTCCGGATATGATTGTGGAATGAAAGACGTGGGACAAGCTTGATGCAACACCTCTTGCTATACTGGAATGCACAATTCCGACGCTCGCATTATTATAGCGATAGATACACGGCAAAATGGGCAGTCTATGACCGCGTCTCCATGGCTCCATAGCACTTGCTTAATCAGACAGAAGAGGGAGAACGAAGGAGGTGGGGGAAGCTTATTACAAGAGAGGAGGCATGGGATGGGTATGGGAAAGTGAGGGAGAGGGTGAAAAGGATAGGGAAAATACTATTATACAGTGGACAGCGACAGCGAGGTGGATTGTGTGTGTGGGTAAGAGAGAGAGAGAGAAAGAGTGAGAGGGGGGGGAATGGTTTGGAGTGTTGTATACAACAGAAGGTGTGAGGTGGGGGCTTTAGACCAGTCAAAAGTAGGAAGGGAATTGCCTGAACATCTCTCTCTCTCCCTCTTCTCTACCTCCCTCCACAACCGCTGTTCTAAACAGTCCCACGCTAACCAACCTCTAGCACGCATATTCGGTCATTGATAGGTTGATAGCAGAGACCGCTTTTCATTACAAGTCCAGCTTCCTCCGTTGTAGCAGGGAACTTCATATGTAATTCCATGGCTCTACACAATGCAAAAACAGGGGGAAACAAGGCTGCTTTCTTCTGCATCCTGTTTGGCGGTGCCAACAAATCCATTTAAGGTGAGAAGAAAAAGAAGCTTAGTACCTCATAATGATTTCTTCTCCTACCAAAGTCACACGATCCTCCGTTTGATTGTACGGCAGACAACAGTGGTACAGTAGTAGTCACTCCATCATCATAACCTTCAAGACGCTGCCATCTTTAGTCCCCTGCCCATCGACCACTGCTGGTATACTCGCGTGCCGCGCACCTGCTTATGAATAATCAATAACGATATGGTAATGTACACTTGTGAACGACCAAAGCTTTTCCTGTGACCTACCAATAGTCCCTTCGGCTGCTTTCTATTGGTGTCCCAACTGACGCTGGCTCCGTCTGTCTGTCTGTCTGTTTCCGTCTCTCTCTCTCTCTCTGTCTCTCTCTCGGTGTCTCTCTCTGTCTCTCCAAAACCGTTGAACCAGACTTAACGTTCCTCTGATGAATACAAATGGCTATAGCAAACAAAGAACATAGAACGCTCGTTTGTTTGCGAGCAGCGCGACAAATGTCGCTGTTGAATTAGCTAGGCATCACTGCTCCTCGTCCAACGTTTGTAAAGTGCGCTTAATATAGTTCTAAAGGGACGTTTATCGATAAAACAGACAAAATGGACCACAAAGGAATTCCTTTCAGCCTATCTGTCTAATCTTTGACCATTGGAACTGAAATAACCACATATCTCCAAAACAGATCTTGTTTCTACGGACTAGAAGTTCCGGAAAACTGTAGCAGCTAGAGCCGTGGTCTTATCCTGTCACAGAAAAACCAGCAAAAAGATGCTTTGCACGAATCCCCTTACGTCAAAGAAATTCTGACAAATGGCCAGAGACCGGGTCTCTCTTGAGCCTATAACGACAGTCTGACTCCTGCGATCGTCTTTGGACGATACACTTGCCAGCGTGCCAGAGCCTATAACGACAGTCTGACTCCTGCGATCGTCTTTGGACGATACACTTGCCAGCGTGCCATAAGAAAATGGAGAAAAAGCTGTCCGTCTTTAACGACGAAACAAATTAGCACTTTTGTTGTAAATTAGTGCAGATAAAACATTTACATTTGTAATAACCTTCCTACATTGACACAGCTAAAGCGCAACAATTACGTCCCCTATTAGAAATCACTCTCAGCCACCATAACCAAGTAAGTAACGAAATAAGGCGGCTGAAATGTTGCCATCATTGAAATGTTGCCATTGTTGTAGTAATAGTAACCTTCCAATAATATTGCTATGAACTAGTTTTCAAAACATCCTTACGTTGACACAACCAGGAAGACCAAAGTTCAGTCCCTACGTTACTACTACTACTACTACTACTACTACTACTACTACTACTACTACTACTACTAAGAATAATAATAAGAATAAGAATTATAATAACTACTGATCTCAAACTGAGAAATTCGATACCTGGTCTGCAATCCGACATAAAAATTGATAGTACATGGACAAGAGCTAAGAAACGTAAGCATTATGCATTATACATTATGAATACATAATTATATAGCACAACATATTCACGTTTCATTACTACTTGTAGGGCACATAGACTGGACATTGCTTTCAAGTTCTCGCACAGCACACTTACTATCACATTTATTCCAACATTAAACATGTCATTTCTCTAAGATGCATAGACTAGATATTGCCTTTCTCACTGCATATTATCACAACATTTGTTCCCAGATACCTTCTAATCCTTCACACACACACACACACACACACCCATACACACACCCACACCCACACACACCCACACACACCCACCTACACACACACACACACCAACACACCCACAAACACCTAGTGACTAGGAGCAAACATTACTGGCTAGATTGCCTTCCTCACTACATGTGAACACAACATTTGTTCCAAAAATACCTTCTCATCCTTCACACACACACATTAACACACACACATTAACACACACACACAAAGACGCACGCACCCATAGTGACTAAGAGCAAACATTATTGACTAGGATACGTTCCAAATATCACTTAAACATTGCATCAGGGGAAAAAACATATCTCACAATGAACACAATATTATTGTATAGATCATGAACACTCATTTCTGCAATCTTGCACGCAACATATTCATAACATTAAATGGAATTGGGCACAAAACTCTTTCTTGCTCTCATTGTGGACATTTTGAGCATTCGATGTCTGCGCCCTGACGGCATGAGTTCATAGTGTGTAGCCAGAACATGGCTCGGGTCACTCGCAATCTTATATGCCTTTCGCTCAACCTGACGTTCGTACAGCACACACAATTCATCCTGCCTTTCACCCGTCACTTTCGCACAGGTGTACAATCCTGTTCAATACTTTCTTGTTTTTCTTACTCAACCCTCCATATCAACACAGGAAGCGAAAGGTCACAACAGACTGAACAAAACATCTGTACAAATTGGTTAACATGGGACGACTGACATTGAGGGCAATATATTCTGGATTGACATTTCTTGTGTATGCTTGTTGTGTTGGAATTAAAACTGAGTTTGTTGTCTACAATGGTGGCTAAGTATTTGTATTCATTGACTCTCTCCACCCATTCTCCCCCTATCTCCAAGTCTGGTATGGCAAAAAATCTATTACAAGTTCTTTTGTCGATACAACCAGCAAGACCAAAGTTCAGTCTCTACTTTGACATAAACCAGAAAGACCTAAGTTCAGTCGTCGCCTGTGCCGCAAAGTGGAGACAACTGACACAATCACGGATAGGGGGCATGCATACAACACTAACAGAAGTTAGGAATTTAGATGACCTAAATGAATATGGACACGTTTAAATTATGCTGACTGGCAAAGTCTGCAAACAATATTTGGAGTCCACAGGACCTTATACCTAACATTCACTTGTACTAAATAAGAGAGTAAGGACTATTTTCTTTCAGACAGCTTCACGTTCTTCATACTAGTACCTACACACTATATATCTCGTCAGGCGTTTCCCATACCATATTGTTTTCCTTTGTTCTCGCTGCGTGTGTCCGGGCGCCTTCTTCTCTAATATTGCCCGAGCCTTTTTTAGGACAGGCTGTAAGAGCAGGCTTTTAAGCCTTGCAACCTTTCTCCTATTACGAAGAAAATCAAAACAGCCACTTCCACAGCGACAACATAGTAATTACCCGACAATGGACAAGATGTATCCACTGAACAAAATACTTGAAGCACTCGGTGCGCAGGGTCAATACCGATGACCCAAAGGCAAAGAAATACTGCAATCCAACCACAACCGCGACAGAGAAGACAGACAGGAGGAAGGGGGGGAGGGTAGGGAGTAGAGGGTTGAAGAGAAAGGAAGGAAGGATGATAGAAAGAACAAGATCAGAGGGTGGGGAAAACAGAAGACAGACAAATGAGAGAGCTGAGGGAACAACAACAGGGAAGGAAGTTGGGAGGATGGAAGAAGAAAGAACTGACAGAAAAGGTGGGATGGTTGGAAAGAGAGGCACAGAAGACGGGAGGGCGAGAGATGAACACAAAACAGGAAGATGGGAGGGCGAGGGTGGGGGTGGGGAGGGGTGGAATGGGGGATAGAGAAGGATCGTGCAAGAGTTTCACAGGAAGCTACCGTCCCCCAGACACAGGAAAAAAGCTCGGGTAACTCCAGAAGAGATCCTCAATCAAATGAAAAGGAACCTGGAATCCAGTCGCCACTCAACCAGACGGATCGCGGAATTGCGCGCAACCAGAACAGAGAAACAAAAATGTGGGTAGCAAATACCTTTGCGCTGGACGCACCTTCCTTTTTGCTCTTTCTTTCCCTCCGTCCTCCACCCTCCCCCAACACTTCTCCCACCCAGAGTTGACCCGCTGCCCTCACCTTACATCTAAATGTATGCACCATTGCGACTTCACATATTCAGGCGACAAACATTGGACAGCAAATACCGTCGCTCTTTTTCACCCTATTTTTTGTTCCAAACTCTTCTCTTTTCTCATACTTCCCCATCACCCACCTCTTTCTCTTTCCTTCTCGACACTCCCCCCACCCCCTTAAATTCTTCTCCGGCACCCCTTTACCTCACTTCTAAATATAAACACCATTCCGGCTTTCTCCCAAAAATTCAAGAGCGAGCTCCGAGTTTCCGAGGTGCGTGTGAATAGCGGGGCGGAAGAGGCAACTGCACGACCATCGTGTGACTAGTGTCGACTCCGCCGTGCCAATAGTGTTTGTTCGCAGCCCTGCCCAAATACGGCTGAAGAGGCAGGACAGGAAGCTTCGCGGCAAAACCAGACTATCCGGACGCACGAAAACTGGAATATCATGCCAACTCCCAGTTAACGACACCTAAGCAGGGTAAAACAATACACTAGTTCCTTAGCTGCTTCCAATTATGTGACTAAATTAGTGAAAACGAACAACCAGGCAAATGTAAAAAGTTTAATGAAGCAGAGGCGTCAAAATGCGATTAGAATGAATTAACGGGATATCATATTCCGCTAATGTTCACGGTAGTATATCATGTCATTGTGTTGTGTTGTTTGGTCGAGCCCAATTCACATGTACCCCATGTGAGACCACTACCTGTTTCATTCTGTGTCACTGACCTGTTGTGATGAGTAGTCTGCCACCGGATGACAAGTCCAAAGACAGCTGGATATAGGAAGACTGGCTGTGAAAGCGAGGTATAGGAAGCCCTGAGTCTGGGTGCCTTGTCGCAAGACTGTGGCCACAGTAGGACAGGCTAATCTAATTTGTACAAGCCCACGGTGAAGGGCTCTGCGGGTCGATACAAGTCGTCTTGTGGCTTTGTTGAGGGGGCAGACTAGCTAGGTGGTAGACAGTTGGAAACCCTGGGTTCCAGGCTTCCATTGTAGACGGTGATGCCGGATTTTTTTTTTTAAATCATAGGAATTGACTTTCGGTAATCACAATATGCGGTCTTCCACACCCCCACACCCAACTAAACCATTTAACCTGTCGCTGCAACACAACACAGCGCGGCGCTTTAAAAGTCGACATCATTATCACCATCATCATCATTATCGTCGCGTTAAAACCTTGATCATTCTGTCAAAAGGGTAGATAAGCGGTTTAAATGAGCACGCGTACATCAAGGTCTTTGGGGGGAAGGGGAAGGGGGTAGTGAGAGGTAGGGTTGGATGGGATGATTATCAGTTGTTCACGGCGCTTGACGTCGCCAAAGGCTGGAGGTAGATCGTGACATCAGCCCTGCCAGCGCCTTGACCTGATGCGCTAAATAACAATTAATGCCTATTGTCGCTGCTTTCTTCATTCTTTACTCCCAACTTCTTTCTTTTTTCATTATTTCTGTATTCGCCAAGTCCTACCTTTTGTGAATAAAACCGACGAGTGTTCTTTTATTAATTCCCACCCACCCCCTCTCCCCCCGTCTCTCTCTCTCTCTCTCTCTCTCACTCTCTTGTTCTTGTTGTCCTCATCGTTGTTTTGTATGGAGCAAGCAAGACTACACTATTAGCGCCGTTGTACCTATTTGTTTTGCTCTCCATGTCTCATTGCTTTTTTTGTTCGTCAAGTCGCGTTCTTTTATGGGAACAAGGGAATCTCCACGACCAGTGAGTGTCCTTGTACTATTGCGCCCCCCTCTCCCTTCCCACCAATCTTTTGCTTTCTTTATTGATCAAGTAGCCTTTTGTTGTGTAGACCAGGGTAGAGTACAGGCCTAGCGTGCTAGTTCCAAAGTTTCTTTTGGTGTCCGGGAAGTGTTCATTACCACCCAGCAAGTATTTACTTTTCACTGTCACGCCCTCGCCATTACTAACAAAGCTATGCAGTCTGCCTCTCCCCAAGACAAAATCTCTGTCGCTTTGTCTATCTCAGTCTCTCTCTTTCTCTCTCAAACTTGACTCCTCCCCTCTCTTCGTCTGCCGGTGTCGATTTTTCTACGGTAGCAATAACCGATGAGGAATCAAGAGGTTAAGAAAAAACTGTACATGTATCACGTGCGTGTATAAACAAAAAGGTTGATGACCAAATGCTTATAGATTGCCAATAGTCCCTTTTCTCCCAAGTATTAGAAGATCTCAAGACTTCCACATAATTCAATATCATTTATCATGTAAGTCCAAATATTCGATGCCCATTGAGAACGGAAATTGAATAACTGTGGACCCCCAACACCCTTCCTTCGCTTGTTTTCGGGTACTTGCACTGTAAATCAGCACTTAGTTTTGTGGTTCAACTCACTTTCAGCCCCAGAGTAAGTATAAATCTACGTCAAATGTAAATAGGAACATTATCTAGGTTAGATCGTAGGAACATTATCTAGGTTAGATCGTAGGAACATTATCTAGGTTAGATCGTAGGAACATTATCTAGGTTAGTGGCCTGCTTCCCGTGCCATTATATTTACTCTATCGCAAAGTTCAAGCACATTGGAGTCTTTGTTTTGTTCAATATTTCAAAACGACTGAAGCGATTTTGTTGGTTTTGGGGAATGCAGGTATGGGCCATCCCATATAACTAGCAAACAGGTGGTAGGTCTTGAATGTCACTTTTTTGTTCTAAACACACTTTTTACATTATCTCAAGAATAACTGGGAAAAAAAATCATTTTTATTTAAATACTGCTAAACATGTTAGATCTTTTGTATTTGTACTTTCTCAAAGGTCAAGGCCATTGCTCTTCACAAAGTTCTAAACGCGCAATGCGCTGTATCTAAATGCTGTCTGAGCCAATTTTAGTATTTTATTTTCTTGCAGATAGTTCAGATGGTGGCTTAGCATTCTATGTTTTCTGTTGCTTCGTTAGGATAAACCCCAGACAACTTAGCATTTTATGTTTTCTGTTGCTTCGTTAGGATAAAGCCTAAACTACTTAGCATTCTGTTTTCTGTTGCTTCTTTAGGATAAAGCCCAGACACATTAGCATTCTGTTTTCCGTTGCTTCTTTAGGATAAAGCCCAGACAACTTAGCATTCTGTTTTCTGTTGCTTCGTTAGAATAATGCCAAAACAACTTAGCATTCTGTTTTCTGTTGTTTCTTTAGGATAAAGCCCAGACAACTTAGCATTCTGTTTTCTGTTGCTTCGTTAGGATAAAGCCCAGACAACTTAGCATTGTGTTTTCTGTTGCTTCGTTAGGATAAAGCCCAGACAACTTAGCATTCTGTTTTCTGTTGCTTCGTTAGGATAAAGCCCAGACAACTTAGCATTGTGTTTTCTGTTGCTTCTTTAGGTTAAAGCCCAGACAACTTAGCATTCTATGTTTTCCTGTTGCTTCTTTAGGTTAAAGCCCAGACAACTTAGCATTCTGTTTTCCTTTTGCTTCGTTAGGATAAAGCCCAGACAACTTAGCATTCTGTTTTCCTTTTGCTTCGTTAGGATAAAGCCCAGACAACTTAGCATTCTGTTTTCCTTTTGCTTCGTTAGGATAAAGCCCAGACAACTTAGCATTCTGTTTTCCTTTTGCTTCGTTAGGATAAAGCCCAGACAACTTAGCATTCTGTTTTCCTTTTGCTTCGTTAGGATAAACCCCAGACAACTTAGCATTCTGTTTTCCTTTTGCTTCGTTAGGATAAAGCCCAGACAACACCACCGCCACAAAACCAAACAAAATAATGTGTCTGGAAGTACATTTGAATGGCTTGCCATCTTGTTAAATTTCCATTACTAAAAACATAAACTACATGACCTATGTCATAGTCCTACGTATCAATAAAAAAATTAAAACACGAAAGAAAAAAAGGTGTTCCCAGGCTGGCCTGCGATTTTTGCCTTACAGCAGATTGCGATCGATCCCTAGCACGAGAATTGTCCGCTGGAAAGGTCTTGGCTGTCCATAAACTTAATTTGCGCTGGCTTTAACTTGCCAAGAACGGAATGGCGGCATCGCCATGCCCCATTATGACGTCATTCCAGTTCCTTCTATCTTACTCTTTCGTGCAATGGGGTCTTAGAAGTTGGAACTTACAATTGTCAGCATTTTATATTCCTTCCGCTTTCAACATCAAAGATAAAATGCTTGCCTGCAGTTGCATTTATTAATGTTGACTTACCAGCCCCGGAATACGAACACTGCCATTCTCTATAGTAATGTCATTCCATGTTTTCCTTTCCTCCTCTTTTACAACGTAAGCTTACAAGTTTAACAGTGTGTCTTTTCTGTACAGACTGTTCCTTGAATCACATAATCCAACGTGCTAGGAAACTATGCGCAGCGCTGACATTTCAGTTAATCTTATTCCTTGCGTGCACCAAAGATGGAAAGTCAACAACTATGCTTAGATTACAATTTTTACTTGTATGCACGTTATATGTTGAAATGGAATGTATAATATGACGTTAACCACGTGTTTGTTTTTTTGTGGTTTTTTTTTCACCTCGAGTACAGTAAAATACATACACGGAGGTCTAGTCTGTGCACGCATCCATTCCATAGCACGAACTTTCAACAATTTGAAGCTCATGTCCACGATATAAAAATGAGAAAAGAAAAGAAAACATCCTGCGAGCACTACGTCCTGTGCACCGTCGTCATGGGGACAGAGGAAGAAAAGGCTGAACTGTGGCCGCCGTGCTTTCGCTATGAAAACAATCCCAATGTCACCTGCATGGGTGACGAGTATCATCCAACAATGTTCTACGTCCGTCTGTCTGTATTTCACACATCCAAGAGCAAGATGTAATAAAGCACACCTAGTGCTTACTCTTTTACCCTTGTTAAATACAATTGTTATCTGATCTAATCTTATCATATCTTTTGCACTGAGGTTATCTGAAACATTTTTTCACGTTCTTCGATTGCTTCCCTTCCTCGTTGTGTTTGGTTTGTCTAAAAAACAGTCATTTGAAACATTTTCCCTACAGCAAAACCAGTGTATCACGAAGTCAGTACGAGTTTAATTTAAAATAAGAACTTTAAATATGACGCCGAGTTTAATCTCAAATAACATACTGTTGGGGCAAACGAAATATAAAACTGAATTTAATGTTGCAATTAAAAAACAGTTAATTAGAAAGTTTGAAATGCAAAGACTGTCATGTCTAATAGGTTTATTGACTTTACTTAATTTCTTAAAAATCAATCCGTGCTTTTCTCAGACTGTCCCAGTTACACAATTTGATACAGTATCCGAAAACAGGGTAATATTAATAGCTGATTGTTTCTACTGCCTGTCTCTCTCGGTGGCAGATTGGAAGATTAAACTGTGTATTATTCAATACACTAATCCACAAGTATATCTAATCTTAATCCATAATACTCTGTATCGGTATTTCTACCTCTACCCCTCTCTCTATCCCCCCTCTCTCTTTTTCTATGTCAAATGTGGCAGGTTTAAATGATTGTATAATTGTATTATGTTTGCAAGGACGCCTGGAACTAGGACTAATTGCAAGAATAAGCTGTAAGCTTAACATTATTATCTGTGTAACATGTTGTCATTGTAATAAACGTTTAAAGCATAAAAGTCTACCTTCGTTTGCAAAGCTTTGTAATGTTTCCTATAGCATCGCATTGTATTGTGTTATACAAGTAACACCAAAAGGATATAATACAATGCTAATAATTATAATAGGAAAATATAACTTTTATATTTTTTTTAAAAGTTTCAGACGAAATGGGTTTTAATGTTCGGAAAGTATCCACCCTCCCCTCCCAAAAAAAAAGGATTTTGATTATATATATAATATATGAAGCCGACATCTAAACAGTATTATAAAGACGTAAAAAGATAACTTCACCAAGCTCTTTTTTCTCTGTTTTCGATTTGCTTCTATTCTTGTTCAAAACCTTTTAGCCTAAGCCCGGAAACATTATTATATACATCATTTCTGGTAGGTTTAATGTGCCATTTTTATTCTTTATTATCAGGCTCAGTCTCATTTGCTGCCAGTTTCATATCTCGTTTTTTTTCAATCGAGAGGTTTACTTAGATATTTAACGCCATACTAAGACGTCCTACTTATATCTACAAGACCATTTTTTTAATTTCAAAATGTTCTTTGTTTTCTTGCTTTGTTGCAGAAAGGAAGCGTATATTGGAATCTCAGCGTTTAGCATCAACATATAGCCGCACAGTATTTTTCTCCTGAGGAAAAATCGTGATTAGGATGTTATCAAACTGCACGATGGGGCCACAACGACCCTTTCTGACAAGGGTCATAGAAGAACAGGCTGGGAAAATGGCGGACACGATGTCTGCCGGTGTCCAGTCTATTTCTCGCCTGGCTACCTCCCCCAATCAACGTCATATCCGGGCAAACAACCCTAGTAAGGGGCCACTACTCTGGTGTCAATCCTATTCCACGGGAGGTGACTCTTAGAGTATTGGGTTCTGGTACCAAACGACAGCAGGGCTTGTAGAGAACTTGAATAGAACTGGTAAGACACAAACTTTACTCGCGCGCGAAGATCGAACGAGTGCGTCGCAAACACACACACACACACACACCCTTCGTTGGTTGAGTTGTGGTAAAGTAGGAAACTTCTGGGCAACTATTATTCACAACCAATAACAAAGTTTTGGATGCTACGCTTTCATCAGTCGTTATGGATGAACGTACGTGTATGTCTGCAGGGATGGGTGGATGTGTGATCGGGCACACATTACATCAGCTCAGCTCGAGGCAGGCAACGCCATCTAAACTTATTACAGAGAGAATAAATGAACAGATTTCCCGCAAATTCTCGCTAGCTTTTAAAGTAGGATCAAATGTCACAGACGTGAGATAACACTCTTCAATACGCCAGAAGATGAAAAGAAAACGATAATAACGAGATAAGACAACTAAATCGTGCAGACGAAAGGCATGACACGATGTTTTTAAAGTGAGCTTCGCCTTCATAGTCAAGAAACGTATAATCATTGGCGGACAAGCGAAACGTTTTGTTCCTAAGCCGTGTAGTTGTTAGGGGCGTGACAGGCCGCTTTGGGCGGTTTGAGTTACATCCCATGTTCAGCTAGCGCAGTAACGCTGGGAATGATGAAGACCAGATACAAATACACTGATTCATTTAATGAATGAATGATGGATGTGCTGACCAGCAGACAAATACACTGATTAATGATGCAGGTTCAATATCATATTACCAGAAGTAAATGAATTTAGCATTGATGTGCTAATCTTACAATCTAATCATAGACAACCAAACAAATACGACGAACGACGAAATATCAACAGATGAACAGACAGATGGACAAACACACAGACAGGCAGGTCGACAGGCAGACAGAAAAACAAATAAATGTAAATACCTGCAGGACAGGAGTCGACCTCCGTCCGCGAACAATCCGAAAAGGCGTCAGCAGCCATCACCTGTAACAGAAAAGCGGTTAAAAGTGTAACAGACGGTACTTGTTGGTAGTCAGTACAACAAACTCATCACAACTTCAACACACTGACACACACTGATTTAATCAATAAAGCAAGACAAATATTAAATTTATTGAAAATAATAAATGTACAAGCTTGGAGTCAGGATACGAAGACTTTATTACATCTAGCAACTTCTCTAAATCGATCGAAATTTATATATGGACAAGAGGTGTATTTTTCAGCGCCAAAATCACTCTTAAATAAATTGCAGAGTATAGATAGTAAAGCAATAAATTTGGCTCTTGGCATACCAGTGCATACGAATACGCAACGTTGTTATAATGAAGCAGGCACACTTTCTTTATCAGATCAACGTAAATTAGCTGCTTCAAACTAATTATGTTCTTAGAAGTTTATGTATTGACAATTCTGAAACAGATGAAATGTTATTATCTTCGAAAAACGAATTCCCCAAAAGATCAAAATATATTCCATACATTAAGACTATTCATGATTATACAGAAGCATTGATGATAAATTGTGGTACAGAGGAACCTCCGGTATCCGGCTCTCTGGTATACGACTCCCTCCGTTATGTGACCTGAAAACTTCTGACGGATTCACTTCCAATAACAAATGACCTATGGTATGCGACAACCTCGTTTATGCGACCAGCGACCGTGTCTTAAGCCCTTTATACGACCGTCTTAGGGCAATTTAAAAGAGATATCAGTTAATTTGCTGTCTGTACCTTTCGTTTTTTCTCTCATGTTAGTGTACGCCTGCTGTTGTCTGCTATTTCCGGTTCGCAAATAAGGGACATTACTCGCCTACACTGGCTGTCAAAATGGCGTCGAGCAAGAGGAACGTTTTGAGTTTGGCAGAGAGAATGAAAGTGATTGAAAGAAGTGGAAATGGGGAGAGTAACAGTACGATGTAACCTAAAAATTAGCTGATAATGAATTGATGCTGACAATCTCATCTAGTATATCGTGTACACAGATGGAAAAAGTGTTATAATTATGTTATTCGATGTATTTTTGATGTTCAGATGATGGTGCTTCAATGTTAGGTTCCATTGTTTAATCAGTAAAAGTTCTTATGGGTTTGTTGTTGCTGCTTTATTCTTTTTCTTCAATTTTGTTTCCTTTTTATCATTATTACTTGATTTATTTATTAGTATTTTCTTTTTCCACATATCATTTATATTATTTTGTTTCTTTGTTTTATAGTCTAAAATAACATAATTTGTGAACAGACTTTAAATAAATTGATTGAACACGCTGACTGTACTTGTTGGTAGTCAGTACAATAAAACTTATCACAACTTCTATACACTGACTGTATTTGTTGGTAGTCAGTACAACAAAGTCATCACAACTTCCGCACACTGACTGTACTTGTTGGTAGTCAGTACAACAAACTCATCACAACTTCACACACTGACAATCTGTGCAACGCAGAAAAAGAAACTGACGACACGCGCTCCGCTAACACCATTGTAAGTTATCTTTCATTTTACCTTGCATGATTTGATTTAAGTTATCTATCACAGCCGCCCACAACTGCAGTACGCAGTCGTACATTTTCATTTAAACCTGGCACCCGACAGCAGGTGATAACAAGCAGACTATAAACCTGGACATCCATCTTTATTACCTCTATCTCCAACGTGCCCAAAAATGTTTCCCACCTCTAAACATCTGAAGCAGTGTAGATTTATCGGTTCTGAACTGAACTCAAAGGTGCTGTAAAGGATGAAGAAAGAGACGGTATGGTGCGTGTGGGTCTTAACAATTACTGAAAAACAATCAAAGACAAACCATGTAATGTTGGGGGGTGGATGGAAAGGGGAGAGGAATAGGAAGAAAGGAGGGAGGGAAATAAAGAGAAAGAGAGAAAAAAAAAGAGAGAGAGAGAAGAAACGATCAGCTGGTACAGAAATAACTTCAATAAGAGATAACAAACTGAAAGAGGACAAGAGAGAAGGAAGTTAATAAAACTGATGGGTTTTTAAAAAAAAACATTCACAAGGCATATGGAAATGGATGTGATTGATGGTGTACCAATTAAAACAGATCTGAAAATATACTCCCGAAGTGTGTGTGTGTGTGTGTGTATTTGTTTGTGTTTGTGTATGTATGTGTGTTTGTGTGTGCGTACCTGCTTTTTGACACCGAAGATTATTTCTTTCGCAGCATTTTTAAAACTAACAAATTGTACTTAACAAACCGGCAAGTCTAGTATCAGCTTGGCGTTTCAGCCTGTTGAGTATTATTTTCAGGAGGATCTTGCTGGGATGGCTGATAAGGCCGAGGCTGATGGTGCGGTAATTTTCACACTCTGAAGGTTACCCTTTTTGAAAAAGAGTGATGACATGCGACTGGGTCCATGGCGTAGGCCAATTCCCACTCTGTGGACCAAGAATCCAACGTGCTTGTCATATCTCCTGCTAAAATAAAGCTTGTGGCCTTTGTCAGTCGTTGTTTTGCCTAGGCCTTTCCAGCGCAGTTCGCTGATACCTAAAATGTTCCATAGATAATGGTCCAGCTCGTGGGCCAGTTCCGCTAATTTTCCCTCCGCAGTTAGATTCCTATCATTCCAGGTTTCTATGACGATGTTGTCTCTTGTGCTGATCTTGCTAAGTTGTCCATCAATAGGACACTTATCACCTCCGTCCTGATGGGCAACGGAAGCCGCGGTCCTTGGTGACCCGGGCGACGACCGATCCGGTCTCGAGTGAGTGGTTCTTTTCATCATACAAGGCAATACTTGGGCATCATACTTGGGCAAGAAAGACCTGGCAGGGCCCAATCCTCTCCAGGCTGTTGCCCACAGCCGATGTCCACGAATACAGTGTGGCTCGCCTTGGCCCTGATGAGCACGTGGTCGTTTAACCTGTAGTCCGGTGACTTCTGTGTAGAAGACTTTCGCCCAGTGATCCCGTGCTGAAATCACCTCTTTTAGTCGCCTCTTACAACACGCCGGAAAACGTTGGGTCTATTCTATTCAGTGCCCGAACCCACAAGGCTATTAAATGTTTAATAATATTCCAAAATAAAATGAATATGGCATGCTAAATGGCAAACCGGTGACTATGAAAAAAGAAGAAAATAGAGTTACAGTTAGCCTACTGAGCAGGGCAGAGAGGAACAAAAAACTTGAACAGCTGTATGGAATGGAAACAAAGACCAAAATGATCACCAAAAACACCAATGACATCAACACAAACATCAAATCCAAGGCCAATCCCTCAACACAGTGCATAGCTTCAAATATTTAGGAGCTATTGTATCAGACAATAGGCCCCGCCCGGAAGTCCTCTAGCGCAAACAACTGCTGCCCTGACAAGGTTGAAGTCCATTTGGAAAGACAGGACCATCGGTCTGCATTCCAAGGTAAGGTTGCTGCGCTCCCTTGTCATCTTCATCTTCCTATACGCTTGCGAAACATGGACCCTCACAGCAGATCTACAAAGAAAGAATACAAAGCATGGAGATGAAGTGCTACAGAAGACTTCTGACCATTTCCTATACCCAGCACATCACCAACGACGAAGTCAGACAGACCATCACACAAGCCATTGGACAACACGATGACATGCTCACAGTGGTGAAGAAACGGAAACTCCGATGGTATGGCCACGTCACCAGATCATCAAGCCTTGCCACGATTATTCTGCAAGGCACGTTGCAAGGAGGCAGAAAAACAGGGAGACAGAAAAAGAGGTGGGAGGACAAAATTCTAGACTGGACTGGCTTAACACTGAGCGAAGCCATGAGGGTTGCTGAGGACAGAGAAAGATGGAGTACGCTGGTTAAATGATCATCTGTGGTGCCCCAACGACCTTCGAGTTACGGGATAGGATAGGACAGGAAGTCTAGGATAGTAGAGGAGTGAGGGAGGTGGGGAGAAAAGCCAGAAGTAGAACAGGTAACAAGACCACATCAAAGAATTCAAAGATCACACAGTTTGAGAAAGATAGGCGCAATGCATGTGTGACACAAAGGGAAGAAAAAGATGGAATAGAAGAATGAGGAAAGAAAAAAAAATAAGAAAGACGCTGAGAAGTCAAACACACATTTTTATATTTCAGTAACTTCATTACAACCAAAACGTTAGTTACGAAAAAAAAAAATTAAAATACACTTAGTAATGAACTTGGCACCTATTTGTCAATGACGGCAGTCTACACTGATCTTCTCCTCTTCCATACGGTACACCCGTCTACAGCCGATGATGACACTGGTTGATAGGTATCGAGCCAGACTTTTACTGGGCCGTCGTGATAGTCCAACGAGCTGTAGTCCAGACACAAACATCTTGTGCACTAGCCCTGTACAGTCAATCACCAACACTAGCAGTTTTGTTCCCAATCCTGCATCGTTTACAGTCTTGTGCACAGGCATGCACTTCCTACATTTCTGTTCATAGAAGATGTTTATGAGAATCATACGGAGTGGCCACTTTCACAATAAATGCTAGGCTATTAAACATGATCCACAGTACAAATGTCAGGTTTGTTGCTGGCTAGACTGTCACCAGTAAAGTCCTGACACTGCACACGTTTGTCACAGACCATACTACAGTAACCCGTGACTATAGCCTTCTCCACCTCCTTCAACACCAAATCAACTCCCCTGTCTACAATCTTTTTTACAGAGAGAGAGAGAGAGAGAGAGAGAGAGAGAGAGAGAGAGAGAGAGAGAGAGAGAGAGAGAGAGAGAGAGAGAGAGAGAGAGAGAGAGAGAGAGAGAGACAGAGAGAGATACAGAGACAGAGAGAGAGAACAGTGAAATCTGATCAAAAACATTGTCCGAAGGGTAGGGTATAATTGAAGGAAGAAACACGCTCTTCAAAAGAGTACCTGAGTAGACCACGTCAGCCGTCTGCCTTCAGCTGTTTGTTGACGAGGGCACGAACTTCAAACACATCTAATTGCAACCGATAGTAAATCAGGTTACACCTAAACAAATTATCGTCATGATCCTCAATCATCAGCCTCACCCTCCTTTTCCTCATCCCGATCATTCCCATCATCATCATTAGCAGCAGCAGCAGCAATGCGTAACATATACATCTTTACAAAATGATTCATTGCCATAATAAAGCTATACAGAAAACTATCTTGATTCATGCCATTATAAAGTTATACAGAAATCTATCTCGATTCATTGCCATAATATACAGATATCAATCTGATCATTGCGAGACCTACAGAGCATGAGTGCCAGTCACATCATAAATCAGGCAGGTCTTGCTTGGCAAATGGCGTGTCAAAATGGTCTCTGTGTCAAAACGGAGCAGAGCTAAAGCCACTTAACTGCACATCAGTTGTGGAACAACATTCTAGTTATAGCCAGTCGCTACATCCCTATAACCAATCGCTTAGTGGCTTATTGGCAGAAGAACTAAGGCAATGGAATGATAATGACATTTCGAATCATCCACAAAAATAAGACGGCTCCCCTATGCAAATGTGATCCCAAGATTGACAGGAGGGAGGGCGATTACCGAACAGGGTTATTGAGATAGGAGGAGAAGGCGAAGGAAGAAGAAGCAGAAGAATGTGGAGGAAGAAAACAAAAAGAAAATACATAATGAGGTCGCAGATAGAAGACATCATCAACATCCCCATCAGACCGTGGCGTGACAAAACCGTAGTTTATATAGCAAATGATGGAGACTGTAGTTTACGCCCTAAGAGCAGAGTGTGGTCTGTATGACCTATGTTTGTGTACCACACCGACTGGCTAAAACGACAATAACAGTATTATAAGTCATAATGGGGTAACACAAACTATTCACGCCCCCTATATGCTCAGGTGTCGGGGGACACTAATCTACCCAACAACAACAACAAACTATTCCTACATCGCAAACAATGAATCAGCGTATGTGCAAAGCAGGGAAGTAAGCCTGAAGGGGAAAAATGGACATCGGTTGGCTTGGTAGCGCACAGCTGATATAGAGTGCCGTTTTTCTAGGCCCAAGGTCGCGGGTTCCAGCTCTGCATGGAACGAACTTACGAGACTTAGGTACCAGACTTTTCCATCTCTGCATGGAACGAGCTTACGTGACTTAGGTTCCAGACTTTTCCAGCTCTGCATGGAACGAACTTACGTGACTTAGATACCAGACTTTTCCAGCTCTGCATGGAACGAACTTACGTGACTTAGCTACCAGAATTTTCCAGCTCTGCATGGAACGAACTTACGTGACTTAGATATCAGACTTTTCCAGCTCTGCATGGAACGAACTTACGTGACTTAGCTACCAGAATTTTCCAGCTCTGCATGGAACGAACTTACGTGACTTAGATATCAGACTTTTCCAGCTCTGCATGGAACGAACTTACGTGACTTAGATACCAGACTTTTCCAGCTCTGCATGGAACGAACTTACGTGACTTAGGTACCAGAATTTTCCAGGACAACGAGGGTTTCTCCCTCCCTTCAATAATGGTTTTGGTTGCACAGGCTATCAAAAATTTCCGAACTAAAATTCCATTTTGATTTCCGTCTTCTAATAGAGGTTGGCCTTTACACCACATGTTTGTTGGAGTGATCAATATGTTTGGTGGTGTATCTATGGTGGTGTATCTATGGTGGTGTATCTAGGAGTGCCTGGAACATGTCAGCCAATAGGTTGGTTACAGATCGAATAAGGCGCGTATAGCATCCAATATTATTATTATTATTATTATTATTATTATTATTATTATTATTATTATTATTATTATTATTATTATTTGCTCGCAGTGGTGAAGAAACGGAAGCTCCGATGGTATGGACACGTCACCAGATCATCAGGCCTTGCAAAGACCATCCTGCAAGGCACAGTGCAAGGAGGTAGAAGAAGACTGACGTGACAAAAGACTATCCTCATATCGCAAAAAGAAGCAATCGGCAGCGTATGGATGGTTGTGTATATGTGTGTGTGTGGGGTGGCGAGGGTGGAGGGGTGGGTTGGTGCGTGTGCGTGTGTGGGGGGAGCAGGAAGACAAAAGTGACGGGAAAACGGGGCATTTTTCCTCTCACAGAGTAGGACTTCATGTTCGCTCTCGCGTAACAATCATTGAGAAAGTGCCAAGCTAAACAACAGCCTGTCTCTCTTTAACCTCCATCTCTCAGGATGGATAAACCACTGCCTGTGCCTCGCAAGATTTTGGTGGGAACATGTCTGTGTTCCATCAGCTCTGGCGTTATGTTTCCAAAGCTAAATGTTTCACCCCAAATCCGTGTTTCTCAGCTCTATGTTAACAATTTCGTGATACAATAGTTGTATGTCCCCACAGCTCCATGCTACACCGTATCTATAATACCTCTGTTCTATGTTCCCAAAGTTCTGATTGTTTCAACTCCTGTGTTCCCATAGTCCTGTGTTCTCCCAGGTCCATGTTCTGTGGGGACATAGAGCTAGGAAAACATAGAGCTCGAGAACATAAACTTACTCCCTGCCTCGCAACTGTTGTTTTAGCCCGTGCACTGCACAGCACTGTTGATACAGTCTGTGGGAGACAGCTGTTCCTCTTACTGCCCCCCTTATTGGCTCACATCTGGCATGATTTGCTTTCATAATTCTGCATTGGGAATTGGCCACTGATGGTAAGGTTAAAGGTTTCAATGCATGTAACCTGTCGGTCGTAGGGAGGCGACAGCCTAGTTAAGGGACCTCCCTTTTTTCAAAACCAACTTCGTGATGGGGAAACCTCTCTTTTCGCCTCTGTTGCCGTCTAGCCATAAAGCACTGTAAGTATGGAATTAAGTACGGAATTAAGGAATACAAGCCTATCAACAATTAGCGTTTGAGACGGGTGTTGGGTGGGTGGTAAAGGGTGGGTGATCTGTATAGGTTCACAGCCTTAACAATAACATACAATTCTTATTCCAACAAAGCAGTGAAATGCAATAACATTGACAATTCTAGAAGAAGGAAACACACACACAGACACAGACAAAAACAGACAGAGACAGAAACACAGACTGACTCTCTCTCTCACTCACTCACTTTAGCTCACTCACTTTCTAACTCTTTCTCTCGATAATTATTAAATTAAACAAACGTAAACTGTTTATGAACAGGCTTAGCTTAATTGTTTTTGTTTTTTTAATTTTTGTTAAAGCGTGCACGACGTTCTGACTCCTAACAGCTAGCGTCGCACAGTCGCAACCAGTTTGTTTGCTGGCCTGGCGTGGAGGGAGGAGAAAAAAGCTGTTTCAGGAAATGCGACTTGAAAGCCTCCAAAGTCGTGCCACATGCAATCACAGCAAAAAAACGTACAGCTCCAGGAAACCTGCTTTTGGCTGCGGAGAATGAAGCAAAATTGGACCTTTTTTCCCTTAAAGTTGAGAAAGTAGTCCTGTGCCCATTTTCCTCATTAATTATCAGTTAGGCTAAAAAATACAAAGGGCTAGTGCAGTCGTATTAAAACAAAGCAAATTGGATCTCTCTTCTTATACAGGGAAAACAAAACATTACAATTGTATTGATCTCACTGTTAGCAATGATAGTGGCAGCATTAGCACATAAAATATCACATGGCAAACACACAGGGAGCAATCACAACTACAAAATGTTGTTTGCAACTAGCTGTCAAGTAATGTTATTTCTTTCCAACATAGAGTTCTAAAGATATTAAACTCTTTTTGTAACCTCCGCAACCTTTACTTGAACCAAGCATGACGCGAACTTCCTTCTTGCAATCAATGTTACCCGACTCTCTCATGCAAACAACCCACGCTCTCTCTCTCTCTCTCTCTCTCTCTCTCTCTCTCTCTCTCTCTCTCTCTCTCTCTCTCTCTCTCTCTCTCTCTCTTTCTCTCTCTCTCTCTCTCTTTCTCTCTCTCTCTCTCTCTCTCTCTCTCTCTCTCTCTCTCTCTCTCCTTTTTTTTTAAACAAAGAGGACTAATTCAGTGGGATAAAAAAAAATACCATTAAAAAAACAAAAAAGAGGAAATACTCGTGAAAACGAAATCAACCCAACAAGAGCATACTTTTATCAAAAGAGTAAGTGTGGTCGAGTGGTCCATAGAGAACGCCATATAAGCGACCTGGGCGATGGGAGTTCAATAAACCTCTGAGTTGGCAAGCGATCCAAATGTGTTTTTAAAGCAAGCTGAAAGTCCTTACCCTCTCTTACAACATGAACCATTCCGATAAACCCTCGTTCTCTGAAAGCATTATTTTTCATGTTAATAATTTTCACACTGAATCTCTTCATGATCAAATCAAAATAGTCATGATTAATTCATTTTCTGAAGCATCGTGAAACGGAAAGGCACCTGTCTACAGGCCTCTAGGCATGCAAGCAACCTGATTACAAGACTGACACAAAACCTGACTGCAAGACTGACACAAAACCTGACTGCGAGACTGACACAAAACCTGACTGCAAGACAGACATAAAACCCGCAGGTCGGTGTTTGTTGGGTGGCTGTGGTTGGGGAGGAGGAGAGAAGGAGTCAATCATAGTGAATATAGTCGGGACCTATGCATGTGAGTAAAAAAAAAAGTCACTTATTTGAAGCCAACCTTCCAGTTTTTATTTCCACTGCAAGACAATCATTTCAGACATTAGACACGGATAGTAAGTTAAAGATCTTTTTGTCTCACGGCCCACTGAATTTCAAAAGATGTTGTCAGCCGCTATATTCAATTATTTACAGGCCATGGAAAACACAAAAAGACGTCAAACAATACATGCTAACCGCAGTACACTTTCATAGCGCACAACCCCACGCCAAAACAACATGCTCAGGGCAAGTCAACAATACCCACTCTCGCAGCATTTTCCGAACGACGTGACAAAAGTAAACGTATGCACCTCGGACCTACACGTACACTAGACATTACGCTCCTGCTATTTGGTGCCCACACGCGTGGCGAAGCACGCGCTGACGAATAATAATTGCCACGTGCATACAGCATGGTGGGAAATTCTGTCATGTTTACACTGTATCTGCTGATCGCTAGAGCGAGAGAGAGAGAGAGAGAGAGAGAGAGAGAGAGAGAGAGAGAGAGAGAGAGAGAGAGAGAGAGAGAGAGATTCCCTCCTGAACCACAAAATCATTACGCAGGAAAAACTGAGTGAGGAAACGCAATCCATGCCATGCATTATATAACCCAGCGATGAATCATGAAACTGATGAGAGTATAAACCAAGGTGTAGTCGCTGCACGCAAGCATTCCATCGCACAAAGTGTAAAAGATGACGCTTATGTCGTAGACGGGCGATGCCGGCCACACAAATACACGACATCCAGCACGCACTAGGTCCTTTCTCCCCGATGTCTGGTCACCCTGGTTTGTGCTCCTTTGTCAGGCGTCAGACTAGGCGCCCAAAGCCTGCAAGTGGGCGCCTCGGGCTGCTGGGGTTAGATACTGTATTAGCCAGCGCCTTGAGCAGCTCTTTAGCTGGAAAGGCGCTATTTAAGAACGATTAAATAAATAAATATTACGGAATAGATCATCCTCCCAACTTCGTTCCAAAACGATACCATCCCAAACCCCATTGTGAACTGAAACATTATTGCCCCATCCCCATCTGAAAAGACCATCCTCAACGTCATCTGTACTGAGAAGACACTCCTCAACCCCCATTCAACAAACGCGAAAGGTCATCCCCAGCACCATTTTGTACCCCCAAAGTACCAGCCCCTCCAACACATCGTGCACTGAAAAGGTCAACCTCTATCTATTCTGTACAAAAAACAAAAATATCATCTCCCCCACCTCCACTTTGCTCATATTGTTGTGCTGATAAGATCCCCCTTTTGTGACCAAAACATACACATCAGTACACACAACACGTGCTTCGCATCTCATCTCTTCCCACCATTCTGCATCGCTGCAGTCGTGAGGCCCCTGGCCTTCCATAGTTCACGCCACATTACAGACACGGACAGACTGATCCATCACAACACAAAGCAGTACTATGCTAAACTATATAGTATGTCTACCCCACTGTTCTATTATACCATAAAGCAGTACTGTGCTGAACTATACAGAATGTCTACCCCACTGTTTAACTATACTGCTATAATACAGTGGACAACCAACGATACGCATGTGAGGTATCTTTATGATATAGGCTACTTCTGCTTCGTCGCAATCGTAGAACCTATGGCCTGCCATAGTTTATGCCACATTAGACACCAGGACTGCAAGAGCATCATAATACAAAGTACTTCTATTGAAATTAATATAGATCCCCACCAACACAACGTACTACTATTCAAAATTATAAAATAAAACACGCGGGGATGATGTACAATGTATGCCTATGATCTGAACCAAACCTATGAGACTACATATACAAATGGAAAACTACAAACCAATCTATCTGGGCACAAGGCATTTGTGTTGTAAACAGTTTTTTCACATAAACTTTCCGGTTGTAGGGGAGGTGAAGGGGGGAAGAGAGAAGAAAAGAGAGAGGGGGAAGGAGTGAGGAGAGAAAGACTCCGGAGAGAAGAGGAGAGAAAGGAGAGAGAGAGAGAGAGAGAGAGAGAGAGAGAGAGAGAGAGAGAGAGAGAGAGAGAGAGAGAGAGAGAGAGAGAGAGGCCGAGAGAGAGAGAGAGGGCGAGAGAGAGAGAGGAGTTACACATTTATGATGACACTGCCCATATCCTTTTTTTCACATCCCAACGCTGTAGCTCAGGTGGTAGAGCGTTCGCTTGGCACACCGATGACCCAGGTTCGATCACTCTTTTCACTATTCCAGCTTCACTAGTTCTAAACAACACAGCCAAGTGTTCGTATACACAGCTAGCTGTTGAAGACCATCTCAGATTCATGAACTGTAAAGAACTCCGTCACGTGTTCCACGGTTAAGCCAGGCCTGATCAGTCCATAGAATGAAATTCGTGGTCGGATACAATAAAATATCTGAAGATTTGCTTGGAGGAAAACTAATATTGTCTCAAAAGATTCACAAGAAACTCCAGGCATCTAGGATCCCACCCTGAATTTCCTAAGACCGCAGACAGGTTTATGTAACTAAAGTCTTACTGCACTATTCACACTTTTCTGCTATCCTATGCCACAACGGGAATCCCCTCAATGAAACATACTTCCGGTTTCTTTCTCCGAGTGTTTTAGTGAGTTATTTCCAAATATTCAAGAATAATAACATGTGTCACTGGCCACCAGTATCGTACCCTCACACATATATATATATATATATTTTTTTTTGCTGCAGTTTATTATCCCTTTCTATCGCCAGTGGCGCGCCTAAACCCTACCTACCTAACATTATTTGTGAATTTTTGAAAAATATTCGGAAAAACAAAACGCCCAGATGCTGGCTCGAACACCTGTCAGGCGCCATTGGTTTCTGGCTTGTGGACAAGGCAAGTTAGTCCCGTCTTAGCCCACTTGACCACAACGCTCGCCTAACATAGTCAACTACTTCGTGTTTTGTGAAGGTTGCGACGGCGAAGCTATGGAAAACTACAAGAGTCTTCAGTTCCTGTTTCACTTTCTGTCGATGATCGACGCACCTCCGAAGTCGCCACAAATACAGGCCTCTACGATTGTTTTTTGCATCATTTCACTGAGCATGTACTTCCTCCACCGTTTTTATACTTATCCCACTCGTTTTCTGGCTCTAACAATCGTAGTTTTCGGCAATTTGCCATATTTAAAAGTCACGCATCAAGCTTTGATAAAAGCAAAACAAGCCAGACCGGAACTTGGTTTCATTCTAACCTCGTTTTAATTTATAATGGCGATACCCACGAGTTTTTAATGAGAGGTGCCGGAAAGTTGTGAATTGCTACCAAGACAGTTCCAGTCTGTTGAATGTTAATAGACATCATACAAACAGCTATTACTAATATGTATTATAGCAGCCATGATGATGATGATGATGTGACGACGACGACGACGATGATGATGATGATGATGATGATGATGATGATGATGATGCATGCCTTTTATGTACATCAGGTAGATACAAATTATTTTTGCTTGCAAGCACTATAGCCAAGCTTTCTGTAGGTTTATAGTGACTTGGCATATTCAGGCAAAGAAGAATTGCCAGACCTAATTATACATATGTTTGTGGGATCATAGAGTTAGTACCTCAGATACCAGTAAACATTAATTTCATGGTCTGTGACGAGCTTCCCAATACCACCAACCAACCAGGCGTAGTGGGAAAATGGTTTGGGGCTGACTGTTTATAATACCAAAAATAATGAACAAAGAAGGTCAACGTCTGCGCTACTGTACCACCGTGCTATGCACCCACTAAAATAAACTACACAATTTATAGTTCTTAAACAGTGCTAATGCAATACAATACAATACAATACAATACAATACAATACAATACAATACAATACAATACAATACAATACAATACAACTTTGTCTCCCATGGAGCAATTACAATGGCGGCAGCACATAAGTATCTTTGTCACGTCAGTTAGTGCTAATACCGAGCATCCATATTTCCACGACTGCCAAGACTACCGATATAATGAACATTACAGAGCTGTCTGTAGATTAATACTTTTCGGCACACACACATATCTCATTGCTGGCGACCTTGACACAACAATAATTGTCATCAAGCATCTTACTATGCAGAGGCTTTGCTATACTAGCAGATTGTGAATTGACCTTTCCAAATATATCAGTTATACTAGCAATACATAACGATCATCATCATCATCATCATCATCATCATCATCATCATCATCATCATCATCATCATCATCATCATCATCATCATCATCATCATCAACCATCCTCATCATCAATCCTCATCCTCATCATGTTGTTGTCCTTTTTCTTCTTCTGAGTTTTATCTGTCATTCTCCCTTTTTGTTGTGATAAACATTTGACAGGGACACGTTGTCACAAAGGCTGTTCATGGGGGTATAATCTGCGTACGATATAAAAATAAACGGTAGAATAACTTCTGAAGTGATTTCCGGAGTACAAACCCATACCCAAAATCAAGTCAAAACTTTTACCCCCAACAGAAACTTGTCCCAAAATCCAAAGATGAAATGGTGATTTACGACGAAGAAATGTAAATTTACAAAGGTGAAATATTTATTTTGGATACAATATTGAAAATACAAAAAGACAAACAACAATTCGAAACTCACTTTCCATAGAAATACAAATTAAAAAATCGCCTCTGACCTCCAAACGCCACAGATCAAACAATGCCCAAAAATAGAAAAATATTTGGGTTAAATCATTCCGTAGCAACCAGAAAGTGGTGTTTGTTTTTTTTTTTTTTGAGACGACATCAGACTGGACTTATTTTTAATTTCAGCAGTGTAATAGGAACCTCCTCCGTGCTTTGGGGCATGCAGTGTTGTGCTTTACTGTGCTGTGACATGCAAAGCAGCACCAGGATTGAGCTGCCCTCTAGACGTCAGATACCGAGTCTGTTACCAAATATTGCCGCCTGGCTTGATTGTGGGTTAATTTATGAATCCTTGGCAAGTCACATTTGGAGACTAGAGAGACCACAAAGAACTATGCTTTACAACAACCTCTCCACAGTTGGCGCGTGCCGGGGAAAATACCTAGCGCAGTGCTATGGTATGGTAGGTGGATTAACGTCCCCGGACACAATGCCAATAGGGGACAACTAGCGCAGTGAAAAACATTTTACCAATTTATAGTCCACACACACACACACACACACGCCCCCCCCCCCACCCCCCACACACACACGCGCAAGCGCGTGTACACACCCACACACACAAACACATTCTCTCTCTTTCTCTCTCCTCCCCCACCATGCCCGGCCCGCACACACATAGCGCAGATTTACGACTGTTGGCAATGCATTGTGGTTAGCTCCACTGCTTTGGCTCTGAAGTTAAAAATAGTGACGTTTCGTTCGCTCTTCTGGTTTTAAGCGAAGGAAATGGGTAATAGATCTTCCAAAGCTGCTCCAAAATTCTTTGATGATCTTCATATCATCCCTGCCTCCCCTCCATTGTTCCGCAGCAACACTAAATTGAAACAGTTTTGTTTATGACATCGTCAGACTATTCTAGAAAACCAAGCAACACGTTTGAAGACCATACAGTACATGACTGCATTTTGAGCATGTTTAAACACTGACACTATGCAGTGCTGTAGTATTTCTCCTGCTGTTGGAAATCAAGGCACTTGTTTTTCAGGAAACTCAGTCAAAAGATTCAACTTGCAGAGAACACAGCAAAATGGCTATCGGTGTGTCTATGACGATCGATAATGTTCCTAATATAATAAATATGATAGGGATCCAGTATTCTATATAGGAGATTTGAATTTAGATTTCAGACAAAAATCACCAAAACCTCTCTCTCCCCTCCCATACTCTCCATTGGGGTACTTAAACAATATTTTGGAAAATACCTCCACTGTTCCACAAGCTACAGAAAGTAGCATTTCACGAGTTGAAAATAAAAATGGCCTTTAAAACAGCCATGTGCAAGTTTTCACTTTCTCATAATTCTCTTCACCTCACACAGCTCACATTTAGCCCAAGGTGCGGTTCTCTCTGTGGACGCGTTTTGATCCCTACTAAATCTGTAAAACTAAGACAACAGAGCTAAGATTCTATTAACTTTACTTTAAAACACAATTCACAGATTTTTTTTA
Source organism: Oncomelania hupensis (assembly GCA_036898135.1). Classification (NCBI taxonomy): domain Eukaryota; kingdom Metazoa; phylum Mollusca; class Gastropoda; order Littorinimorpha; family Pomatiopsidae; genus Oncomelania; species Oncomelania hupensis. The sequence continues at coordinate 16,920,748 of CM072524.1, read as the reverse complement.
AATCAAGGTAAACGATATACGATTTTACTTCTCATGCACCACACACACATGCACACATAATGTATGCCAAATGCCAACAGTTACAAGCGGATGTATCCAACTCAACTTGGGGTAATTTAGCTTGAAACTTTCCATCAAAGTCTCCGACTTAACTGTTCCATAAAACAGGTAGCTTAAGGCACGGTATTGATATAAGCTACGTTTCTCACGCGCCGCACACTTAAAGAATGTTTGAGCAAAGCCAAGAGTGAAGAGATGGCACATCATTCTTAAAGCTATTAAGACCGACAGCTAATCTACAGCAATTCATCAACCTCTTCCCCAACATACACACGCCGTTTCTGTCTTCTTACAGCAATCAGCAATGAGATGTTATTGTGCAGACCTGCGCTGTGCAAGACATCATCATTATCAACACCTTCATTGTCGTCATCATTACCATCATCATCACCTTCTACAATTCACCAACTTGTTTATAATCATGAAAATTATTATCACCAATATCATCGTTCATCATATTTGTCATCGTCATGGTCATCATCATCTTCTACAACAATTTAACAACTGTTTTCCCAGCAGATTTAATAATACCAGGCGCGGCGCTTGCGATCCATGGTTAAGGTCTCGTACCATTTTCCTAACAAAACAGGGTTGTACGTTACATAAGCATAGAACAACAGCTCTTAAGGCACAAGCTCGTATACATATTAGGCAATGGTTATCGCTGCTAAAGTACCACAGACAGTGGTATTTACTATTACTACTCTTCTATCACCACTACTTCTACCATCATCACAAGCAACTAACGTAAAAAGCTAGAAGATCGTTCTTGCTTTGCACCACATGTTGAGTGATATATGTGATTTGTGTAAGCTAATGTGTGAGAGTGATCAGTCTACATTCTAAGATAATGCTGCTGCGCTCCCTTGTCATCTCCATCGTCCTATACGCTTGCATGGACCCTCACAGTAGACCTACAACGAAGAATACAAAGCATGGAGATGAGGTGCTACATGCATTTCATATACCCGACACGTCACTAACGACGAAGTCCAACAGACCATCACACAAGCTATTGGACAACTCGATGACATGCTCACAGTGGTGAAGAAACGGAAACTCCAATGGCACAAGAAGAGGGAGACAGAAGAAGAGGTGGGAGGACAACATTCGAGAATGGACTGGCTCGACACTGAAAGAAGCCATGAGGGTTGCTGAGGACAGAGAAAGGTGGAGTATGCTGGTTAAATGATCATCTGTGATGCCCCAACAACTTTCGAGTTACGGGATAGGATCGGATAGGATAGGATTAGTGTGGCGTGTATGTTGGTCTGTACCGCGCTCTGAGCCTGATTGCCGATTTGGGGAGAAGCGCGTTTATATAGCATCCATGGAGAAGAAGAAGAAGAAGAAGAAGAAGAAGAAGAAGAAGAAGAAGAAGAAGAAGAAGAAGAAGAAGAAGAAGAAGAACAACAACAACAACAACAACAACAACAACATTGCAATGGTCTTGCATGAACAGACGATATCTTTGTAGACTGCATAATAAAAAGAGAACACGTATAACGAGCATGCCTAGGCCGAGCACTGGGAGAGGTATGATGGGTAGACACGCGTATCTTGCGGGTCTGCAACAATAATAAGGAAATATAGTTGGGGGTGGGGGAAGAGAGAGGGAGAGAGACTAAAAGGAAAAGGGCATAGACGGGTAAGCAGGGTGCGTTATGAAGGGGGGTGGGGGGTGGGGGAGGGTGGTATAGAGGAAGGGGAGGGACAGTGGGTCGCTGATAGGATAGGGATTGTTACAGGGGGTGGAGGGTGGGGTGTGTGATGGTGAAGCAGGGGTATGGCGTGAAAACTGCGTTGTCAAAGACAGGTAAGGGTAATGGGAACGCACGAAAACACTAGCAGACAACGTTTATGTAGTCATGAAGTGCAAACTACTAGTACTTCGGGAACATCGCACTGTCGACAGCAAGCAGCAGCAACAACACTGACAGACACGTGCTGCTCATTCCGTATTACACAACATATATGCACTGTCACATCAACAAAATACATGAACAATACATTGTGAGGTGTAACATGGATGTGCGGGGTACGTTCTTGGTCTATGACAGTGTCGCTGTTGGAAAGTGTGTTATAAAAACACAGATAATGCAAACTAATCGTCAAAGAGCTTTTTTCCTTTATTTCTCTGTGAAATTATATCATCATCATCATCATCATCATCATCATCATCATCATCATCATCATCATCATCATCATCATCATCATCATCATCATGAGCGTTGATAAGCTTTACACTAACTTACAGGGTGGCAGATTTGATCTCATTATAGCAAAACAGGCATGACCACTCTAATGACGATGGTATTGATCAGGAAGCTGTAATAATAACGACGCCGATGATAACGACGACGACGGCAATGATGATGATGATGATGATGATGACGACGTTGATAATAACAATGATGATGACGACAATGACGAATACTGAAGCTTTTGTGAGACTCTTAACTCCATGAAAAATAACAAAGAGCGTACGTGCTGGAACAGACGGATGAATGAAAGGAACTGAGCACTAAATGCCAGCAATCCTTGCCAGCAATGGATAATAATCATGTACTGCAACAATGTTCCAATTTGACAAAAGCTCGTGCCCTGGAAGCCGAACAACCCAGAACGCCGCCACACATTTTCAAGGTGTTAGGATTAAGACGCTAAAGACAATTGCTCATAGTTAATTTTGCACATGAGCGTGTAACGATTGTGTTTACTTATCTCGATTTGTTTCCAAGGAGAAGCGGTGTACAACTATTTATTTGTTGTCAGCGTGTTGAGAGGTCGAGCTTGAAAGCAGTTGTTACGTCTTTTGCTGGCTAATGTTGGATAAATTATATAACGATGACTGCTTTCTTTGTGAGTGAACGCGCTGCGCGGATACGAACTTAACAGTTATACAGGTTCAAGCCTCGGGGATGAATCAGCATTTGGTGGATAAGACAAGAAAAGCAGCAAGTGGCAAGAACCTTCTGTTGTGCTGCACCACCACTCTGGAACTCTCTTCCTTTCTCTGTCAGACACAGCACCTCTCTCGCCTCTTTCAAACAACAGTTGAAAGCTTTCTTTTTCACACAATACTACACCAATACTGCCCAATGTCTTTTCTATTCCATTTCTGTACGCAATCCTTCCACACAAAGTTGTTATGATGGTTGAAAGTGTTTGTGGTATGTGCGTATATAGTGTGTATAGTATCTATGAATATTGTGTAAATAGTACATGTGGTTATTTTCGTTGATATGGTTAATTGTCTTATGTATATTTAATTGTGTTATTCTATATGTTCTATATGTTCTTTGCCCAGTTATTATTATTATTATTATTATTATTATTATTATTATTATTATTATTATTATAAGCGACACTATGACAATAAAACAGAAGTAACAGATTACAGGGTCAATAATGCATGCACAAATTTTGCTAAAACATTAATAGCTTGGCAATGATTCTAGAAGATGCGATACTGAACACTCAGTAGATGGATGCAGTGACGACTGACTAGAAAACTATTTTCTTAAAATGGATGGCTGCCTCAGGATATCTTGGAAACTCCCTCAAAAAGTTGAATAATGTCCAGCATTTGGCATTCGCTTTTGGAAAATGTTGCACCCTGCGCCGTTTGTTGTGCAATATGCATTACTGCTTGATGTTGCGGAACAGACGAGAGATTGAAGTCTGTTGCCTGCCTATGACATTTATTTATGGAAACGTCAGCACACGCACTCCCGCGAGTCTCCACGGGACACGCGCATGCTCCATCATACGTCATTTCCCGCTGCACCGGAAGACGACGAAGGTCTAAAGGGCGGTAACTGCAGATTCTGCCAATCTCTCAAGTGGCGCATTACCCACCGTCTTAGCGATCAGTCTGCCTTGCTTATCACCCTTCCAGACGGAATGAGTGAAAGAAAGCTCAATGCGAGATATCGCGGAAAATGCGCAAAATCCAAAACAATGACAGTGGTGATCAAAGCAAACACAGAAACACACACACATACTGAGAGAGAGAGAGAGAGAGCGAGAGAGAGAGAGAGAGAGAGAGAGAGAGAGAGAGAGAGAGAGAGAGACAGAGAGAGAGAGACAGAGAGAGAGACAGAGAGAGACAGAGAGAGAGACACAGACAGAGACAGAGAGAGAACACACGTGCATACACATACACACACAGACATTTAATTTTTACAGAATGACTATGCACTAGGCTTAGATGGATCCGAAGCTTGGGAGGGTCCAGAGCAAAGATTTACCAGCGGCAAGTAAATAGTGGAACAAATCAATCCAGAGCAATCAAATTCAAAGATCACAGCATCTATCAACAGAGGGTGCATGAGAACTTGAAAACAACTAACAGATTTAGTGTTGTTTCAATCTATAATTATATTCCCCACTATTTTCCTCTGACATAGAGCACTACATTATATTCCTTGAAGACCTTCAAAGTCTAAATGTCAAAATCGTGACAGAAGAGGGAAGAATTGTCATCGACTCAACCACACTGCTAGATCTTTATGACAGTATTGGGTTCAGAAAGAAGATGAAGCAGAAGAAGAAGAAGAAGAAGAAGAAGAAGAAGAAGAAGAAGAAGAAGAAGAAGAAGATGATGATGATGATGATGATGATGATGATGATGATGATGATGATAAAGAGGAGGAGGATGAAGAGGAGGATGACTTGCCACGCGCGCAATTTCTGCTAGCAGCATGCCCGGGGCGAATAATTAATTCTGTTGCATTTTTGCTTTTGGCCGAAAAGTGTGCAACTACAACAATACGACGACAGCATCAGCAGCATCAACAACAAAAAACCAATAAAGTCTTCTTGCATTCTCATTAAATGGATTGGCTGGCTAAAATCATTATTATGTCATATAACTATGCCAGTAAAATCATTATTATGTCATATAACTATGCCAGTAAAATCATTATTATGTCATATAATTTGCCAGTAAAATCATTATTATGTCAAGAACTTGCCAGTAAAATCATTATTATGTCATATAACTATGCCAGTAAAATCATTAAGTCATATATCTATGCCATTAAAATCATTATTATGTCATATAACTTGCCAGTAAAATCATTAATATGCCATATAAATATGTCATTATTATGTCATATAATTATGTCATTATTATGTCATATAACTATGCCAATATTATGTCATAACTGTGTCATGATTATGTCCTATAACTATGTCATGAGTATGTCATATAACTATGTCATGATTATGTCATTAGTGTTGCCATGATTATGTCATATAACTATCTCATGATTATGTCATATAACTATGTCAGGATTATGTTATATTGCTTTGCCATGATTATATCATATAACCATGTCATGATTATGTCATATAAGTATGTCGTTATTATGTCATATAAAAAAGGTAAAAAAGGTAAAGGTGGTCCCATAGCCTTGTGGCCGTAGGGGAGCGTGATGTTGGAGATCACACTTATCTTAGGCCAGCGTAATGAGGGTGTTGCCCATCTCTCTCCCTCGCTGCTTTACCCTTAAGGGAGTAGGTACTCAATCAAAGTTGAGTCAACTGGGGGAGTTGTTATTTTTCGCTTCACGTTTTGCGGTCACCCATCCAAGTGCTAACCGCAATGGACGGTGCTTAACTTGCGACACAGTAGCGAGTGCTCCAACCACTGCGCTATCCGACACCTCATTATTATGTCATATAACTTGCCAGTAAAATCATTAATATGCCATATAAATATGTCATTATTATGTCATATAATAATGTCATTATTATGTCATATAACTATGTTATGATTATGTCATATAACTATGTTATGATTATGTCATATAACTATTACTATGCCAGTAAACACGCACGTATTGCCACAGCTCAACTATCCAACGGTTCAGAACATTACGAAGATTACCAATGATAACGTATCATAAAAATCAATTGTCGGTGCGAAGGAGACCCAATTTGTCATTAAAACAGGTGCAAAGACAAGAATTAATGCGTCATTAACCTTAACGAATAATAATCCAACAACACGCTGGTTGAACACTATCAAACGTGTCAGTGAACAACCATCCTAACATAGCATAATGTTTATAGGCCAGCGCGAAGAAAACGTTTTTTATGTCGTCGTCATCCTATGTGAGGTTTTGCATAGTTCTGTAACACGCTTGAGTTTCAGAGTGTAGACCTACATAACGACCGCTGCCATGCTAACATAGCATAACGTTACTCTTTCGGATGAGAGTATAAACCGAGGTCTAGTCTGTGCACGCATGCATTTCATAGCACGGAGTTTAAAGATCCTGACGCTTATGTCTTGGACGGGCGGGTGCAGGCTACACAAATACACCCAGCAAGCACTAGGTCCCTTCTCCCCGTATCAGGACGCTATCCCCCTGGATTCCAAACTCTCTCCCCTGACTTTATCCACCCGAATTCTTCCAAACGGATTTGTCCCCCTTCACTCTTTCCCTTTAGGATCTTACTGTTAGATCAACGTGCAAAATTGCAATACTGTGGCCATTTTATCCAAGCTCGGCACGGGAACATTCACTCGCGCTAAATATAACCACCCCTTTACAAATTGGTGGCCCATTTGTATTCTACCACAAAGGTCAAGGTTACTGAAGTCATTTTGTTGCTAAACACGTTTTGCTAAATATCTCACAAACGGCTGAAGCGATTTGTAGTAATTGCATACGGTGCTTTCTTTAGACACTTTTAGATGTGTACGTATGTGTGTGAATGTACGTGTTTTAAAACAAAGAATTTGAATTAAAAGTTAGAATCTCACACGTGTGAGAATAAACATTTTACTCTTCCCACCCACCCACCCACACACCCACCCTACCCCCCTTACATAAAAAAGCACTAACAAAAAACGTAATATAAAATAGCGGGGGGAGAAAAATCGTAGAGGTTAAGGGAAGTGAGGGAGAGAATAAAATAACAGGAGGGGAAAGACGTAGGGGGAAAGAGTCTCAATGAGAAAACGTCCCAGGGGGGGAAAGTCCCGGTGGAAGAATTTGGGGAGGGGGGGATTAAGTCCGGGTGGAAAGTCCAGAGGGAAAGTGTCCTACAATCCTTCTCCCCCATAGCCGGTCGCCATGGAATGTCCTCCGAGTTTGATCCTGTATAGGCCACAGCTCCTGAGCTGCAAACGTTAGATCCTGTATAGGCCATAGCTCCTGAGCTGCAAACGTTAGATCCTGTATAGGCCATAGCTCCTGAGCTGCAAAAATTTGATCCTGTACGGGGTATAGCTCCTGAGCTGCAAAAATTTGATCCTGTATAGGCCATAGCTCCTGAGCTGCAAAAATTTGATCCTGTATAGGCCATAGCTCCTGAGCGGCAAAAATTTGATCCTGTATAGGCCATAGCTCCTGAGCTGCAAAGGTTTGATCCTGTATAGGCCATAGCTCCTGAGCTGCAAAAGTTTGATCCTGTATAGGCCATAGCTCCTGAGCTGCAAAGGTTTGATCCTGTATAGGCCATAGCTCTTGAGCTGCAAAAGTTTGATCCTGTATAGGCCATAGCTCCTGAGCTGCAAAAGTTTGATCCTGTATAGGCCATAGCTCCTGAGCTGCAAAAGTTTGATCCTGTATAGGCCATAGCTCCTGAGCTGCAAAAGTTTGATCTTGTATAGGCCATAGCTCCTGAGCTGCAAACGTTTGAGCCTGTATAGGCAATAGCTCCTGAGCTGCAAAAGCTTGATCCTGTATGGTCATAGCTCATGAGCTGCAAAAGTTTGAGCCTGTATAGCCCATAGCTCCTGAGCTGCAAAAGCTTGATCCTGTATAGGCCATAGCTCCTGAGCTGCAAAAGTTTGATCCTGTATAGGCCATAGCTCCTGAGCTGCAAACGTTTGATCCTGTATAGGCCATAGCTCTTGAGCTGCAAAAGTTTGAGCCTGTATAGGTCATAGCTCCTGAGCTGCAAAAGCTTGATCCTGTATGGCCATAGCTCCTGAGCTGCAAAAATTTTATCCTGTATAGGCCATAGCTCCTGAGCTGCAAAAGCGCTATATAAGAACGGTTATATAAATAAATAAAAAAATAAAAAAAATATTACCGCGGGAAGGAAACGCTTTCAGTCAATATTTTCATACTCCAAAGAAAGACAATATACGACTATACATTACATATAACATATTAAAGTACAATGTCATGATATTTGACTTAACAAATAGTTTCAAAAGGTCCGTAAAGATCGCAGCCAGGCAAAGGACCTCATTTCAGCGCGCTTTGTATCAATATCGGAGACAACGTGCGCCCGGCATAAACACAGTAATAGGCAGCATACCATTTCAGGACACAAAATCAATTGCAGGGTACAGGTGGGTAAACAATCAAGGAAAAGCTGTAAGGCAATGATCCTATAATGCAACCAATAACAAGGCAATGTAGCTTCGTCAGGATATAATGACACACGAGACCAACCCACCAACAAAGACAATATCATACAGTTAGGTGGGTACAGCTTACCCAACATCAATTATACTCTAGTTCTATTATACTGTTATCCAACAATGGGCTCTTGACTGTTACAGGGTCCCTATAATCCTATCCCCGCTCCGTTATAAAGTGGCTACTTCACTTTACCAGCTCAAGAGCTGCGCGCGCAAGGCGAACCCCGAAAAAGGATCGAAGGATCGAACTCTAACCGCCAGAGGCGCTAACTTGCTGCTTTCCACGCATCGTCTAACGTCCCAGACAACTGTACACAATCCTGGGCGATTGGGGTGGAATGTGGCGGGGGGGAGAGCGAGCGGGAGAAAGAGAGAGAGAGAGAGAGAGAGAGAGAGAGAGAGAGAGAGAGAGTGTGTGTGTGTACGCCTAAGTGCGTGCTTGCTATTGTATTTATGTAGCTGAAACTCACCCGTCCAAGTTATCAAGTTCCTGGGATGGGAAGGAAGCTTACGCGTGCACAGACTAGACCTCGGTTTATACTCTCATTGATGAGAGAAATATATACCATTACGCAAGGATATGAAGCCGCTACACAATGACATTATTATACCAAGATGTAGTGTAGGCCTTTACACAATCATTTTAGACAGTTGCGACCTCGGGCGACTTGTTCGATCCTGTTGATATGAGCCAGCGCTTTGAGCAGCTCTTGAGCTGGTAAGGCGCTCCATAACAGCAGTAAAAAGACGATGTAAACAATGCAACATCTAAATAACAAGGCTATAGACATTATTGTACAACTATTCTATTACACAACCATTCCAAAGACAATACATGCCAATCATTATGTCCATTTTCATACAAAAATGCGTTTGGAATTAAAATACACTTTTCACTGATCGAGCACTGAAGCGAGGAACGACGACAAATCTCGCCATCTTCAACGCTGTTCAAGTTCAAGTTACTTTATTACCCAATGAATTGAAACTACATAGGATTTTGTTTTGGTGATGCGGTAAAACATTCAGTCACTCTACAACAACACTGGACATTAAGACATTGAATGATCAAAGAGATAAACTTGTTTTAAGAAGTAAACCACGCACATCCCCCCTCCTCTCTTCCACACACACACACAACTGTGTAGAAACGCCGTTGTGATGACTTTCATGAAACTCTACATACGTTACTTTGACATTTTTACAAATTTGTCCATTTTTTAAGCTAACCCTAACCCTAACTCTAACCCAAACCCTAAGCCTAACACAGCCCTAACCCTAACGGAACACCGGTTTGACGTCAAAATAACGGGGTTCGTCAAAAGAAAGTACGTAGATGTTCACGTGTATGTGAGAATAAAGACGTTTCTACCTAGCCACACACACACACGCTACATGTAATTCTGATACAGAAGACATTGAAAAAATATGCAGCTTTGTTTATGATTGCTTCCAAATAAGAAACTCTGCTATTTAATTCATTATTATAAGATATGGGGTCCAACAAGATACTGTGATATTATTAATTGTTATTTATAAGATTGCGCCATATAACCTAAATGTGGAAATGGCAATAATGTTCTGTTCACACACCCACTTGTACCCAACTCTAAATGGGTATATAAATTGAGGCATAAACATCATATATTGTGCATTAAAACATCAAGAAATTGTGCAAAACTCATGCTCTTTTAATAGCTGAGGTCATTGGTACTGAGAGGACAACCTCGAGAAAGAAGCTGTATCTAAATTTGACTGTAGATTATAGTCACACGACACCGAAGCGTTTAGGCGACTACTGGTCACATTATTCTGACACCAGCGAACCAGTTGATGGTAAGGGGAAAATAATATGGTCACACGTTGGCCAATCCGGGATTTGAACCAGGTACCTTTCGGTTACTAGTAAGGCGCTCTACCAACTGAGCTACCCGGCCCCACCTAATGTGTCTAAACCGACTGGTTTTAACTTTTAATGCTATTAGCGTTTTCCTGACGGGAAGAATTGGAACAGGTGGTTGGCTGGATGAGATGGATCGCCAATGCTGTTGCTGGCCCTTCTAACCAAACGCTTGCTGTATCTAGAGTAACCAATGATTTTAGTCGCGCGTTTTACAATTCTTTCAAGATGAAACTTCTCGCCCGAAGTGGCGCCTCCAAACCAGACCGTGATGCCGAAGCACATGATACTCTCCTCAATGAAGGTGCGATAGAAAAAAACGTGCCAAAAATTTAAATGAGTCAACCTGTTCTACGCAATCACCATTGATTGTGGGAGGTGAAATTTTTGAGGAAGTCAACGACCATTTCTTTGTTTTAGAGACATTAAGCTCAAGTTGTTAACCGAGCCAGCCCCCGACCCGTGATCATATTATTTTCCCCTTTACCAACAACTGGCCCGCTGGTGTCAGTATAAATCGGTCCTAGTCACCTATATGCGAAAGTGTCGTGTGACTATAATCTACAAAACAACAGAACGCAATCTTGCGGATGATGAGGACTGAGGACAGTAATGAGGACTCGAGAGCATGATGTGGCTTTACCGACTCTCACCACCTGTGGTCAATCCAACAGAAAATCAAGGACCCAATGGCAAATAGAGGGATGGACGTTCAATGACGCCAGTTTATCAAAAGTTTATGAGGGATGTTGTATTACATTACATTACTTGATTATTGCTTTAGGTCCAGCGGACTCTTCCGAGCCAAATCAGGACCAGTATAGCCGAATCAAGGCCACAACTTCACTGAAAGACTCGCCCTTGATCAGCATAAAAGATCTGCCGAAACAACCCTCAACACTGAAAGCACTCCACCAGCCGGTCACTTTACAATAAAGACATCCCACGCAGGGGACGCTGAGGCTATACTCTAATTTATCGAACCCCCGTTTACAAAAACAAAATCGAATATAAACATCATTATAAAATATCAACAAAACAATACATCTAAAATGCCCACATTGCCAAAAATTAACATAATAGGAAGCCCCAGTGACCACCTGGCAGAAAGCGTCCAATATTCCCAAGCTGATCCAGCAGACCTCACACACAAATGAGGAGTTTTGTCCCGGAAGAGTTTTCAAGAAAAAAAAGGTAGGTGACTTGTCTAGCAAAGAAGAAGATAGTATAGTAGATTGATAAAACAGAGTAGGAATGAGAAAGAACAAAGGAGAAAGACAGCGACAGTGGGAATTTAAAGCACTAAATTTTCAGAAAGTGGGGATACTATTTATACTGACCCCCCCCCCCCTCCCCCTGCACTCCCACGGGGGATGTTGTGTTAAAAGCAGAAATAAAGCAGAAATAAAATCAATAAAGAGTACTCTAAACCCGACCTTTCACCATCCAGGAAACTGAGGTGAGGCGATTGTTCAGGAAGCAAAACACGAGGAAGGCGTCCGGACCTGATAAGGTGTCCATTTCTGTTGACGCTTGCTGCGCTGAATATGACTCAAGGCTTCTTCGAGATTACACGCCCGGTCGTGGATACGTATGTACATGTATTTCGGATCGAATATTTATTGTAGAACATGTCCCAGAAAAAAAAACAACATTAGTTTACACGATCGATACCCATCTAGGCATGAAGACGAGGAAACAAATGGCGTAGAAATGGAGAAATTTAAACTAAAATAATTATATATGAAAGAAACCTTCCAGCCCTCAGTACTTATATCAATGAATGTACAGAATAATACACGGCACAGGTAAACTATAATTACCTTATATACTTTCACTGATTCTGAATTCTTTCACTTTTATTTATGCTTTCTAACAATACAGAAATACTTCGCAATGACACTCAATAAGATAAGAATGTCCATCCATAACATGAATAGAGCAATATCATAGCAAAGAACGCTCTAACATGAATAGAGAAATATAGCAATGAACGTTCTAACATGAATAGAGAAATATCATCGCAATGAACGTTCTAACATGAATAGAGAAATACCATCGCAATAAACGTTCTAACATGAATAGAAAAATACCATCGCAATGAACGTTCTAACATGAATAGAGAAACATCATCGCAATGAACGTTCACTTCAACATAAAACCAATCTTGTTTTTTTTTTCTTTTCTGAAGTTCATTTAAATATTTTAACAATAAATAAATAAAAATAAACAAAAGAAAACAAAACAACAACAACAATAATCTCATAACGCAACCATAACATTCAATGGGTTCGCAGAATTTGTACAATTTGGCGTCTCTGTATAGTGTGGCTTGCTTCCTTTATTACCTTAAACGCTGGTTTGCTGTTTGGGATAACCCAACCCCGTAGTCCCATACACAAAGCACCCCCAAATTACACACAAGAGCACATGTGTCGTTAAAACTGTATTTCTAATAATTGTTTGTATCTCCTATCCTAAAGAAGAAGCACTTAAATCGCGTGAGCCTTCTTTTGGCACATCTCTGATCCTGAACTATTATTAAGACCACAGTTTCAAATCAAATGATAAAAAACGTTTGACTGAAGGACAATATTATTGTTGTTTAAATGTTACCCGATAAATCCCAACCTTTAACAAAGTTTTGATCACAGCATCTTAGCGTTACATATCAACGATGGGTCTATGGCATTCTAACATTACATTCCTAGTACAACTGACTGCAATACTTCAATCAAAAGCTAACAATCCCGATTCCCCTTAGATGTCTACTAAGCCGAATGCAAAGGTCACAAACTCTGTTCCTCGAATCTGTCTGGTTACAGCTACACCATACAATAGAACGATGTTATCTAGTTCTGAACGTGAAATGCGTGAGAGGATGTGTAGCTTGTTGGAACCGTGTGCAAACAACTACATTTAACCTGCAAACAACTACATTTAACCTAAGATGCAACAAAATATTTTTTAAAGTAAGACAAAATCACATCTTTCAACAGAAATACAGTAAAATGTTCAGGGTATACTTAAATTATCCAAAAGAGTACTGAAAATATTGTGATGGTAGAGTTTCTACAGCAAAATGGAACAAGTAATCCAAAATGGTGGTAGTTACATTCAAACCACGTACTATGTTTTGATTTAAATTTTAAACAAATCACAGTTGTTAAAATAACCCAAAAATACCTTGTACGGTAGTAAAGACAGTCAACTATTCAGTTAAAATGAAGTTGATCCAAATGGTAGAGACGCTGACAAACGCCAACACATCCCAAAAGGTACAGAATTCCTCAGCAATGGTGAAGTAATCCAAGTCCAGGCGGCTACATTGAAACACGAAGTATTGTCCCGATTTCTAGCTTGAACCGCTATAGTCTCCGTGGTAAAGTCACAACCCCCAACTTCCCGTCTCAACTTGTACTAAAAAAGGGTAGGAGAAAACCAAATAGGGGTAGAAAAAAAAAAAGAGAGAGAGAGAGAGAGAGAGAGAGAGAGAGAGAGATCCGCCTTTGTCACCATAGTAAAAGCAGTGAGGCGTTGCAAGGGGAATGAACACGTAAACAAGGCAACAGGTTAGCCCTCATGCACCGACTCAGACCCCGTGCCTCCCCACGTGATCTACCTCTCCACCCGGCTCTCTCTCTCTCTCTCTCTCTCTCTCTCTCCCCTCTCTCTTTCTCTCTCTCTTTCTCGCTCGCTCACCCATCCACCCCAGCTCGCTCCGAAACTGTGCAGTTTTGTTGTTTCAAATATCTTTTCCTATCCTTCCACTCCTCTTTTATACAAAATAATAGACTTTACTATTCTTCAATTATACCCTCTCTCTCCCAACAATCAACCCCCCCTCCCCCCCTGGGCTTTCGTGTCAAGTACCCGAATGTGACAGAGACCTCAGGGTATTCAACTGTCACCCAACCCTCCCCAGGTACCTTGCTTTCAAACTGTGAGATGGGTGCCGGTGCAACGTTACACTGACCAAACAGATCTATTGTAACTAACGTCTCATCCTTGCATGTTCTACATTGAAGTGTACAGAAAAAAAATAAAAGAAACCCAGTTAGAAATGGTATTTGGACTTGATGCAATACAAAAACGTTTTGTTATCGGCTGTCTTCATTGGAAGGTTCGTGGAAGTTCTCCAGATTCTCAGATCCCGAACCCAGGTTTCTGAACGGTATTTTGTCCAAAAGGTTCGACAACTAGGTTCGTGATGTGAGAACCTCTTAAAACACACGTTTCTGAACCATCTACGAACCTTCCAATTAAGACCTTCCAATTAAGAAGTTACAATAACAGATATTATAATACAAAACAAAAGAGGGATTATAATAATTAAAATAACACAACATATTATATGTTCATGCTTTCTTTCCTTTCCTTTCCTTTATGTTGTGAAGTGAAGTAGGATTCATTATAATTATTGAAGGTTGGGGTCTATCGGGTGACAGTTGTTCTCTTGTCACACTTTATTGTAAGTATAATTATTGTTATGTTAAACTTGCTACTTTGACCTCATCAAACTGAACAAAATGTTGCTTCAGGAAATGAGTGGTTAGACACCTACAACGCCTCTTTTTACTTCGTATAGTTACCCTTTCCAGTTACGTTTCTCACTGACGAGAAGATTTCACAATACAAATGAAAAGGGCATTTTGACTTCTTCAGTTTATGCCATAAACAGTAGGTTTAACCTGCTAAGAAGTCACCCTCAACAAGCAAACAGTGCTACACCTTTCCTCCCTGTATAGTTTAAACTGAAGCGACCAAAAGTTTTACAAATTGTTGACCTGATCTTCGGAATACAGGCTAAATATAAACACAATGTAATATTAATTTAAAAAAAAATCCAAGAAATTACGACAAATCAAAAGATTGCACATTAAAAAGCAACTTCACATTCCAGCATGCTACATTAGCGTAGTTGTTAGCGACCATTGGTTTGTCATAATAAATACACCAAATGTAAACAAATAGTAACAATAAATGCAGTCAATTAAAAACGACATAACATTAAATAATATAAAGCAGTTAAGGATTTTCTTGCCTCAAATGAATGTAAATTTCCATCAAGTTGTTAGCCTATCGGAAAGCGATTCAACATGCAGCAATATATTTTCTCAAAACAGAAAGTGAAAGATTAAATCGCATTTCATTGCTCTAAATAACATAATAATGTTCCACCTTGTCACGGAATTTCACGACCTCATCAAAAACATTACTCGATTCTAACTTCAGCGACTTGGAGATAGGAGAAGAGAGAAACGGGGGGGGGGGAGGGGGGGAAGAGAGAGAGAGACAGAAAAGAGAGAGTGGGGGAGAGGGGGGGGGGGGGACGAGGGGGAAGAGAGAGAGAGACAGAAAAGAGAGAGATTTTTCGAGGTTGGTCGAACTGCGTTCCCTTCAAGCTCGTGGGTCCGACAAAGGGGCTTGCTCCCCAAGACGCCCGATACTTTTCAGGAACAACGCCCCACCAACTCATTGTCATGCCCTGTGTATTTCATCGCTGCAACCTCACAGCTACAAGTAACGTCAATATGAGAATTAGTTTCCATGAACCAATAATAGTGTACGGAAACATTGATGTTCCCCAGTTGCACAAGAGACTAATGGGGAACTAGAATCGTGATCACACAAAGCCCAACTGCTAAGGCACAAGGTAAAACGGAGGGCGGCTGAATGGAGTCTTGACGTGAAATGATAAAACTGTTGAAATGGTAAAAAGGTCCAATAACATAAAATGCGGTAGCGCGGAGTCTTCAAAGGCCAACCACGCGTTGCTTCCTTTTATTTTAACTTCTTACAACTTTCGTCAACAGGGCGAAAAAAAATCCAATGAGGCTGTTAAAACAGGATAGAGACTCACAATAGAATTGAATAACGACGACTTGTAGCCTTTGACCTGACTGAAATAAAGAAAGCTGGTTATACGGGAGCGTTGAAACCTGTGACTAAACTATAATGGAAGAACAGTTTAACCCTTGCCGGCCTGTCGTTAAGGCTTACCCCATACCATGCTGGCCTTCATTGTAATAAAGCCATCAGCTTCGGGTGATGGTGACAATAGAGAATGTGTGTGCGTGTGTGTATGTGTGTGTGTGTATGCGTGTGGGTGTGTTTGTGTATGTGCACAATGCGTGCGTGGAAAATTTTGGAGATTTTATTTGTTATTAGTGTTCGAATTATTAAAAGAAGACTTCCCAGTTTCTGACCCTCAGCGAAGTAGAGACTATAATGACACAAACACCCAATGCAGAAGAAGAAGAAGAATAACTTATTTGAGTTCTTTCCTTTCTTAGCGCAGTGGCTGGAGCACTCGCTACTGTGTCGCAAGTTAAGCACCGTCCAGTGCGGTTAGCACTTGGATGGGTGACCGCAAACCGTGAAGCGACAAATAACAACGCCCCCAGTTGACTCAACTGTGACTGAGTACCTACTCTCTTAAGGGTGGGGAAGGTAAAGCAGCGAGGGAGAGAGATGGGCATCACCCTCATTACGCTGGCCCAAGATAAGTGTGATCTCCAACATCACGCTCCCCTACGGCCACAAGGCTATGGAACCATCTTTACCTTTACCTTACCTTTCTTTGCAAGGCGTGTTTGAATTAGTCTTACTGTAAGGGTCCTGACTACGGTCCCTGGTGGAAATATTCCGGGTGGAAGGGTGTAGAGGGTGGTAGAAGGGGAGAGTGTTAAGAGAGACAGTTAATGCTAAAAGTACAGTTGATCTATTTAAAGAGTCTTGAGTAATCGCCTGGCACACCGATGACCCAGGTTCGAATCCCGTGGTGGGCGATATAAAATGTGGCCATTTTCACTGTCCATTTTAGCAGTATGATTGCTTTGGTGGTTCAGTGTTGATTCAGGTCCCTACCCCTCTTTCCCTGGAATGATTATCCCCGTCCACACCAGCTCAGTGCCTATGTGAGCAGCACTCTTAGGTTCTCCCATATAGCCAATGGTGTGGGTGTAGACGTTAAACCTCAATGTTCATTCATGGTAACTGTAGATTGTAGTCACACGATACCAAAGCCGAAGCGTATAGGCGACTACTGGTCACATTATTCTGTCACCAGCGAACCAGTTGAGAGTAAAGGGAAAATAATATGGTCACACATTGGCCACTTTGGGATTCGAATAAGGGGTCTTTTGGTTACTAGTAAGCCGCTCTACCCACTGAGCTACACGGCCCCACCGTCTCTGCGTGTCTTCGTTCAGACGTAGAGTTAACTAAAAACTATTATAAGAATATTACATCAACAGCCCTTTTACAGTAGAAATTCCAATTAAAAAATGTGGTTCAGTCTTCTGGCGTGTCGTCGTGCGCCTTGTAGCGCGTAGGTCTGAACACAACGGAAATGGAACGTAAACACGCACTGCTGCGACAACAACGGTCACCCTCGCCCTCCCAAGATGATCCGGTCAGTGTATGCACCTCGCCCTCCCAAGCTGATCCGATCAGTTGTATACACTTCGCCCTCCCAAGCTGATCCGATCAGTTGTATATACCTCGCCCTCCCAAGCTGATCCGATCAGTTGTATACACCTCGCTCTCCCAAGCTGATCCGGCCAGTTGTATATACCTCGCCCTCCCAAGCTGATCCCGTCAGTTGTATATACCTCGCCCTTCCAAGCTGATCCGGCCAGTCGTATATACCTCGCCCTCTCAAGCTGATCCGGTCAGTCGTATATACCTCGCCCTCCCAACCCAAGCTGATCCGGTCAGTCGTATATACCTCGCCCTCCCAAGCTGATCCGGTCAGTTGTATACACCTCGCCCTCCCAAGCTGATCCTGTCAGTTGTATATACATCGCCCTTCCAAGCTGATCCGGTCAGTCGTATATACCTCGACCTCTCAAGCTGATCCGGTCAGTCGTATATACCTCGCCCTCCCAAGCTGATCCGGTCAGTCGTATACACCTCGCCCTCCCAAGCTGATCCGGTCAGTCGTATATACCTCGCCCTCTCAAGTTGATCCGGTCAGTCGTATATACCTCGCCCTCCCAAGCTGATCCGGTCAGTCGTATACACCTCGCCCTTTTCCACCCAGTCAGTTCAGTGCCCATTCTTCGTTTTACCCTTTTATCTGTCCCTCCCCGGTCCACCCTCCAAACGTCGTATCGTCTAGGCCTACCCCTCACCTTCGCCATGCTCCATCTCTAAATCTTGTCTCCATTACGTAAAGACTCTCAAGCCCGATTTGTTCATTTTAAATCACCCCCCCCCCCCTTCCCACCTCAGATCCACCTTTAACCCTTGTTTTGCTTAATCGAAGAATCCAAACTTAACCCGACTCGCCTCAATACAAAACCTCAACTTTCCTCTCCCTCTGATACGCTCAGCCAGCGCACATTTAGCCTAATGCAAGACTGCACCCTGCTAGACACTGATCAGTACATTCATAAGTACATGTAACGTGAACAATGTAACATGAACAATGTAACATAAACAACGCAACAAACCAACTGCACAGCCAACCAACAACAAACACAAAGAAACACAAACACGCGTGCGAGCAAATACACTGCACAAACACACCAGTAAATAAGCCAATAAATCGCTAAAATACCTTCCCAATAAGGAACAAGTCCAGAAGAAGAAGAATCCAAAAGGAGCACCTCAGGTGTTTGTATTTCAAAGTACTTTGCTGCCCCTGTATCCACATCATCGTCATGGACACGAACTTTATTTTATTATTTATTGTCACACCCTGTGTCCGCACACAAACTGCTCATTTTATTCATACAATACAAAAAGTCAAATAAATAAATACATTAATTAATTAGTAAACAACCATGCAAGTAAATATATAATTAAATAATTGAATAAATAAATAAATAACCAACCAACCAAGACCTGATTTCAAACCAGTACAACACCATGAGTTGCGGACGGATAAATGTTAGCATCTAAACACGTTTGATTACAATGCATACTTTTTTTGTTACTATCTATAGATACTTCTTGCTCCTGTGCCTCATAATCTCAGCGTTAACTTCAGATAAAAACTTGGAAGATGGAGAAACAAAGCGACAAGTCCGAACTAAAGTTGTCCAAGTTTTGTGGGTGGTGTGATTCATCTCAATCCTACACATCAACATTGTGGTAGGAATCACAGAAAGTCAAACTTTTATATTGAGACTTAAACTATTTTGAGGCGTAACGGGTGGTAACTTCCATAATAACAAGAGTCCTCATTGTATGGTTTGTATGAATAAGTTATACAGCTGCTAGGTTACGGATTGGCCATGCCACACAAGTTAAAGCGACCCCACTTTGAACACGCCCCTTCGACAGATCCCTTTACATTCACAGTGAATGTTGCCCCACTGATTGAACTTACTTGCAACAAAAGCAACTATCGAAATTCGCATCGGTTTAACGTTAAACAGGGGAAACCACTCGTCAGAACAAAAGTAAACAATTCAACGGAAGCACACTTTATTATTGCTTTATATCAATTTTTAGGTTGAACTCGTTGTCGCCTGCACTAAACAAAGCCTCGGAATCGGGACCCTTTAAGGACTAGGAAAAGTGGACACCAACGTTACGTAGCCTAAACAGGTTTACAGAACAAATCCAAACTATAACATTGTTACTATGCGATATGCTTCTTGCTATAGGGTCTAGGCCTATAAAAGATATTTGATTATTTATCGGTGACAGCTGAGTTTCCTTGAGATATTCCATTGTTGGCACATTAAAGGATGATATAACGGGTGATCGTTGCTCTCTAAGGTTTTAAATGTAGACAACAACTCTGCATGCAGTACACACTTTCACAGCAGTCCGATTTTTTAAAATCAGCCTTGCTGCTATTAACAGGCACAGAAAGAAATGAAGTTATCAATTTATATCAAAACCGTACTTTGTAAAGATTCTTTGTCGTTGCTTAATATTTTATTTCATCTTGGGCAACACTCTGTTACGTTTGAGACGCGAACGATAGATCCGATCGTTTTGTTTTGCAAATCATGCAATAATAGAGTGTATTTACCTTTGACTTGATTTTGCATTGTAGTTGGAAGAGGCTTTGTGTAATGTTGATGGTTTTCGTTGGTCGATATTATTGGAGAATTTTCTAGGGTTGCTTGTTTACAATCGATCGAACCATCTAGATAAATCTACTAGTAGCTAAGATATTCTTCTGCCCTAAATAAAGTAAGCTGAGAAAGTGGAAAAAGCGATTGAGCGATTGTATGCAGTTGTTGATGTACGCTGAATAAAGTTGAAAAACTTCATACGACTCCTGCCTTGTTGCTGAGTAAACAGGTTGCGTGGATAAACGAATCTGAGTTACACTTATCATGATTCAAGCATCGGGGCTAAATCAACTACTGATTAAAAAAAAACAACAACAACAACAGTGTAACAGATTCATTATGAATATAAAAAGGATCTGTCAAGCTGAAATGTGTGATCTTGAGAGACTTTATGAAAGATTTGTAGCTATCCTCCCCTCCCCATCCCCCCTCACCCACCCCCACCCACCCAAAAAAAGAAAAATAGAAAGAAAACTTCAGTTATTTGATTTTCTTCAAAGGGGAACAACAATACGAAGGACATAATTATACTATCCTAGTGTCATCCACACAAAACTCTTACATGCATGTTACACAGACCAAGTTCTGGAAGGGTTACACATGCTGGAGGGATTGTGTTGAAAGTGCACATGTATTAATAATAAATGTGACATTAGTAAAGAAGTTCCTGTTCGAACATTGGGAATTTATGATGCAATAAAATACCACACACGATTCGGCATATAAAAGTAGCTGCTAGTGTACGCACTTCAAATAAGGTTACATTTATGAAGCCATAAATTTGTCACACAGTTCAACGTAGGCAGGCAAGGCTAAAACTGTCTTTCTGTACACGGATACCTGTTCCCATAAGCTTCTACTGTACTGTCTCAATGCAAAGCAATAATGGCTGGAGCAAGGTGGGCGAGCCCTCGACAGCCCAGCAAGGTAACAATTAACGACTGAACGACATTGATAGTAGCACTCTGGACAGACCCCTCAACCTATATTCTGAGGGCTGGAGAGGCCTCAACCTGGGAAAGCAGCCTCACAATACACACCATCTCAGCCATAAACCCACTCCACACGGCAGTATTACGCATTACCTATCTCCAAAACAACAGTTACATAGCTCTCTAAATGAGACTACAGACACACAATCACAACGGCAAACAATGTTTATTATTTGTGTGAGAAAGCTGGTTGTAACCTAGCGCTGGTTTAGCAGTCATAAACACAGGTATAGACAACAACAAGGTCAAATAAACTAACACAGATATTTGTATTTGGTGCCTCATACCCTCCATTCCCCTAAACCCTCCCTAGTACCCGCACCCATCCCCTAACTGGAGTTGTGTCTAAACTCACCAAATGACACTGGCCTAACTATTGTTTTGTAAAAGACATCTCTAGAGCTGATTGATGGCGTGAAGCTAACGATCCTTTATGAGTCAGCAGGAAAATGGTCCTAGCATTGACGGATGCATTATTATTATTAACATTATTATTCTTATTCTTATTCTTATTCTTATTATTATTATTATTCTTATTCTTATTATTATTATTATTATTATTATTATTATTATTATTATTATTATTATATCTGTGTGGATTTCAAATTCTAGGAACACTGGCTTCTAAACCTACACTGAAGTGTTCGCTAAGATAATGTAACATCACCATTTTTACCTGTTTTGCTTCACTTTATCATCTCACGACAACACAGCACATCGTAGCCTAGTATATAGCCTAATATAAGTCTGCCAAACCAAGCACGGGACAGCATAGAAATTGTCACAATAGGCTGTTTAGACCCTGCACTACGTCTTCACGCCTTCAATAGTTCAGCCTGCCGTAGCCTTTGTAAATTAAAATCGATGCCTAGCAGACAACAGAAGTAAAGGACTGTGCTAAGCATGTGTAAACTAACTCTCGCTAGGGTAGGCAGTGACCTCATCATTCTGACGTATAGCCAGAACCCCGCTAGAGTGCGCCACAGGTATCGCACGAGAGTTTCGCGGGCTTTAGCTTGACCACAAGGCTAGGTAGTCATACTTTGTCTGAACCTGACACGAGAAGGAGCAACGCTCTGAATGATCTCTCTAGCAGAAAGACTAAGCAGGTGACGGGTGAAATTCGATTCATCGCAGTATAGCCACAGCCTGACATTGTCAAGAAGGTAAATGATAAATCTTTTGATTCATCGCGTGTATTGATAATATTATTGTTGTATTATGCTTGTGAAGTCTTGCCATGTTTTATGATTATGAATGTTAGTCAAACTTTGCTTGACCACTTGGCTGACCCGCGACCGGTTTCCGAAACCACGAGGTAGCCCATACTGTCCAACTGTTGTTTCTCCTATGTGTATTATTGCAGACCAGTGGCTGTACTGGAGAATGTGTATTATATTGTTAATTACTTCTCCATGTGTTTAGCCACAATGTATGTATATGTATAGGAATTATGTTGGAGATTCCAGTGGACCACGGACTTAGAAGTTGATCGTCTCTGGTTTGTATAAGTGGACGTTATCACTGATGGCTGTTTCTGCCATCAGTGAGACGCTCTGCGCACCCTTAGGATACGAGGCGTTGCAGAAACTCGTCTTATGTTTTGCTGACGAGCAGGTTTGTTGGTCCGATGCAGGGAATAGACCACTAAGAGTCAATCCTGACATTTGGCCTGCAGGGGAACATCGAGCACCGAGCTCCGATAGCCCAATAGTCAACAACCAAGGAGGAGACACCATCACCACACCTCAACGAATCAGCTAAGTGCAAGAAGAAACGCACTAACACTGATCTAGAAGGACTGTGCAGTTAGGCTAACCAGAACAAATAGCCCAATGATGAGACTGTAGCAGCATAGACCCATCAAGGAACGAACTATTCGAAGTGAATTTGGACATTTAAGTTAATAGAGTGTTTAGAGAATTAGGTATAGAGTAGAGGAAATAAATGTGTGATATTTACTGTTAACAAGTGGCTGGACTACCTATGTTTCATAGCCGTGTGAGAGCTAGAGTGTCAGTGAAGCATTTACCATTTTCTCCCTATCTCTATAACCCTATCCGCACACAGACCGAGCTAAACATATAAATGTATTAAGATTAGTCACAGGATGATTACACTAGCCGATCCCCGCAGATGAAAGACGAGTGGGTAATAGCACAGAAAAATTGGAAGAAATGTATTGAATCTTCGATGTGTAGAGCCTTTCTTGGCGCGTAGCCGTGGAAAAAATTAAAATAAAATGAGCAAGTGATATTTGCTCAGACCATACTAAGTGTTGACAGAAAGCTAGTAATAAAACAGCCGTGAAGTCATGCCGCCTTTAACGTGAGATTTTCATGCTTGTGGAAGTAGGAAGCAAATAAAGAAAAAAGGGTGACTAACGGTCCAAACGCTGGCGTCAGAGGAGCGAGATTGGTCCGATCAACCAATGATAAGAAACCGCGACAGCAACAAGATAATAAGGTCATTCAGTACATAACAAATGAACAGTAGGGCACCCAAACACTGTTACAAACAGTACTCTTTATTACTGACAATTCTTGCCAGGAACGAAAAACAAGACGCTAAATCATTTAGATGTAGTTCCAGACGCAGAGCTGAAAATCAGCAGTTTTAAAAGAGTTAATTTTCGTGAAGGTGTTGTGGCTGGGGTTAATCATACAAGAAGCTAAATTAAAACATGATGATGGACCCTTCCTGAATTATCTGCATACACGCATTACAAAAGAGGTTCAGCCAATTTTGAGGTAAAGTTATAAATGTTTCTATAAAATAATTTACCTCAGCGACCTTGACCTTTGAAAAAAAGCAATAGTCAAGCACACAAAAATGACTAAAGTGGTGGTAAAGTATCTGTATAGTAAAACTAACCAAAACACAATGCAACTTGGTTACCCTTATCGAAAATAGTACAGAAGATGTACCGCTGAAATAATTTTATCTTTCATTATCTATCTATCTATCTATCTATCTATCTATCTATCTATCTATCTATCTATCTATCTATCTATCTATCTATCTATCTATCTATCTATCTATCTATCTATCTATCTATCTATCTATCTATCTATCTATCTATCTATCTATCTATCTATCTATCTATCTATCTATCTATCTATCTATCTATCTATCTATCTATCTATCTATCTATCTATCTATCTATCTATCTATCTATCTATCTATCTATCTATCTATCTATCTATCTATCTATCTATCTATCTATCTATCTAATCTATCTCTCTCTCTCTCTCTCTCTCTCTCTCTCTCTCTCTCTCTCTCTCTCTCTCTCTCTCTCTCTCTCTCTCTATATATATATATATATATATATATATATATATATATATATATATATATATATATATGTTACTAATTTCCCGTAGAATTTTAAATATTGATTGCTTTAATGGCTTTTAACTTTGATGTGCATTCCCGATTTTAATTTATTGCATGTTTTGGATTTAAGTATGACGTTTCCTATTTTTGCAGGTTTACTTCTCAGTTTAAACTTAGTAAATCTCTTTTATGTAACGCTTGGAGCTTCCTTGTGAGAAACAAGCGTGATTTTAAAATGAATTAAATTATTATTAAAATAACTGTTCTGAGCACTAGATGATCGTGTAGAAAATAATGGACCTATTTCAATGAAGATTTCCTTTCACAATGACGAAGCAGTGTGATACTGTCAGCTTTGACGGCAAATCTTCATTTCAACACCGAGTAACAAGGGCATTTTTTTTCTACAAGTACTGTAGACGTTTTGAGGAGAAACTCTCAAACACAGGCGTCGGTGGCTGTAGAGAATGCCGTGTTTCTTCGAGAGTGTTATCAGTCCGCTGATCCTGTCCTGTGTGTTTTGTGCGGAGGGAGAGAAAATCGATGTTGACCTCACCTCTCGCTGCGACTGTCTTATCCAGATACACGTGCCTGGAATGAAGTTTACTAGGACAAACAGTACCACCGTATTCCTATCCTATCTCATCCCGTAACTCAAAGGTCGTAGGGGAACCACAGATGATCGTTTAACCAGCGCACTCTATCTTTTTCTGTCCTCAGCAACCCTCACGGCTTCGCTCAGTGTCAAGCCAGCCCATTCTCGAATGCTATCCTCCCACCTCTTTTTCTGTCTCCCTCTTCTTCTGCCTCCTTTCACCGTGCCTTGCATGATGGTATTCGCAAAGGCTGGTGCTCTAGTGACGTGGCCATACCATCAGAGTTTCTGTATCTTCACCACTGTGAGCATGTCGTCGTGTTATCCAGTGACTGAATTATTGACTTGACTTGACTTTGACTTGTGTGATGGTCTGTCGGACTTCCTTGTTGGTGATGTGCTGGGTATAGGAAATGCCCAGAAGTATTCTGTAGCACCTCATCTCTATGCTTTGTATTCTTCTTTGTAGGCAATTCTTTGTAGATCTGATGTGTATTATATAGAGCATAATACACAATCTCAGTGTACTAGTGGACTGTATAATTGATGGCCACCTGTACAAGACGGCCATAGTACTGTTTATGACGGTTGTACGAAAGTTAATTAGGCCAGTTCATAACTCTACACTATCAAAAGAAATTTAACTTCTTTATCGTTGAAACTGTCGGTTATGTAGCGTTGTTGTTGATGACACTAGTTTTGACAGACAAGGAAGTGCGTTCACAGGGTTTACGTTTACTGTGTCAGTCAGCTGTCTACACAATGTACTGTATTACATTTCTGCCCAGGCAGTGAGGGGGCATGGGGCAGTGAGGGGGCATGGGGCAGTGAGGGGGCATGGGGCAGTGAGGGGGCATGGGGCAGTGAGGGGGCATGGGGCAGGCGTTGCGGGGGCGACGGAGAACAAATTAATTTGTAAATCGATTGAATGGAATTACATAAGAGAGAATTAATATTATTACGGCAATGACAGAGTGAAGATTCGGTAGGCACGACCAAGCAGATGGAATGGCAATCAAAAGCAAATTACAACACATGAGAGATTATTAAGAGAGGGCTCCGGTGTCAGTTGTACACATTACTGTACACATTACACAATGAAGCATTTATGTTTACAAGCTTTAGATCTAGTCCGGACAATCAGTACAAAGTTCATGTTGTTTATGACGACGACAATGATGATGATGATGATGATGATGATGATGATGATGATGATGATGATGATGATGATGATGATGATGATGATGATGATGTCCACATGCTAGGCGTCCAAACGTTCCTATGTCCTTTGAGGATGATTATGCGCGAGTGAACAACTGACACCCACTCCCATCCCTCCTCTCTCTCTCTCTCTCTCTCTCTCTCTCTCTCTCTCTCTCTCTCTCTCTCTCTCTCTCTCTTTTACTTTTTCACACACACACCAGAAAAAAAATCTTTAGAAAATAACAAGACAGTATTAATGTTAAATGCACTATAAAGAATTAAGATTAAATGATATTTTATAGGCTTATATAAATAGAGAGAAAAATGTTAAATCCAATTTCAAAGACATGAAACTAAATCATCACGACACGTGTGTGTGTGTGTGTGCTTGCGTGTGTGTCTGTGTGCGTGAAAGAGAGAGAGGCAAAGAGGGCGAGGGGTTGGGTGGGGTGAAAGCAATACTAAGAGAGCATTACGCTGAAAACTGAAAGAGACTGAACTATGTGAGAGAGGAAAGAGAGAGAGCAAGAGAGAGAGAGAGCAAGAGAGAGAGAGAGCAAGAGAGAGAGAGAGAGAGAGAGAGAGAGAGAGAGAGAGAGAGAGAGAGAGAGAGAGAGAGAGAGAAAACCCAACTGTTTCTTACCTGTTTTATGAAGACAAGCAACAGCACATGAAACGAAAGGAAAAACAAAGTCTCTTTAATTTTACAAACTGTATAATTAATTTTTGTAAATTAATACGTATTAAACAACAATAATAACAATCGTTATGATCAACATCTTCAATCATCCTCATAACAATTAACATGAATATAGACTTGCTCGACACACTATTTCTTGCAACAGAGAGAGAGAGAGCGAGAGAGCGAGAGAGCGAGAGAGCGAGCGAGCGAGAGAGAGAGAGAGAGAGAGAGAGAGAGAGAGAGAGAGAGAGAGAGAGAGAGAGAGAGAGAGTTTCCACCCTCTCTCCCTCTCTCTGTGGGAGAGCGAGACTGTATTTGTGATACAAATTTAAGGCTAATCTTCCAGTGTGTCCCCCAAAAAAGACAGGAGACGGAACAGTCAAAGGAAGACGAGAAATCTACCGCCGAGATAGAGTCACAGGCCACATGCAGGCGCTTGTATTTGGTATGTATTATTGACACCAGAGAAAGGAAGCGTCATAGGCATAGGCGCTCGAGTGTCCAGATATAAGCGCCTGTGTCACAGACACGCACAGATAAAGACAAATACAGTGGTGGAAAAGGAATTCTGAGAGGGATCAAAACCTAGCCCCGCACGTATACGTACAGAGAGGCGAAACCTTCCACAATACAGGGCGCACAAACCTTAGCCTCCTGTATTAATTTATCAGACCCGACAGAAAGAAAATGGAAAATGGCGCCAACCGTAATGAAAAAAAGGAGATACGAAGTGTTTTCTTAGAAGGAAGCAAGGCGATCATAATTGGAATCGAACACAACTGGTATCTTTTTATTGTTTTGGGGAGTAGTCAAATTTAGATTAGGGTTCTACAAGGATGAATTAAAAAAGTTCAGTAATATATCAGTCAACATCACCGTCATCCAGGCTTATGCCTCAACATCCGACTATGACAACAACGAAGTTGAGGATTTCTATGAACATCTGAAAACTGTCCTTGACCATGTGCCGAGGAAGGACATAGCTATAGTGCAAGGCAATCGGCATGCAAAGGTTGGCCAAGCTGCGTACCACAATTGGGGAGACACATGTGGACCCCACTGCAACATCGAGACAATTGACAGGGGTCTGAGATCAGGGTGCGTACTGGTCTTACAAAGTAAAATTCCAGGACTTTTCAAGGGTTTTCCAGACCCATAAAAAATTTTCATGGCTGTTTTTTTTTCTTGATTGTGTTGCGAATAAATTTCTTTTATAAACTGTTGGCTGGTGTTGCTTACTTTGTTATTTTTGTTTTATGATAAAAGAAAAAAAAATGTTGAATATCATTACAAATACAAAAATGCACAAATGCACTGTGCAGCACACAAACAATCTGAGTTCAGCCCTCTTTTTGTTGGCTGAATTTTTTTTCTTTTCCAGCAGGTTAAGAATTCTTAATCTGGCAAGACTTTTCTTCTATCTGTTTTTCTAAATTGTCAAGTTCTCCCTTCTTCTCTTTTGCTGATTTTCTCATTGCATTTGATTTTGCCAGCAGTTTAATGTCACACTTGTTTCCAGCTTTTTGAGCATATTCATCTGCAGAATGCACAAGAGACTTCCACATTTCCTCAAATTGGGTAAATTTCTTCTTGAGTGGGGGGTTATGTTACGTTGAAACGCGAAGGATAGTATGTCTGAAACGCGCACGATAGATCTAATCGTTTCGCTTTGCAAATTTTCAATAACAGAGTGTATTTACCTTTGATTTGAGTTTGCATTGTTGTTAGAAGAAGCTTTGTATAACGTTGATAATTTTCGTTAGTCGATATTATTGGAGAATTCTCTAGATCTGCTTGTTTACTGTCGATAGAAGCTTCGCGATATTTGAGAACATTCTTGGACAGAAAGGAAAGTTGTATGACGTAAGTCAGTGATGAAAACGGAAGTTCTAGACTAGCCAATTAGTGAATGGAATGATTCATATGAGCATCACGCTGCGAGTCCACTGAGCTATAAATAGCTCTAGTGCAATCAAAAAAAAAAAAAGATCCGTAGGATCTCATCTTTGATATGATGATGGTAATCATTGTTGTTTGGGTGGCGACGTTGTGATCGTCCTTAACGCTGATACAATAGGACGTTAAGCTTCGTTGTTCCTCCTCCTCCACAAACTGGAAACAGCCTCTCTCTCTCTCTCTCTCTCTCTCTCTCTCTCTCTCTCTCTCTCTCGCCCGCTCGCTCGGCGACGCTCGCTAACGAACGAGCTACATTATTTCGAAATTCCAGGGTTTTCCATGATAAGTAATGAAATTCCAGGATTTTCAAGGCCTGGAAAAGCAATTTTGCAATTCCAGGACTTTCCAGGTTTTCCAGGTAGAGTACGCACCCTGTGAGATTCTTCGTTTGCCAGATATAAACAATCTGATACTGGCAAACACGCTTGGTTCCCACAAAAAATCCAGATGATGGACCTGGCACAGTCCCAGCGGAAGCATTACAACCAGACTGACTACATCATGGTCAATAAAGGCTTCAGATCAAGCGTCAACATTGGCTAGAAACGCACTTTTCCAGGAGCACACATCGGAAGTGACCACGATCTCGTGATGATGTCTTTCCGGCTCCACCTGAAGAGAGTAAACACAACAAAGTGCTCCAGATTGAAGTTCGACCTGGACAAACTGCAAGACCCAGAAGTGGAAGAAATATTCCTAGCCACAATTGGAGGGAAATTTGCACCACTGCTCATTTTGGGAACTGGTGAAGTAGATGTCAACACCACGACTACCACCTTCAACTCGGCTGCGACAGATGCCGCTACTGGCAATCACTGCTCAAAGGAGAAACCGTGGATTACACATCTCCATCTTCCTATACACTTGTGAAACATGAACACTCACAGCAGACCTACAACAAATATAAAAAGCATGGAGGTGAGGTGCTACAGAAGACTTCGGGGTATTTCCTATGCCCAGCACATTACCAACGACAAAGTCCCACAGACCATCAAACAAGCTATTGGACAACACGATGACATGCTCACAGTGGTGAAGAAACGGAAACTCCGATGGTATGGCCACGTCACCAGAACATTAGGCCTTGCAAAGACCATCCTGTAAGGCACGGTGCAAGGTGGCAGACAAAAAGGGAGGCAGAAAAAGAGGTGGGAGACAACATTGGAGAATGGACTGGCTTGACACTGAGCGAAGTCACTAGGGTTCCCGAGGTCAGAGAAAGATGTACGCTGGTTAAACGATCATCTTTGGTGCCACAACGACTTTCGAGTTACGGGGTAGGATAGGATAGAATAGGAATAGATGGCAAGCATGCCAGTGACGCACGTTGTGTAGTCTAGAACGTACACACACCAGCGCCAACCTATTTCGCTTCCATAAATGGGCAAATAGCGAGAAGATGGATGGAGAGAATGAGAAAGATCAAGAGGAGGAGGATGAATTAAAAACAAAAATTAAAACGATGGATGCGACTTCGGAATTCTCAATACACACACACACACACAAAAGCTGAGTATTTAAAGGGAAATGCACAATCCTCCTCCTCCTTTAAACCAAAAGTGAGCTGAAGCACAATTTGTGTGTGTTCTAAATTTGGATGTGGTGACGGAATTGGAATAGTCGCCAAACAGAATAAAATCACAGCAGACAAAAATACATCTAAATGTGGGAAGGAAGTTTTATTTCTCATCCAAGCAGAATAAAACGTCAACATAAAAAATATAAACAATCTCTGTGTTAAAATAAAATTATGGATGTGGATTCGGAATCGATCTGGTCACAAGTACAAGATGAAAACGCGTACAAGGTCACGCCAGCTAAAACGGACAATCCGCACGTGTCGGTCTTGCAACATCGATCTTTGACAGCTATTTTCCTTTTCTCTGTCCAACCCCTCCCCAACAATTCCAGCTCACCCGCCTTTCCTTCATTTCATCTCACAATCACTTTTGCTATTCAACTGGAAAATACACTGCATTACATTTTCTCTTTCAGGCACACACACTGACAGAAGGGAGCGTGTCGTTCTTGCACCCAGTTTCCGAACAGTGATCTCTCTCTCTCTCTCTCTCTCTCTCTCTCTCTCTCTCTCTCTCTCTCTCTCTCTCTCTCTCCTCTTCTTTCTCTCTCCTGGGGTTAGTTGGGGAAGGGAAGAGAGGGAAAGGGATTCGATGAACATTTTACATTCTCCATTCTGCATGAACGAACTTGTCCTAATTTCAAAACTAGCTCAGCCCATCTCTCCACCCTCCCCACCACTCTTCCTATTTCTCCGTCTTGGTGTGCAGAAGAGGGGAGGGTTGATAACTGCGTGTCCACTGTACACGCGCTTAATACAATAGTTAATGGACCATGGTCGTCATGTGGTGGAGTTGGTCTTCACTTTAACCATCTTGAAATTGTCATTGGAACAGTCGTTATCGCCAATGTTTATTATCGTCATCATCGTAAGTATTATTAACATCATCGTCGTCAGTATTATTATCATCATCGTCGTCAGTTTTATAATTATTATTATCATCATCTTCACCGTCAATATCATTATCATCACCGCCGTCATCGTGGACGTCATGATTATCAACTCCGACACCCCTGTCGCCGTCTTCCTTTTCCTAAATCTACATCATGCTCTTTTGTTCTGATCCTTATCTCTGGCGCCGTCCTTATCATCCTTATCTCTGGCGTCGTCGTCATATCATCCTGCAACGCCTCCTCCATCGCCTTTGTCATCCTCTTCAGTCGTCCTCCTCCTTATCTTCCTCTTCATCCTGTCCTCGTTTTTTTTAATCATATTATCTCTTCCCCTTCTAATCGTCAACGTTGGGAATGACGGCCAATAAGTTTCCTAGCACGGACAAAAAAGGGGTAGGACACGTTTTTCATTGCGCGTGATTTCACTAGTTCGCTCGACGAAAAAAGCGGTTGTCTGGCACTGACCATGGACAAAGCAGGAGACAACAAAATAATGCTTAGCTGTGGCCTATGGCGTTATCAAAAATGTCATAAAAATAAAATCATCATCATCCATCAATCATCCATCCTCATCACCATCATCATCATACCAGAACATAGGGACATCTTTTGTAGACTGAAAAAGCATTGTGTCATAGCATTCTGAGTACTGAAACCACAGTTAATAGCGCTGGGTTCCGACTGTCAGGGTTATTACAAACTATAAAATATCCATGAAATTAAACAAAATAAATCATGTGACTGAGAATATGTGGTAATACTGAACAGCTAGTGTGGCATTCCAAAGCTACGAGCATTATCTAACGACGCTGAATAGAAAAAACGTCTGCTAAAAAAAGATGGTGCGTACCAGAGATTAGTTAAGACCGCATACAAAAGCTGGTCTGTGGTACCCAACAGTGGTAAATATGAACCCGACACTGGCTGACTGTGTGGGTAAATGAACACTACAAATACTGTCACACTCAATACAAAATCTATTGAAAAGACAGTCACTGGTTTTAAGGCCAAAAACTAGTGTGTACATCTAGATTCGAAATGGGCCATACACTAGCGTGTACATATAGATTCCAAATGGGCCATAATGTGTACATATAGATTCCAAATGGGCCACAATGTGTACATATTGATTCTAAATGGGCCATAAATTAGCGTATACATCTAGATTCAAAATGGGCCAACTTAACGTGAAATTACAAAGTGTTGTGGCGATGTTCTTCCACAGTACATGACGCATCCAATCACATCGAATATCAAAGTCTTTGGAAGAGACAGTGACTGGTTAAGACCACAACCAATGTAGTTCAAAACTAGTATGTGTGGAAACCACAGCTTGCTGTTGTGATGCTGTTTCAGAACACTGTTGAACAGATAACTCTAAACTCAAAGGCGCCCAGTTAACCACCCCTAACTGTGGATAAAAAGAATCAGGTGAGAAGGTGTTTGTCCACTCCAACATGTCCTCTCCCGGGTCCTCTCCCTGGACCCCGAGCCTGTCTGGTAACGAAATTACCAGTTATTATCAAACACTCCACGCTTCCCCTGTCACCCTGACGCTCTCTCTCTCTCTCCCTCTCTCTCTCTCTCTCTCTCTCGCTCTCTTTCTTAGCCCAGTTCTGAGGACACCAGGGACAGGGTCGATACCCTGTGTCAATATGGCTAGCTTTATCAATGCCAGAACGCGTTATCTCCCGGCTCCTGGGTATTTGTGGATATCGAAACAGACTGCTAAAAAAGAAAAGGTACACTGTTGTCTTTTCCCTGCAGATGTTGGATTTATCTGCCTTTGATGCGTTATATATTTTTCAAGGAATTTTTATGAAAGAACGGAATAGGTACAAGAAATATCAAGCAGTAAGCAGAAGGTAAATATAAGACAGCACATCTTGCATAAAGAAACACATTATCATCTAAAAATCCGTGTTTAATATCCAGTCTTATGGATCATTCCCATACTGAAATGGACAGATATCCTTCCTTCAATCTCTCTCTCTCTCCCCATCTCTCCTTCCCTCTCTCTCTCACTCTCTCCAAGAACGCGTTATCTCCAGACCCATGGACATCTTTAGACAATGCCAACGGTACATCTCCAATTTTCAGTGTCAGGATGGAGCCGCCGAAATACTGATCCCCAAAATTGGAACCAATGTGCACCAAACTCACGCTCCGAGCACTCACATCTACTCATGCTGTTGTTGTTGTTATTGTTGGTTTTATTAACGTCTTTTTCATCGAAATGATAAGATGCACGCACACACGCACAAACATACGCACGCACACACAACATTAAACTAATTTTTAAATAATGAAATAAACCTAGGTAATAGAGAATAATCAATTTCAGCTTTTGCTAACCTAACGCTCACATCAAAACTGATATTATCAATAAAACTCATAGTTTGTAAATTAGTTTGGCAAAAATAAGACGAATATGAATTCAATCAAGTAATATATGTTTCGAAGATAAAGTTTCATTACATATGCAATTCACATTTTTACATTATTTTGTTTTAATTGAGTTTATTATTATTCTATGTGCCATGCTTACAACTGATCTAGTGATTCCACAAGGTTTATCATAACTCAGACTGAATATAATCGCTTTCACAAATTTATTTTCTATCGAGTTTCGACTTTAGAAGATAATCATTAATGTGAGTTAATATTTGATGCATAAAATTTTGCAGCACAATCAGCCCAATCATTATAAAGAAATTCCACAAATGTGATGGAATCCAGAAAAAGTGCACCTGAGTACCAATAGTTATTAAACCATAAATAATAGTTTTAATTTTAAAAATAATTTCCTTTCTTTCACCACGATAATTTGAATTCAATGCCTGTAAAAATTGCGTTTCATTTTTTCGGAAAAAATGTTAATGCTAAAATCTTTAGAACATGGAGTGGTGCGCTATACTAGCTGACATTGAACTCAATCGAACTGAAGTGGAAAGGACAAAATTATGTATCAAAAACAAAACAAAACAAAAACAGTTTCATTTCTTTCAAGCATAATCTTCAAAGCTGACGATAACACAATGCACTGACATCAAGCGTCGAACACGACGGCAGAGCTCCAGCGCAGTAGCAACAATAGCACCCTAACGTTTTTCAGGTATTCGTTAAATAGAAAGGTTTTGATTATACAACGTGACGAGTACTGGTACAGACACGACAGCAACATGCACTTGGGGCCGGGGTTATGAAAAACGCTACCAATAGTCGGACGACGTTCTGACGCGTTTGAAATCAACCGAACTGAGCCGCCTACTGGGTGTGTGAGCGAGCGACTTGGATGTCGCTTAACCTGTTCCATATTTAGTGGATCTATCAATTGATCAATCCCATCGCCCCGTGGCTTCCGCCTACTTCCGATTTTGCTTTTGCTGCATAACATGGAAGGAACCATGTGTGTATATATGTGTGCAAATGTATGTTGTTTTTGGTTAGGTTGATTGCTAATTAATTTTAATTGTGTTTTGCTTCTTACTTTCTTTACATCAAAGTTCTATTTTTGTTTTTAATTCTTTACTCACCTATTACAGTGTTTAAAAAGTCACCTGGTTGTGCCCAAACAAAGAGTCCGCTGTTGAGGTCCTAGATTTTGGAAGTACAAGACATAAAAATTGCTAGATAGTAGTGCAAAACCTTAATTTAAAGCCGATAACTAATCAGATTTATCTAGGAGAGAGAGACACAGAGAGACAGAGACAGAGACAATTAAAAAAAAGCACAGTTTTATGGCGACAACAAATTGATTGATTTTGTTATTGAAAGCTTATTCAAATGTATTTGATATTCCTATCCTATCCTATCCCGTAACTCGGAGGTTGTAGGGGCACCACAGATGATCGTTTAACCAGGGTATTCCATCTTTCCCTGACCTGAGCAATCCTGATGGTTTCGCTCAGTGTCCTCCAACCTCTTTTTCGGTCTTCCCCTTCCTCTACCTCCTTGCACTGTGCCTTGCAGGATGGTCTTTGCAGGATGGTCTTTGCAAGACCTGATGATCTGGTGATGTGGCCATACCATCGGAGTTTTCGTTTTTTCACCACTGTGAGCAGGTCATCGTGTTGTCCAATGGCTTGTGTGATGGTCTGTCTGACTTCATCGTTGGTGATGTGCTGGGTATAGGAAATGCCAAGAAATCTTCTGTAGCACCTCATCTCCATGCTTTGTATTCTTCGTTGTAGATCTGCTGTGAGGGTCCATGTTTCACAAGCCTATAGGAAGATGGAGATGACAAGGGAGCGCAGCAGTCTTATCTTGGAATGTAGGCTGATGGTCCAGTCTTTCCAAATTGGCTTCAACCTCGCCAGGGCAGCAGTTGTTTAAGCGATCCTGAAGAGGACTTCCTGTCGGGACCCATTGTCTGATACAATGGCTCCTAAATATTTGAAGCTATGCACTCTGTTGAGGGATTGGCCTTGGACTTTGATGTCCGTGCTGATGCCATTGGTGTTGTTGGTCATCATTTTGGTTTTCTCTGCACTTATTTCCATTCCATAGGCTCTGGAAATGGTGTCAAGCCTCTGTACCATCTGTTCAAGTTCTTGTTCATCTCCATCCAATCGATCAATATCATCTGCAAAACGAAGGTTGGAGATTGCTCTTCACCCTATGCTGACTGTGCCTTCGTGATCTGCAAGGGCATCTGACATCATGCGCTCCAGGAAGATGTTGAAGAGTGTTGGAGAGAGTAGGCATCCATGACGCACACCGATTGTTGTTCTGAACCAGTTTCCAATGGCGCTGTTATGGAGGACTGCACTGGTAGCCTTGTCATACAGGTTTTTGATGACTTCCATAATTTTAGGGCTGATGTACACTCTCATGGTTGCCCACAGAGCTGCATGCCAGACTCCGTCAAATGCCTTCTTGAAGTCTACGAACACATGATATAGATGTTGGTGTTGTAGGTATTTTTCGCAGATTATTCTGAGGTTAAAAACCTGTTCAGTGGTACTTCGCCCTGCCCTGTACTCTGCTTGTGCTTCAGCTATGATTTGTTCAGCATGGGGTTTCAACCTGTTTAGTATTATTTTCATGAGGACTTTGCTGGGATGGCTGATGAGGCTGATGGTGCGGTAATTTTCACATTCCTGAAGGTTAACTTTTTTGGGAAGAGTGATGACAAGAGGCTGTGTCCATGGTGTAGGCCACTCCCCACTCTGCCAGGTCTTGTTACAGATAATAGAGAGTGCGTCAATCATCGCTTCTCTTCCTGTTTGAAGCAGTTCCGCGGGTATGTTGTCCACTCCTGCTGACTTCCTCTTTTTCAGCGATTGCACTGCTGCCTCAACTTCTTCTCGGAGAATTGGGAGGATATCTTCTTCTTCTCTGTTCTCAGGACATGCTAGAACCGATGCGTCTCCATTTGGTGTGTGGTTGTAAAGGTCAGCGCAGTACTCTGTCCATCTGTCCAAGACTTCTTGTTCTTCTGTAAGGCACATGCCAGACTTGCTTTGGATCGTGGAGACCTTGGGCTGTTTAACACTTGTCAGCCGCTTCACAGTCTGGTAGGCCTTCTTGCTGTTGTTTTTGTTCAGACTGTTCTGTATTTCCTGGCATTGATCTTCTATCCAGTTCTCCTTTGCTGTGCGCATGCCGTTTCGGATGTCATTTTTGATTTTTCGGTAGGCATCAGCTCCCTGTGTGTTTGATATTAGACTCGGAAAAAAGAAACGGACATAAGACATAACACTTTTATTCGCTTGCAATATTACAAGAATTTGCCTTGCGCGTCGTTAATAATACAACAATAAAAACAGTAAAAGCAATTTAGATCTATTCACTCACATTCCACAAAACATAATACACGGCACAGGTGCGTGCCGTCAGCAAACAAAAGCATACAAACACACACTGGCACACGGAGTTCCAACAAAAGGTAGGCCGAATGCATAGTTTGCGTGCCTTCACGCCCGCTAGTCGAGGGGAGAGAGGGGAGAAGGAGAGGCACGACTGTGTTTGAGCGACTATCGGTTCCGGCGACTGCAGTAATCGGGGCTCATAACCCGCGCACATTGTCGCGAGGCTGAAAGTTGCCTGGCCTGAAGGTCGCGCTCACAAGCCCCGCGCCTGACATCTTAGTAGTACCAATAGCAACAAGCTTTGGTGTCGGACTTAAGGGCTTAAACCCAAATCTCAGCAGTGATGTAAGAACAGTACCATCAACAAGACAAGGGTTACCTTACTGGATGCTCATGTAGAGTGAGATGAACAATAACTCGAGTGTTCCCAATGAACATGTCCCGTCAACGTGGACAGTATGACACTGCCTGTCACTGTCACTGTCATGCTATAATACAATGCGTGCCATATGCAGGTGCGCTGCAGTCAGGCTTTTCACAATGGCTAAAAATACACACTGCAGTAATCATCGGGCGTTGGAAACGACAAGCGTCGACGAACTTAGATCTCATCAACACTGTTGATGTCCTAAAACAGAACGCGCACTTAAATGCCGGCAGCAGAGCACGCGTCACTGTGGAAGAAACTCTTTGCCGCCACTCCTTTCCCTCGCCAATTTAATACATAAATAGATTTTTTTTTAAATGTCTATATATATAACAGAGAGAAAAAAATCTTAGTGCGAGATGAAGTCCGAATGTAACATTTTTCATTATAAATCATGTTCATAAAATACTCTTTTCGCTGAAACTAAAATGACGCAGTTCTCGCTGAAAAGACGGCGAATTCAAATTCAAAAATAATTGTCCTACATGAAAGACGAGAGAGAAAAATCAATGCCTTTCATTATTAATTTTTTGAAGAATACACTCCTATCTGAATCTAAATTAAAGCAGATCTCGCTAAAAAGACAAATGGGGTCAAATCAAATTCAAAATATATTTTGTTTTTAACGCGATAGAGGAAATTAAATATATAAATTTTTCATTACTAAGGATGCAGAATACAGGTTGTAAGAACCAAAGTCAGAAATAAACAAAAAAAAGTCACTGGGAAAAAATGGAAGTCAACACTATTAATGAAGTACGTGGGAATAAAGGTCACATGAATTTATTTACTAAGCCATACTAGTCATAAGTGCTTGGAGAGGGAGAGGCAGAGAGATGCACACTTGAAAGTATTATATAACCCTCACAGAGAGAGAGAGAGAGAGAGAGAGAGAGAGAGAGAGAGAGAGAGAGAGAGAGAGAGAGAGAGAGAGACAGAGACAGAGACAGAGAGACAGAGAAGAGACAGGAAGAGAGACAGAGAGAAAGGGAGACACAGAGAGGGGGAGAGAGAGAGAGACAGAGAGAGACAGAGAAAGAGGGGGAAAGAGAGAGAGAGAGAGACAGAGAGAGAGAGACAGAGAGAGAGAGACAGAGAGAGAGACAGAGAGAGAGAGAGAAGCACAACAAAGCACATAAGAGTGGGCTAAATTGTGAATATAATTATACATCACGCACATACAATCAAACCTCCACCCGCCCTTGCGCAAGAATCACACATACCCTTACACACAAATAGTGAGAACCCCCACCCCACCCCTTCTCAATCCTCCCCCACACACCCACAAACACAACTAAAACAAACGCAGATTCGCTAAATAAATCAAATCAAATCTAACTGCAAGAAAAGGTTTCAAACTGAAAGAGTGAAAATCCATGGGCATCTTTCATTATTAAGAATATTTTAATGTCGGTCCAGTGACGATCGCTTTCAAAGGCCTTTCAAAGCGACATGCTGTCCGCTCCGCCACGTGCACAATAGAACAAAAGGACGTTCCAACAAAGAGTTCTTTGTCAGTTGTAAAAGACAATTCTCATTACACGGGAAATCCTAGAAGAATCATTTAGAAGCCATTCAAATACTGAATTCAATTCAAATGACATTAAATGAACATCTCCAAATGAACTTATATAAATTGGATATTCTCGAAATGAAGGAAAAACATTTATAACAAAGAACGTTGACATTAAGTAGACATACTGAAATCAAATCCATCTTCAATCTCAAATCATCGGTTCCAAAAGAATTTTCATATCAACGTAATTTACAAAACAATTTGGAAAAAATCTGGAACTGACATGAAGCCATTTGATAATTAAGATTTTGACATCAGACGACTTCTTATTAAATTCAAAGTAATGTTCAATCTCCGACTAGCGATTTCAATAATGCACTGATGCATCAAATG
This sequence comes from Oncomelania hupensis, assembly GCA_036898135.1. NCBI lineage: Eukaryota > Metazoa > Mollusca > Gastropoda > Littorinimorpha > Pomatiopsidae > Oncomelania > Oncomelania hupensis. The sequence goes on along the minus strand of CM072524.1, from coordinate 16,880,971 downwards.
TAACGGATTAAATCAAAGAAAAAAATCGAATTGCGATTGTTTTTAAACCTCTTTAAAACAATTAGGTTTTTTTCCTTTTTATTGAAATATATTGTAATGCCCAGTGAAGGATAAATGTATTTTGACTCAAAGTGTAAATAATCACCAACTTAAATCAATAAATGGCAACCCTTGAGACGCCAGCGTCGCCAATAGAAACAGGCGCTGTACGAGCTTACATCGTTATCGTCATCATCATCATCATCATCATCATCATCATCATCATCATCATCATCATCATCATCAACAACAACATCACAATCATCTTCATCATGTTCATCATCATCATGTTCATCATCATCATCTTCACGATCATCATCATTACGATCATCTTCAACACGATCATCTTCATCACGACCACGATCATCATCATTATCATCATCATCATCATCATCATCATCATCATCATCATCATCATCATCATCATCATCATCATCATCATCATCATCATCATCACCATCGTCACCATCAAACGTTACAAGCAGGGTGACGTCGGTCAATCAGCGTGCCATCAGTGTGTGCAGTGGTTAAACTATGCTGACACAAAAAAACCCACATCTTGTCGGCCAAATCAAAACCGTCCACAAGATAATTAATCACCCAGACTTCCAGACTTTGCTGCGGATTTCCGGGTTTGCTGCAGAACTTCCGGTATTCCGCTGCTGCCGGAAACGACAAAGATCACCGTGAATTACAGAGGCCGACGAAGTTACAACTCTGCATTTTAGTTTAGCTGTTGAGTAAGCCTGCGTGATAAGCTAGATGTAGACATCACAGAAATCACGAGGTGTAGTAATGTGGTGTTTGTACAGTGCTCATTCAAAGGCCTCAATTTTTAAGGCTTTGTTTATTTTGGGCCAAAACAGGTTTACCCTAACTTCGCCTTGTTATTACATTACACAACGATAAAGTGGGCTTTGTTATTACATTACTCAATGATAAAGTGGCCATTGTTATTACATTACACAATGATAAAGTGGCCATTGTTATTACATTACTCAATGATAAAGTGGCCATTGTTATTACATTACACAATGATAAAGTAGGCATTGTTATTACATTACTCAATGATAAAGTAGGCATTGTTATTACATTACTCAATGATACAGTGGCCATTGTTATTACATTACACAATGATAAAGTAGGCATTGTTATTACATTACTCAATGATAAAGTGGGCATCATTGTACAATACAAGATTGGAATTCATCGTACAACACAAGACTGAAATTCATCGTATAACACAAGATTGAAATTCATTGTACCACACAAGATTGAAATTCATTGTACAATACAAGATTGAATTTCATTGTGCAATACGAGAATGAAATTCATTGTATAATATGAGATTGAAATTCATTGTACAACACAAGATTGAAATTCATTGTACAACACAAGATTGAAATTCATTGTATAATACAAGATTGAAATTCATTGTGCAATACGAGAATAAAATTCATTGTATAATACGAGATTGAAATTCATTGTACAACACAAGATTGAAATTCATTGTACAATACAAGAATGAAATTCATTGTACAATGCAAGATTGAAATTCATTGTACAATGCTTGCCTCTACGTGTCTCTAAATACTCTGTCCGATCACACAATTACATTACATTACATGAGTATTGCTTTAGGTCCAGCGGACTCTTCCGAGCCAAATCAGGACCGGACAATCTCTGATCCGCATAAAAGATCTGCTGAAACAACCCTAGTGGTCCGATCACACAAACTGACTGGTGTATGCAATGATGAGCACAACCGAACGACCATTTACACACTGAAAACGTTGACAGGACAATAAAGTAGTGGCCGAGAGGACAGAAATTAATCATGTATTGAGACGATTTGGTGCTGGGTTGAATGGAGTGCACTGCGGCATCGGTTAGCCAGTACCGTAATGCAGCTAGCTCTCATTCACAAAAGACCTCAAACAACACAATCCGGTGCAAAAGGAGGACGAAGCGAGCAAATCAATCCAAAACGAATCACTATCATTTAATCCAATAGCACTTGCTATCAAGACAAAATTAGTGGCATAGTGGGTGAACATGGTGATAGAAGCAACTGGGAGATCTTGATAACTAAAAATATCAGCGCTTTGCATATCCTTAATCTAACAAGCTGTATACGTAAACATGGTCTAACGATTGAATGTTTGTACTGCTGTTAGGAATGTCAGTGCTGTACTACGAGTGTTGGAATAAAACAATATCAGGATCATGTCCTGTTAAGATGGCTTCATGGCTTACTGGGTTAGTCGCCGGTTTCCTATGTACCAAACTATTCAAGTCACCGAGGTTTCCTAGGTACCAGACTATTCAAGTCACCGAGGTTTCCTATGTACCAGACTATTCAAGTCACCGAGGTTTCCTATGTACCAGACTATTCAAGTCACCGAGGTTTCCTATGTACCAGACTATTCAAGTCACCGAGGTTTCCTATGTACCAGACTATTCAAGTCACCGAGGTTTCCTATGTACCACACTATTCAAGTCACCGAGGTTTGCTATGTACCACACTATTCAAGTCACCGAGGTTTGCTATGTACCACACTATTCAAGTCAGCGAGGTTTCCTATGTACCAGACTATTCAAGTCACCGAGGTTTGCTATGTACCACACTATTCAAGTCACCGAGGTTTGCTATGTACCAGACTATTCAAGTCACCGAGGTTTGCTATGTACCACACTATTCAAGTCACCGAGGTTTCCTATGTACCAGACTATTCAAGTCAGCGAGGTTTCCTATGTACCAGACTATTCAAGTCACCGAGGTTTGCTATGTACCACACTATTCAAGTCACCGAGGTTTGCTATGTACCACACTATTCAAGTCACCGAGGTTTGCTATGTACCACAATATTCAAGTCACCGAGGTTTCCTATGTACCACACTATTCAAGTCACCGAGGTTTGCTATGTACCACACTATTCAAGTCACTGAGGTTTCCTATGTACCAGACTATTCAAGTCACTGAGGTTTCCTATGTACCACACTATTCAAGTCACCGAGGTTTCCTATGTACCAAACTATTCAAGTCACCGAGGTTTGCTATATACCACACTATTCAAGTCACCGAGGTTTGCTATGTACCACACTATTCAAGTCACTGAGGTTTCCTATGTACCTACTACCAGACTATTCAAGTCACTGAGGTTTCCTATGTACCACACTATTCAAGTCACCGAGGTTTCCTATGTACCACACTATTCAAGTCACCGAGGTTTCCTATGTACCACACTATTCAAGTCACCGAGGTTTCCTATGTACCAGACTATTCAAGTCACCGAGGTTTCCTATGTACCACACTATTCAAGTCACCGAGGTTTCCTATGTACCACACTATTCAAGTCACCGAGGTTTCCTATGTACCAGACTATTCAAGTCACCGAGGGGTTTTCTCCGGGTACTCCTGTTATCTCCTTCCCTTTCATAATGGTATTTAGGGTATCAATCTCAAAAATAAAAATTAATGTCCTTTTTCTCACTTAACACCCATATCTCCCTGTTTTTACACCACGAGTTTGAGTTATAGATGTGGGTTTGCCGTGTGTCAGATTGGGTGTAAGATAAGACAGTCAGATTTTTTAAAAAATTTTAACAGCTTTATTATCACCGAGGTGAAATTCGGGCACTTTCATTTTCGAAAGTACAGCAGCCCCAAGTGTAGCGCTTTACCCAAGGTACATGCTGGGTGTGTTCTTGTCACCGGCACTCACCCGTCTAGGACATGAGCGTCAGGAAGTCCGTTATGATGGAATGCATGCGACACAGACTAGATCTCGATTTATACTCTCATCCGAAGGAGTAAAAAATAATAGATGACTGTTTTGCATTTGTTATAATTTTTATAGATTGGATGTAAGATAAGACAATCTTTATTATCTCTTTTAACAAATAGCTTTGTGGTATACACACAGTCACCACAAATTATACATAGTACAATAACAATATTACTTGACACTGGGAATGAAACTATCTTTTCAAATTGAACTATTGTGCGCCGTACAAGTGGACATTGGATTGGATACAATTACAACAACTGTATTATCTCTATGACAAAGAACAACGTGCTGTACATAATACAATCAAAACCTGCACAATTATAATTTGTATAGTCAAAAAGAGCATACATGTACCACTGGCACTCACACATATTGTATAGTCAAAAAGTGCATACATGCACACACAATGTACAACTGATGAGCATTTATGCTGGTATAGATCGCCGCACTTAAAAGCGCGAATATAGCATCCATTATTCTTAGTAGCAGTAGTAAAACAAATAAAACCAACACGTCACTGATTCCCCAAGCACCCCCTTCCTCCTCTGCCTATACCACACGCCAAGCTCCCCACACACAATCACCACTCTTACCACTTCCCTAAACCCCCAACTACTTCACCCCTACTTAAAACTAATTTGCATTCTGTAGCTCTGTTGGCGGTGTTCGTGACAAGCCTGTTGATGTTAATTATGAAATATCCGTGTCCTCCGAAGAAAACAAAACCCGAGTCATGATGGAGTGTTCTGCACGACTAGAGACAAAAATTGAATTTTGATGGATTGCGTGGTGCATCACGGCCGTGTGGAAAATACTGCCCTGTGAAATAAAGCCTGGTTGTGGTGATGCCACAAAAACATCAACATCAAGTCTCATGTCAACGCAGTCCTATTGCACAATGCATGACCAACATTGCCATATCTGTTTGTGAAATAAGTAAGTCCATTAGTCATTATTTAAAGGGTATCCATCTGTGAAATAATAAAGATAGGACGATGTGCCATTATTTCTTAATATATTGAATTAAATCATGTCCGCCAAAGTTCTAATAACGCTGAATGACATTTGTGAAAGCACTGAACGACGCCGTTGATGAAAAAAAATGTAACTCAGATAATGTATGCATGAATCTGCCGTTTCTGACTATTAGCACCCGAAAAGCTCAGTAGGCAACTGCTGTCCCAGTAACTGGGCTACTGTTTGATGATAATGGAGAATGCCTTGCCCCGGGTACAACCTTATTCTCTCGGCCAAAAACGGCTATCAGTATAGTTGACGCTAGGAATGGTCCTTAAAGGCCAACCAGTCCCCAAAGCTGCAGTAGTATGTTGCCTCCTAATATGAGTCATAGTCACAGTCTTGAACAAAAACGACTTTGCTGGTGGCCCCAAAATTCTGCTTTTGTCTCATGCTCATAACAGAATGCAGTCGTTAGCGACAGAATTGTGCAAGACTGTAGTAGGCAAACAACATTTTTTATAATATAAATGTCACTGTGAACGTGTGTGTGAAATACTGTGAGCTGTATTTCTGAGACATACTGTCGCTGTCAGTGACATACTGTTACTGGGGGTATAGTTCCCAATGACGGTATTTCATGGGCCCAGTCACTAGAAATGAAGGGTGTGCTCATCTTTAAAGAATACATATCGATTATTTCAGGCAATCACGTCACGCTTCTGCATGACGGAGCTTAGTCAATCCTTTCTTTTCCCATCTTCTCTTTCCACTGTCCGTTTTCCTCAATTGTGAAGTGTTGAGATGTGAGATGTCTGCCTTCTTCGCCTCTTTCCACTGTCCGTTTTCCTCAATTGTGAAGTGTTGAGATGTGAGAAGTCTGCCTTCTTCGCCTCTTTCCACTGTCCGTTTTCCTCAATTGTGAAGTGTTGAGATGTGAGATGTCTGCCTTCTTCGCCTCTTTCCACTGTCCGTTTTCCTCAATCGTGAAGTCTTGAGATGTGAGATGTCTGCCTTCTTCGTCTCAATGCTTTTTTTTTTTTACACATTCTTATGTACAACTTATGTTAATCTGATGAATAAAAATTCAAACAAAAAAATCCCACATCCTTTCCTTTTTGGGTTATTTTCCCTCCATTTTCATCATTGTATTTGTTCTTTCACTTTCTGCGTTCATCGTCTCCCTTTTTTTTCCGCTTATGTCTTTATTTCTTAGGTTTTATATCTGTATGTATGTCTGCAAGGGCCGAGACATCTTCCCTTCATATCTTTATTATTGATGTGCATTCTTTCATTTTTCCAATCAATCCCGAACACAATTTCTTTTTTCTTTCTTTACTCATCTTCCCCATCCACGTTTTTTTCCCCGCCTTTCCTATTTTATCCCATAATTTGTTGCTTTTGTTTCCCCTTTTTCTGTACCCCCCCCCCCCTCTCTCTCTCTCTCCCCTTAACTTTCCCATGTTTGTCTCTTTCTCTGTCCATCGCTTTCTCCCCTTACAAGTTAACTTTCCTTATTTTTCTGTTGACAAATGAAACTGTCCATACTTCTTCGATTCCTTTGTGGAATACCAAACCCTGCAGAAGACCTCCCAGCTCCTTTACCCACCACAACCAGCATCCCTGAGCTGAAAATCCTCTTGCCTCTTACAGTTCTACCTTCCATTCTGTTCTTTGTCTCCCCACCCTTCCCACCCCAAACAACTTCAAAACATACATTTCCTTCAAGTTTCCATAAACCTCATATTGTGCCATTCTTTTCTGTCTTCTAGTCCGCCCCACAGCCTCTTGTGCTTCCCCTCCCCCAAATTCCACTCCACCTCAAACAACAACAAACAAAAATACTATTTCTCCATCTACTTTATACCCTTCTAACTTTTTTTTCAGCTTGCCAAGTCGCCAGCGGCATATGGCAAAGCTGTATGCCGCGGGTCCTTCAGAAAAATCAACTTCATTTTTGAGCCGCTTCACCCAGCAAGTCCAATGAAACACAAGTTAATAATAATGATCGTACTCCTGCCCTTCAAATCAATAAACTTCAATTTCCACGCTCTTAAGGCCTGCCCCATACGTCTTCTCCATATTTCTTCTGCTTTTTTCCCCTTTCCTTTCCCTGTCCTTTTGATAAGGCACAATAGAGCTTAGCGGGTAAGGAGAAACTGGGTTCGACTCTCGATGGTGACGGCACACAGGGATCACTGTCATTACTCTTACAACGGTAGTTCACTACCTGTGTGGCCGCAACGGCAAAGAACTAGCTGAAATATGCAGGCGACAAGCTAAGACGACGCTGGACCGGGTTAGTAACAGCAGTTGTGACTACGCGGAAGAGGCAGCAGTAGCTAGTGGCTTTGTTCGATTCCAATATTACTGGTAAGTGCAGATAATCAAACTTCCCAGAACATTGTGGTATACATGTTCTCCGTGTTTTGGGCTCTATCTACCACTTCCTTCCCCTACCCCCCCCCTTCTCTTGTACTTAGTAAAGCACTTGTCATGCACATTGTACAGGTTAGTTGCATGTTTCTGTTCGCTCACTCCCTAATATTTCTCCGTACTCTTCATGTTTCTGGCTGTTTTCCCCCTGTCTGTCCTTCCCAGGCAACTGACAATGTAGCTTGCAACGTCCTCTGCATATTTCTTGCTGTTCCACTCTTCATGAAAGCACTTCGCATTATAGGCTTACATCTTTACAGTGCTTTTTTTTTTCTCCTGTCCTCCCACCCTTCTTAATAAAGTTTTCTCCTCAAACAGGGTCTGTACACTTGCACTCCCCCATCTCTCTCTCCACCATCTAAATATGGATTCTGCACAATCTTCTCTCTCTCCCCCTGACAGTCTCCTCACTCTTTCTTACGCACATTTCTTTTTATTTCTGTATGCTTCTTTTCGTGTACCCTCTTTCCCTAACTGCTTCAATCCACCCATCGTCCTCTCCATCCCCACGCACACAAATAATAACAATGTAACAAAACTACAACCCTTTCAACTTTTTTGACCTTTGTAAAACTAATCTAATTCCTATCCTATCCTATTCCGTAACTCGGAGGCCGCAGGGGCACCACAGATGATCGTTTAACCAGCGTACTCCATCTTTCCCTGTCCTCAGCAATCCTGGTGGTTTCGCCTCTTTTTCGGTCTCCCTCTTCTTCTACCTCCTCGCACTGTGCCTTGCAGGATGGTCTTTGCAAGACCTGATGATCTGGTGACGTGGCCATACCCTTGGAGGTTTCTTTTTTTTTTACCACTGTGAGCAGGTCATCGTGTTGTCCAATGGCTTGTGTGATGGTCTGTCGGACTTCGTCGTTGGTGATGTGCTGGGTATAGGAAATGCCCCGGAGTCTTCTGTAGCTCATCATCTCCATGCTTTGTATTGTTCGTTGTAGATCTGCTGTGAGGGTCCATGTTTCGCAAGCGTATAGGAAGATGGAGATGACAAGGGAGCGCAGCAGTCTTACCTTAGAATGTAGGCTGATGGTAATGTCTTTCCAAATTGGCTTCAGCCTCGCCAGGGCAGCAGTTGTTTGTGCGATTCTGGAGAGGAATTCATGTCGGGACCCATTGTCTGATACAATGGCTCCTAAATATTTAAAGCTATGCACTGTGTTGAGGGATTGGCCTTGGACTTTGATGTCCGTGTTGATGCCATTTGTGGTGTTGGCCATAATTTTGGTCTTCTCTTCACATATTTCCATTCCATAGGCTTTGGAGGTGGTGTCAAGCCTCTGTACCAGCTGCTCAAGTTCTTGTTCCTCTTCAGCCAATCCATCAATGTCATCCGCAAAACGAAGGTTGGAGATTGCTCTTCCCCCTATGCTGACTGTGCCTTCGTGATCTGCAAGGGCATCTGATATGATGCGCTCTATGAAGATGTTGAAGAGTGTTGGAGAGAGTAGGCATCACCGACGCACACCGATTGTTGTTCTGAACCAGTTTCCGATAGCGCTGTTGTGGAGGCCTGCACTGGTAGCCTTTTCATACAGGCTTTTGATGACTTCAATAATTTTAGGGCTGATGTCGTACTCTCTCATGGCTGCCCACAGAGCTGCATGCCAGACTCGGTCAAACGCCAGTTTGAAGTCTACGAACATATGCTATAGATGCTTTTGGTGCTGTAGGTATTTCCCGCAGATTATTCTGAGGTTGAAAATCTGTTCAGTGGTACTTCGCCCTGCCCTGAATCCTGCTTGTTCTTCAGCTAATCTAATTACAAATATAAAACGTATTCTAATTACAAGAGAAAAAAAACTTTAATTAGAAAAACAAAACGTTATTGACTTTTTATTCTCAGTCACTGCCAGAAACAACGTCGCTCATATTTAATCTCCCTTTCATTTGGCCGTACCACAGTATTTTTAACAGCTCCTAATATTTACAATCACACACAGAGAAACATAACAAAATACAACAAGACAAAACACAACAGCCTCCCCCCCCCCCCTATCTCTCTCTTTCCCTTTTGTTGCATAGTGGATGTGAATTACCCCCATCCACAGACCCATCTCACTCCTCCCCTTTATCACCAGGTCTGTGGTTGCATTCGGAGTTTTGACCGTGACACTTGCAACAATCAATGACCAATGCAGTATTCATTCTTTCTTTCCCCAATCTTCATTGGTGGAAGAGCTAAAGCTTTTGTAACATCCAATTGGCAAACTATTGCTTGTGCAACGTGACGCAAGAGAGCCTTATCTCTGAACAAAACACGATGTTTTGTGGTGTAAAAAATAGTACGATGGAGAGAGAGACACACACTGAGTTAGAGAGAGAGAGAGCGAGAGAGAAAGAGAAAGAGAGAGAAGAAGAAGAAGAAGGTCGGTTGGACGGGTGTCTGAGAGGGATAGGATGCGTGTTGCTTGTGTAACTCGACCCAAGAGAGCTTTCAACCTCTGAATAATACACAATGATTTGTGGTGGGAAAAATAGTGCGATGGATGGAGAGAGAGCGAAAGAGCGAAAGAGAGAGAGAGAGAGAGAGAGAGAGAGAGAGAGAGAGAGAGAGAGACAGAAACATAGACAGAGAAAGACAAACCCAGACAGAGAGAAACCACATCTGTAAACACGTGGCGTAGTTTAGAAAAACCCTATGGTTTTATTACATTGATTTTGATCTCACAGATGTGTGCTAGTCATACAAATAATAACATTGATAGTCGTTTTATATTCAAGCTGTGTCAATGTCCTTCCATATTATACGCAGCTGCCATTGTTTGAAGTAGACTAGATGGCATGTGTGTGTGTGTGGTGGTGGTGGTGGGGTCCAGTCCATCTTTGTGCGTGCGTGCTTGCGTGTGTGTGTGTGTGTTTGTTTGGGTGTGAATATGTGTTTCCTGCCCGCGTGTGTGTGTGAGTGCGTGTGTGTGAGAGAGAGAGACAGTGAGTTAGTGATTGTGTGTGTATGAGTGCGTGTGTGTCAAAGAGACAGTGAGTTAGTGAGTGTGTGTATGAGTGCGTGTGTGTCAAAGAGACAGTGAGTTAGTGATTGTGTGTGTATGAGTGCGTGTGTGTCAAAGAGACAGTGAGTTAGTGAGTGTGTGTATGAGTGCGTGTGTGTCAAAGAGACAGTGAGTTAGTGATTGTGTATGTATGAGTGCGTGTGTGTCAAAGAGACAGTGAGTTAGTGAGTGTGTGTATGAGTGCGTGTGTGTCAAAGAGACAGTGAGTTAGTGAGTGTGTGTATGAGTGCGTGTGTGTCAAAGAGACAGTGAGTTAGTGATTGTGTATGTATGAGTGCGTGTGTGTCAAAGAGACAGTGAGTTAGTGAGTGTGTGTATGAGTGCGTGTGTGTCAAAGAGACAGTGAGTTAGTGAGTGTGTGTATGAGTGCGTGTGTGTCAAAGAGACAGTGAGTTAGTGAGTGTGTGTATGAGTGCGTGTGTGTCAAAGAGACAGTGAGTTAGTGAGTGTGTGTATGAGTGCAGTGCGTGTGTGTCAAAGAGACAGTGAGTTAGTGAGTGTGTGTATGAGTGCGTGTGTGTCAAAGAGACAGTGAGTTAGTGAGTGTGTGTATGAGTGCGTGTGTGTCAAAGAGACAGTGAGTTAGTGAGTGTGTGTATGAGTGCAGTGCGTGTGTGTCAAAGAGACAGTGAGTTAGTGAGTGTGTGTATGAGTGCGTGTGTGTCAAAGAGACAGTGAGTTAGTGAGTGTGTGTATGAGTGCGTGTGTGTCAAAGAGACAGTGAGTTAGTGAGTGTGTGTGAGAGAGTGCGCGCGCGTGCGTGCGTGAATACATTATTGAGTATTGTCTGGTCGGTCTTTTTAGAAACGAATGCCGACGTGTTAAGTTCATGTCCAATCAACAAACTCAACAGATAAAACATATTTCATTTGATTTCAATCGTTGTTCTTCTACAGCTCCAAACCTTCTGAAGGCAGTGGCCGGTACAGGGTCTGACTCAAGGCGCTCGAGGCGTCCACTTGCAAGCTTTGGGCGCACAGTCTGACGCCTAGCATAACAAATGTCAGTGACCTTTTTGTATTGGATCACATCAACATCCTGCAATACAAAATAGTACTGTACACAAACAGTAAAATAAATGTCATAGATAATAATAAAGCGACCACAAGGAAAAGAAAACAGCAAACGAATCCAAACAAAACAACAAAACGATATCATGGAAAAAAGTATAAATATTTTATATTCACCACTGCTGGGGGTGCTAACACTATTACTAATGAAGTTCGCAGGGATGCTATTATTTTGATTGCGATTGCCGCTGTTGGTGCTGCTGCTGCTGCTGTTGTTGTTGTTGTTGTTGATGTGCTGTTTTTGAACAGCTTTTTGAAAGGCTAGCTACTAAACAAAGCACATACCCAAACAAAGCACATACCCAAACAAAATACGTCCCCAAACAAAAGCACATACCCAATAAAAACACATAGCCCCCCCCCCCAAAAAAAAAAAAAAAAAAAAAAAGTATCCAAACAAAGCAAATAGCCAAACAAAGCACATACCCAAACAAAACGCGTACGCAAACTAAGCACATAGCCAAACAAAACACCTTCCCAAACAAAATACATAACCAAAGCACATAACCAAACAAAACACGAATAGACAAAGCACATCCTGAACAAAAAAGCGAAGAGATAAAGTAACTGAACATTGGTTTATTCACTGCCAGTAGTGAGGCTAACACTAAATTGGTTATGCAAGGAGTAAAGTTTTCGGACGAGACTAGTCAGATCACCGAGGGTTTTCTCAGGGTACTACGGCTTCCTCCAATAAAGGTATTGCATTGGTCAATCTAAAATGGCAAAAATGAAATTGTACATCCTTTCTGTCTTCTGATCCCCCTGCCTTTGCACCACATGCGTGATTAACAGATGTGTGCTTGTGTATGTCAGTGTGTGAAACGTGTGAGCTATGTTGGTATAGACGCCGTTATTTGAGTCTAGTTCTTGTTGTTTCAACAGCTTTGGCAAGTATGCTGCTAAACACACAAACCAAAGTCTTTGAAATAAAACATGATCCGATACTGAAAATGTTAACACTAGGACTAACGGAGATGAATGACAGAGAGACAGCAATACTATTGCTTGTCTTGCTATGGCAACCATGTTGTACTACATCTGCAGTTATTTGTCATTGTTTCTGCAGCTACAGTTGTTCGTCATTGTTTCTGCAGCAGCTATTGCGGCTGTCGTTTGAACAGCTTGTTGTACCGACCACTGAATACGTCTTCTTTGCTTATACGGGTCTTTTCATAAGCGCTGTCAGTGTAGTCAATACGCCTATCCATGTCGACGTTAAACTGGCAGCTGTGTGGATGAAACAGGTTGTCTGTTGCCTCGTAATATCAATATAACATTTCAAACCACCCAGATGTAGAGATGGCGAGGATCTCTCTCTCTCTTTCTTATATCGCCACATTACAAGCGGAACGCCGTCTTAAGATGCCATGAAACAGAACTGAAAGCAAAGCAATCACTTTGATAGGGAAAAAAGGAAGTGAATTCTCTTTTAACATTTGAATTTGAGCTTGAGTTACCCACTCACGTGAAATTGTACAAATGATATCATTCCATCACAACACTGTATCAGAATGATGTAGTATGCCGATGATGATGGTAACTTTTACATCCAGGAAAAATTGATGATTTGAGATGAGGGGTGGGGTGGGTGAATGCCAGGAGGGGAAATAATATATAATATACACCTTTGCGATGTCAACCCGGCATATTTAGGAGTTCTCTCAATGAACTGTAATATGTGTCAACTGAGCTGGGTCGTGAAAGCAGGATAAAAAGCTATCAATGTCTGTACGTAAGTACAGGGTGTAGTGATGCTCAAGTTCAGGTCAGATGTTCAGCTGCTTGACATATACATGCAGTAAGTATCGTGCTAGAAATCAGAATTTTGAATTACGAAGTTTACGCACACAAACGCGCACGCACCCACCCACCCACCTACCCAAGCACGCACACACACGAGAGAGAGAGAGAGAGAGAGAGAGAGAGAGAGAGAGAGAGAGAGAGAGAGAGAGAGAGAGAGAGAGAGAGAGAGAGAGAGAGAGTGTGAGAGAGACTGTAAACTTTAAACGTTTATTACAACATGTTACAAGGATAATAATTTCACGCTTACAGTTTATTCTTACAGTTAGTCCTTGTTTCAGGCACCCATGCAAACATAATACAATTATGCCTGCCATATTTTATATAATTATATATATAAAAAATGCAACTACAACAATTTAAAACCAAGGACTTATAACATGTAAACGTCATCTAAAGATTATAGTATTATAACATTTGTAAACGTCATATAAAGATTCTAGTATTATAACATATGTAAACGTCATAAAAATATTATAGTATTATAATATCGACCAGCGCCTTGAGCAGCTCTTGAGCTGTAAACGCGCTATATAAGATTGATATGATAAAAACATTATAATATTTCCTTTAAATAGAATAAGCGCCATATGATGGCAAAAGTGTTGAAAACTGTTGTTGTTTTTTATAATGAATTTAAAATATGCTAAGAAAGAGAGAGAAAAAGAGGGAGGGAGGGAGGGAGGGAGGGAGGGGAAGAGGGAGAGAGAGAAAGAGAAAGAGGGATGGAGAGAGAGAGAGAGAGAGAGAGAGGGGGGGGGGGGGGCCCACAAGAATGAGCTTACTACCAAAAACAAAAAAAACTGTATATTCTGCACAGTGCAATTTTCGAAGGTACGTAATGTATTGTTGACGAAATTCTGGGTATTTACAAACTGGACCACCACCTTCCAAAATCTAAAGTAAACAAACACACAAAAAGTGTCAATTCGTTTATCTAGAATGACTCTACATCAAACCAACCAACAGATTCAGGAAAGAACGAATCTGACGTTTAATGAAACAGTGTGTATTTTGGTAGTGAGTATTATCGAATAGAATGCATTATCTAAGATGTCAAATTTGTTATATCTTTTATGGCATTCTAGAATAAACAAAACCAATAGATTCAGACACCAGAACATGACGAATTCTGAAGGTCAGGTTGATGAAAATATTGCGTCATTTACTAACCGCACCATCAATTTCCAACAGATTAATAAAGTCATTCTCCTGTGGCTTTCCAATAATAATTTCATAATACATTTTATAAAGTCCAATTCCTGCTCAAGACGAACCAAGACGCTTCAAACACACACACACACACCCACACACACACGCATCACAGAACTCATGATGATACATTTTCGAACAAACAAAGCCTATAAATTGTCAACTATACGAATTTCAAAACATTCTGTTAAAGAAATACTGTTTGTTTACAATGCATCTTCTTCAAAAGAACAAACGAGGTCAATTTATTCACCATTTATGCTCCATGATTCTATAACAAACAGACCCTATAGATTTGGCACCCCACCAACTCAGAAAAATGTTTTCATAAAACACATAGTATATTTTACTGATTGGAAAACAAAATATTTGCCCACACTCGCTGCCGACAAGAGGACGCAGGAGCCAATTATGTATCCATGTTTTTATTGACAAAACGCCGTTCCACAACTACTTTCCCTAAACATGTTAGACAAAGGATGATGAGTGCTTTGGTTCGATCTGCTAATTTCCATTTGCCGGGCTCAGCAGGGAAAACTAGGGCCTGATGTACTTAGTCCTCATTAAAGGTCCCAGACAACATTTACATTCAATCAATTTAATCGTAGCGAGTAGGAGGCGAAGGAAGGCAGGAGAAAAAATTATGATCATCAGAGTGAAAACAAGTAAGTTGTCAGGAGGCATTTCATCTGAGTCACTATAGCTATAAAAGAAGTCACCCTATCTATAAAAGAAGTCACCTTATCTCCAAGCATCGTCTTGCGCTCTTCACTGTTCCTTCTCGATGTTATTTTAAAATTTCCCCATAATTAATTAATTAATTCAGTCGTTCTTAAATAGCGCTATTCTAGCTCAAGAGCTGCTCAAGGCGCTGGCCCCGACGTACAACATACTCATAATTAGCTTGACTATTGAGCAAAAGGAACATTCAACATTCCTTTGGTTCCAGCCAAACGCATCCTGCCTATTCATGATTCATTTAATATAAAGGGGGGGGGGGATATGCGGGTGCAGAAATGAGGGTGTCTGCGTGTTGCTGGGTGGTTTCAATTTGCCACAGGGAAAAGTCAATTTGTTTTCCCTCCCTGTCTCTCTCTCTCTCCCTTGCTACCGGCAATCGATGAGATCTGAGTGGTTCCCAGTCAGCCGTCACGGCTGCTGACTTGTATCCAGAACACGGAGTAGTTGACACGGTATGAGATAAAAGATAAAATAATAAAATAAATAAATACAATTAAATACATAGATAAATAAATAAACTTATACTACAACTTGGCACATGTGTGCATTTGAAACCCGTTATTGTGACACCGACAACCGTCGTGAGTATTTCTTTTAAAGCTGGTAAGTGCAAGGTGTAAGAAACATGAATCTGCCACCGGCCACTACGTTACAAACTTATCAGCAGGTGGACCTATTTAGAGAAGAAGAAGAAGAAGAAGAAGAAGAAGAAGAATGGAACAGGAAGGAGTATGTCAAGGAGGAGGAGGGAATAGGAAGAAGCAAACAGAATCAGCATCGTCATGCTTCAAACGTGTTGTTTGGTGGTGTGGGGTGGATAGGTGGATGAGTTGCTGGTTGAGAGGGGTATATAGCACCGAGCGTTGGTTATGTAAAAACAAAGCTAAGCCAATAATATTAGCGCTGTAAGAAATGACTAACAGTCCTCAATGATCTGGTTGGAGAGGTAATTGGAAGGTATTAGATAGAGCGCTTGTGTGCACACATCAATGCCATCATTTTCCGGCCCATTAAAAAAAAACAAATACGTTGGATTAACAAAACCCATTAGGGCAATAAAAAATTGTTCTGGCTGGAGAATGATGAGAGTGTACATATTACTATTCTCTTTTACCGAGGCATCTTTAAAAAAAATTTAAACAGCCATACATTATCAGGAGGGAAAAGTACTGGAAAACTGTTGGAACGATGAGCTCTGCTGTGTATACACCTTCCTGTTGTCCTTGCCAACACAGAACACGAGCGAATCAAAGGCCAACATTATGATTATCGTTTACAGACAGTCCAAAAGGATTTAACTCGTAAGATGAGCTAATCAGCCAATGGGCGCGAACAATGACAGTTGAGGATGGTCTGGCTTGGAGGTATGGACAAATTATTGGAGCGAGCCCCGTGTGTACACATGCATTGTTGTTTGTGCCGGCACCGCTCACATCCAATCAACACGGCCCCAGTCTCTCGTGTATCGATGTATCGATGACCTTTGTTAGCCTGCCGCCATGAAGTGGCTTAAGCCAAGTTATACTTTCGACAGAGCGGAAAACGAAACCGCAGCGGAATGGCACTTGAATGAAACCTCGCTTCCCTAGTAGCTATGCAATCCAAACGTGAAAGAAAGAAACTGCAGCAGTATGGAATTTGATTTGAAACCATCGCTTTCCTGCAAGCTAGGTATAACGGCAGTAAAGCAAAATGGCAGCGGAAAAGAACTTGGAACCATCGTTTTCCTAGATTGTGATGATATTCATAATATATCTGGAACGGCAGCGATGCTAACTTGCAGCCCAACGTCACTTCGACTGGATCGCATCCAAAGGAATAATATATAACGGTTACGGCTGTCCTCAGGAGCAAATACGGCAGGGAAACAGCAACGACAGTGTGCATTCAAACCGTACTAAACAGCAAGCTAGTTGCCACCATGTTAAGGAAAGCTAAGTCATTTGTAAATGTTTTTTGCGGCAATGTAACTGGAAAACATGTTGGCAGAAAGCTGCATGAATCATGGCTTAACTGAGTAATGACATTCCTCTATTGCCCAGACTGATTACTTCTATAATAAGCTAATTCAGTTATTCTATCAAGCCATTATTCGTTCCTTTAAATATATCACAGACAGAGGAGTTAGGGATGGGGAGGGGAGAGGAAGGGGAAAGAGATGGGGGAAGGGGATGTAGAAGGGTGGGGAGAGAGAGATGGAGGACGGACGGACGGACGGATACACGGAAAGGGTAGTGAGGTGAATAAGGGAAGTGAGAAAGGCATTCTGCACCCTCTAACACATCATAAGATGTCACTGGAAGGACTGTCGCTTATTACGCCGCTATCACACAACATTGTATCCGACAATATTTTAACCTATCACATATTGATAAGCCTATGTAATTCCCATACAGTCTTATTTCATCCCATAGAACTGCGTTCATTATACTTGGTCGCCTGTCATATTTGTGCGCATACTATTCATAGTGTATGCCTGGAAGAAGATCTACACTACACCGCAATAACACAACAGAATAACATGACCTATTATTCCTATTCTATTATTTTCCTACATTCAAATCCCAGACACTAAACACACCATAGAATACAGTTCATTAAGTCAGTGGAATACCATATATCGTACCCCAATCAAATGTATACATATACGGCCACAAGCAGGGAATGATCAAGTCCAAGCGACTTCCTTCTTAAAACGTTGACCAGGTCCAGTAGTCCTATCAAAGGCTGAATGGTAAACCTATCCCCCAAATCCGATCTTATCCGCCCCATGAATACATTCATCAGTATGGCACCGGAGATAACTGAGGGTCTACTTAGACCTCAGTACTTTCCCATTCTATTGTGCATAAGGTCGCTTGGTACTGGTACCAGTTCACATGAATAAAGGAGTTCCTCATTTTTCGCCCTTGTACCAGGATATGGGCGAGACAATCTTTTCACGGATGATGGGAGTCTCACACCCCTAGGTTTACAACACCCGTAGGAAGATGTTATAATGCTCTAAAGTCCCTCTTCTTCCACATCACGAATAAAGGTCATTACAACACTAGTCTGAGAACAACAAAGACATCATCACCATCGTCATCATGATCATGATCATCATCATCGTCGTCATGTTCATCATCACCAGCAGCAATATTATTCAGCGTAGTTGTGTTTCGAATTAAGTACAAAAATTCAGCGTTGCAGTTGGACATACACATAATTTTAAGATGAATTGGGAAGATATTTAGTCGATTTTCCCAGAGAGAGAGAGAGAGAGAGAGAGAGAGAGAGAGAGAGACAGACAGAGAGAGAGACAGAGAGAGAGAGAGACAGAGAGAGAGACAGAGAGAGAGACAGAGAGAGAGACAGAGAGACAGAGAGGGGGGGCAGAGAGAAAGGCAGAGCTAGAGAGAGAGAGAGAAAGAGAGAGAGAGAGAGAGAGAGAGGGGGGGGGGGGGAGAGAGACGCAGAGAGAGAGAGAAAAAAAAAGAGGGAGCGAGAGGGAGAGGAGAGGGAGGGAGAGATAGAGAACTATTACAACACGTCACACAGATGGATTCATGACGTGCGAGTCATCTGTATTAAACACCGAAGTGACAGCCAGCTGTAGGCCAGCTGTTCTGGATATAAGACTTTTCCTGCGTGGAAAGAACACATTTTTACAGTTGCATTGTATCTGCAGCACTGGTTGGAAAGTGGACACGTGAAGTCACTGTCCATTCATTAATAAATACGACTCTAAAACATATCTCGCAGTTGACAAAGATATAAGAGAAAGTTTGAGTAAATTTGGACATGTACGGTCATTGGCAGTTAATTTCTGTGAACTCTAATAATATATGTCTCGCTGTGTACTATGGATAATATAATTGCACACTGAACACTTTGGATCTCTGGCCAATCAGTTTTAAATGCAAGCCAAGAACAAACCTGACAATGAACTAAGTCTGTCAATTTATTTATTTATTTATTTAATCGTTCTTATATAGCGCTTTTCCAACTCAAGAGCTGCACAAGGCGCTGGCCAATACAGGATCTAACTCAAGCCGCCCGAGGCGCCAACAATCAGGATTGTGCTCAGTTACCTGGGGCGTCAAACGATGCACCTGGCAGCAAGTGGGAACCTCTAGCTGGTTGAGTTAGATCTGGTACTGGCAGGCCCACCTTGATCGGCTGTTGAGTTAGATCTGGTACTGGCAGGCCCACCTTGATCGGCTGTTGAGTTAGATCTGGTACTGGCAGGCCCACCTTGATCGGCTGTTGAGTTAGATCTGGTACTGGCAGGCCCACCTTGATCGGCTGTTGAGTTAGATCTGGTGTTGGCAGGCCCACCTTGATCGGCTGTTGAGTTAGATCTGGTACTGGCAGGCCCACCTTGATCGGCTGTTGAGTTAGATCTGGTACTGGCAGGCCCACCTTGATCAGCTGGTTGAGTTAGATCTGGTACTGGCAGGCCCACCTTGATCGGCTGTTGAGCTGGAGAAGCGCTATAGAAGAACAGTACAATAAAATAATCACCAACGTCAGTATACTTGGCTATGGGAGGCAACAAAGGCCAGATGGCCCGTTAATTGCAGGGAGTATTTTCGTTGACACAGAAAACCAGCGTCCCTCGTCTCAGGTACTAACATTGCCGGTGAGGTCTTGTGTAACTCCGCACTAATAACTAATCATACCGGTCAAAAAAAAAAACGGTCAGTTCAACAATAGCCCCAGCTGCAGTGTGGATCGGCAACTTCAACTGAAACCTCACCTGCCTCGCCTCCCTCCCTTCCCCCCTTCCACAGCTATAATGATTATAATCATTATAATAGTAGTAACGGTCATAGTAATGACAGCACAACAGACACTCACCAACAGTTTGCCCCCAAACAGCTTTTTCTTATAAAATAAGCCATCACGAAACATTTATTTTAAAATAAAGCCAGAACACGCGTGAGGACTGATCATCAGAACAAGGCGTAACAGCCCCAATACATACAAACTTACAATACAATACAATACAATACAATACAATAGTATTCATCTCAACCTGAGCAATGACAGTTACCCTAATAGTGGTACGTTATATATAAATATAAACATGTCTATCCAACGACGAAATATGATCTTGACAAGATGAAACATAGCAGTATGCTACCTACGTAAAACACGCGCACACTGTATTAACTACTGCCACCCTCTCTCCCAACGCTCGCTTCACAATTCATCGGCACTAGTAAGCCAGAAGTAGGGTTAAAGCGCATAGACGAGTTTTACTTTACATAGGATTTTTACTAATAGTAAGAAATCGGCAGATCAACACTTTTAGATAAACAAAAATCTATTTTTCTTCAATCGTAACCCACTTTAATGAAGAGACAACGAAAGAATGAGCGAGAGGAGTAAGGTGATGGGTGGGGTGGAGAAGGAGGGAAGGAGGTGGGGGTGGAGAATTCCCTCTTTTTATCATACTCACTAACTTTGGTTCGTCGAAGTAAATGTAGGCCCAAATATATCCCATTATGTTTCACAACTGAGCAGGTGTGGCTAAACATTGCCAGCAGACGTAAAGGACTTCACAACTTGTCCATTGCAATGATTTTTTTCTCTCCCGAAACTCCCGATATGCACTCACTAAAATTACACTTCCGAAAGAAAAGGATGCACTCACTGAAATTACACTTTAGAATGTAAAGGATGCACTCACTGAAATTACACTTTAGAATGTAAAGGATGCACTCACTGAAATTACACTTTAGAATGTAAAGGATACACTCACTGAAATTACACTCCAGAATGTAAAGGATGCACTCACTGAAATTACACTCCCTGCAAGTAAAAAGATGCAGTCGCTTAAATTACACCCCGGAAAGTAAAAGATTAAATTACACCCCACACAGCAAAGAGAAAACTGACCATGGTCATATAGTATACAGCCTGTCATTGCTATACAGTACTAAATGTTTCACGAAGACAATTTCAACGTCAAGTCACACCTAGATATACATTTTCCTATCTTATCCTAACCTATACCGTAATTCGGAGGTCGTAGGGGCACCACAGATGATTGTTTAACCAGCGTACTCCATCTTTCCCTGTCCTCAGCAACCCTGATTGTTTCGCTCAGTGTCAAACCAGTCCATTCTCGAATGTTGTCCTCCCACCTCTTTTTCGGTCTCCCTCTTCTTGTACCTCCTTGCACTGTGCCTTGCAGGATGGTCTTCGCAAGACCTGATGATCTGGTGACGTGGCCATACCATCGGAGTTTCTGTTTTTACACCACTGTTAGCAGGTCATCGTTTTGTCCAATGGCTTGTGTGATGGTCTGTTGGACTTCGTCGTTAGTGATGTGCTGGGTATAGGAAATGCCCAGAAGTCTTCTGAAGCACCTCATCTCCATGCTTTTTATTCTTCGTTGGAGATTTGCTGTGAGGGTCCATGTTTCGCAAGCCTATAGGAAGATGGAGATGACAAGGGAGCGCAGCAGCCTTATGTCACATTTTATGTCACCGAATTTACATATCTGCGCTACGAGAGACAAAGAGATAGGGTGCATCATCATAGTATTAAGTAAAGCCCAAGAAAGCGATAAGTCTCGTTTAAACAGGAAACAAAAGGTTTGTGTAGAATCCAAGAAGTATGTGTTCGGCCTAAAGAGACGGACTGCAGTTTATAGATACATGTTGGATAGAATCCTTATTAAACCATAGATGCTATCCTCTGTGGAATGATAGCAAAGATCTATCTAAATGACCGCAACTTTGATTTCATTGTTACGTTATCTATCAGTTAGGTCTACCTGGGCGGTAAATAAAGAAATCTCCATCGCATCCAATAAGATCGCAACTCCGTATGAACTATAAAAACGACCTCAACAGTTAGAAACGTTTTGACAAACAATCGGCTGTCAACATTTTACAAATTTTACGTAATTAGTATTAACGCCAAACCCCTCACTTCACCCCTCTCACTCCATCCCCCTCTTCTCTCCTCACTCTCTCCCTCTCCTCTCCTCCCCCTTCCGCTTTCGCAACATCTTTAAAGAAACTGGTCCAGCTGCTGTTCAAAGTCTTTTTTTTTCAATATCGTAGCACATCAAATAAGAAAAACAGAAGGTTTAACCGTTTTAATTTGTGTGTAATTCAGTTGTCTTTGGAGTTGGTCATCTCTCAACAGATGGTCTTTGCTGGTGACAAGGGATAAAAACGAGACAGAAGGTTTATAAAAACCCAGAATGACAGGGTTCAGAGTACTAGAGGCCTTTGGAGGTAACCCCCGTAAAAGTGCCGGAGTTTCTGTATAAATAGAATCCCCACTTTCTGGAAATTTAGTCCTTTAAATTCCCACTGTTGCTGTCTTTCTCCTTTGTTCTTTCTCATTCCTACTCTGCTCTATCAATCTAATACACTATCTTCTTCGCTAGACTAGTCACCTACCTCCTCATTTGGTCTGTTGTATCAGCTTGGGAATATTGGACGCTTTCTACCAAATGGTCATTAGGGCTTCCTATCATATTATTTAGCAATGTAGGCATTTTATATGTATGTTTTTGGATATTTCATAATGATGTTTATATTTTATTTTGAATTTTGTAAACGAGAGTTCGATAAAATAGAGTATAGTCTCAGCGCCCCCTGCTTGGGATGCCTTTATTGTAAAGTGACCGGCTGGTGGAGTGCCTTCAGTGTTACCACTAGGGTTGTTTCAGCAGATCTTTTATACGGATCAGGAGTGAGTCCTCTTTCAACCAAATTGTGGTCTTGATTTTGTGGTCCTGATTCCGCTCTTTGCAGTCTGTAAGCCTGTAAGCAATGAATAACAAAACTAAACTTTGGAGGC
Organism: Oncomelania hupensis; assembly: GCA_036898135.1. Lineage (NCBI taxonomy): Eukaryota > Metazoa > Mollusca > Gastropoda > Littorinimorpha > Pomatiopsidae > Oncomelania > Oncomelania hupensis. The sequence continues at coordinate 16,858,093 of CM072524.1, read as the reverse complement.
AAGACACTACAAAGAAGATATCCTTGTCTCAATGCAGCCCTGAAACTCTGTGTGTGACAGTGTGTGACACATTTAAGACAGTAATGGATGGCGTGACCTCAATTAAAAAGTGACACAGGCAAATACTCAAGAGCGGTGAAGCAGGCACGCATTCTCTCTCTCTCTCTCTCTCTCTCTCTCTCTCTCTCTCTCTCTCTCTCTCTCTCTCTCCCTCTCTCTCTCTCTCACTCATTCTTTCATACACGAAAACATAAGCACGTGCACACACATTAATCAATACACACACAAATCCACGCAAATAGTTAAATACGCACAACTTGGACAATACCTTATAGCAATAAAAGAAAAAAAAGAATTATCTTATATAGCGCACTTACAAGCTCAGAGAGCTTCTCAAAGCGCTGGCTCGTAATATCAATATATCCAGCAATCACACAATAGTTTGCTGAAGTCAGGATTCGAACCCACGTCGCCCAAGACGCACTCGCACAAGTCGTGCGCTCTGATCACTGAGCTATCCCTGAACTAAATTTAATATACGTAAAATTATTCAAATTCAATGCAGTGCGGTAATACATCATTGAAGCACTTAGTGCACACACACACACACGCACACACACACGCACACACACAAACTTACACACACACAGTAACATACACATACAAAATTAAAATAGTTTATTAAAATCCTATGTCCTGCTCCCGTTAAACATGACGCATCAGGAATGGTTGATCACGTCAACTAAAGTATGCAGACTTCCGCCACAGAATAATTGCATTCACTTAAGCCCTTTTCTGTAGGACACACAACTTATTCTATATGTTTACTTCAACTGTTTCTCTTTCTTTGTTGCAGGGCGACTTGAGAAAGTTCCAGATTGTGCCCAGCATTGAGTTTTGGAGAGATAGAGAGTGCGCGAGTGGGTAAAGGTAGGTAGGAGGGGTTGTCATATTTGTGCGCAGTTTTATAAACTCTACCAATCCCCTACAGGAAGAAGAAAAAGGGAGAATGACAGATAAAACTCAAGAAGCACAAAAAGAAGAATGATGATACGGCAGGCGGGGATAACCATCCCAGGAAGAGAGGATAGAGACCTATATCAACACTGAACTACCACAGTAATCACACTGCTAAAGAAGGAGAGAAGAATCACGGAGAAGAACACAAGAAGAAGAAGAAGAAGAAGACAGAAGAGAAGGAGAAGGAAGAAGAGGAGAGGAGGAGGAGGAGGAGGAGGAATGCAGATAGTATTGAACACATTATTTGGTTGAAAGCTCTCATTTGTAACAATAAACAAACAAACAAATTAAAGCAGTCTTAACACTTCAGATTATATAACGACCTCAACATTAACACTACAAAATGTTAAAAACTTTGAAACATCAGAAAATGATGAGGGCAAACTTCCATCAATATCTCGTTTTCCTCTTGAAGACACTTCAAAATCTGGCTGTAACTTTATCAAGCACGTACTTAGAGTATTTGTTTATGCGCTCACTCCCACTTCATTTGGACCATTCATTGCTAGTTTGTTGGAATAATTCCATTGGCTTAACATCCATCTTCATTGAATGTTCTGTTTATCCATTTCAGTAGCGTGAAACAATGTCTTATTGCTGGCAAATAACGTCACACAAATTGTTTCCCTTGCTCAAAATAACCAAACGCAAACTTCCGATCAAAATAACTTTATGTTGTTCATTTTCTTGAAATAATGATATTATTTCTAATAATTTATCCCACAAGAAAAAAAATGACGAATTGCTTTCTTTTTCAAAAATGACGAAATGGAACGGATAGTATCCGTTTCTGCAAAACAACAAATGATCTTCCTTGCTCAATGTAACAAATCACAATTACCCCATTTGCTCCAAATAACGAAATTGCCTCCGTTGCATCAAAATGACGAAACCAGAATTGCCTCCCTTCATTCAAAACAAAGAATAAGTTTCCCTTGCTTTAACCAGACAAACTAAGACACACACACAGACACAGAAACACAGAGAATTTTTAACACCTCTGCAAATAATGAAACACAAATTGCCCCCCCTTTTCCTCAAACATAACGAATTTCCTCCCTTGGTGGAAATAAGGAAATAATCGCTTTTCCTGTATGGGCTGGGTAATCTCCGGCAAATCCTGTCAGATTCGGCGTTTGATTATTGCCCTTCTCTTTCTGTTTGCAGGGAACGTAACCAGTTCATTACTTGCCAATCAAGGGAGCTAATTAGGACACTGTGGGCCACTTAGCTGTGCAGTTGTGGCAGGACCGCTTTATGCCATGGAAAGCTGAGTAGTTTTCCTGTTAGCTCCAATTGAACAAACTTATGTAGACTGAGAACTTTCCATAACCCACCTGGTTGGATCGAGTAGAGTAGGAGTAGCATCCTACTCACAGGGGGACGCACAGATCTGAAGAATACCAGAACTCTACACTTAAATTGCCAGATTCCATCTGTCCGTCTGGATATATTTAAAATCGCATCTATACGGTCGGAAGTGTTCCAAGAAAATTAAGTGCTTCTTTATGGGAAAATTCCAAATTATCGTCTGGTTATCTCTATCATGAGTGGAATCCTGCTTACACAGGCTTCAATGTTTCTTCGATTTCAAAAAGTAGGCCTACAAGCAAGCAAACATTCCAGATGCAGTCTGGTCGACGATTTACATGGGCGCCGAAAGCTTTCACTAACGCCACATTTCATTCACAGAAAGAATATTCCACAATGCCAACAGGTTGAGCACAATCCTACTTGCAAGGGCTCCAATACCTTCAAGTTAACAGGCAAGCAATATTTCCAGATGTAATCGGATGGTCTAGATTTACTTTTGTTGGCAGGGACTGTACATATACCTAGTAGTAGACTACTAGTACTACTGGCCACAGAAAGGGAGGTTGTAAAGAAGACAAGTGCTACAGGTGTCTTCCCCTACATAGGTAGGACAGGAGTTTACTGACGGCACCCTGGCTATACTTCTTATTACAATAACTGTCCTGGGGAGAATAAGGGAATGAGAGGAAATAATTATCTCCCCTTCACCGGAGATTGCATTGGTGGATGTGTTCCACAGATACAGATAGCCACATCGCTGTGTTCTCAGCTCCTCGGTGTATCAGTTGGGCTTGCACAAAAATCAAGTGACTCATTTTCCAAAACATAAGAAGCCTGAATGAAAAAAACATCTTCATGTAAAAAAAATAATTTGCATTTTGCTTATTGGCAATCGAGATGAGGAAGAACTTAACCTTTTAAAAGAGAATTCATTGCCAAAACAGTTCTAAAATCGAGGGTTGCAGCGCTGGTAGCATTGAACAAGGTTTTGTTTAGAGACTGCTGGCCAGTAGGACAAGGGACACAAACAGTTTGTGTATATAGCAATGGATATAGAGCAATGGATAGAGCAATGGATATAGTAATGGATATAGCAATGGATATAGAGCAATGGATATAGCAATGGATATAGAGCAATGGATATAGCAATGGATATAGAGCAATGGATAGAGCAATGGATATAGCAATGGATATAGCAATGGATATAGAGCAATGGATAGAGCAATGGATATAGTAATGGATATAGCAATGGATATAGAGCAATGGATATAGCAATGGATATAGAGCAATGGATATAGAGCAATGGATAAAGATGTCTCGGTTACAGAGATGGGACTGCAGTTTACTGACAGCACTGAATAAATTCCGATCCAGTCTGACTGTGTGAAGTATTTGCCTTCGCTAGACTCCATCTCGCCTCTTGGGCTGTTTGCACTTCCCTTTCAAAGCCAGAGCACACACACACAGCATGCATGTTTTTCCTAGCCAAGTCACAAGTTGTGAGATTTCCTGTGTTATCATTGGGACGCCCCACACTGCCCGGTTTGTGTGCCATTTATTTTTGTAAAGCTATTTATTCCTGATTTAACTTTTTTAAACTTTTATTTTCTGTTTGTATTTTATATTACATTTTCAAACTGGAATTGTTGTTTTTCTAACTCTCCTAGTTAGCACTAGATAATATAATAATTGAAGAGTTTATTAATTCACGTTTTTGAAGGGAATGCTGTTATATGTGTAAAAAAATCGGCCCTCGATAAAGTCATCGTGGGAGCATAGCAAAGTACAGTCAATATGAGTCGCCCGATAGAACAGGCCCAGAACCAATCGCATAGAAACAGTCAACAGCAAAATCCTCTAATATACGCAGGTAGCGTTGGGATAAGTATTCCAAAGGAGACAACTCACCCGGTCTTATACTTATAGCAGACGATACTGTGAGCGGTACCACACGAATTTTAGATACAATTTTTAAAAAAAAATTCATATTCTACTCTATTTTATCGCATAACTCAAAAGTCGTTGGGGCATCACAGATGAACGTTTAACCAGCGTAAACAATATTTCTCTGTACTCAGCAGTCCTCATGGCTTCACTCATTGTCAAGCCAGTCCATGACGATGTTGTCTTTCATGCGAATCTTTCCAAGGTGTCTATCAGTAATTCACTTATCACCTCCGTCCTGGTGGCCAACGGAAGGCGCTGTCCTTGATGACCCGGGCCACGACCGATCAGGTATGGAGTGAGCTGTTCTGTTCATATCATAATGTGTCTTGGGTAAGAAAGACCTGGCGATGCCCAATCCTCCCCAGGCTGCTGACCACATCCAAAATGCAAGATTACAGTGTGGCTTACCTTGGCCCCTAGCACGGGATCATTGAACCTATAGTAGCGTGAGGTTCCTCAGCCCTGACTTCGCTGTAGCAGACTTTCACCCAATGATGCCGTGCTGACATCACCCCTGTTAGTCGCCTCTTACGCCGGTAAACGCTGGGCCTATTCTATTCAATGTTCGAACCCACAGGGTTTTTGGAAAGTGTTAGACTCTGAAAAATGTATGGTTTGAATATAAAAAGGAAATAATCATCTCTCAGGCATTTCGTTAAGGTTCTGCGCCATTTGATAGCGACCTCAGGACGCACTTTCATATGCCAAATGAGTTGTGTTCCTGCGTTGATATTTTCTCAAGCCAAAACGTAATATTTGATATTGGATGATTATGTCAAATTTACCACACTCTCTAAATGTGTTCCTATAAATTCCCCCATGTTGATGTTCCCTAACTTAATAATATTCACTTTGATTTACAAGGATTTCCCCTCTCGCTAAATTTATCAAATTTTTGCTTGCTAAGTTAAAAAACCCATAACCATTAAATTTCGATATGGGATGATTAGGATACATTTACGGTCTTGAGAAAATATGTTCCCTTAGCTAAGAAATGGCCAATATTAGCCATCGGACGATTATTGTTAGAAATGCAAATGTTACATGGCTGAAAACTGAAAAAAGAACAAGTAATGTCAACGCCAGGATGCAGATTGCGTGTTCACTTTGCCACACACGGAACAAATAAAAACTGCAGATTGATTGCCGGCAGTGGAACATGAGTATTTATTTTGTCAACACTACATGCCAGGAGTTATTTTTCTTCCGTTCTGTTTAGAGGGGGAGAGGGAGGGGAAGGGAAGGAAGGTGAGAAATTGGGTAAGATGAGGGAGAAAAAGAGGAGGAGGGGCAGGAAAGAGAGAAAGAGAGAGAGAGAGAGAGGGGGGTAGGGAGAGAGAGAGAGCTTGTTATAATGCAGTTTTGTCCATCATTATACAATTGGTCCTGATTCGGCTCTTTGCAATCCGCTGAACCCTATAAATAATAACTGACTAACTAACTAACGCACTAAAACCTACCGATTTTAAGCGAGCGAGCGATAGAGAGAGAGAGAGAGAGAGAGAGAGAGAGAGAGAGAGAGAGAGAGAGAGAGAGAGACAGACAGACAGACAGACAGACAGACAGACAGAATAAATTAAACAAGTGCTGGACCCTAACGGTGCAGAGTTTTAAAAAAAATAAAAGGTGACGTTATCATGACTACGTCTCTCGATTTGCATATATCTGGTTTTACGTTGGAAGCAAAAGGAAAATGTAAGTATAATATTATACCAAACTAGAATCAAATCCCTCTAATAGTTTGTGAGAAAATAACATTAGGAAAAAAAAACAAAAAAAACAAAACCAAATTATGACGTCACCATTATGACGTCACACGATGACGTCACTCAGTATACCATTGTTTTGTTGAATGCTCAATGCATCTGTACACTCTAATTACATAGAAAATTTTAAAAAGTAAAATTTTTTCTTCTTTTTTAATTTTTTTAAATGACGTCACGATGATTACGTCACTTGATTTGCATAATTTTGGTTTTATCTTGGAGGCACAGCTAAAGCCGAAGTATATACCCCACACTTGAACCACATCCCCTCCAGTAGTTTGGTAGAAATATGATTATAAAAATAAAAACAATTTTAAAAAAAAATGACGTCATCATGATTACGTTACCCAATATGATAACTTTTAATTTTTGGGTCACCTTGTAGGGTTCACTATTTCCTAGGTAAATACTAATCGGTCCATTAGTTTCAGGGAAAAGTGCGCCAATATCTCCGGGCGGACGGACAAAGCCAAAAACAACATTTTCCAGAGCTTTTCAGCTCGGGAACTAATTAAAAAAAATGTAAATGTTAAAACGTTTCTTACCTGTTGTTTTGAACACAGCCACAGCACATGAAACATAAAGAAAAAAAACGTTTGCATTTAGGATTACTGCATACCATTTACAAACGGTTCGGACAACAATGAAAAAGAAGAAGAAGAAGAAGAAGAAGAAGAGTTTTTAAGAAAAAAGGTAGATGACTGGTCTAGCAAAGAAGAAGATAGTATAGCACATTGATAGAACAGAGCAGGAATTAGAAAGAGCAAATGAGAAAGACAGCGACAGTGGGAATTTAAAGCACTAAATTTCCAGAAAGCGGGGATACTATTTATACTGAAACCACCCGGCACCCCAACGGAGTTTGGGGGACGTTTCTCCTTCTTCATTATGACTCATCCAAGGTAGGTACACAGGTATGTACACACACAGGTATGTACACACACAGCTACATACATACAGCTCTTACAAATATTATTTGTGATATTTAGTTACCAATACCTTATGATTATATCAGTCTTCAACATAGTTCCAAAATGGATAATTTCAAAAGATGTTTTTTTCCCCAATAAAAAATTACCTTATACATTTGTAAACACAAAACAATTTACCTTTATCCAAAGAAATGTGCTTACATCATTAAATAATAACTTTTACATAGTTAAGCAATATAAATCGAAAACTAACCTGTTGGATTAATCTAACAGAGCACACAAAAAAACATGTACATCTTTCTGAGTTGAAAGTTTCGATGTGAGTGACTACACTATTACATCAATACATAAAGAAAGTTATAAAAGCAACCAATCAAACTTGTTCTTGCATAAATGGTTGACACTTATTGAGCATAGGCACGAGAAAAACGAGTATCAATAAAACAACCGACTTTATGACGAATTCGTTTTGATGACAACAAAAGGCCTTTTTTGTTTTGTTCTTCTATAGCCTAGCCTACCCAGGACACTTCTATAGCCTAGCCTACCCAGGACACCAAAGACGCGCTGTCCAAGACAAGTGGTTCACTCACAAATAGCGTCAAAGGTATTGTGCATGGTTAAAAAAAAAAAAAGGGGGGGAATTAACTCCCAGTCAAAACCAAAATTGAAAATTCCAACTTTATCAGTGGGTTTGAGCCCACTTTGTCATTGTGTAATGTAGCAACAAAGTGAATTTTAGGTTAAACCCGTTTTGGCCAAATTGTAAACAAAGCCTTGGAATTGGGGCCTTTGAATAGCGTGTATACTAGGGTTATTATTGCCATAGCCCTTGTTAGGTATGTGGATACATGACCATGACCACCATACATGGGACAGCACCAAATCATTACTAATCCTTCGTTTTGTATCCTACGTTTTCAAGAAACTTATTATAGTTCCTATTGTAAACAGATTGTGATAGATTTAGGAGAGATGGAGGAAGGGGGGGAGGGGGGATTGTAATCTTACAGGGCAGGAGCTGATTAGCGCGTCATCTTTGTCCGCTACGCGGCAAGTGATCACTTCCTACAATAGATCTCTCATCGATTGGTCATTAGCCCTGTCAGGGGGTCCCCATCCAGTACGGCATTCCTCTACTTTTCCCCATGTCAAGCATCAGCTAAATGACAGTTCTCCCACTCCTTCACTCATACCTCTCGATCACCTCCCCTCCCCCTTCCGCCCCTCCCAATCCCATCCCTCCTCCCCCACTTTCTTCTCTCTCCAACTCTCAAGCATCAGGTGGAGAAAAGAAAACCTGATACCACGGATTGCCTAATTGAGATCTGGAGCTATTGTATCCGTGGTTGACCTTAATTCTCTTCCTACCGCTATTTGGTCTTCCCTTAACCATTGTCATCTTTCTCTTTTCCTCTGTATTAAGAACCTGACTCTCCCCCTCCATCCTCCCCTTCCTACCTCTACATCTCTCAGGTCTCCTGAGATCTCTTTTTTGTCTCTTCTTGGTTTTTGACATTCTCTCTCTCTCTCTCTCTCTCTCGCTCTCTCTCTCCCTTCCTCCCCCCCCTCTCCTAGCGAATACTAAATTATAAGCTTAAGCCTTCGACCACCAGCTGGTCGTCAAACCTGTTTGGGTATCGTATGCCACAGGGTTAGCGTTAAAAGATTTAAAAGTATTTCAAAGGGACAAAATAATGCCAATTGTCAACACAACGTATGTGACGTTTCATGAATGTCATAACAACGTCGTCTAAACAAGTGTGTGTGTGTGTGTGTGTGTGGGCGTATGTGTGTGTGTGCGCGTATATGTGCGTGCGTATGTGTGTGTGTGAATGTATGTGTGTCTGTGTTTGTGTCTTAATCTTCAAAATTATTATTATTATTATTATTATTATTATTATTATTATTATTATTATTATTATTATTGTAGCGGAAAGGGAGGCGACTGGTTGAGGCTTGGGAGAGAAATTGTCTACCTTGACTTTCTTGGTTAGACTAGCCTTGGGTGGCTCGTGCTTTGTAGAATCCTTTGGGTATGCCATTGGGTTACGCAGGACAAGGCGACACGACATTTGTTCTCCCCGGCTGACCATTCGCCTGCTGCGTTTGGTGGCGAGCGGGACCACACTGTCGGCAGGCATTTTATGCAGGTCGGTGGCAGCGACCTTGCAGTAGAGTGCGTGGCACTAGTAGCCGGCAACCCGGTACTCCCAACCACGCTTCACCGCCTTGCAGGGCAAATATTTTTATATCCCTCTTTTGGGGGATAAAATAAAAATAACAGCCCGGGTGGAGCAATTTTCCCAAGGTCGTGGCCGAGAGACGGGAGTCAAATACTCCGCTCGTCTACATTATTATTATTATTATTATTATTATTATTATTATTATTATTATTATTATTATTATTATTATTATTATTACGAACTACATTGTTTGTGTTAGATTAAGATGTTTATTGAAATAACGCTAGTTTTCAAATTCATTGTTATTGTTACTAGGGCAGGAGGTAAAAAGTGCATCCAACACTTAGTCTTTTACCTTTGGGGAAAAAATTGTTATCTTATCTTTCTGTTGTTTCTCCCCGAGTTGTCTTTTTTTGTCCACACCATTGCCTTGCGTCAGCAGTAATCGTAATTGATGGTGCGATTATCGGGGATCTCTCTCTCTCTCTCTCTCTCTCTCTCTCTCTCTCTCTCTCCCTCTCTCTCTCTCTCTCTCCCATTATCCCATCCCTTGTTGCCCGAATTGCTGAATTGAGCTCACTATATTGAGTAGACCATGCCTTCTACTGCCATCGAACATCGAATAAAGACGGGGGTATTTACTTGGACTCTGATAACATTACTGTACAGAAGAGCAGCAAGTTTCTGTCGGCGACAAAAATATCGAGGCCTACGAGTTGGGAAGTGTGGCTTGTCTTTTCTTCTGGCTTCATTGACTCTAACGCTGTTGTTGTTATGCGGCGACGTGGAAGCCAATCCTGGGCCATTCTTTGATCATCCAGGTCAGGACTATTACTACATGCAGGTACCAACCACGACGCAGTCCAACACCCCTTTGTCCAGCGAAGAAAAGTTGGACAGAATTTTCCGCATGAACATGAACTTCGAGTTCCGTTTCCAGACCCTGGAACACAGTTTGGCCACTAACTGTCAGCAGATTTTTCAAAAATTACACGGCATGGAGGGGTCGATTCAGCACAACGCCAACGCACTGTCCAACATGAAGGGAGAGCAGGACATGTTGAAGACCAGGCTGGAGAAGCTGGAGGAGATAGTGGAACAGCGCGAGCGGCAGGGCAGACGAACCAACCTTCTCTTCCATGGACTGAAGGAAGCTGCTGGTGAGTTGGGCGCCTTGCGCGGCGTCATCCTACGTCTCTTACGTCAGTACTTCCCTGAGAAAACATGGCGCGATACTGATATCGAAGACCTGCGGCGAATGGGGGCGAACTCACCTTCAAGAAAACGACCGGTGCTCGTTACCTTCACCAGCCAGTCCGATGCCCAGCTGATTCTACGCAACAAGGAGAGAAGAAACGAAATGAGAAGTAAAGTCGACGTGCGTATTGCAGCAGACCTGACCAAACATCAGAGAGACACTATTGCAAGTCATAAACGGGAGGGTAAACATGCTTTCTATCTTAGGGGTCGGCTGATTGTCCAAGACTTTTATGCGAATGGTCGTGCCAGCGAACATCAGAATAATACTTACAACAGACGAAGCAACAGCAACGGCATTCAGAACACAGAAATCAGTTCACAGAATACGTCACGTTATTGCGATGACCGTGCCGACGCGAGCACAACTGAACATGGGCGTGATCAGCAACCACTATCCAATGTCGGCGGGCAGCAGCGCGAGAGGCAACAGTACAACGAGTGCGCTGGTGGCGATGACCACGGTGACGACAGTGGCAATGACCGAGAGCGGCGGCTGGAGAGTGGAGAGGAGCGGTTACACGACAGGCCGAGGCTGACGGTGGCATCGGCGGCGCCGCAGTTCGAGGGCGAAGCTGAGGCCAACCTCGCTGATGGTTGGTCGAATGTGGCTGGCGACGACTACGACGAAGATTGGCCAGTCTGTGGCCAGTTCGCGAACGTACCCCACGACAAGCAGGGAGTTGATACTGCAAACGAGTCCGAGCATACGGAGGAGCATGGCGGCTTATCACAGGCGAAGCGGCCACGACTACGCGGATTGGGGAGAGGCTCTCCCGGGACCCTTAGCAGCGGCAGCGCTACAGGTCCGGGTGACGGTTCGAGCCATCTGGGGCGAGGTCGCGCGAACAGGCGACTCAGTACGGGTGAGCAGCATTCCCCACCATTAACACGATCGCAAAGTTCGGCGAGGCAGAGCAAGATCCCGGAAGCTTGGAGCAGTTCGAGTGCGAGGGGAAATCATCATGCGGACAACACCAACAGACCGACGGCGGTCGACGCCGTCAGTTGAGGGAAAGACCAAGGCCCAGAGTCACTTAATCATACTGGTACACGTTCACAAACAGTAAGTGCTGCCTCTAAAACAGATGATAGCAACGTAAATAGTTCTTTTAATTTAACTTTTTGTACCTTTAACATTGAGGGTTTTTGGACAACTTTAAATGAGTTAGACATGGAGTCCTTCGTACGTAAATATGATGTCGCCTTATTGGTAGAAACATTCGTTGAAAATATTCCACAGTCTTTGTTCCCTGACTACGACGTTTTTGTCAGTCCTGCATTAAAACTAACAGACAGTATACAGGGACGCCTTAGTGGGGGATTATTACTTCTTGTTAAGAAACTCTATAGCAATCATTTTGAACAAATCTTAATAGAATTTGACAATATTATTGCAATGAAAATCTCTCATAAGCTGCTGGGTTTAGAAAGGGACTGTATTCTTGTATGTGTGTATCTACCACCAGAAAACGCCAAATATTACCAGGAGACGGATATTTATAATGGCGTTATGATGCTAGAAGACTGCTTATTAGATCTTGGTAATCGTTTTGATGATCTGCCCCTAGTTATTTGTGGTGACATGAACGCCAGGACGGCTTCTAGGAACTCAAGCGTAACACGTGATCCTATTGACAATATTGATGATTTCGTTAATGATGAAGAATATGAAACTGCAAATGACGATGTGAACGATCGTGTTTCTAAAGACACAACCGTTAACACTTTTGGAAAATATTTACTGAACGTTTGTGATGAATTTTGTTTGTCTATTGTAAACGGCCTTAAATGCCGTAATTTTTCTAGTGACTATACGTACGTCTCCCAGACTGGGTGTAGCGTGATTGACCTTTTTATTGTTTCTAATGGCATTCTCAACAAGTGTATACACTTTAAGGTTTTACCAATGGTGGAGTCGAAACATGCAGCGGTAGAATTGTTTTTCCGCTGTGGCGAAACAGTAGAGGTAAAGAAAAGTAATACTCCCGGCTTTTCATTTTCAAAGTATACATGGGATTGTGAACAGCGTTCTACTTTTTGTGAGGTTATGAATTCAGACAGAGTTAAATCTGCTATTGAAGAGGCGTGTAACATTATTGATTTCAACATCGATCTTGCCTTAGAAAAGTTTAACGATTGTTTTAATATTTCTGGCAAATGTATGCTAAAGAATATATCCGTGGGATCTGAGAAAAGGAGAGTGTGGTTTGATTTAGAATGCAAGCAAAGTAGAAAGGTTTTGAGACAGCACTTGAGAAAATTTCACATACACAACAGAGACGAAGATAGACTGGGTTACACACAAAAAAGACGAGAGTACAAAGAATTACTTCGACGTAAGAAATGTGATTTTAAAGCAACTTTTATTCAATCGTTACACGACAACATGAATAATTCTGCGAAGTTCTGGGATTCGATTCGCTCAGTACGCCCACGCTCTTCTTGTCAGTCCAACATTTCAAAAGAGCAATGGTTAGAGCATTTTAAGAATGTGTTTATGTCTGATTCTATTGATGGGGAGGGTGTTGATAGTGATGGTGATGGTGCGACGTTTGTTGAACCTAGTGTTTCTAATTTAAATGTGCATCCAGACGACATGTTAAACTGTCGCATTTCCGAACCCGAAATAACGTCTGCTATTAATGCGTTGAAGAATAAGAAAGCCGCAGGTCCTGATGGTATGATTGGAGAGTTCTATAAGAACAGTGTTGATTGTATCATGCCCTTCTTGTTCAAATACTTTAATTATATTTTTGACAAAGGTTTATTCCCGAGTGATTGGACGTTAGCTATTCTACAACCTATCCACAAAAAAGGTGATTTGAGTAATCCTGATAATTTCAGAGGCATTTCACTGTTAAATATTTGTAGTAAAATTTACAGCTTTGTTTTAAATCAGCGAATAAACAAGTGGATTGAAGAACATGATCTAATCGGCGAAGAACAAGCGGGATTTAGAAAAGAGCATAGTACAGCTGATCATGTTTTTACTTTGTATGCTATGATTCAGAAACAACTTGTCAGACACAGAAAACTTTATGTAGCGTTCATTGATTTCAGGAAGGCCTTTGACAATATTTCTAGAGATAAGCTATGGAAGGTCCTTAAAAAGAATGGCTTGAATGGTAAGATTTTAAAGGCATTAAAAAGTATGTATGCAATTGTTAAGGCGAAGATACGGGTTGGGGGTGACTTCACTGATACTTTTATGTGCCCTCGCGGCCTGAAGCAGGGGGAAATATGTTCACCGATAATTTTTTCGCTCTTTGTAAATGAATTGACGAAGGACATACTGGCAGATGGAAAACACGGGATCCAGTTATCACCAGATTTTATTCAGCTATTGATTTTGCTGTTTGCTGATGACGTGGCTCTTATTTCAGATACTATAACTGGTCTTCAAACACAACTAAACATTTTGTACAACACTGCAAGGAACCTAGAACTAGTTGTTAATTTAGATAAGTCTAATGTTGTTGTCTTTAGAAATGGTGGCCATCTTGCTTCAAGTGAACGATGGTGTTATGGTGATGAACCTTTGAAGATTGTAAACTCTTACAAGTACTTGGGAATATATTTGACTCCGCGTCTTAGTTTCACTCGTACTATGGACGATCTTGCTTGTCGTGCCAGGAAAGGAGTAATGGCTATTATAAGAACGCTTTGGACTGTTGGTGAACATTCTCCGAATCTATTTTTTAAATTGTTTGACTGTCAAATTCAACCTATTTTGACATACGGTTCAGAAATATGGGGACTGACAAAAAAATCAAGAAATTATTGAACGTGTCCATCTTTTTGCTTTAAAGAAGTTCTTGGGGGTACATCCCAAGGCTCCTAGACATCTTGTGTACGGAGAAACAGGCAGATATCCTTTGTTTGTGACGACTCATGTAAGATGTATTAAGTTTTGGCTACGCCTGTTGTTTCTGGGTGATGACCGCTATTCTAAAAAAGCGTACAACATGCTCTTGTTTTTGCAAAGACAAAACTACGTTACCTGGGCTTGTGCCGTGAGGAATATTTTGTATATGTATGGTTTTGGCGTCGTTTGGGAAGCACAGGGTGTGGGTGACGTACCCTCTTTCGTTCGCTGTTTTAAGGAAAGGCTAATTGATTGTGCAAGACAAAACTGGCACTCATCATTGATGTCACATCATTTGTACAGTGTGTACACTAACTATAATCAATCACTTTCTCTGTGTCAGTATGTACTTTCAGTAAAGAACATTTTTGTACGAAGACAGTACACTCGCTTTAGAATTGGTATGTCTAAATTAAATTGTCATTTCCTCCAGTATAAGCCTATTGCAGATGATAGGAAAGCTTGTCCATTTTGTCAGACAGTCGATGAAACTGAGATTCATTTTTTATTAGCATGTCCACTGTACAATGAAATTAGAAATGAATTAATTCCTGTAAAATACTGCAGACATCCGTGTTTGGCAAAGTTTCGACTGTTGGTATCATGTCCAGTTTCAGCTGTTGTTAATAATCTGGCTGTATTTATATATAAAGCTCTTTGCTTGCGTGAAAGAATGATGAAGCAAAATGGTTGAATGTAATATAGTGCTTGCGATGATATGTATCATAAGTATGCCTGCTTGCATTGTTTATTTTTTATTTTTTTTTTGTTTATTTTATTTATTAGTTATTTTGGCCCACTCATTGTAACGGGCCGGTGGTCTATACAATAAACCATTCTGAGTTCTGAGTTCTGAGTTCTCTCTCTCTCTCTCTCTCATGTACGGTTTATCTTACGGATAGTTTTATAACATTATTTTAGACTATTTATTAATTAGATTTATATATTTTTATGAAATTCATTTCTTTTGTAAAATCCTATAGTAAAGATGGAGGAATTTTTTTTTATTTTTTTAAAAACATTTTTTTATTTTTTTTATTTTAATTTTAATTTTATTTGTTTATATATGTAAAGCTTTAATTGTTTACGCAATAAAATGTCTTACGTCTTACGTCTCTCTCTCTCTCTCACTCTCTCTCTCTCTCTCTCTCTCTCTCTCTCTCTCTCTCTCTCTCTCTCTCTCTCTCTCCCTCCCCACACACACCCTTATCCACCCATCCTCAGTCCTAGAGTTTTATTTACTTCAGGAAGAGATGAAAAAAAAAGAATTTTATTAAATCGTAAATACGTAGATCTTCACAACAGTGTTTGATGTTTTTATCTCTTCATATTGCAGTCCGCTGGACCCTATAAGGTATAAAGAATGACTAACTAACTAGCTAGCTATTCACACTTTTCTGCTATCCTATGCACCAACGGGAATCCCCTCTATGAAAAATACTTCCGTTTTTTTTTCTCCGCGTGTTTTAGTGAGTTATTTCCAAATATTCAAGAATAATAAACATGTGTCACTGGCCACCTGTATCGTAACCTCACATATTTTTATTTTTGTTGCTGCAGTTTATTATCCCTTTCTATCGCCAGTGGCGCGCCTAAACCCTACCTACCTAACATTATTTGTGAATTTTTGAAAAATATTCGGAAAAACATAACGCACAGATGCTGGCTCGAACCCACACCTGTCAGGCGCCATTGGTTTCTGGCTTGTGGACAAGGCAAGTTAGTCCCGCCTTAGCCCACTTGGCCACAACGCTAGCCTAACATAGTCAGTTACTTCGTGTTTTGTGAAGGTTGCGACGGCGAAGCTATGGAAAACTACAAGAGTTTTCAGGTCCTGTTTCACTTTCTGTCGATGATCGACGCACCTCCGAAGTCGCCACAAATACAGGCCTCTACAATTGTTTTTTGCATTCTTTCACTGAGCATGTACTTCCTCCACCGTTTTTATACTTATCCCACTCGTTTTCTGGCTCTAACAATCGTCGTTTTCGGCAATTTGCCATATTTAAAAGTCACGCATCAAGCTTTGATAAAAGCAAAACAAGCCAAACCGGAACTTGGTTTCATATAACCTCGTTTTAATTTATAATGGCGATACCCACGAGTTTTTATGAGAGGTGCCGGAAAGTTGTGAACAGCTCGCTCACTCACTCTTTCTGTCTCTCTCTCTCCTGTCTCTTGTCCGCGCCAAGCCCTGCGTCAGCGGTAACTCTAATTGATGACGTGATCATGGGGCTGGGGACAGAAGAGGATTGAGAAAGAAGCGCGATCAGTGTCGTATCACTTTCAGACTTGCCCGTGATGAATGTCTCCTTCATTGCCCACCGTGAGGCAGCAGGCGCACAATGGAGCCCTTCACCATAAAGCTTACAAAGAAAGGAAAAAGGAAAATCTCCCACTATATAGCTCTAGGAAAGAGAAGGAAGCGTCTTCATAGGTTTGCCAAAGGAAATCTTCCTACTAAAGAAGCTTTTCAAGACAAGAAAGAATGGATACTGTACTGCGATGGACAAAATAAGGTCAATAGGATTGGGTTTACGGAAGAGCACAAACGGATAGAAAAGTAAAAATGGGGGGAGAGAGAGAGAGAAGAGAGAGAGAGAGAGAAGAGAGAGAGATGCATACAGACAGAGGGCCGAATGTGGGGTGTTGGTGGGTATGGGGTGGTGTGGGGGTCCTGTTGATTACAAGGGAAGATTGCAGGAAGGGAGGAACGAGCAAACACCGTCTCATATAATTCCCCCCAGATTTGTTGACATCAACAAAAACGATGGACACGTGTTCGTGCTCGATATTTACCTCTCTCGGTGCAGGTCAGTGTTTGATACTGAATTGTTTCCCCTTGATTCCTATGAATTGTTTCGCCTTTATTCCTATGAATTGTTTCCCCTTCGGATGAGAGTATAAACCGATATCTAGTCTGTGCACGTCCGCATTCCATCGAATGGACTTGATCCTGACGCTCATGTCCTAGACAGGCGAGTGCGGCTACACAAATACACCCAGCACGCACTAGGTCTTCTCCCCATCTAGGGTCGCCCAGGATCGTGCTCAGTGGTCTGGGCTTTATGCGTCCAAAGGTTGCAAGTGGGCGCCTCAAGTGTCGTTGAGTTACACACTGTATCGACAAGCGCCTTGAGCAGCCCTTGAGGCGGAAAAGCACAATATAAGAACGAATAAATAAATAAATAAATAATGATTGTGATATGTTAGTAATAGAGATGGGTTTAATACTTTTGTGGTTCTGTAATTACTGTAGTTCTGAACATGTATTTCATCAATTCATTAACCAACAATTTGCATTTTGGCTCTTGTAATGCCATGTGTTGTAGAGAAATATTTAAGGGATGCGTGCGTGTAAGTGAAAATAATGCATGACTGAATCTTTGACAATAATGTATCCTGATGTAAGCGTCAAACGTTGTCAGTCATACATGTTTTTATTTGTTCAAAGGCGACACAAAATGCTTGACACAATTCCTGTAATGGTAATAAACATTTGTTGAGCTGGACTGACTGAAGTCTTCAATCGCAGATTATGATTAAATTTGTTTGTTGGGTCCTAGATTTCTTTTTGAACCCCAATTTCGCCCGCACAGGGGACGAATATTACTATTCAATATCCAGAAAATATAAGACCTCTGGGATCAGTAAGCGGATTTTTAACTTAAAGCTACACAGAAATTCTTCAGATTCGTGTCGGGTCGAATTTTGTGCGGCAATTTGTTCCGAGGTGGAGACATTATTATAAAAGAATTGAAAAATAAATGGAGGGAAATTCCTGAAAAGGTCACAGATGAGGTTGGTAGAGTAGTGTGGAGTGGTGAGTTATCACGATGATTGCAAAGTAAAACAACATTTACATAGTGAGGACATCAAACTTGACATTTTAACAGTCTAATTCACGCTAAGAGAAGACTATGTGCTCATAAATTCATACATTTATTGCGTCTAATACTGACGAAGTTTAAATCTGAACGTCGTGTCCGAGCGCTCAGTGAATGCCTCATCTCCTTCATAATACAGGCACTCGGGAACTGCACACACAGCGTTCAGTGAATGTCTCATCTCCTTCATAATACAGGCACTCGGGAACTACAAACACAGCGTTCAGTGAATGTCTCATCTCCTTCATAATACAGGCACTCGGGAACTGCACACACAGCGTTCAGTGAATGTCTCATCTTCTTCATAATACAGGCACTCGGGAACTACAAACACAGCGTTCAGTGAATGTCTCATCTTCTTCATAATACAGGCACTCGGGAACTACAAAAGGAGCGCTGCGTGACCACCAAAGCCCAATGCGTAACTGTGGAGTAGTCTGTGGAAAACAGCGCTGTGCCTGTAATCTGAGGAGACGCTCAATTACTGCATTAGAGACCCCTCTGCTACAGTGCTAGCGAAACCCGTGACGATACTTAAGTACCTAGCGCGCCATCGGAAAATTTTCACCTCAATATTGTGGATTAATTAGTGCAAAAGAATGACCTCAGACTGATGGTCAGATCCTATCACTTTCTAACAGTCTACAGCCGCTATTATTTTATTTTCCATTGATTAATTAGTGTAAAAGAATTACCTCATACTGACGATCAGACCCTATCACTTTCTCTAAGGTTACAGCCGCTATTATTTTATTTTTTTATTGATTAGTGTGCAGTCCTCCATAACAGCGACATCGGAAACTGGTTCAGAACAACAATCGGTGTGCGTCAAGGATCCCTACTCTCTCCAACACTCTTTAACATCTTCCTAGAGCGCATCATGTCAGATGCACTTGCAGATCACAAAGACACAGTCAGCACAGGGGGTAGAGCAATCTACAACCTTCGTTTTGCGAATGACATTGATGGATTGCCTGGAGAGGAACAAGAACTTGAATAGCTGGTACAGAGGCTTGACACCATCTCCAGAGCCTATGGAATGGAAATAAGTGCAGAGAAGACCAAAATGATGACCAACAACACCTATGGCATCAACACGGGCATCAAAGTCCAAGGCCAATCCCTCAACAAAGTGCGTAGCTTCAAATATTTAGGAGTCATTGTATCAGACAATGGGTCCCGACAGAAAGTCCTCTTCAGGATCGCGCAAACAACTGCTGCCCTGGCAAGGTTGAAGCCCATTTGGAAAGACAGGACCATCAATCTATATTCCAAGGTAAGACTGCTGCGCTCCCTTGTCATCTCCATCTTCCTATATGCTTGCGAAACATGGACCCTCACAGCAGATCTACAACGAAGAATACATGGAGATGAGGTGCTACAGAAGACTTCTGGGCATTTCCTATACACAACACATCACCAACGACGAAGTCTGACAGACCATCACACAAGCCATTGGTCAACACGATGACCTGCTCACAGTGGTGAAGAAACAGAAACTCCGATGGTATGGGCACGTCACCAGATCATCAGGCCTTGCAAAGACCATCCTGGAAAGCACAGTGCAAGGAGGTAGAAGACGAGAGAGATCGAAAAAGAGGTGGGAGGACAACATTCGAGAATTGACTGGTTTGACACTGAGCGAAGCCATCAGGGTTGCTGAGGACAAAGAGAGTACACGCTGGTTAAACGATCATCTGTGGTGCCCCTACGACCTCCGAGTTACGGGATAGGATAGGATAGGATAGGATAGTGTCCAAGAATGACCTCAGACTGACGTTCAGACCTTATAACTTTCTCACAGGTTACAGCCGCTATTATTTTATTTTCCTTTGATTAATTAGTGTAAAAGTTCCCAAAAATGACCTCAGACTGACGTTCAGACCTTATCACTTTCTCACAGTCTACAGCCGATATTATTTTTTTTATTGATTAATTAGTGTACAAGAATGATCTTGGACTGACGTTTCGATCCTATCACTTTCTCACAGTCTACAGCCGCTATTATTTTATTTTCCATTTGGTGAGAGACGTTGTCAAAAATTTGCACCTCGTGTCAACCCTGTTGGGCAGAAAACGATCAAAACTTGCTCTGTATTTGTCGTTGTCAAGAAATGGCCGCTTGTCAAAATCGCCATCACTGCATCAGCGCATGCTGAATATCTGAGGTTAGTTAAGAAAACTCTATCGATGGAGAGATTGTGTGTTGGGAGGTTTGTGATATTCTGTATTAGTATAAACAGCAACGATCTTTCTGCAGGCCTTTTTGCTTTTGCTTATACTGTCGGATAACGTTCCTTCTGCTAAGAAATCTGTCGCTGAAAAATCTTTCATAGCAACCAATAAATAAATAAATATATTTAAAAATCTGTCACAACAAAAATAATTCACAATCAGACATTCGTCATACCAGCCTAATTTAAAACTGACAATTACGTTTTCAGAATCACGTTGGTAATGTCATGGACGAGATCCTGCCATTCCAAAATCCAAATTGTTCTGTTTCCTAAATATGTTGTCTTTTTGAAACTTTATAACTCTGTTCTATTATTATTATTATTATTATTATTATTATTATTATTATTATTATTATTATTATTATTATTATTATTATTATTATTATTATCTTGGTGACACTATTCACATGAAAAATCTATGTGTAATATAATTATTTTCGCATGAACAAAAACAGTCAGCATTATTCTATGAAAATTAAACTCTCAGACAGCTTACTATCGCAACAACATTCCAAGGAAAGCAGTTCTAAAGTGTAGAATGAGACATATTGTCGCCGAACGAAATTTATTTCACGGTGTTAACGGTCATGATATGCCATTGCAAACGCGAATGAATGTTATTGGCGATGACAGAACCTCCTCAAAACAAGCTAGGGCTACGATTACTCTGTAGACTCACTGGCGCTGCTTCAGAATTTCAGGAACCTGCCTTGTTCCTACGACACCAATCTGGGTAGCCCAGTGATTAGGCCCAAGCCAGTGAGGCTTATTTTGACAAGCTAATGACTGTATTGTGATAAATGCACAGACGATGGTTTGTGCTGTATTGCTGGGAAGCTACCGAGTACTGTGCATGTGCTCGCACTGAGTGTTGTGATGAGGACTTGGGCTGCTTCTTTTTTACGGACGGATTGATAGTACTATATTTATCCTATCCCACTAGGTGGAGAAAATTGCTTCCCTTATAAAGACTAACAGAAATGCGTTTTCTTGAAAGGTGGCAAATAAATCATCAGTAGTAATTTTACCAAGACTTGAAAAAATCATTATCTAATCTAATCTAATCTAATCTAATCTAATCTAATCTAACCCTAAACCTAACCCTGAACAGATGCCGCCACTGAGATCCTTGGCAAGCACCGACCAAAGAAGAAGCCGTGGATCACACCTGAACTTTTGGATCTGTGTGATAAACGAAGAGAGTTAAAAAAGAAAAAGAACACCTCACAGGGAGCTGATGTCTACCGAAAAATCAACAATGACATCCGAAAAGGCATGCGCACAGCAAAGGAGAACTGGATAGAAGATCAATGCCAGGAAATAGAGAACAATCTGAACAAGAACAACAGCAAGAAGGCCTACCAGACTGTGAAGCGGCTGACAAGTGTTAAACAGCCCAAAGTCTCCACTATCCAAAGCAAGTCTGGCATTTGCCTTACAGAAGAACAAGAAGTCTTGGACAGATGGACAGAGTACTGCTCTGACCTTTACAACCATACACCAAATGGAGACCCATCAGTTCTAGCATGTCCCGAGAGCAGAGAAGAAGAAGAAATCCTCCCAATTCTCCGGGAAGAAGTTGAGGCAGCAGTGCAATCGCTGAAGAAAGGGAAGTCAGCGTGAGTGGACAACATACCAGCGGAACTGCTACAAGCAGGAGGAGAAGCGATGACTGATGCTCTCACCATTATCTGTAACAAGATCTGGCAGAGTGGGGAATGGCCTATACCATGGACCCAGTCGCTTGTCATCACTCTTCCCAAAAAAGGTAACCTTCAGGAGTGTGAAAATTACCGCACCATCAGCCTCATCAGCCATCCCAGCAAGGTCCTCCTGAAAATAATACTCAACAGGTTGAAACCACAAGCTGAACAAATCATAGCTGAAGAACAAGCAGGATTCATGGCAGGGCGAAGTACCACTGAACAGATTTTCAACCTCAGAATAATCTGTGAGAAATACCTACAGCACCAACAACATCTATATCATGTGTTCATAGACTTCAAGAAGGCATTTGACCGAGTCTGGCATGCAGCTCTATGGGCAACCATGAAAGTGTACAACATCAGCCCTAAAATTATAGAAGTCATCAAAAGCCTGTATGACAAGGCTACCAGTGCAGTCCTCCATAACAGCGTCATCGGGAACTGGTTCAGAACAACAATCGGTGTGCGTCAAGGATGCCTACTCTCTCCAACACTCTTCAACATCTTCCTAGAGCGCATCATGTCAGATGCTCTTGCAGATCACGAAGGCACAGTCAGCATAGGGGGCAGAGCAATCTCCAATCTTCGTTTTGCGGATGATATTGATGGATTGGCTGGAGAGGAACAAGAACTTGAACAGCTTGTACAGAGGCTTGACACCACCTCCAGAGCTTATGGAATGGAAATAAGTGCAGAGAAGACCAAAATGATGACCAACAACACCAATGGCATCAACACGGACATCAAAGTACAAGGCCAACCCCTCAACACAGTGCACAGCTTCAAATATTTAGGAGCCATTGTGTCAGACAATGGGTCTCGACAGGAAGTCCTCTCCAGGATCGCACAAACAACTGCTGCCCTGACAAGGTTGAAGCCCATTTGGAAAGACAGAACCATCAGTCTACATTCCAAAGTAAGACTGCTGCGCTCTCTGGTCATCTCCATCTTCCTATATGCTTGCGAAGCATGGACCCTCACAGCAGATCTCCAACGAAGAATACAAAGCATGGAGATGAGGTGCTACAGAAGACTTCTGTGCATTTCCTATACCCAACACATCACCAACGTTGAAGTCCGACAGACCATCACACAAGCCATTGGACAACACGATGACCTGCTCACAGTGGTGAAGAAACGGAAACTCCGATGGTATGGCCACGTCACCAGATCATAGGCCTTGCAAAGACCATTCTGCAAGGCACAGTGCAAGGAGGTAGAAGAAGGGGGAGGTAGAAGAAGGGGGAGACCGAAAAAGAGGTGGGAGGACAACATTCGAGAATGGACTGGTTTGACACTGAGCGAAGCCATGAGGGCTGCTGAGGACAGAGAGAGATGGAGTATGCTGGTTAAGCGATCATCTGTGGTGCCCCTACGACCTTCGGGTTATGGGACAGGATAGGATAGGATAAACCTAAACCTTACCTTACCTTACCTAACCTAACCTAACCTAACCTAACCTAACCTATCTATCTATCTATATCTTCTACGGCGGAGATCGGCTAGTTAGATCGCCCTATGACTAATCTTAATACATTAATATTTGGGCCGGTCTGTCTGAGGATAGGGTTACAGAGATAGGGAGAAAAGTGTAAAAGATTCACTAACAGTAACACACTAGCTCTCGCACGGCTATGTATCATAGGTAGTCCAGCCACTTGTTAACAGTAAATATCACACATTTATTTCCTCTACTCTATACTCAATTATTTACTCACTACACTAACTTAAATGTCCAAAACGTAATATAACTAGGATTAACTTAACAGTCCAAAAGTCACTTCGAGTAGTTTGGAGAAACATAACGCCCAGATGCTGGATCGATACCACACCTGTCAGGCGCAATTGGTTTCTGGCATGTGGTGAAGGCAAGTTAGTCCCGCCTTAGCCCGAACTTTGAACGACTTCTTCCCGAAAAGTGGGGGCGGTGGGGAGGGGAGAGGGAGAGAGGAGGAGAAATCCCTTAACAAATGGCTTTAACTGAGCATCAGCGCTCTTACATGACTGTATATGCTTAGTAATCAATGATATTCTTGCTTGTTGGTTTATATGAATTTTGATACTCTTAAAGGAAAATAGATCCGAACCAATACTGAGCGTCAGGTATCTAACAAGGCGTATACACTCTTCAAGCAAGACAGTTTTTTTCAGGCAGTAGGCAATCTCTGATTGTGCGGATGCGACCCTTAACCTCGACCAGGCTGTTTGTTGTACGTAAATAATACTTGGTGTAGACTGTAAATACTTATCGCTAACAGGCAATGTAATGGAGACTGTCCCACAATGACTTACACATTTAAGTGTTCCTTGTTCATAACTTTTGTCCTTCATAGCAATTACTCTTCATTTAACATAGCACAATCAACCCACTCAACCACCAACTCCCCAGCACATGTTTCTGTGCTCCAAAGAACAATGCATCAACATTATAATTCCCCACCCCTCCCCCACCCTCTCTGTTTAAAATACATCAATGGCCTTGCACGGGAAGAACTCGTACGTTTAAACATTGCTTTCCTGTAGCCGCCATAAACTGATTGGTCTTCGTTCTCTCACTTTCTTCCCTCCATTTCCCCCGGTGAAAATAGCGCAGAGATCCAAGGAAGATTAGTACTATTGCACATTATCACAGGACCTACCCCACCCACCCACATTTCAACCACCTAACACTTACTCCACCCTCTACTCACTGTTTCTACGTTAAATACTACATCGTAAACCTCCACTTACTGTTTCTACGTTAAATACTATATTTTAAACTTCTACTCATTGCTTCTACGTTAAATACTACATCGTAAACCTCTACTTACTGTTCCTACGTTAAATACTACATCTTAAACCTTTACTCACCGTTTCTACGTTAAGTACTACATCTTAAATCTCTACTCACAATTTCTACATTAAATACTACATATTAAACCTCTACTCACTAATTCCACGTTAAGTACTACATCTTAAACCTCTACGCACTGTTTCTACGTTAGGTATTACATCTTTGTTACACTCCGTTTGATGATGGTGTTTTTCTTTATCAGTATTTGATTCAGCCCCGATGCTGAAGTCCTGATAAGGTGTAACTCAGATTCGTTTATTCACACAGCCCGTCCAAACAGCATACAAATCACAAAGTCCACGTATGAAGTTTTCCACTTTTATTCAGCACACACCAACAACTGCATACAGTTCTCAACCCGACTCAACAACTTTCACAGCAACTCTCCAAATCACTATCAACAACTTTACTCTCTCAACAGCGACTCGGCTCACGATTAAATAACCTCTCTCTTTTCTGGAACGATTTGGTACGTGGTAGAAATGACGCACTGCCACCAATCGAACTAAAGATCGTCATCACTGACTTACGTCACTCACATTTTCTCTACTTCCGGGAACATTCACGACCTTCGATATCCATCCGGAAATTTCTATCAAGAGTAAACACGCATATCCAGAAGATTCTCAAATAATATCGACTAACGCAAATTATCAACGTTATACAAAGCCTTTCCTAACAACAATGCAAACTCAAATCAAAGGTAAATAAACTCCATTATTGAATACTTTGCAAAACGAAACGATTAGATCTATCGTACACGTTTCCGATGTACTACCATTCGCGTTTCAACGTAACATAACCCCCCACTCAAGAAGAAATTTACCCAATTTCTTTCAACAACGTTGAAACGTAATGCACAAACAAAGTCCTCAATTGAAACTAATTTAAGACTTTCTGAATACTGTAATTGCGCTCAGCTTATCTACACAGAGTCAATGGTTTTCATCTTCAAGTCTATCTGGATATTGTCAATGTTCACAGTTCATTCACACAGAGTCAAAGTTTCTCATCTGCAAGTCTTTCTGGATACTGTCAATGTTCTCAGTTTATATACACAGAGTCCATGTTTTTTCATCCGCAAGTCTTTCTGGATACTGTCAATGTTCACAATTTATTCACACAAGGTCAATGTTTCTCATCTGCAAGTCTGTTTAGATATTGCCAATGTTCTCCACACAGTCAATGTTCCTTCAACCGCAAGGAAACGTCGCCCTCGTCAGTTGCGGTCGTCATCGGCCCAGGGTCAAAGACAGTGATCTCGTGGGCTTTCCTGGAGTCAGTGCATCCTCCGTTGTCTTCCTCTCCCGCCGGATGTCCGACGCAGTCGACGTTGTCAGCTCCCAGAATGCATTTGCTGGGTCTCACGGTCAGGTTGGCTTCTGCGGGACGGTGGAACGGCTCCCTCAAGGTCTGCAGATGCTCCTTCCAGGTCTGGGTTTGGACTCCATATTCGACTAAAGTCGTAGAGCCTGGGACATCATTGAAGTTATGGGGAAACTCGCCCATAAGGTCCTTGAGCTCCAACTTTTGACCTTCCGTCAAGCTCGGTCGTAGCTTAACATCATCGATGCCTTCTTTGCTGTGGAAGTCTCCAAGTCCCAACAGTTCTTCGCTGTCAAAGCTGTCATCGGTCACAGCTGCTGTTGCTGCATGTACAGTCTCTGGCGGCCTCTCCACGTACAGCTTAAGGAGGTTGGCGTGGTATATCTTGGAATGCTGGCCGACCTTCACCTTGTAGTCATTGATCCCCACCACGGTCTCCACTTCGTACGGGCCTTTCCACTGCATCAGCAACTTATTGTGATCGGTAGGTAGCAGCACCAGCACTTTGTTGCCAGGTTTGAACTTCCTGTTCACAGCCCTACGGTCATAGTAGTGCTTTCCACAGTCTTGGGACTTCTTCAGGTTTTCTCTGGCTATCTCGAGAGTCTGCTCCAGCTTCTCCCGTAGCTCAAACACGTACTGGTAGCTGTTCTTCACCTCTGGGGTGTCTACTTCTTTCGTCCACAGTTCTTTTAGGATGTGCATCGGCCCTCGGATGGTTCTTCCGTACAGCAGCTCGAACGGAGAAAAGCCGGTGGACTCCTGCGGTACTTCTCTGTAGGCGAAAAGTAAGGCGTTGATATAGCGATGCCATTGTCTGGGCTGCTCGCTGCACAGTTTCTTCAGGGTGGACTTCAGCGTAGCATTGAACTTTTCGACGAGCCCGTTGCACATTGGATGGTAGGGTGTCGTAGTCAAATGCCGGATGCTCAGCAGTCTGTTGACCTCCTTCATGCAGTCAGAGACGAACTGCGTCCCGAGGTCTGTCAGAATTTCTTCGGGCACTCCAAGTCTACTGAACATGTCCACCAGTGCCTCTGCAACAGTTTCAGTGTCAATCTTCTTCAGAGGCACTGCTTCTGGGTACCGAGTCGCATAGTCCACTAAAGTCAGTACCCACCGATGACCTTCTTCACTCGGAGGTCTTATTTCGCCGATTAAGTCTATGGCCACCCTCTTGAAAGGTCGGTCGATCAAAGGCATTCTCTGCATTGGCACTTTAGGGACCCTTCCTCGAGGTATGGTCTTCTGGCAAATGTCACATGATCGGCAGAAACGGCTGACGTCCGCATGAAGTCCTGGCCAGTAGAATACCGCCTGGATTCTATCCGACGTCTTCTTGATACCCAGGTGACCTCCCATGATTGAGTCATGCGCTACTTCCATCACCTGGCGCCTTAAGGGTAATGGTACCAGTACTTGACGTAGTGGTTTACCTCCGTTGACCCTCGGGTGCTGGAAGATTCTGTACAGGATCTTGGCCTTCACCTCAAAATAGACCGTGCCACTGCCCTTGGTCACGTGGTCTTGGCGGTTCCTATACTTGTTTAAAGTGCTATCAGCTTCCTGGAGCTGGATCAGTTTATCTCTGTCCACGATGGCAGCTTTGGAGTTGTCGGCGACCTTCAGTGGCGTAGACGTCTTGTCTCTCTTGGCCTGGGCCCTGGTAGTGACAGCACCGACGATCTCTGGTCGGCAGGGCTGAGCCGGAGTAACCACATTGTCCCGTAGCAGCTCTGTAAGGTCTCCATCGGGAAACGGCAATGGATCCTCCTCCACAACTTCGACGTGTTGGGTTGAGGCAGGACTCCACTCTGGATCGGGGTCGTCGGGTCGTCTCGCGCCGTCGATATTCCCGATCATCAAATCATACAGCGGCTTCTTCAGGCAAACCGCTTCGACTTCGCCTATGTAGAAAGGGGTGTTGACATGAATCTTCGCAACTGGCGCTTTCAAACATTTGCTGTCGGCCATAAGTGTCCATTTTGAATCGCCAGTGAACTGTTCTTTAGCGATTAGGTCTTCTCTGACGATGACCCCACTGCAGCCAGAGTCTCTTAAGACAGTCACTTCATGATTTCCGACGCGTCCCTTTGAAACAGGCATGTTCTGGACGGTCACAGCTGCGCTGGCGACGACGGGGATGGATTTCCCGTTGGCAAGGAGAAGTTGGCCATCAGTCATGCACTCTTGCACGTCCGCAGGGGTAGCTGTGCGCTTGGTCTCACTCGGAAGAATGACGCTCCCGCCGCACACTTGATGGTCAGATCTACTGGTTTGCCGTTGATTGGAGAACCGCCTCTGCCGGTTGCCCGCCGCTGAATTGTCCGTACTGCTCCGCTGTCCGCTACTTTTGTTTTGAGGGCAGTTAGCTGCTCTGTGGTCTGTAGCGTTGCAGGTGAAACAGCCTCTTGAATGCCCTTCCCTGGGAGGAGGCTTGGAGTCCGTGTGTCTCTGGCTCGTCTGGCTTCCCTGGATCTGGTTCACATGGTTTCCAGTCTTCTGAAAATGTTTCGTCGCGCTGGGTGGCCCCAGGGTTTTCCCATGAGCGATGAGATATCTTTCAGCAGCCTCAGTCACATCTTTAAGCGTCTGCAGCTTTTGTTCTTCTAAGTGGGTCGCTAGGTCCTTGTGACAGGCATTGAGAAATTGTTCCTTCACGATCAGGTCATGGAGACTGTCGTAAGACTTCGTTTCGCCTGATAACTCCACCCACTTGTGTAGGTATGACGACAGGCGCTCCACAAACTGCTTTGGCGTCTCGTCTGACTTAGGCCGGCATTCACGGAAGCGTTTACGGTAGCCCTTCTCTGTAAAGTTGTAGCACTGCAACAGGGCCTCTTTCAAGACGTCGTAGTTTTTGGCGTCATCGTTCGACAGTCTGGTGTAAACTTCGAGAGCTTGCCCCGTCAGAAGTGCACTCAGTCGAATCGCCCAGTCTCGAGGTTGCCAATTGGAGCTTTCGGCGAACCTTTCGAATCTCGCCAGATAGCTGTCGATCTGGTCCTTCCCGTCGACGAAAGCTGGCAATTTTGGAGCCGTATGGTCGTTGGTGACTTGTGGCGCATGCTGATTGTTCTGGATACGCGCCAACTCTAGCTGGTACTGACGATCTCTTTCTTGCTGCTGCTGTTCAATTTCCAGACGCTTCAGTTCAAATTCTCTGTCTTCACGACGTCGCTGCTCCTCTATTTCTCTTTCTTCACGACGTCGTTGCTCTTCTTTTTCTTGCCGCTGCTGTTCAATTTCTAGACGCTTCTGTTCTAGTTCTATTTCTTTTTCTAGACGCTTCTCTTCCAATTCTCTTTCTCGTATTCTCTCCTGAGACTTGACGTACTCCGTCAGCTGCTTGCCTTTTAGATTCAGTTCAACCCCTTTCTGCCAGAAGTCAGCCATCTTGATGCTTCTGGAAAGTTCTTTTCTAGAAGGTTCTTTTCTGGAAAGTTCTTTTTCTAGAAAGTTCTTGACTGTAGAGTTCTTTTTCTGGAAAGTTCTTGACTGTGCTGTACCTTTCTAGACTGTTCTAGAACAGCACGCTTTCTGCAGTAGCGCTGATGCTTGTCACTAGTCGCCTTCGTTGACGCAGGCCCCGCTGTCCTCGTCGTATGCGACGCTGCACCACGCTGGTGTTGATGTATACACTCCTGTGCTGAAGTAGACGCGACGTCCGCTCGTCGCTCTCTCTAATACTGGCGATGTAGCTCCGAGACTGTCCCTCGATGTAGTCTTACGGCAGCTACGTAGTCCCGATCTGTTGTTCGCTCACGAAGCAACTCTTCAGCGACTACACGCCCTTGCAGTCAACCCGAACCTATCGGATGTAGTCCCAGTATGTTGGCCCCTCTCGACGCAACTCGTTGGCGGCTACCCTCGATGACTGCTTCTCGTAACGTTGACTCGCTTGTTGTAGCAGTTGAACCCTTGGCTATGGCGTGAATCGCGGCTTGACCCCCAAAATGTTACACTCCGTTTGATGATGGTGTTTTTCTTTATCAGTATTTGATTCAGCCCCGATGCTGAAGTCCTGATAAGGTGTAACTCAGATTCGTTTATTCACACAGCCCGTCCAAACAGCATACAAATCACAAAGTCCACGTATGAAGTTTTCCACTTTTATTCAGCACACACCAACAACTGCATACAGTTCTCAACCCGACTCAACAACTTTCACAGCAACTCTCCAAATCACTATCAACAACTTTACTCTCTCAACAGCGACTCGGCTCACGATTAAATAACCTCTCTCTTTTCTGGAACGATTTGGTACGTGGTAGAAATGACGCACTGCCACCAATCGAACTAAAGATCGTCATCACTGACTTACGTCACTCACATTTTCTCTACTTCCGGGAACATTCACGACCTTCGATATCCATCCGGAAATTTCTATCAAGAGTAAACACGCATATCCAGAAGATTCTCAAATAATATCGACTAACGCAAATTATCAACGTTATACAAAGCCTTTCCTAACAACAATGCAAACTCAAATCAAAGGTAAATAAACTCCATTATTGAATACTTTGCAAAACGAAACGATTAGATCTATCGTACACGTTTCCGATGTACTACCATTCGCGTTTCAACGTAACAATCTTAAACCTCTACTAACTAATTCCACGTTAAGTACTACATCTTAAACCTCTACTCACTGTTTCTACGTTAGGTATTACATCTTAAACCTCTACTCACTAATTCCACATTAAGTACTACATCTTAAACCTCTACTCGCTGTTTCTACGTTAGGTATTACATCTTAAACCTCTACTCACTAATTCCACGTTAAGTACTACATCTTAAACCTCTACTCGCTGTTTCTACGTTAGGTATTACATCTTAAACCTCTACTCACTAATTCCACGTTAAGTACTACATCTTAAACCTCTACTCACTGTTTCTACGTTAGGTACTACGTCTTAAACCTCCTCTACTCACTGTTTCTACGTTAAATATTGCATCTTAAACCTTTACTCACTGTTTCTACGTTAAGTACTACATCTTAAACCTCTACTCACTGTTTCTACGTTAGGTACGACATCTTAAACCTCTACTCACCGTTTCTACGTTAAATATTGCATCTTAAACCTCTACTCTTATCTATCTGGAATAAACTCCCTCACTCACTCCGTCACTCCACTTCTATGCTGTCATTCAAAACATCTGTAAAAACTCATCTCTTCCATCTTCCTCACTAAACTTTCCTCTTCATATTACACAACTGCTGTGTTTGGTCAGATTGTATTGTATGTCTGAATGTGTTCATGTTTGCCATTGTAAACGCCTAGGGCTTGTAAAAGGTGAGGCGTATAAATTTACATTTCATTCATTCATTCATACTCACTGTTTCTACGTTAAGCACTACATGTACATCTTGAACCTTTACTCACTATTTGTACGTTAAGTACTACATCTTGAATCTCTACTCACCCTTTTCTTGGTGGAGTGCTGTGTTGCATTACAGCGCCATTCAAAACGACAAGACATTAAACAGTATATATATATATAATATAACTGTCCTCTACAGCTTCAAACCTGACCCTTTTTGATAACACCCGTTTAACGGTTGACTTGACACGCGTCACAGTTGCGGTGAACGACACATTAAAAGGGGTTGCATAGACCGTCGCACAAAATGAAAAATAAAGTTACCTAAGATAAGCTGAACAAATATAAAAGGATTACATGGAAGAAGAAGAAGAACAAGAACAAGAAGAACAAGAACAAGAAGAACAAGAACAAGAAGAACAAGAAGATAAATTTAGACTTTAAATGTTTATTACAACATGCTACAAGGATACTAATTTTAAAGTTTATTCTTACAATTAGTCCTTGTTTCAGGCACACATGTAAACAAATATACAATTATTTAAACTTACCACATATTCACATATAAAAATCGAACTGTAACAGTAGTAGTAGTAGTAGTAGTAGTATAGAAGTAGTAGCAGCAGCAGCAGTAGTAGTAGAGGTAGTAGTAGCAGTAATAATAATAATAATAATAATAATAATAATAATAATAATAATAATAATAATAATAATAATAATAATAATGGATGCTATACACGCGCTTTTCCTCAAATTACCAAAGGCTCAAAGCTCAGCGATCTGTACCAACATGCACGGTCATCTGCTTTACGCGCATTTTACACACACACAAACACACACACACACACACACACACTCACACTGTTACGTTGAAACGCGAATGATAATATGGCTGAAGCGCGTACGATAGATCTAATCGTTTCGATTTGCAAAGTATTCAATAATGGTGTTTATTTACCTTTGATTCGAGTTTGCATTGTTGTTAGGAGAGGCTTTGTATAACGTTGATAATTTGCGTTAGTCGATATTATTTGAGAATCTTCTGGATATGCGTGTTTACTCTTGATAGAAACTTCCCGATACATGTCGAAGCAAGAGGTCGTTCTGGAAGATATAAAAATATGTATTGACGTAAATCAGTGATGACGATCTTTTATTCGATTGGTGGCAGTGCGTCATTTCTACAGTATTCGAAATCCTTCCGGAAGAGAGAGAGGTTATTTAATCGTGTGCCGAGTTGCTGTTGAGAAAGAGTAAAGTTGTTGATAAGAGTTGCTGTGAAAGTTGTTGAGTTGAATTGAGAATTGTATGCAGTTGTTGATGTGTGCTGAATAAAAGTGGAAAACTTCATACGTCGACTTTGTGACTTGTATGCTGTTTGGACGGGCTGTGTGAATAAACGAATCTGAGTTACACCCTATCAGGAATTCAAGCATCGGGGCTGAATCAGATACTGATAGAAAACACCATCATCAAACAGAGTGTAACATTTTGGGGGCCAAGCCGGCTGATGATGGTGTTTTCTATCAGTATCTGATTCAGCCCCGATGCTTGAATTCCTGATAGATGTGTAACTCAGATTCGTTTATTCACACAGCCCGTCCAAACAGCATACAAGTCACAAAGTCGACGTATGAAGTTTTCCACTTTTATTCAGCACACACCAACAACTGCATACAATTCTCAACTCAACTTTCACAGCAACTCTCCAAATCACTATCAACAACTTTACTATCTCTCAACAGCAATTCGGCACACGATTAAATAACCTCTCTCTTTTCCGGAAAGATTTCGAATACCGTAGAAATGACGCACTGCCACCAATCGAATAAAAGATCGTCATCACTGACTTACGTCACTCATCTCTCTTCCTGCCAAAAGAATGTTCTCCATTATCTACGACCATCAAGAAACTTCGATCGATAGTAAACAAACAGATCCAGAAAATTCTACAACGATATCGACTAACAAACATTATCAACGTTATACAAAGCCTCTCCTAACAACCATGCAAACTCAAATCAAAGGTAAATAAACTCCATTATTGAATACTTTGCAAAACGAAACGATTAGATCTATCGTACACGCTTCCGACATACTTTCGTTCGCGTTTCAACGTAACACACACACACTAAACACGTATCCATCACTCGGACATGTGGAAAGGTAGAAAAAGAGGAGATGAAAGCTAGAAGAAGAAGGAGGAGGAGGAGGAGGAGGAGGAGGAGGAGGAAAAAATGATATCTTTCCTGCCACAAGCTCAACTTCAATCCCGTTTTTTTTGCCTTTCAGTTCAAAAGCATTGAAGCGAAGTTAAGAGGGTGGGTAAACATGCATAGGCCTTTTCTCGCTTTCCTTCCCTGCAACATGCTTGTGACAGTCAGCGGAATAACTCCAATTCCAAGGCTTTGTTTCCTTTGGGCCAAAACGGGTTTACCCTAAATGTGGCCTCGTTATTACATTAGGCTACGATAAAGTGGGCTTGCCTTGCTCAAACCAGAGGCTCAGAGGCTACAGTTTGACTTTTTCATTTCAGTTCGACAGGGGCTTCAGGAGTGCATCTTTGGTGTATGGGGTGGGTGTAAGATCTATTGAATCAACCTATAACGAAAAAAACAAACTGTCCGAGCTACCTGTTTTATAGGTTGTGCCTCTTACCGGCTTTGGAGGCTGCTATTTTCAGTTCAAGAGGGGCGGCTAGTGGTTGCTATTAACAGGCACACACACTACGGAATGCATTGATTAAAATAATAACTATACTTCATAAGGCTTAGCTTTTGTTTCACAACACTCACTGTGTCAATGGTAAAAGAATCTGTTGAAAGTGCGTGGTCAAAGTTCGTCGCTTTAAAGCGGTTTATGTGTAACATTGTGAATCACCTTGTTTTAGCCACAAGAAGAAGATTCTCAATGATCACGGCATAAGAAGAGAAGAAGAAAAGACCCTGAGCTTTGTATAACTGTGTGAATATTAATCGCATCTTCAGTGTAATACTGTCTGTATGGTGTCTGTACTGATACTGTATGACCGGCACTGCTATTTTAGGACCTGTACTGCTATTGTATGAATTGTATTCAAATGATGGTCTTGTATGATTTACATGCTGTAAAATTGACCCCGGTTCACTAAACTGTCCAATCACCATCACCACCACCATCACCATCATGATCATCATCATTACCATCATCATTATCGTCATCGTCGTCGTCTTCTTCTTGTTAGTCATGCTTAAGAACAAATAAGGAGATCTATTTTCTGTATAAATTCTGACAATCCAAGAAATGGGGGCAAACGCAGGAAGTTGAGTGGGAAAAACCCTCCCAAACTACTTGTATTATTTCACCGTCCCCATATCAACCTACAAGACTTGAGTGAGCACGTATTTTTTTCAAATATTCCGTCAAGGCACTTACTGCGTTCATGGTAACTGATACCTAGTATTGAAAAAAATGACATGAAAATTGGGCTGTTCAAACACTGAATAAACGGGTCCGCCCCACCTTTTCGCAAAACTATTGTCAACACTGGGGATGGGATAAATACACAAATCTGACATGAAAAAAAATGAGAAAAAGAGTTTGTTAGCAGTCACCTTTGCCTGTCTGTGTCGTTGTAAAAGTATCCAAAGAAAATGTATTACAGTAAACGATATAACGGCATTTATTGCTGCCCTCCAAGTAAACTTTTACCCATTTTAAACAAAATGTTTTGCTTTTGTATTTATTTTATTTTTTATTTTTTGTCTAACAATACTGGAAGGTAGGTTAGTTAGTCATTGTTTATAGGGTCCAGCAGATTGGAAAGGGCCGAACCA
This sequence comes from Oncomelania hupensis, assembly GCA_036898135.1. Lineage (NCBI taxonomy): Eukaryota > Metazoa > Mollusca > Gastropoda > Littorinimorpha > Pomatiopsidae > Oncomelania > Oncomelania hupensis. Next base: position 16,822,674 of record CM072524.1, on the reverse strand, counting down.
GGACCGCAACTTGGTTAAAAGAGGACTCACACCTGATCAGTATAAAAGATCTGCCGAAACAACCCTAATGGTAACACTGAAAGCACTCCACCAAGTAGGTCACTTTACAATAAACGCATCCCAAGCAGGGGACGCTGGACTTTACTCTAATTTATAGAACCCCCGTTTACAAAAACAAAACAGAATATAAACAGCATTATAAAATATTAATGAAACACACACATTTAAAATAATAATTGCCCTATTGACCATTTGGTAGAAAGCGTCCAATATTCCCAAGCCGACCCAACAGACCCCATACACAAATGAGGAAATTTGGAAGAGTTTTCAAGAAAAAACGTAGGTGACTGGTCTAGCCAAGAAGAAGATAGTAGATTGATCGAATCGAGTAGGAACGAGAAAGAACAAAGGAGAAAGAGAGCAACAGGGGGAATTTAAAGCACTAAATTTCCAGAAAGTGGGGGTACTATTTATACAGAAAACCCCGGCATCCTCCACGGGGGGAATACTGGAAGGCAAATGGATATTTAACTAAAGAAGAAGAAGAAGAAGAAGAAGAAGAAGAAGAAGAAGAAGAAGAAGAAGAAGAAACAACACCACCAACATTAATTTTTAGCACCTTTTGATAATAATGAACCTGCGACTTAATTCACGCAAGAAAAAAAGAATAGGAAGATAGAAAGAAATAAAGTACATTTAAAAATCCACAACAAAAAACATAGCTGGGGAACTAATTAAAAAAACGAGCAAGCAGGACAGGCCGGTTGGCGTTGTGCAAACGTAGAATTTCCGAGTTACACCATGCCTCATTCTACAAACATACCATTAGTCACACATTAAGGTTTCATCGAAACCCAACCAAACTGTCTCCACAGTAATATAATAGCCTACTATTATGTACTATTCTATATACCTTCATAGATTGAAATCGATTGTTCTTTTTGATCGCGATTCGGTTTTGTTTCAAAACTGAAAGAAATGCGCGTTACTACTTTCTTCATATGTAGACCTAGGCATTGATCATTATTTTACAGCGTGCTTGCTATATTTTATTGCAGGACTAAAACAAAAGTGTAATACTTCTTACATGAGTGTGTGACATGGTCTACGAACCTGCAGGCACGATACTCATAATTCGATCGTGCTCGAGGACCAAAAGAACGCGACATCCTAATTAATATACGGGTCATCAATTATTCGTTTTGATGAAATATTTGGTTGTTTCCAGGCGTCATATTTTTGTTTCTCTCGTTCTGTGCCTATTCATGGATTTGAAATCAATCGGTTTGGTGTTTAAACAGTTTGGTTGTGTGTTTTGTTTGTTTCATCATGTTGTTGTTGTGCTTGTTGTTGTTGTCTTTTTTATTCTTTTTTTTTCGGGGGTGGGGGAGTGAAGATGGAGAGTGGAGAACCAAGCAGAAAGACTGAAGAGTAGAGAGCCAGGCAGACAGACTGGAGAGTAGAGAGCCAGGCAGACAGACTGGAGAGTAGAGAGCCAGGCAGACAGACTGGAGAGTAGAGAGCCAGGCAGACAGACTGGAGAGTAGAGAGCCAAGCAGACAGACTGGAGAGTAGAGAGTCAAGCAGAAAGACTGGAGAGTAGAGAGCCAAGCAGACAGACTGGAGAGTAGAGAGCCAAGCAGACAGACTGGAGAGTAGAGAGCCAGGCAGAAAGACTGGAAAGTAGAGAGCCAAGCAGACAGACTGGAGAGTAGACAGCCAAGCAGACAGACTGGAGAGTAGAGAGCCAGGCAGACAGACTGGAGAGTAGAAAGCCAGGCAGACAGACTGGAGAGTAGAGAGTCAAGCAGAAAGACTGGAGAGTAGAGAGCCAGGCAGACAGACTGGAGAGTAGAGAGCCAAGCAGACAGACTGGAGAGTAGAGAGCCAAGCAGACAGACTGGAGAGTAGAGAGCCAAGCAGAAAGACTGGAGAGTAGAGAGCCAAGCAGACAGACTGGAGAGTAGAGAGCCAAGCAGACAGACTGGAAAGTAGAGAGCCAGGCAGACAGACTGGAGAGTAGAGAGCCAAGCAGACAGACTGGAGAGTAGAGAGCCAAGCAGAAAGACTGGAGAGTAGAGAGCCAAGCAGACAGACTGGAGAGTAGAGAGCCAAGCAGACAGACTGGAGAGTAGAGAGCCAAGCAGAAAGACTGGAGAGTAGAGAGCCAAGCAGAAAGACTGGAGAGTAGAGAGCCAGGCAGACAGACTGGAGAGTAGACAGCCAAGCAGACAGACTGGAGAGTAGACAGCCAAGCAGACAGACTGGAGAGTAGAGAGCCAGGCAGACAGACTGGAGAGTAGAAAGCCAGGCAGACAGACTGGAGAGTAGAGAGTCAAGCAGAAAGACTGGAGAGTAGAGAGCCAAGCAGACAGACTGGAGAGTAGCGAGTCAAGCAGAAAGACTGGAGAGTAGAGAGCCAAGCAGACAGACTGGAGAGTAGAGAGTCAAGCAGAATGATTGGAGAGTAGAGAGCCAAGCAGACAGACTGGAGAGAAGAGAGCCAGGCAGACAGACTGGAGAGTAGAGAGCCAGGCAGACAAACTGGAGAGTAGAGAGCCAAGCAGACAGACTGGAGAGTAGAGAGCCAGGCAGACAGACTGGAGAGTAGAGAGCCAAGCAGAAAGACTGGAAAACACTTGTTTCCAAATACAAAAGAAAGAGTTGGATCGGGGGATATGTCCTGTTCCAGTCATGCTATTTATTATTGGCTTTTGTGTTACCGATTACCTCACCTGTGACATCAATTATTCTCTTTGTCCACAAGAAACGTCTGAAGTACTGCACACACGAGCCAGAGGTCAGTCAATGGAGGATCACTGATCTTACAACGCTTGATACAAGTTAAACCTGCGTTGTTGGAATTTACGTGAACGAAAAACAAAAAAGACGACAGCCACTACTAATAGTAATACAGCAAGACACTAAAATAAATTTGCATTGGTCTAACTATTATACAAAGCTGCTTTGATGTGCGAAGAAGAAGAAGAAGAAGAAGAAGAAGAAGATGATGATGATGATGATGATGATGATGATGATGATGATGATGATGGATGATGATGATGATGATGATAGAAAAAACAACAAAGGCAGGCTCAAAGTGCGTACGACCGCATCATTAAAAAAAAACCAACAACAACAAAGTCAAACTCTAATCCACATCCAGAAACACAAACACACACACACGCACAAACACCCGCACACACACGCAGAGTTCTGAAGCAACAGCCTAATCACAGTAACTTGCGGGAACAAACAGATGGCACTGTCCTTACAAAGACCTGTAATTTAGGAAGACAGACGCTGAGTGACGAGAGCTAGACAAAGAGAGGAGAGGCGGTGGGTGTAGGTATTGGTGTGTATGAGACAGACCTGAGGCATCATTTATCTATAGTCTAATGAAGGGTGCTATCTGATACATCTTCACACAACACACTCCTAATGTCTTCTTTCATCATCATCATCATCATCATCATCATCATCATCATCATCATCATCATCATCATCATCATCATCATCATCATCATCATCATCAATCATCATCATCATCATCAATCATCATCATCATCAACCACGGCGTCATCGTCATCCTCCTCCTCATCTTTTTCTTCACCAGTTCCGTTGAAGTAGATGGCAGAGGAAGTGAATAGTACAAGAAAGTGCAAAGAGTACAAAGCTAAATCAATGACCCAGTTGTACTATCTGATATTAGGTAAGAAATACAAAAAACATGTTCAAATCGACAGAGAAACAACCGTATTATTAGCCTAAAGATCAAGCCCTTGAGTTAGCTTCGAAATTCCCCACTTTTTCTTGCTCTTATTTTTGTTCGTACTTCTTTTTTCTTGCTTATTGTCGTTGTTGCTGGTTTTGTTGCTGTTGCTGTTGTTCTTGCTAGTTCTTGCTTGTCATTGTTGTTCCTCCTCCTCACTGCGCTTGGTTGGTTGGTTGATTTATTAACGTCTACTTCATCAAAATGGTAAAACGCACGAAAACACTATAACGCCTACGTATGGAACGCCAATAGAGTCAAATGCGCGTGCAACTGCACGCGAAAATGCACGCGCAATTGCATGCCCATCTAGTAGCTGATTGATCGAAAACAGTCACGCCAAACTGCGCAAGCGCAAAGGCACACGCAATTGAACATGCAACTTTCCACGCAATTGCACGCGCATTTTCCTACGAGTCACATTAGAACTAGGAATGGAAAATGTCCGGAAATACGTTCTATGTATCAAAATAACGTAATGTAAAGTAACAACTAATTTACAATGTAACCCTCGCCATCCACGACCTCCCCTGCCTCCATCACTCTCTCTCCTACCCTTCCCCCCCAAAAAAATTAATTTAAAATGTTATAATTATTTACTTTGTTTTGCTTGTAAATAATATGAGAATTATTTTCCATCGCGTGTACAACAGTCTTCAAGATGGCCACAGTACAAAGCTTACGATAGTTACACGCGTTTTCCCATGTTTGTTTCGTTCCATGTTTTGTCATTCCTTTTCGTTATGCATTAACATTCGGCCTGCAGTTGGCGTGCAATTGCGCTTGCACAGTTTGGCGTGTAAGTTTTCACCAATCAGCAACTAAATGCGCGTGCGACTGCGTGTGCAACGGCGTGTGCGTGTGAGTTTGCGCAGTTTGGCGTGTACATTTTCTACCAATCAGCAACTAGATGGGCGTGCATTTGCGTGTTCATTTTCGCGTGCAATTACCCGCGAATTTGATACTTTCCGCGTTCCATACATACACGCTCGTACGCTCGCTCAACGCATGCAGTCTCTCTCTCTCTCTCTCTCTCTCTCTCTCTCTCTCTCTCTCTCTCTCACGCACACAGACACAGATACACAAACAAACAACAACAACAACAAAAACCTAATCAAATAAGCCGAGCTGCTGGATTATCAACAACAGCTTTTACTAACCTAACGCTCACAACAAGTTTGTAAATCAGTTGGCCATTCAACTAAAACATGCTTCATAGATACAGTTTCATTACAGTCTATTCAAAACCTCGTATCTCCAAAAACGCACTTGTGAGAAAAACAAAAAAATTCTTTTAAAAATCAGGTTTCACCAAAACAAATGTTTTAATTATGCAATTCACATTTGTGCAATATTTGATTTTAATCGAGTTTAGTATTATTCTATGTGCCATGCTTACAACTGATCTGGCTATTCCACAAGCTTTCTCATAACAAAAATTGAACTTAAATCGCTTTTACAAATGTATTTCCTATAGTTTTGAATTTCTTTAGAAAACAACGGTATCACCATTGTATGGGAGTTAATATTTGAAGTATTATCATTGTGCTTCTTTATTCTGAATTGTCAATTTATTAGGGCGCCAAACTCCTTACAAATACGGGGTTGACTTGACTACTAAAATGGTTCCAACACGGTGAAAATCCTTCTCGTAATTGGATATAGTCACAAACTTTAGCGCTATGGTGTCTAAACCCTAATTTGATGATGGTTTAAAGGACCAGGATTATTAAGGATTTTTATGTATGCGGGCCAACGCTCCTATTCTTTTCAAGTCGCCACCTGGAACTCCCTACTTGTCCCTCTCCGGCAACAACAGTCTTCCGAAGCATTTAAATCGTGTCTCACGACTTTTTTTCCCTCTACAATGGCCTGCTAAACCATCACCCCTCATTCTTTTTATACCCACCCACCTTATCCGCAACCTAAACCACAGCAGTAGTGAATGGCCATGTATATAATCATCATTTGAACATTGTTCATGATTATTTCTGAGAGCCATGTGTCCGTTTGTGTTGTTGCTTTGTCATCTTCAGGTAATTTATGAGTAAGTGTACAGTAAATCAGTGTGCTCGAATTGTTGACGACAAAGAATGTGTATGAATGCGCCTTGAGTCGCCTTGTAGTGCGATATGTTGCGCGTTATAATTTCTCGTATTATTATTATTATTATTATTATTATTATTATTATTATTATTATTATTATTATTATTATTATTATTATTATTATTATTATTATTATTGTTGTTGTTGATGTTTAATTTTTAGACAAGTTTACTTGAGGAAATCACATTGTTCGTACATGAAAATATGATATGATGGGTAATCCTTGGCCAAATCGGCCGCTAAGCTTTGAATTGTAGGCATCTTTTCCTTGCAATGTGAACAAACAACTGTGCCTACTATACACATTTTCGCTGCGATGCGATTCCTAGAAGCAACCTTGCTGCAATTGGAACAATAGGCTTTATCTATTTATATCAAATCCCTTCTTTTGAAAGAGGTTATGTTTGTTTGTTTTTAAACAAATGTAATCTATTTTTTCCAATGGGGCAACGCACTGTGAATTTGAAGAGATCTGTGTCTTGGGGCACTTTAACCACGGGCCAGAATGTGATTTAACGACGTTTTATTCTGGCTTTGTTGATGCTCGATAGACAGCAAGATTTACAGTGTATCGACGTTCTATTTTCACGCGTCCAAAATCCGACAAACCACCTTACAAATCAACACTCTCTGTGCGTGGCCCTTACTGCCAACTGTCATTCTTCAATGAAGTACCAAATGAATCTGGATAAATCGAGAAGACTGGACTTCACAATTGACTCTTTATTTCCCGGGGTCGACGCAGTATGACGTCAAAGACAAAAATCCACGAAAAGCCAGGGATATTCTGGGGGCTACTTTACTTCCAACGCAATGGACTTTTCTAAAAGACGTAGACAAACCCCTTTACAGGATCAATTCGAAAAGGTGAAAAACATCCAACTTCCTTAATGTGAATGACATAAACACTTGTCAATCGATTATTAATACAAGACGAAACCAAGGTAACCCCCATCCATCCCAACATCCCCCGCCTCCACAAGAACAACAAACAATAACAACAAAATGCGCGTCTAAATGGGTGTACATGCTGGCAATTATTTTGTATTTAAAGACATCAAAAAGTCTGAGTTCTATTTTTATTTCAAATGTTATTTACAAGCTTGTTTTGTTGTTGTTGCTGTTGTTTTGTCTGCCTGCTTGTTGATAAAAACAGTACATATATTTTTATCTATCTTTATGCACGTTTTCAAATCTTTTTGACATCATCTTTGGTCAGTGGCAAGCACCACACCGTCATCAAGAACAAGAAGAACAAGAACAAGAACAGGAACAACAACAACAACAACAACAACAACAAGAGTAACTAAGTTACAGACGAGACTACAGAGATACATGAGAAAAGAGGCCGTACAACCGTGAAACCTAAGATATTGGTGTGAGCAAATCAACTGCCAGACAGTACTGACAATACGTGACTTAGGCCGAGAGGTAGGGGAGATAAGGAGGGGAAAGAGAGAGAAGAAGACGAAGATAAGAGAGAGAGAGAGAGAGAGAGAGAGAGAGAGAGAGAGAGAGAGAGAGAGAGAGAGAGAGAGACAAGCGGGACGTGTGGACGTGAGAGGAGTGGGGTGGGGGTTGGGTTAGGGGAGAGGGGGTAATGCGTGTGAAGAGAAATAGCGACATAAAGGTCAAGGTCGTTCCCAGGTTTTTTTGTGGAACAGGAAAATTAATCTCCCTGACAAGAAAAGTTCGATGCTCTTTGTGAAATCTCTGTCTCCTAAAGGCTGCAGTATGTCTCTAGTCTGCCAAGTGTGTGGAAGCGTTTATAATGCTGTCCGCGAAGTACAGGCACCGTCTATTTTACGTAATCTGGTTAAATGTTTTGTACTTTTGTAAATAATGTCCATATCTTTCTTCCTGTGTGTTACAGAGAGAGAGAGAGAGAGAGAGAGAGAGAGGGGGGAAGGAGAGAGAGAGAGAGAGAGTCTCTCTATAAGACTAAAAATTAACAAAGTAAAATAATATATTGTTATGCTCACACAACTATTTGGGAAATTAGAAAATTAAAGATTAATCTACACTTTCTCAGTATGCGTTAATTTAAAAATCTGCTTCATTAGTAATAATAATAATAATAATAATAATAATAATAATAATAATAATAATAATAATAATAATAATAATACAGGATGCAAACACGCGCTTTTTTTGCTAAATCAGACTCAAAGAGCGGCGATCTGAAGAGATTGCTATTACAGAACACGGAAGACAAATCAATGTTTGTGTTTTGAAATTAAGAGGCTGCATCGAATACCATTATTGAATAGAGGGAGAAAACTGGAGTACCCGAAGAAAACCCTCAGTGTCCTAAAAAGTGTGGTATGCAAGTGACGTATGTTGGGCCCATGCGGGCTTTACCTTCAACGCGTGTTGAACTCTTATCATCAGATCACAAACCTCTTTACTATATCCAAAGCCCTATTCCAAGCAGTTACCTCGCTGAATGACTAGCACAAAGATTCTCTCTTCCAGCAGAAGAGATCTAGAAGGCGAAGAAGGTCAACTACTTTTCCTAACGGCGAGATCAAAGTACTTGTGCAAATGATATTTCACGCCTTATGACTGCACTGGACTACCATACTGCCCACGCAATATTGTTAGGAGCACTTATGATGTCAGCACCTGCATCAAGGGGGGTGGGCTTATATAAGCTCGCTTGTTGCCTATCCTGGAAATCATTGTTTGTAATTATGTGTTTTCTTTAAATACAACATTTGTTTAAACCAAACATAGAAAGTACTACACACGAGCACTAAGTATCAACAACAATAACAACAACAACAACACTAATACTAATACCAATAATAATAATAATAATAATAATAATAATAATAATAATAATAATAATAATAATAATAAGGATATTTATATAGCGCTTTTTCCCCAATGAACAATATCAGTTCAAAGCGCAGTACTCACGCATTCATTCTAAACATCCGGCTTCAGACAAAATAAAATCAGACACTTGCTAACGAATAAGAGACGAGGGAGGGAGGGAGGAGGGGAGAGCTAAGGATGGGTGATGGGGTGGGTGGTGACGGTGGTCTGAATCAAAACCAAAAAACAAAACAAAACAAATGGAGGAATGACGACGATGATGATGGGAGGCAAGATCAGAAACATTTAAAGAAGAGATGAGTTTTCAAGTTGGATTTAAAAGTAGCTATGTTTGGAGAGCTGCGAAGAGAGAGGGGAAGAGAGTTCCAAGTTAAAGGGCCAAGTACTGAGAAAGATCAACGGCCAGCAGAGGAGAGTTTGTAGCGGGGTATGTGAAGCATGAGGGTGTCAGAGGAAGAACGAAGATTTCTAGAAGGCTTATGGAATTGAAATTCTGGGCGAGGTAAGAAGGGGCTAAGCCATGGACGCACTTGTAACAAAAAATAGCGATTTTGTAGATAATTTTATGAGACACTGGAAGGCAGTGGAGTGAATGTAGAAGGGGAGTGATATGATCAGATTTTTTCCTTTTGAGAACTAGACGTGCAGATGAGTTCTGAACACGTTGGAGCAGATAAATAGAAAAAGAATGAAGTCCACAGGAGAGAGTTACAGTAGTCTAAGCGTGACAAAACAAGAGAGGAAATGAGTTTGACCGTAGCGTCAGTGGTCAGATGTTTGCGGACAAGGCCTATTCTACGGAGATGAAAGTTGCATGTTTGACAGGTTTTGCGTATGAATTCTGACATGGAGAGAGTGTTGTCCAGAACGACACCAAGGTTTTTGACAGAAGATGACATAGGAAGAGTGGTCTGGCCAAGAGTGACAGCATCTACTATAATAATAATAATAATAATAATAATAATAATAATAATAATAATAATAATAATAATAATAATAATAATAGTACTACCATTACTACTACTAAATAAATAAATACATAAAAAAAGGTGTTTGTATAGCGCGATTCCTCAAAGAGAGAGTTCAAAACGCTCTGCCGACACCTGCAAGGTAGAGAAAAGTAATAAGAAGTAACAGACACCATAAAACATTATGTTTCAATATTTACACACTTAGTTATGTTAGTTTCTGTCCTCAGCAGTCCTGATGGCTCAGTGTCAAACCAGTCCATTCTCGAATGTTGTCCTCCCACCTCTTTTTCGGTCTCCCTCGTCTTCTACCTCCTTGCACAGTGCCTTGCAGGGTGGTCTTTGCAAGGCTTAATGATCTGGTAACGTGGACATACCATCGAAGTTTCCGTTTCTTCCCCACTGTAAGCATGTCATCGTGCTGTCCAATGGTTTGTGTGATGGTCTGTCGGACTTCGTCGTTGGTGATGTGCTGGGTATATTAAATGCCCAGAAGTCTTCTATAGCACCTCAACTCCACGCTTTGTATTGTTCGTTGTAGATCTGCTGTGAGGGTCCATGTTTGGCAAACGTCTAGGAAGATGGAGATGACAAAGGAAGCGCAGCAGTCTTACCGACATTGTCTAGAAAAGTTTCGAACCTAAGTCACACAAATTCGTCCAACCCATGTTTGAACCCGCGACCTTCGGTATAGGAAACCAGGTCACTATCAACTGATATGCGGCCACCCCATAAGAAGTTCAGAACACAACTTTACCGGGGTGTGTGTTTACATTTGCTCCAGGGTGTGCATACAACTAACATCTTTTAGCTGACACAATCTTCTGCAATCCATTTCCTTGAAGAATGAACACTGAAGTATAACGTCTACACCCACCATTGGCGATAGAGCAGACGCGGATAATCATCCCAGGGAACAAGGGGTAGGGACCTAAATCAACACTGAACCACCAGAGCAATCATACTGCTAAAATGGACAGTAGCGAGCCTTGAGCCGCGTGGTATAAGGCGGGACTAACTTGCCTTTTGCACAGGTTAGAAACCAATGGCGTCTACTGGTGTGGCATCGATTCCGCATCTGGGCGTTACGTTTCCTCTAATACCAATGGCGTCTACTGGTGTGGCATCGATTCCGCATCTGGGCGTTACGTTTCCTCTAATGTTATTTACTTTCGACTCGGGTATAACGTCTCGGGGGTATTTTCCGGGTACTCCCTGTTTGCTCCCCAAGCAAAATTAAAAAAAACACAACTAAATATTATGGAGGTTGGGTTTGGGCGTGCCACAGGCTGCGACCACCGCTCCTTCCCCAGGGGAGGCGAAACAGAATTTTCCGATTAAAAAAGACAATATAGAGTCAAAAAACAAAAAATCAAATAAAACATTTAAAAATGGCCATTTGTATCTTGACCATCACGGGATTAGATTCCGGATCATCGGTGTGCCAGGCGAACGCTCTACCACTTAAGCTACGGCGATGGGCGGCGCAATTCCTTCTTGTGTTTGTTTGTGAGAACAAATTTACAATGCCGCCACTGGTTCTTGCCCCTAAGATAAACAATTATTATTCTGGTGACGTTTTATTATTCTTTCACCACCACCCCACCAACCAAGGGTGCATCAATACTTTTTATACGCCAAGTTCCGCTTCCCGGGATGATCACACTACTACTGATCACAATTGACAGGCAGCGGAATTGTCAAAAGCTGTAATTGCACTTTTGCCCCCCCCCCTTTTTTGTTGTGGGGGGGGGGAAGTGATGGTGTGGAGGAGGAGGAAGGGGGTGCACGTACACCCAGTGCACTCCCCCTCGTCCGTCCCTGCTACACCGAATATTGTCCACACTGGGTTCAGACATCCAGACACACAGAAATCGACCTCCACCCATACTATTAAATGCGCATGCGCCTATGAACAACACACGTACACAACTACACTCAGATATCCATACAAATGGAAATAAACCTCCCACATCTACATCCCTATACTCCGTAAGCAGCTTCCTTCCTTCCTCGTCGCCTCTTTCTTCGCCGTTTGGTCTGATGAGCAGTTGCAGACAACGGAGAAAAAACAAGTCAAAGGAAACTGATCAATACAGAGAGAGGCCTGACGTACACAACAGTCATCTTAACTGGACAACATGACAATGAATGCAGGGCATTATACTTCTAAAGTTCTAGCATGCGCTACACTAAGATACGATCATCAACCTACAGTACTCATACAAAAGAGGTCTTATGCACGGACTGCTTCTAAACCATATATCTTAGACAATAAGAGTTCATTGTAAGAGATGTGGGATTCCCCCCCCCCCCCCCACCATTCCCTCTCCCCACACCGAGGTTGTGTTGGCGTAGTCTTTGCAATACAGTACAATATAAGCCACTAGTATTTTACTAATCGTAGAGTGGGTATGCACGAACCCATTGTCTGATACAATTGCTACTAAATACTTGAAGCTATGCACCGGGATGAGGGATTGGCCTTGGACATTGATGTCCGTGTTGATGCCATTCATTGGTGTTGTTGGTCATCATTTTGGTCTTTCCTGCACTTATTTCCATTCCAAAAGCTCTTCAGGTGATGTCAAGCCTCTGTTCCTCTCCAGCAATTTATCAATGTAATCCGAAAAACGGAGGTTGGAGATTGCTCCACCCTCTATGCTTACTGTGCCTTCATGATCTGCAAGGGCATCTGACATGATCTGATTATGCTCTAAAGAAAGATGTTGAATAGTGTTGGGGTAAATAGAAACACCATTGACGCACTCCGATTGTTGTTCTGAACCAGTTCCCGAAGGCGCTGTTGTGGAGGACTGCACTGTTAGCCTTGTCATACTGGCTATTGACGACTTCAATAATGTTAGAGCTTATGTTGTACACTCTCATGGCTACCCAAATAGCTGCATGCCACTCGGTCAAACGCTTTCTTGAAGTTTACATTGGACATTACATTACATGATTATTGCTTTAGGTCCAGCGGACTCTTCCGAGCCAAATCAGGACCAGTATAGCCGAATCAGGACCACAAAATCAAGACCACAACTTTGCTGAAAGAGGACTCTCCCCTGATCCGCATAAAAGATCTGCCGAAACAACCCTAGTGGTAACACTGAAGGCACAGCGCCAGCCGGTCACTTTACAATAAAGACATCCCATGCAGGGGAAGCTGAGACTATACTCTAATTTATCGAACCCCCGTTTACAAAACCAAAATAGAATATAAATATCATTATAAAATATCAACAAAAACATTGCCAAATAATAACATCATAGCCTCATAGGAAGCCCCAGTGACCACCTGGCAGAAAGCGTCCAATATTTCCAAGCTGAACCAACAGACCTCACACATAAATGAGGAGTTTTGTCCCGGAAGAGTTTTCACGAAAAAAGGTAGGTGACTGGTCTAGCGAAGAAGAAGATAGTATAGTAGATTGATAGAAGAAAGTAAGAATGAGAAAGAACAAAGGAGAAAAACAGCAGAATGTGGGAATTTAAATCACTAAATTTCCAGAAAGTGGGGATACTATTTATACTGAAACCCCCGGTTTGCATTGGACAACACGATGACATAATAATAATAATAATAATAATAATAATAATAATAATAATAATAATAATAATAATAATAATAACAATAACAGGCAATTTATACAGCCCTTTCCAAAATCACAAAGCGCTTTACACAAACAAATGTAAACACAAAATGCGTACAATGGTCAATAACACGCAACCACATACACATTCCAACACCCCCCAAAAAATGCGGTAAGAAACGGAAACTCCGATGGTATGGCCACGTCACCAGAGCATCAGGCCTTGCTAAGACCAGCCTGCAAGGCACGATGCTCGCAGGCAGAAGAAGAGAGACAGAAAAAGAGGTGGGAGGACAACATTGGAGAATGGTTAGTTAGTTACTTAGTCATTGTTTTTGAGGGTCCCGCGGACTGCACTGGAAAGAGTCGAATCATGACCGCAACTTGGTTGAAAGAGGGCTCACCCCTGATCCGTATAAAAGATCTGCTGAAACAACCCTAATGGTAACAAAGAAGGCACTCCCCACCAGCATGACATTTACAATAAAGGCATCCCATGCAGGGGACGCTGAACCTATACTCTAATTTATCGAACTCTCGTTTACAAAACCAAAATAGAATATAAACATCATTATAAAATAGCAACAAAATACATACACAATGTCCCTCATTGCTAAATAATAACATCATAGGAAGCCCAAGTGACCATTTGGCAGAAAGCGTCCAATATCCCCAAGCTGACCCAACCGACCTCATACACAAATGAGGAGTTTTAGAAGAGTTTTCAAGAGAAAAAAAGATAGATGACTGGTCTAGCGAAGAAGATAGTTAAGTAGATTGATGAAACAGAGTAGGAATGAGAAAGAACAAAGAAGAAAGATAGCAACAGTGAGAATTTAAAGCATTAAATTTCCACAACGTGGGGATACTATTTATACAGAAACCCCTGGCACCCCTACGGGAGCATTCGAGATTGGACTGGCTTGACAGTGACACTGAGCGAAGCCATGAGGGTTGCTGAGGACAGAAAAAGATGGAGTACGGTGTTTAAACCATAATCTGTGGTGCTCCAACGACTTTCAAGTTACGGGATAGGATAGGATGTATATGTGGTGTGAAAGTGTGTGACTGCGTGCCTACGTCGCACCATCTGGATGAACAAGGCGTTAATAAACCAAGCAACTCCCAAGTTAAAAAAGTTGTGTCACATTCAAAACAGATGCGCTACAATTTAAACGGTCAGATTTGGAGAGATCATTGACTGCTGGGCAAAACCAAAGTTTATTTGCAATGTAAAAATCTATGCATCCTACAAGTCCATTCACCCTACGTTGTCGTTATTATCTTAACATTGATTTAAGTAACTACCTTTTTTTAATTTTTTTTAATTATCTGCATTCTTTGCCACTTTACTCTTTAGTTTACTCAACTGTGTGGAATCTGAAAAATCTTTTATTTATTTATTTATTCATTTCACTTATTTTATTTATTTATTAATTCATTTTTCTCTTCGTTCTCTTTCTTTTTCGTTATGTTTCTTCTTTCTTTCTTTCATACGTATGTTTAATTAGCTGTTTTGCTTTGCAAGTATACTTTAATAAAGGAATGCAACCGGATGCCCACAGAGGTACGCCACAGTGCAAACACTGAAAGAACAACGCGATTTAAGAGCTAAGCAATGACTTGCAGTAGTAATAACACCGTTGCATCGTATTAATCTTCTACACACAAAAATCACCTCTGTACCTCATTTTTATAAATGTTCTAGACACGGCCGAGAATTAAAACATATTGTCCCAGTAGCTTTGGTGTAGGAGCCAATTTATTTGTGTATGCATTCATTTCCATGACGTTTCGCATCATTCTAATGTGTATACCAAAATGATAAGAGTAGAAACAATGTGCAGTCAGCATATAAACTGTACAGAGTAACAAGAGACACAACAGCTGTGTTGGGCAATGCTATGCAGTTAATCACTAGTGTCTACAACACTTCGCTTCCTATAATATTCATACAACCACCATAAAGGTGAAATGGAATACACAACAATCATATTCATAGCATCGAAAACTATCGCATTGTATGCAGTCCCACAAACTGTGTGTAATTCAATATAGCTTTATGGTCTCATTCAGCTTAACAATAGCCCCATATAGTTATACACCATGCCTAGTATGCAATGATAACTTGACAATAGCTAGATCAACCGGAGGCCACACACAATAAATATAATTACCCTGGCAGCTGCGTATCCCGTTTGACGTTAAAATACAACACAATGGAAAATAAAGCTACAAAAGAAAACAGTTGAAAGCACCGACAGGCCCACCTACCAAAACTACGACGACGATGCTGATTGATGATGATGATGATGATGATGATGACGACGACGGTGACGACGGTGACGACGATGACGATAATGAGGAGAAGGAGGAGGAGGAAGAGGAGGAGAAGGATGTCACCTTCAAATTAAAAATTTCAGCCGAAAGCATGCTCATAAACACAACAAGGTAGGGAAAAAAGAAAGGAGGAAAGAACAGTATCATTCTACAACAAAAACCTGCCAGTCAAAGACAATAGTTTTGAATGACGCTGTTGCTGCTGATGATGATGATGGTCACGATGACAACGACGACGACGATGATGACGGCAACAACAATGGCTACGATGATGACATTACGACAACGATGACGTTCTTGTGAAGATAGTTTCATCCCTCACTTTCAACAGATCTATGTGATAGAAATGACATTGTGCATTATTAAGGGAATAGGCAACATCATCAACATCATAAACATACCCAGACATAAATGAAACTAGTAAGTATGTAAAGGATAATCATAAATAAACCTTGTAATTTATAAAAGACAATCATGTAAAAAAAAAAACTGTAAAAACTCAACATTAAAAACACCCTGTATTTCAAGCGCAAACCAGTTTTGGATGATGCATTCTCAAGTGAAATGTCACACCAAAGTCAACAACAGTCAACAGAACGATTTTGCGTCAAGAAGGCTAAGTAAATAACTTCAAGCTTTAAACGATTGTGACACAACGGAGTGCTTGCTCTTGAAAGTACTAGCAATATTATGCAAAGGAAGGAGGAGGAGGAGGAGGAGGAGGAGAAGAAGAAGAAGAAGAAGAAGAAGAAGAAGAAGAAGAAGAAGAAGAAGAAGAAGAAGAAGAAGAAGAATTACCAACACACCACCACCACCACCACTATCATCATCATCATCATCGTCATCATCATCATCTTGTAAGCAACTTCAGAATCCAAATGATATTATGATGACACAATAAAGTGCTGTTGAGTGTCAATCAACATTACAATAAGCAGACAACGAGACAAGGTTGTGTAATGCAGGTTAAAGTCCAGTGATAGAACAATTGTATTCCGTCTTACTGTTAAGATAAATATATAATATATATTTTTAGTATTATTGCATTGTATATGTTGTACGTTTCTAATAAAATAATAATAATAATAATAATAATAATAATAATAATAATAATAATAATAATAATAATAATAATAATAATAATAATAATATAATATAATAATAATAATAATAATAATAATAATAATAACAAAAAAAGGATTCAAAATTCGATACAAAAAATAAATTTGTGACAGTGATTACATTCAATCTGAGTTATGATAAACCTTATGGAATTAGTAGATCAGTTTTAAGCATGGACCATGGAGTAATACTAAACTCAAGTAACACAAAATACTGTAACAATGTGAACTGAGCGACTCTAGAGCTGCTAAAGCGCTATATATTAAAGTAAATAAATAAAGAAAGAAATAAACTGCATATTTGATTTTGTTTGATTTTTTGGGACACTTTGTCTCTTTTTATCAGAAAATTCTGTACATGCGGGGCCACCTCCCCTTGGAAAGACTCGTGGCAACCTGTAACCCAACCAATACCTAAATTATTAGGTGGGTTTTTTTGGGGTTGTTTTAGGTTTTGTTATATAATATATAATGAATGCATTCGAGTAATACATGCTTCAAAGAAACATTATATATATGTTTCTTTGAAGCATGTATTACTCGAATGCATCCATTTTGGGTCTTTTTGCCAACTGATTTACAATCTATGAGTTCTATTGATCATATCAGTTTTGATGCGAGTGTTCGGTTAGCAAAAGCGTTATATAAAAAGCTCTCTCCAGCAGCTAGGTTTATTTCATTATTATTTCTTTTAATCTAATGGGGTGTGTGCGTGCATTCGTCGGGGTGTGTGCGTATCTGTGTGCGTCTTATCAGTTCGATAAAAGAAGACGTTAATAAAACCAACCATAAGAATGCTATCATGATATTTTTCCTCAATCAAACTCAAAGCGCGGCGATCTGAGGAGATCGCTATTAACTAAATCAGAATAAAAATAAATTTTTGTTGTTGACATTTTAGACTGACTGCATCCAATACCATAACTGAAGGGAGGGAGGGGAGGGAGGAAAGCGGTGAAAACCCTCGGTGTCCTGAAAAGTCTGGTACCTCAGTCACGTGAGTTCGTCCCACGCGGGTGTCGAACCCGCGACCTTCGGCCTAGGAAACCACCTCTCCATTTACATATTGTTCCTCATCTAAAGAAGAAGAAGAAGAAGAAGAAGAAGATGGAGAAGGAGAAGAAGAAGAAGAAGAAGAAGAAGAAGAAGAAGAAGAAGAAGAAGAAGAAGAAGAAGAAGAAGAAGAAGAAGAAGAAGGAGAAGAAGGAGAAGGAGAAGGAGAAGGAGAAGAAGAAGAAGAAGAAGAAGAAGAAGTTCTTAACTTTCACGAACTCGTGGTCACGGATCCTTTTAAAATTCCCAGTGAGTGTCGCTTACAGGAGAAAAAAACAACTACAACTAAGATTAAACAAAAAAATAATAACCTCTGTCGAAAGTACGGTTTTATAATCTCATTTGCCTATGCATATCAATGAAGGTTGATTCTAAAAATAGAATTGCGCCAAAGTGTGCGTATTAGTAGACACAGATCTTTATTTACACAACAATAGGAAGAAACGACTGAACTTCTAACCTTGGCGGTCGGTTTAGAGTATCGATTGCCACTATATCATTTTTTAAAAGACAACAATGCCATTTTCAAAAGTAAACTCGTTGTCACATAAAAATAAACAAACGTCCTCAATACCCTGGTCCTTTAAAATAAAACATAATACTGGATCTCTGTCTTGTCAAAGACGGTCTTGCGTTTGGTGTAAGGTTAACGATTGTTTGACTATTTCGAAGCTTTTCAAAACATAGAATATCTTTGACGAGTGTGGGGTATGTTTTAACACTGATTAAGGCACTATTCAAAAGATCGCCGTTCTTTCTTTTAAAAACCGGTCTTCAGTTCCATAATAAGTTAAAATATTGTTTTTGTCAAATCGAGATCTATGCTATTGTGTGTCTCATCCGCGCAGCCAAGTTATGAAAAAGGAAGTGTTATTTCAATTAGGGAAAATATTGAAAAAGATTGCTGTCCGTTTCAGTGTAAAAAAAAAAGATAATAGTTTGTCTTTTAGAAACACTTAAGTGGATTAAAAAAAACAGATTAAAAAAATTGTGCTTTACTGATCTAATATCTTCCCTTCCCCCCCAACAAAATAATAAAAATAAGAAAACCAGCAAAACAACAACAACAACAACAACAACTAATGAAGATAATCGATATATTGAAAATAATGGATTGTAGTCATTAAGGATTACATTTTACTTGTCATGAACACTGAAATGGATGAGACAACAGAAAATATAACAACGAATTATGTATTAAATTAGACTCCTAGTTTGTGACTCACGAACACTGCAGCGGAGAATAAACTCGATAATAGTCTGGATAACAATGGATTGCGTTAAAAATTAGGATAATAGTTTTCCTCCAAGAACGTTGCAATGGCTTCTGTTTTTCCTAAGCTGTGGATGGCTCCTGTGTACACTTTCATAACAGACACCCCTTGAAAGGCTCCATCTTTGTCTTACAGCTTGAGCAAACGCTGAAATATTTTGTTCCTGCATGAAGCAGAAATGCCAACGGCGTTCAAGTCCATAGTTGTAACATTTTAATGCTGAAGGTTTTACAATAAACTCAAATTCTAGTGTTTTTCATCGACTAAGGTGTGGGGGATTCGTGCCTTATTTTTCTCACATATTAACATTTACATAACTGTAAATATAGAGTTTTGAAGTAAAAAACTTGACTAAAATGTCGTTTTAAGAAACAAACGGGGGTAAAAATCGTTGGTAAAGAATAAATCAATAAACATTACTATTTTAGCTGTGGCTTGCAACAATAAACATATTTTGTCACAGGCGAGTCACAGGTCCAAACGGAGACCCATCAGTTCTAGCATGTCCTTAAAACCGAGAAGAAGAAATCCTCCCAATTCCCCGAGAAGTTGAGGCAGCAGTGCAATCACTGAAGAATGGGAAGTCAGCGGGAGTGGACAAGAAACCCCTCGAAATTGCTTCAAGCAGGAGGAGAAGCGATTATTGACGCCATCACCATTATTTGTAACAAGATCTGGCAGAGTGTTGAGTGGCCTACACCATTAACCAAGTCGTTTGCCAAAAAAGGCAACTTTCAGGAGTGTGAAAATTACCACACCATCAGCCTCATCAGCCATCCCAACAAGGTACTTCTAAAAATAATACTAACAGGTTGAAACCCCGAATCTGAACAAATCATAGCTAAAGAACAAGCAGGATTCAGGGCAGGGCGAAGTACCACTGAACAGATTTTCAACCTCAGAATAATCTGTGAAAAATACCTACAGCACCAACAACATCTATATCATGTGTTTGTGGACTTCAAGAAAGCGTTTGACCCAGGGCAACCATGAGAGTGTACAACATCAGCCATTACATTATTGAAGTCATCAAAATCGTGTATGACAAGGCTACCAGTGCAGTCCTCCAAAACAGCGCCATCGAGAACTGGTTCAGAACAACAATCGGAGTGCGCCAAGGATGCCTACTCTCTCCAACACTCTTCAACATCTTTCTGGAGCGCATTATGTCAGATGCCCTTGCAGAAGGTTGCCCACGAAGGCACAGTCAGCATATGGGATAGAGCAATCTAGAGAAACAAGAACTTTAACAACTGGTACAGAAGCTTGACACCAACTCCAGAGTCTTTGGAATGGAAACAAGTGCAGAGAAGACCAAAATGATGAACAACACCAATGGCATCAACACGAACATCGAAGTCCAAGGCCAATCCCTCAACACAATATCAATGCATAGCTTCAAATATTTAGGAGCCATTATATCAGACAATGGGTCCCGACTGGAAGTCCTCTCCATGATCGCACAAAAATCTGCTGCCCTAAAAATGAAGCCCATTTGGAAAGACAGGACCAACAGTATACACTCCAAAGTAAGGCTGCTGCGCTCCCTTGTCATCTCCATCTTCCTATACGCTTGCAAAACATCGACCCTCACAGTAGACCCACAACAAAAAATACAAAGCATAGAAATGAGGTGCTATAGAAGACTTCTGGGCACTTCCTATACCCAGCACATCAACGACGAAGCCCGACAGACCATCACATTGGACAACATGATGACATGCTAACAGTGGTGAAGAAACGGAAACTCCGATGGTATGGCCACGTCACCAGAGCATCGGGCCTTGCAAAGACCATAATGCAAGGCACGGTGCAAGGAGGCAGAAGAGGAGAGAGACATAAAAAGAGGTGGAGGACAACATTCGAGAATGGACTGATTTGACATTGAGCGAATCCATGAGTGTTGCTGAGGACAGAGAAAGATGGAGCACGCTGGTGCCCCAACGACTCTCGAGTTACGGGATATGATAGGATGGGAGTTAAACAGAAGACAATGACGGTTTTGATTATTTTTAAAAGTGCTGCTGCTTCGACTATTGGTTACGTAAATGACTTCGACAACGGCGACAATGGTGACCGTGATTAAGTGGCTACAATGACGACGATGACGGTGACTGCAGTGTTGATGACGACGACATTGGCAATGATGATCCAGGATCTAATTGTGTTCTATCTTTGTTCAACCTCGTTAGATAGTCCAAACACACGCAACTTACTTCCGTCTTGGTGGTATGCAATTATTGCAATGCCTGACAGCTGCAACGGAGTCTAGAAACCCACGCTACTGCTAAATTATTCACTTTTTCTTGCACGCAACTCTCGCCATAACTGGTCGTTGATTATCGCTCCCTACCGCAACTCTCGCCATCACTGGTCGTTGATTATCGCTCCCTACCACAACTCTCGACATCACTGGTCGTTGATTATCGCTCCCTACCGGAACTCGGCCCCACCCCATAAAAGTAACCGACAATGGTAGTTTTGGAGATTCAAAAGACAAAAAAGAAGTAAAGGTGTTACCGGATTTTCTTCCTATTAATCCTTCTTGCCACTTTTTATCCCACTTGCATGTGCATTATCACAAGTGCGAGCGATTGCGTGTGATGCGCACCTTGAACGGATACGTGTGTGGGTGTGTGTGTGTGTGGTTGTGTGTCTCAGGAAAAGTCGCCTTTAAACATTATTATTATTATTATTATTATTATTATTATTATTATTATTATTATTATTATTAATTATTATTATTATTATTATTATTATTATTATTATTATTATTATCATTATTAATATTATTATTACAACGAAGAATACAAAGCATCGTTTTGAGGATGACATTGATGGACTGGTTGGAGAGGAACAAGAGCTTGAACTGCTGGTACAGAGGCTTGACACCACCTCCAGGGCCTATGGAATGGAAATAAATGCAGAGAAGACCAAAATGATGACCAACAACACTAATGGCATCAACATGGACATCAAAGTCCAAGGCCAATCCCTTTACACAGTGCACAGCTTCAAATATTTAGGAGCCATTGTATCAGACAATGGGTCCCGACAGGAAGTCCTCTCCAGGATCGCACAAACAACTGCTGCCCTGGCGAGGTTGAAGCCAATTTGGAAAGACAGGACCATTAGCCTACATTGAAAGGTAAGACTGCTGCGCTCCCTTGTCATCTCCATCTTTCTATACGCTTGCGAAACATGGACCCTTACAGCAGATCTACAACGAAGAATACAAATCATGGAAATGAGCTGCTACAGAAGACTTCTGGGCATTTCCTACACCCAGCACATCACCAACGACGAAGTCCGACAGACCATCACACAAGCCATTGGACAACACGATGTCCTGCTCACAGTGGTGAAAAAACGTAAACTCCGATGGTATGGCCACGTCACCAGATCATCAGGTCTTGCAAAGACCATCCTGCAAGGCACAGTGCAAGGAGGTAGAAGAAAAGAGACCGAAAAAGAGATGGGAGGACAACATTCGAGAATGGACTGGTTTGACACTGAGCGAAACCATCAGGATTGCCGACGACATGGAAAGATGGGGTACGCTGGTTAAACGATCATCTGTTGTGCCCCTACGACCTCCGAGTTACGGGATAGGATAGGATAGGATAGGATATGATAGGATAGGATAGGATAGGATAGGAAGGTGCTACAGAAGACTTCTGGGCATTTCCTATACCCAGCACATCACCAACGACGAAGTCCGACAGACCATCACACAAGCCATTGGACAACACGATGTCCTGCTCACAGTGGTGAAGAAACGGAAACTCCGATGGTATGGGCAAGTCACCAAATCATCAGGCTTTGCAAAGACCATCTGCAAGGCACAGTGCAAGGAGAGGGAGAAAGAGGGAGACAGAAAAAGAGGTGAAGGACAACATTCGAGAATGGACTGGTTTGACACTGAGCGAAGCCATGAGGGTTGCTGAGGACAGAGAAAGATAGGAGTACGCTGGTTAAACGATCATCTGTGATGTCTCAAAGACCTCCGAGTTATGGGATAGGATAGGATAGGATAGGATAGGATTATTATTATTATTATTATTATTATTATTAGTAGTAGTAGTAGTAGTAGTAGTAGTAGTAGTAGAAGTAGTAGTAGTAGTAGTAGTAGCAGCAGCAGCAGCAGCAGCAGCAGCAGCAGTAGTAGTAGTAGTAGTAGTAGTAGTAGTAGTAGTATAGCCTGTCTTCAACTCACAAGCTAGAACTAGATGTGAATTTATAGTAAGACAAAGAGGATCTTTCACAAATACTGACTGATCAGAGATTTAAAGGTCGAGGTCTATGATCACCTGTGTAGCAAATACGTGACATGGAATGAAATACATAAGAAAATAAGACAATATGCCTACAATACAACTCATCTTTATCACTCCAACAGGAATTACAGCAGGTGACAAGATGTATTAATCGCAAATAAATATCGTTGTTTATAACAAATTCCTCATTAATTCATCGAAATGGAAAGTTTCATAGAGCCAATCAAATCTGCAGTGGAGGGGTCGGATGGCTGGGAGGAGTGGATGTGACTGTGAGGGGGAAGGTGTGTGTACAGAAAATAAATAAAACCCAAACAAGGAAACACAAAGGTGGGACTGGTTGGGAAAAACCAGCGTTTTCAACAATTTGAATCAATCAACCAATCAACCAATCTCATCTCCCCCTCTCTCTTTCTCACACGCACACACACACACCTTTACAATGAAACTTCCATCGGTCTTGCCGTTCCAAGTTATACCCCTCGATTTGGCAACCCACCACGACAACACTAGCAGCAACAATACAAACCTCATGAACTTCAAACAGCAGCAGTTGTGAACACATTCTGAGGTATATATATATAGTTTACCTTATTCCCTTGCTTGCTCACATACCGTCCTAACCCCGAAGTCCTGTGAAGGTCTCTCATAAATAATTTCGAAGCACCATTACCTCTAACCTTCCGCTCCGTTTATCAGTCCTCAGTGGAACCATTCCCGGAGTCGTGAGAATATATATATTATCACCTTATCACCTTTACCTATAGCGCTAACTCTTGTACCATCGCAAAATAACATTCCTCTTATCTTAACCTTATAACAGTGTGTCAAGACGTACTGCAGAACTTATCTTAATCTTATGACATTGTGTAACGTACATCAGACCTTATCTTAACTTAATCGTATCACATTGTGTAAAGACGTACCGCAGACTTTATCTTATCCTAATCTTATGGCATTGTGTAAAGACGTACCGCAGACATTATCTTATCATATGACATTGTGTAAAGACGTACAGCAGAGAATATATCATCGGTTATATAATTTGTACTCTTAAAATACTTTACTCCCCTCAACAACTCCGATTACATAAAATGTAACAACACCAACTTCCCCAATCTTCTCTCCATCACAACACGCCCACCCCCATCATCCCACCCCGACGAAGCACAAGTTTCCTGAAAGAATATCCAACGCTTCACTGCAAACTTCACCAAGTAATCATACACTGCCCCTACCCACACCCCCAACATTCCACCTTACCTTTCATGCAGGCACCTCCTAAAATCACCCTCATCATCATCATCATCATCTCTCTCTCTCTCTCTCTCTCTCTCTCTCTCTCTCTCTCATCAAGTACAAATAACAAACCTATCTTAGTTTTAGAGAAGATCTTCCCCCTCCCCCCTCTTTTTTTACCCATAGCTTCTATAACTTAAAATTATTTCACGTTCTCCAATATTTTTTTTAACTGTTTCAAAGCTGCGATTCCATTACTACTACTACTACTACTACTCTACTACTACTACTACCAATTCTACCACCACCCCTACGGAGCACAAGTTTCCTGAAAGAATATGTGTATCCGAGGCTTCCCTGTACTGACCATTCGAACTTCACCAAACAATCCTACACTTTGCCCTTCCCACACCCCCAACATTCCACCTCGAATGTCATGGAGATCAGGCATCCTCCCAAATCATCCCCTCTCTCTCTCTCTCTCTCTCTCTCTCTCTCTCTCTCTCTCTCCCTCTCCCACCCACCTCCAGACCAAATCTTTCCTGTCCATGGAGTGCAGACTTCTCCCAAATCAAGTTAGAGGGCAAAAGAATGCGTGGCTGTACTCACCAGGGCGTAAGTAGCAGAGGAAATGAGATTGACTGGCCCACTGTTCCAGCACAGTTACATCGAGTACATCCCTCGCTGCTAAATTGATAGCAGCAAGAACGCGGCACCAGTTTTTACTCACACTTCCAGTGGATGAAGAATGAGATACTGGGTCTCAATAGACCTTCAGTTATATTTTTGTCAGTACCTGCACAATTTTAAATCCAGTGGGCTGATAGATTGTTTTCTCACAGCTGCAATGTTCGGTGCAGAATTCTAGAACATTGCAGAATTCTAACTCCAGTTCCAGAGAAGAATGTTCTCATCACACAATCCTGTCCGTTGTACAGAGATTGGCTTTCCTCTATCTTGTTAGTGTGGTACAAGTAGCATTTGCGCGAAGTTACTGTAGATGCAGAACGGCAACTCCAGTGACGGTCTGCAATAAAACGAATTTCGTTTGAGCTGGTGCTCTTCATTGCACCAACATTTCTGAACACTTTCAGTGGGTCGTGAAAAATTGACCTGCAGGGAAGTTTATTCTCATCTGCTCGTCTTATTCTTTGAATAGAGTCTTCGAGTCTTTAGGTTTTCCAACAGGGTAACTGATAAGAACATAGAAACAAAATTTTACTTTATCATCTTATTTGCCTATGGTCTTGTCCAGAAATGAAGATTTCCACACAATTCCTGAACACAACCCCATTTGATGCTAATGTATACAGTTATTCTCTAAATCTCTGTTATAGTTCTTATAATGGTTGTGCAAATTTAAATGATGCAAATTCACAACTCTACTGTTCTTTCTATGGCAAAGCAACAAACCAAAAGTGGCGCAACTATTGCATCCGTGCAAAACAGTTTGCACATTTTCTGATTAAATAATTTCATCTGCTCTTCCTACTCCTAGCAAACAAAAAACGTTCGTATTAATTAATATTTTAAGTCTAAATCAGAAGCTCTAAAGACGACCAGGACAGAGCTTAACCTCAAGAGAACATCCTGATAAGACATTTCTTTGAAAGATAAGCAAATTAAAGAACGCACATAATTTGCTCTATCTCTAAAACGCTACTTACAGTCAGCCACACGGAAAGCATCCTCCCAAGATAATCTATCACTGACACTACCTTAAGATCTTCTTGAAGTGCTCTGCAACTCTGCTGAACACTTACACTTCCTCTAAGGTGCAGTTAAAAGATATTTCAAGCTTTGATAAAATAGAGTTGCAAGAGTAGTTCCTACGAGTTTAAAAATAGGATAGCAATACCTGTGAATAGGCCGAGAGACGCCAGTAATATAAAACAAATTGTTCATTTTCTGAATTAACAGGAAACAGAAATAATGTTACATTTCTGCACTAACAGTTACAAACAACGTAATATTAACAAACTGACGTGTGTGTGTGTGTGTTGTTGTTGTTGTTGTTGTTGTTTTGTGTGTGTGTTTTTTTAAATAGAAGACGATCAAATAGAACCACACTATGACGTCATGCATAATTAGATCCCTAAATGAAAGCTACACTGATTAAGAAGGAACTGGTCTATCAAAACCCGCATTTATTTAACTCCAAGTATCAAAGTCTGAATCAATCAGTCCTTGTTTATTGCTACATTAAAACTGTCACGTAATACTCTCACAGGCGGATACAGCCCTGGAAACCACTTGTTACAGGGAAGGGAACAATGACTGTTGAGTATCAATCATAGACCAGGAATGTTATCAATGCATTCATTTCTGTCAGCTCAAATTCAAAGGTCAGTTTCTATCATATAGCTATATTATATAACGATTTAACGAGCATGAAAAAAAATACTAATATTTTCAGAGCAAAAAGGTCGAATTAATTGAATCTGAAACTGAAAGTTGAAGCTTAAAAAAGTTTTAAGTGCAAAACATTAAAGGAAAATTCCTAGTTATTAAAGAAAATCGTATATATAGGAGCAGTAAATCAATATTTATTTCCAGTGCAAACGAGCTGAACATTGCTAGTTATGCACCGAAACTGCGCAAGAATACAAACGAGATATCCAACGCAAGGCAAAAAACTGCAAAGCTGCAGCATCACAGTAGGATTTCAATAGAAGAGTGAAGTGAAGGAATTCTTACTCAAATAGAACACACTGCCCAGTACAGAATAGAATCAATAGAAATCCAAGGGAGTCGTCAGCTGTGTTTCATTGTTCACAAAGAGGTGTGGAATCAAGGGGAAACACGGCAGAAATGCTGCTTCAGTCGTAGAGTCTGCTTGTTTCAAATGTCAAAAGGCAAGCAAAGTTGTATACATGTATGGCTGAAAGCTATCAGCTTTCCCCCACTGTGTCACACGGGCGATGTAGCCTATAACGCTACACGTTCAGTTGTTGTAACGCCTGTTTATTACACACTAAAAACACAAGCCGAAGATGACTGGGGCGGGTACTTGTATGCATTTGGAAGCATTCAACCGGCAATTTCAAAACAGCACTAGAGAGTACAGTGTTTCTTCCACCTTCAGAAGCAAAAAAGCATTGGCTGTTCTTTTGATTTCAATGAAAATGTCCTCTTTTTTAAACTATCTACCACTGTCGCTATTGAAAAACCCGTTCACATCACAGTCTTATCTGCAAAACAGAGAACACATATCGCGCGTCTCACACATTTGTGAAAGAGCCTAGCACCCCAACAATAAAACTTGTGCACCGACAACTCGGGGAAAACGGAGTGAGGTTTTAGCCTGCTACCACGCCAGCTATGTTTGGGTTTTCGCGTTGAGCCAGTGCAGGATAGAGGCAGCAAGAGGGAACATCGGAGCAGGCGCACAAGTATTATGCCTACGGCGCGAAGCGATGGAATATCGAAAGACTCAGCAACCACTATAGGGTCGAATCACGAAACCAAGGCGTCTACTTCGTGCGACGTCATCTTCGGAAATGATCGGTAAAAATCTCCGTTTTAACTACTTCCGGTGACAACACTCAGCGTTCAAATGGCGTCCTTTCAAGTATTTCCGAATATATTGCTCGAAGAAAAAGATGTACCGGGAAGCAGTTTGCCTTTAAATGACGTTGGTTCTTCAAGTGTACTAGCATTAAAACGATGGCTGATAACAAGAGGACTGTCAGCATCAGGAAAGAAGTCGGATTTGGTCGAAAGGTAAGTAGAAGTAGTAGCAGTGCCAGTGGTGAGGGGCGATGATACGATTACGGATTAGGCCTCATATCAAAATTAAATAAATGTCATGTCGCAATCAGCATCGTTCTTTTGACACACTACCAACATTTACTGACTTATTTCACAGGTTTGATAATTGAATTTAGTTAATTTAATAAACTAAAGCCGTCATATTGACTTCAGTATGACTGTAGTCAGTGTAGTAATTTTTATTTCGCTTTATCAGATTTACTGAAAAACCTGTTTGTATGCTTAAACGCTTAGTTTTTATAAGCTTTTTAAGCTTATTAAGCTTTTTAAGCTTTTATAAGTTTTTTATAAGTTTTATATTATTATTAAGCTGTAAAATGCTCAAAATGTTCCGTTAATGTTTTTTTTAGAGACCTTGGTCCCTTTAAGTTACTGTAAGTGTTCATATTGCACTAACTTCTAATGCTGTTTTATAAATACATGTATATACATTAATATTTTGTTTTTTTATGTTGCAGGGTGACCAGTTGTTGGGATTTTCCCATAGATGTCCGTGTTGACAGTGGAAAATGGTATGAATTGAAAGCGCAAGCATCAGCTCCCCAGCCACACACAAAGTATCAGCAAGTTGTTCCTCCAGTTAATGGCTGGAACAGCTTTCCATCTGTTGGTATTCCCGAATTTTTCAACTTCGGTCACATTTATCATTATGTTGTGGATTCGGCCAGATTTGATGATGCCCTCTGCTCAGATGATAAAGATGAAAACACACAGCAGATAAAGGGAGGGCAAGACATCAGGACCTCAAAGCAACTTCACAGGGGAAAGCTATTTTTTGAAAGTGGACATATCCAGGATATTCAGGACACCATGAAAGACAATTATTATTTTGCAAAATGTGTTGCAAGAGCTTCCTTTGACAATGCACAGTATGATGTTCTTGTGACAATCGACCAAAGAAGTGGTGTCGTACAGGATGGAGCATGCACCTGCAAAGCGTCTGCCATGGGACGGTGCAGCCATGTTAGTGGTCTGCTTCAAGCCATTGCAGACTACGTCACAAAATTTGGTAATCGACCATGCACAAGTCAGCCCTGCCAATGGAATCGTGGTAGGAAAACACTACGATCACCGAAGAAACTTTCAGACTGCCACACAAAAGAAAAGCGGTGCAATCATAACAAGAAGCCTCGTCCCCAACATGATGAAGAGGTCGTGAGAGACATGATGAACAGTGTAAAAAAAACTCCAAGTCAGGGATGGGCCGTACTTGCTTTATCTAAGCAATCAATTGCTGACAAACAATCAGAGAGCACACAACCGGCACCACTCACTGACTGCAGAAAATCACAGATAGAGGAGTTGAGAAAACAATATCTTGAAGCTTTGCAAGGAATTTGTGGATTGCAGATTGGGGCGATTGAAATTGTACATGAGCAGCGGTCGAGTGAATGGATACGCCAACGACAGCTGCGCATCACTGCATCGAACTGCAAAGCAATCAAGACCGCGAAGTCAAATGACACAAAGACTAACATTTTAAATAGACACCTTTACAAAGCCTGCGTGGATACCACAGAAACAAGGTATGGGATTGAAATGGAACCATTAGCACTGAAATGTTACCAAATCCATCTCCAAACCCTAGATGCAAGCTTGAAGGTACAAGAGAGTGGCTTGTGGATCAATGCACAGTGCCCAGAGCTTGCATGCTCACCAGATGGCATTGTTGTCAACAGTGCAGGTGCCCGAATAGGACTAGTAGAATTTAAATGTCCTGCCATGCTGAGGGACACTCCAATAGAGAACTTTGACACTGTGCTAACAAAACAACAACAGAGTGGGTTCTGCTTAGAAAAAAGGGGGGATGAAATTCGACTGAAAAGAAATCATTCTTACTATTATCAGTTGCAAATGCAGCTGGGGATCATGGAGGTTGCATGGGTGGACTTTTTTGTCTGGTCTAGTCAATCTTTTGTTGCTGAAAGAATTTTTCACGATCAAGTTTTCTGGGCCGCCTTGAGGCGCACCTTGATTTCTTTTCACCATCAGTACTTGATTCCAGAGTATTTTGAGAGGCGTGTTGCTAGAGGTCTGCCTGCTGTATGCGTGGAATAAAAAGCATCTCAACAAAAAGAACCATATATTTATGTTGTAAAAGAATTTAATTTGTGTTTTGGATGGTAGCTGTCGTTCTTCGACTTTTTTAACAAAACGGACATGATGATCATGGTGATAATTGTGTAATATATCTTAGTCATATAATATCAATACTGTTATATATTTTATGTATGCATATGATCTTGAATTGCTGCAGATTACCTCACATTTTAGATTTGGTATCTTGACGGACCACCTCAAATTATGACCAGTCATCTTTTTTTTTTTTCACTGATTTGTAAGGCAAGATGAAAAGAAGAAAGCAACAGATAAAGTGAATTTTCTTTTTTAAATAACTTAATAAGTACGTTTTGCAAAAGATTTTAACTTAAGCAATGGTGGATAAATAATAAATGTTAATTTAATTTACAGTGATACTTTTCTTATGCTTATTACCATGTATATGCAATTAGAAGGTAGGCCTATCTAACGTTGTGTTAAGTAATTCTTTTGTGAGAAATGGACACTATTTTTCTTTTCATTGTAAGAAAGTGTTTAGAAAAAAAATACAATTATAATATTAAATGTGTTATTTCATTAAGTGCTTTTTTCCCTTCAATTTTTAACTAACATTGTACAAGCATTCTGATTTTTGGTGATTAAAAAGCAGACTAGTTAAAATTCTTGCGGACTAATTCATTTTTGCTAGAGCTAGTCCGCCAGATGACCTTAGAAAAAAAGATTTGGCCACCCCTGTATGTGTGTGTATAATATATTTGGCCACCCCTGTATGTGTGTGTATAATATATATATATATTAATTATGTTATACACCGTCAGTACAAGAAATCAGTCATTCTCAGGAAATGCATAAGGCAAATTCAGTCATTTCTGGGAAATGCATGGTTAAGGACAATTTTCATTTAGTTACAGAATGAGTGATATATTTGAATTCAGAATCAGAGGCATTAATTAAACAACTTACAGTTCTTTCTGTCTAAATAATTTTTAAGTGCAATTATTTACGGAAAGAGTGGTATTTTGTCATGTAGTGAAAAAAATACTCATTCCTGCCTTAGGCATTTCCTACGAATGACTGATTTTCCACATTTTGACTGACATATATCGTATGTGTTTGGTTAACAGCTATTTATTTTGCATCAATTTAATAAATTCTTTTAATAATGTTCAATTTTCAGTGTTTTAGGGTTGACCTCCTTGTTTATGTCTTGTGTGTTATTTTATCTGTGTTGCAAATCGAGTAATACTTGTTGACGCTGAAAATCAGTGTTTTTCATACATGTAAGCATAGTCAGAAAACAAAAACCAACCACTCCGTAAGACAAATCTGAAATAAATTTACCAGCTTTTTATTATTAATTTTTCATTGCACACAAATTATATTACCTAAAAAGATTAATTATAACAACATTTTACAGCATAATATTTTAGCTGGAAACTAAATACGAGGGTACAACAATACTAACATCAAAAAGCAGCATAACCTCGCCATAGGTCATTTCTTTTTCTTTTTTTAAAAATGTACTAAGTAAGACACACAAAATAATTGAGCTTTTCGGCTCGACTGAAAACGTCAAACACACTTGCAAATTATTTATGATACAGCGGAACAATTTAAAAAATATATTATTAATACACTACTTTACGCAAAATGTAATCTAGTGTAGACCACTAGACAGTGTCTACCACAACCACAAATTTATTTGTTCATTTATTTACTCACTGCTTAAATTCCAGAAGACTACATAGAGCAGTATTAGGACCACTCCCTAAACCCCCCCCCCCTCTCCCCTGTATGTGTGTGTATAATATATATATATATATATATATATATATATATATATATATATATATATATATATATATATATATATTATACACCGTCAGTACAAGAAATCAGTCATTCTCAGGAAATGCAAAAGGCAAATTCAGTCATTTCTGGGAAATGCATGGTTAAGGACAATTTTCATTTAGTTACAGAATAAGTGATATATTTGAATTCAGAATCAGAGGCATTAATTAAACAACTTACAGTTCTTTCTGTCTAAATAATTTTTAAGTGCAAATATTTACGGAAAGAGTGGTATTTTGTCATGCAGTGAAAAAAATACTCATTCCTGCCTTAGGCATTTCCTACGAATGACTGATTTCCCACATTTTGACTGATATATATCGTATGTGTTTGGTTAACAGCTATTTATTTTGCATCAATTTAATAAATTCTTTTAATAATGTTCAATTTTCAGTGTTTTAGGGTTGACCTCTTTGTTTATGTCTTGTGTGTTATTTTATCTGTGTTGCAAATCGAGTAATACTTGTTGACGCTGAAAATCAGTGTTTTTCATACATGTAAGCATAGTCAGAAAACAAAAACCAACCACTCCGTAAGACAAATCTGAAATAAATTTACCAGCTTTTCATTATTAATTTTTCATTGCACACAAATTATATTACCTAAAAAGATTAATTATAACAACATTTTACAGCATAATATTTTAGCTGGAAACTAAATAAGAGGGTACAACAATACTAACATCAAAAAGCAGCATAACCTCGCCATAGGTCATTTCTTTTTCTTTTTTTAAAAATGTACTAAGTAAGACACACAAAATAATTGAGCTTTTCGGCTCGACTGAAAACATCAAACACACTTGCAAATTATTTATGATACAGCGGAACAATTTAAAAAATACTAACATCAAAAAGCAAATTATTTATGATACAGCGGAACAATTTAAAAAATACTAACATCAAAAAGCAAATTATTTATGATACAGCGGAACAATTTAAAAAATACTAACATCAAAAAGCAGCATAACCTCGCCATAGGTCATTTCTTTTTCTTTTTTTAAAAATGTACTAAGTAAGACACACAAAATAATTAAGCTTTTCGGCTCGACTGAAAACATCAAACACACTTGCAAATTATTTATTTAAAAATGTACTAAGTAAGACACACAAAATAATTGAGCTTTTCGGCTCGACTGAAAACATCAAACACACTTGCAAATTATTTATGATACAGCGGAACAATTTAAAAAATATATTATTAATACACTACTTTACGCAAAATGTAATCTAGTGTAGACTACTAGACAGTGTCTACCACAACCACAAATTTATTTGTTCATTTATTTACTCACTGCTTAAATTCCAGAAGACTACATAGAGCAGTATTAGGACCACTCCCTCCCCCCACCCCTCCCCTGTATGTATGGCCCAAAATTAAATCAACCCAAATGGTAACGCTGAAGACTATTATTATAATCACAAGGTAACTCTGTTATTATATTATTTATTTATTGGGTTTAACCCTTATAGTTATATATGGAATGGACTTAGAGTAACATTGTCTGAGCAAAGCATGATTTTGTAACCTCTAAAGAAAAAGAAAAAAAAATGGGTAGGTTTTGTCATACTGATAGACATGATGCTTCATAGATACAATTGAGGTTCTACTACTAAACAATGTCAAGTTTCTACTGACTTAATACTATGAAAGTGCCAGTGGCATTTGGTAATTGACCAGACATGCACAAACAAACAGTGCTTCAGAAAGAAAATTCTCAACTTGGCTGCTGATGGGCTGTGACAACAACTTAAACTGTTTTAATCTCTGTATGGCTCTTTCTACATGGATGCGATTCTTAGCAATAAACTTAGTTCTAGCTTCTTCCTGAGGAGTAAAACGCTTGCGCCCTTTTAGAAATGGTGGAATTAGCAATTTTGCCCCCTTTCGGGCTAGAACATCACCGATAAGAAAACCCCGATCAGCCATTACAACGTCACCTTTTTCAATGAAGCTCAAAAAATCGCAGGATCTCACAAGCTCAACATCAGATATTGAGCCCTCATAAGCTTCGGAAATGTAGCAGATGTACCCAGCTGGTGCTATGGCAACAAGAACTTTGAATGTGGTTCTCCCTTTATATGCAGAGTACCTGTTGCCATTCTTCCCAAAATGCTTTGGTTGATGGCATGACAATTCAGTGCAATCAATAATACACCTAACATTCTGCCCTTTCATTGAAGCTGGTGTATACAGCGCAACTTCCTCTAAAGATGCGAACATCCATGAGCGAAGACTTGAAAATCTGTCATAAAGCAATCGCACCCATGTATTGAAAATAGATCTGAAGTACGTTTCACTGACACCTATTTCATATGACATTTCCTTTAGTGTTTTACCACGACGCAACCGGATCAGTACGAAAACAAGTTCGTCTTTCTTAGAAAATAAGCGAGGGTGTTTAACCATACGTTTTTCGTTATAAGTTGCTTGATATGTCATATCTAGTGTTGCCTTCTCAATGAATGTCCACAGACATGTAAAGTTTTCAAGACTAATGCCAGTGTAATATTCAAACATCTTTTGATTTCTGGCCAAAACGTCATAAAGGTACATGCCGTTGTTATTGGTCTTGTTTACACACTGTTTATTTTTTGTAGTTTTCTTTCCATCATAATCTTCAGAAGTGGACTGTGAGGTTTCAACAGTGGACTGTGATGATGATTTTTTTTCAACAGTTTCTGACTTAGAAATTGATACAGATAGGGTTTGGCTAATTACGTCAGTGTTCTCAGACAATTTCACTGATGGCTGTTTGAAAGAAAGATTCAGCCTTGCCACTTCTAGTTTCAAACGTGAAATTTCATTTTGTGCAGCTAGAAGTTCAGTTTTCAGCCTTAAATTTTCCATTTTACCTTCTGTGAACTGGTCTGTCTGCACACTGACCGTCTCTGTGTTCACCTTGTCAGATGGAGCTAAAGCATGTCTATTCAAATTATTGGCAGCAATACTGCATTCAATATCAGTCTTGTTTATTTCTACATTGTCTTCATCAGATATGTTATCTTCTTCTGATGCACCTGCTAGTTTTGATTTCTTGCAGTGGCGACCATTGTCAGGCGATGCTCTCCGTCTCTTGTTTATTCTGGCTGCTTTGACTGCTTTCTCAATCTGTGTGCACAACATAAAATAATAAATATAAGATTAGACAGTGATTATATTTTTTTTTAGGAACTGGAACCTGCAAACTACCTTGTGGAATTCCCATTATTGCTGCTGTTGGCAGCAAACGCTCACCAACAATGCCAAATACAGGTTATTGGCAA
Organism: Oncomelania hupensis; assembly: GCA_036898135.1. NCBI lineage: Eukaryota > Metazoa > Mollusca > Gastropoda > Littorinimorpha > Pomatiopsidae > Oncomelania > Oncomelania hupensis. The sequence goes on along the minus strand of CM072524.1, from coordinate 16,787,141 downwards.
ATGGTTTACATTTAAAAAAATTATAATGAATAGATCATCAATTATAACAATATAAGCAACACATGCTTACTCTTTCCATTTCAGGTAATCTTACTGAAAGTGAAATATAATTTTAGCCATGTGCTTTTAAAATGTTGGCAATGAAAATAAATAAAATCTAACCATGCCCCAAAACATTCACTCATGACTTATATTGTTATAAATATATTTATTAATTTATTTACCCTAACGAGCTGATAAAATCAAATCAGTGAAAAATGTTACTGACAGTAATACTAATTAAAAATTTAATGTTTTGGAACACATAGTAATCAGTAAACACACACACACACACACACACACACACACACACATATATATATATATATATATATATATATATATATATATATATATATATATATATATATATATATATATATATATATAATTAATCAGTTTAACTAGTAAAAGAAACCTAATGTTTTAACTTAATGAAGCCTCATAATAATAATAGTAATTATAAAATAACAATGATAATAATACTGTAATAATAACCAAGATGTCGTTAAGTATTGCAGGCCTAAACATGCTAACCATTTAAGAATTGTAATTTAACTTAAGCTAATCTTTTTAAAGTTTTAAATAACATTAACAAGATGAATATTTTTATTTGAAAAAGTAAATAAATGGTTGGCTTTTATAAAACTGTTTTATTCTAATTGTTATAAATTTACCAATGCCAGCCAATAGTGAATAGTATATAGAACACGAGAAATCTGAAATGATGCAAAACAGCTGTTTTGAAATGGTCTTACTAGTTACATGTTGCAAAGAGAAAAAAAAAAGCAGTTGAAGACTGTCAACAACAATAGTGATTAGTTGAATGCCTGATTTTAGAATGAATAGTGGGAATGTGAGTGTACTATGTCTACTAGTACTAGCAGCAGTATCAGCTTGAGTTTATACACTAAATTAGTAAATAAAAAAATAGGCCTACTTTAGACTTGTAGGGCCTAGTAGTAGTACCTACTTGAAAACATGTGACTGAATACTGAGAATCTATAGTATTTCTCCAGTTTATAAACTTCTAAACCTTTGCGATTATTTATTACACACCTGCTGTTGTGTATAACTTGCTGGCAAAGGGTCTGGATTCAGTTCTGTTGGTCCGATCCCTCCCACAAAATGCTTCGAACAGATGAATCTTGGCCATCTTGCTTTGCTCGGCTCGTGCGTTGATTTGGTCGTCAAATCTACCCGTCCACATAAATGAATCCATCGTTTGTATTTATTTGGGTCCGCCAGTAGATCTGGAATGGTGAAGAAAGTCACTCCCTGCATGTAATCTTTGTGTGTGTACCTTGAATCACTGTTGCATTTTCCCCAGCTACAGTGCTTCGTCGGCATTTTTTAAAATCAGTACCTTGTCACCGGAAGTAGGCATTTGCGCTCGGAAATCTATTTTTAGACTTTTTGTTCCCGGGCAAGTTTCGTGACTCGACCCTATTCAACAGCAGTCTGCCTATTGTAGTAGTTTACGTGGCGGAGCATGAAAAAAAAGAAAGAACTAGTCTACATTCAATAATCACCTATCATGCTCGTTTTTCTTCCTAAACCTGATAAACACACGCACAGGTTGGGCAGTTACCATTCAGTGTAGCACATTTCCCTCTGAACTTTAACGTTAGCTGCACACAGCAAGATATCTTTCTAATAGAATTGAGGTACTGCATCATCAGCTCTTGAGGGGCCGGGTAGCTCAGTTGGTAAGAGCGTCTTGCTAGTAACCGAAAGGTCGCTGGTTCGAATCCCGGATTGGTCAACGTGTGATCATATTATTTTCCCCTTTACCAACAACTGGCCCGCTGGTGTCAGTATAAATCGGTCCAGTAGTCACCTATATGCGAAAGTGTCGTGTAACTATAATCTACAAACAAACAAATCAGCTCTTAATCATCTATATTAATAATAATGTTCATGTTATCGGAAATGTCGGTAGCAGCCATATTGAATGTTTTTAACTCTAGTCACAAACAGGCAGACACACAAACACGCGCTCATACACACACACGCGCGCGCACGTACACACAGATTTCGATTAATACAAATAATAATCCATGGTTCACAATCTTTGCTGAAGGCTTCTTTTTACACCCAGTCTTTAAATGCTTTCTCTACACTATCATCCCCTCCCCTGGGCCCCCACCCTCATACCACACACACAAGCAAACACACTACCTTACAGGCCCACACGCATGCATCCAGAACGCACGCACACACACACACTCTGCAGGATTATCTTATAATTTCGTTTCAGGCTCTGTGTTTGACTGATAACGATATCAAACTTCCAAGATCATGGCTAATAAAATGCTGATCCGTGTTAATACCCCCCTTCTAGACCCTTCTTTAAATGCTTCTTCTTCACTCCTCCCTCTCCCCCCCCCCCCAATTAAAACAAAATTGTAAACTTACTCACGCGCGTTTGTTCTTTCTGTCTCACCCTATGTCCCACTTCCCCGTCACTCTGTTACACGCACCCCGTAGCTTCTCCTCCATTCTCCCCTTAGCTGAAGCGTGAGTGATTCCTCTTCCGCCCCAATTGCTGGGGGAAAACGGGGTTGCGACGGAAAAATGTATGAGGTCGGCACTACAGAGGTTAAAATCGATAACTTCAAACACATCTACTGACATAGCAGGCGGCATCCATCGTACTTTGTGACGGGGATGAGGGCAGTGACTGACTTTTGATGCTGTATGTAAATACACTACTTAGCAATATTCCCCATCCACCCCCCACCCCCCACAATTATCCCCACCCACTCTACAAAATGTCTTCCTAAATGTCAGCCTACTTTGAAACGAGGACGAGGGCAGCTGGCCGAGCTCTCATGCTATATGCAAATAGAATACTTATGAAAAGTCCTCGGAAAAAAGTAGGAAACACCATTTCAATTTAGATTGAAACATTGCACCATCCCTTGGCATATAAATAATGTATGACTCTACACTTCTGGCGAGGTTCCATGCACTGGCTTACATCTTATGCTGCTAATAAATAGAGTTGTTAGGAACAAGGGTAGCAGTGGGAACGTGTAGTTACCACCTTATTTGTATGTCTGGAAGTTTCTTCTCCAACCGTCCTCCCTCATCACGTCACCATTTTATTACATTGGAGTGTTGAAGTCAAGTCAACAAATCTTATATTACTTTTACAGCACCTTGCACCTCATCACATACAAATTGTTTTTAAACAAATGAAAATACAAGTAGTACATAAAGTCACACAGTAACAACTGCTAAAAGTACATTTCCATCACAGTTCTACAATATACTGTAAACTATATTCCACAACAAATCTACACTATACTGTCAATGTACGATCACAGGCGCCCGTATGTGAATGTGAGAGATGCCGAAACCAACATAACGCTCTCAAATCCACGGATACGGGTGCCTGTATATACATTTGATCATTGTATTTCCAGACATATCGGAGTTTTGGTTCACTGCCACTTCAACTCAAGGTCACTCATTCAGTGGCATTCCGCTTGACGATCAGTCGGTCGGTTGGATGGTCCGTCGCTTCGAATTTTAGTATTTGTTCCAAGCACTCCTTTCTTTTTTAAATCTTTTTTTTCGGAAGGGGAGGTAGAGGAGGGGTATATCTTAAGAATGACAGCCGATTTAATTTTTTTTTTTACTATGCCGATACTAAATCTTCATTCAGCCTTTCAAGGTCGCTGTGGTCAAGTATATTAATGTTCGTCATTTATAAGGCGCCTTAGCCTAAGGATCAAGGCGCTGGCCGATACAGGATCTAACTCAAACCGTCCGAGACGCCCACCCGCAGCCTTTGGCGCATGGTCTGACGCCCGGACAACTGAGCACAATCCTGGGCAGCCAGGGATGGGGGAGGAGGACCAAGTGCATGCTGGGTGTGTTCTTGTTACCGGCACTCACCCGTCTAGGACATGAGCGTCAGGATCTTTATAGTCCGTTATAATGGAATGTATGCGGCACAGACTAGACCTCGGTTTATACTCTCATCCGAAGGAGTAGGAAAACAGGAGTAAAGTGTCTTTCCCAGGGACACAACACAATGGCCCGGCCAGGGCTCGAACCCGGGACCTTCAGATCCTCAAGCCGAAGCACTACCATTAGACCACAGTGCCTCCCTAATTATTATTAAAACGTGTGGCGCTTTATCTCAAATTTGGCTGGACCAAGTTTGATTTCATAAAAATAAAGTTTAAAAAACAACTAACAACGAAAAAAATTAAATAAAAAGCCCAAGGCAGATGATTTAAATAATAACACATCATTAATGACATCAATCAATGCTTTCATTTTGTTTCCTTAGGATAAAGTGTGTGTCATTTCCTCCCTTTTAATTTTGTCTTTAATTTAACAAATTTAAATAAGATATTAATTATGCTAGTGATTTATTTTGCTTTTAACAAAGAAATCTATTTCAAAACTCGGTCTCCAGCAGTAAACGAGAAATGCAATTATTTATATATTTATATTATAATATTATAATTTTTTACAAAGAGACATTTACCATTAACGTGTTTTAAAATTAAACCAATTACTCCAATGTCGTTTATTCACTTCACACAAGAGAATTCTTGCCTATTTAAAAACCACACCCAGTTTAACAAAGCAATTGTGTTATAATGTGAGATCTCTCCACACTCCGGGGTCTTTATACACAGGAAACGGAAGAAAGACTTCACGGGTAAATACGAAGAAATGACAAGAAGTCAGGGACGCATCAGTCCAGACGTCTGTCAAAGGGTTTCTAGTTCAGCGTTGATAAGAAGCAGAAGCAGCAGAGAAGAAAACTCCTGTAATAAGGATGGGGCATAGCTGAGTTCTGAAGTTGAAGAATCGAATGGAGTAGGTTTGTATCACTCTGCTCAGTTATTGATACACAAACAGTACAGAAAGCTTTATAACAAAGCAGGACGAAGCATCACGGTTTTAAACAATCGAATGGTGTAGGTTCCTGGAGTTCTAAGTTGTTATTTGAGATACGAGTAATATAGAAATCAAATGGTCAAACTGAACTGCTTGCGCTTTAAACTGATTTGACAGATTTAGGAGGAGGAGGAAAAGGAAGAAGAAGAGAAGATGTAGACGACGATGACGACAGCGACGACGACAACGATGATGATGATGATGATGATGATGATGATGATGATGATGATGATGATGATGATGACGACGACGATCCGACGACGACGACGATGATGATGATGATGTTGCTAGTGCTGGAATCGAATAGTGTACGCTTCCTGGAATTCTAGTGCAGGAACTTGATCTAGCATTACGTAGCTGACACGGCCGAGGCTGACGTCGCCATGGGGTAGGAACGACGTAAGCCTCGGCCGTCTCAGTTACGCAATGTGACCCCGTCCTGAACTAAGAAAGAGGGCCAAGGTCCAAGTACATTACGTCAAACCTGCGTAATATGTAGGCTTGACGTGGCCGAGTATTGAGGATTGTTAAAGATAGTTCGGTTGTTGTTGCTTTTGTTGTGTAGATTATAGTCCCTGGACAAAAAGTTCTGTAATATTAGCATTTAATTTGAGTTTGAGAAGTCTCGACCTACTGCAGTGTGGTGCATACCGGACTATGAAAATAAATAGTACCGACTTACAGAGCTCCGAAATATGACATAGTTCCGAACTAAAAAATAAGTCAGTTTCATGCATAGATCCCCAGTGCTACACACTGAGAGGCAGCCAGGAACTACATTTGAAATAGGATGAAAACCTTCTTGCTGCTTTCGAGTGCACAGTATCCCAGACGACAGGTGCAATAGTTTGAAACAGCCATGAATCTAAAAAAAAAATGGAAGTATGGAATTGACTGGGTTAAGTTTTCCGGCATTATGAAGAAAATCAACCGCTGCGCTCATCAGAGTATTCGACGAATGGAATCACGCCACCAATCACAACAAGTTCATGGCAGCTTAATATCAGCAAAAGTTAGGGAGTGAACATTCGCGCAACGCTCAGAGATTAGAGGTAGTTGGAGATAGTGGTTGGTTACGTACTAATACTAATTGTATGAATGATTTGAGAGGGAGGGTGATCGGCAGGGTGGGTGAGAGGAAGAAACTTTCATATCGATCGATGAAAGAGTGGATGGGTAGGAATGTTAACAATATATAACACCAGCCAGGATACATTTCAACCAATCAAAATTGCGTACATAATACACTAGCAGATACAGAAGGTCAGAATGATAGGTGAGCTTTTTGAATTTGACGTTTTAGGAGACACAATTAAAACTGTTTTTCATGTAACTTTAAAACAATTCAAACCAAATGTATTAATTAAATAATTTACTTATTAGTTTATGTCTTTTCCATCGAAATCACAAGACACCACCTTCCTCCCACCACAAAACAACAACAAAAACTCTAAACTTTTTCAAAGGAGTTATTGCTTTGGCTAAATCAACACATAACTCCAATCTAATTTTGACCACTGGATTTATGGACTGTAAATTGACAGGTAAAGAGAAGCACGTGTTTAACTGCAATCATATAATACATGATTCAGAGAAATAGTGTAATTATATAAACAATTTACGTCGCTGTATTATTTAGTTTCAAAGCAGATATGACCTACAGATCGTGTGAATATAAACTATCGGAACATCACACGATCGCAATTATTACTAAGTATAATGTGTGTGTGTGTGTGTGGGTGTGTGCGTGTGTGTGTGTGTATGTATGTTCATATGAGAGAAAGAGAGTGTGTGGGTGTGTATGTGTGAGTGTGTGTTTTATGATTTTACAATACAAATGTACTATGTACAAATTATTTGCAATATATCAGTCATTATTTCGTAAAACGTTATATTAGAATCACATTAACAAAAATATATTGTCATGAAGCTGACATTTCATGATATGTGCCATCGACGAATCTGCAAATTATTGAGTTAACGAACTTGGATTTGTATCTAGATTTATGACAACGCTGTCAACACGCTGACAATGTACGATGTGTTGTATCTACATATGACATAACATTATCCAACAAAGGTGTATACAAACCAATTCTGCTGTTGGTGACCAAAACCAAAGCAAGACCATTTTGTCAAAACTCAAATGCTAACATTCTCATAGTGAACATGATGAAACGCAACTGCAGCGTTTACATTTGAATGTCGGGTGTCCTTAGTTGTCGAGATCCAGACATGCAAATCATCACAAAATGCAAACAAATTACAGGGTTTTTTTACCGTCATAGAAAACACCATGAGGCAAACCTTCAGTGTAGTGTACATTGTCAATGGCAGGTGTTATAAGACAGCGAGATGCAGAAAACAAGACGGTCACACAAGGTACAAGATTTTATTTTTCCAGTTGCATGTACAGTGCAGTGAAAAAATGTTCTCGGTGGCGCTCAGAGAAACACTCCAATAAGGAAATCATGGTACAATAAAAACAATAATAATTGTATCGCTCTGTGAGGTGAATAAACAAAAACACACCAAACAAACAACGAGAACTAGGTCTATGTACGTTTTAGTAATCAAAACACAAAACAATAGTCAAAACAGAAAGTAATCAAAATGCAAGGTTTCAATATGTTATTAATAATAATAATAATAATAATAATAATAATAATAATAATAATAATAATAATAATAATAATAATAATAATAATAATAATAATAATAATAATAATAATAAGGGAAAGAAAAAGAACACACAGGGAGCTGATGCCTACCGCAAAATCAACAATGACATCCGAAAAGGCATGCGCACAGCAAAGGAGAGCTGGATAGAAGATCAATGCCAGGAAATAGAGAACAGTCTGAACAAGAACAACAGCAAGAAGGCCTACCAGACTGTGAAGCGGCTGACAAGTGTTAAACAGCCCAAGGTCTCCACGATCGAAAGCAAGTCGGGCATATGCCTTACAGAAGAACAAGAAGTCTTGGACAGATGGACAGAGTACTGCTCTGACCTTTACAACCACACACCAAACGGAGACCCATCAGTTCTAGCATGTCTGAATCTGAATCTAAACACTGTGCTATCAAAACTGATATTTCTACAGTGTTGCGCGCAGGGAGCAAGAAAAAACTGAAAAAAGAAGGAAGCAACTCAAACGATAGAGGGTGGTAAGGAAGTGAAAAAAAAAATTCCTTACAGGTTTCATGATTCTAGGTAAGCCAATCTGGCTACCGTGGCGGTCCCCGGAGCTAGGCCCCGACCAGCACAGCCTCAGCCTTCATCACCACTACTTTCTGAAGGATGTAAAAATAAGCTCTGAGAACAGAGAAGAAGAAGAAATCCTCCCAATTCTCCGAGAATAAGTTGAGGCAGCAGTACAATCGCTGAAGGGGAAGCCAGCGGGATTGGACAACATACCCGCGGAACTGCTTCAAGTAGGAGGAGAAGCGATGACTGACGCACTCACCATTATCTGTAACAAGATCTGGCAGAGTGGGTACTGGTAGTGGCCTACACCATGGACTCAGTCGCTTGTCATCACTCTTCCCAAAAAAGGTAACCTTCAGGAATGTCAAAAATACCGCACCATCAGCCTCATCAGCCATCCCAGCAAGGTCCTCCTGAAACTAATACTCAACAGGTTGAAACCCCAAGCTGAACAAATCATTGCTGAAGAACAAGCAGGATTCATGGCAGGACGAAGTACCACTGAACAGATTTTCAACCTCAGAATAATCTGTGAAAAATACATACAGCACCAACAACATCTATATCATGTGTTCGTAGACTTCAAAAAGGCGTTTGACCGAGTCTGGCATGCAGCTCTGTGGGCAACAATGAGAGTGTACAAGATCAGCCCTAAAATTATTGAAGTCATCAAAAACCTGACTGACAAGGCTACCAGTGCAGTCCTCCACAACAGCGCCATCGGAAACTGGTTCAGAACAACAATCGGTGTGCGTCAGGGATGCCTACTCTCTCCAACACTCTTCAACATCTTCATAGAGCGCATCATGTAAGATGCCCTTGCAGATCACGAAGGCACAGTCAGCATAGGGTGAAGAGCAATCTCCAACCTTCGTTTTGCGGATGACATTGATGGATTGGCTGGAGAGGAACAAGAACTTGAACAGCTCGTACAGAGGCTTGACACCACCTCCACCACCTATGGAATGGAAATAAGTGCAGAGAAGACCAAAATGATGACCAGCAACACCAATGGCATCAACACGGACATCAAAGTCCAAGGCCAATCCATTTACACAGTGCATAGCTTCAAATATTTAGGAACCCTTTTATCAGACAATGCGTCCCGACAGGAAGTCTTCTCCAGGATCGCACAAACAACTGCTGCCCTGGCGGGGTTGAAGCCAATTTGGAAAGACAGGATCATCAGTCTATATTCCAAGGTAAGACTGCTGCGCCCTCTTGTCATCTCCATCTTCCTATACACTTGCAAAACATGGACCCTAGCAGATCTCCAACGAAGAATACAAAGCATCGAGATGAGGTGCTACAGAAGACTTCTGGGCATTTCCTATACCCAGCACATCACCAACGACGAAGTCCGACAGACCATCACACAAGCCATTGGACAACACGATGACCTGCTCACAGTGGTGAAACATCGGAAATTCCGATGGTATGGCCACGTCACCAGATCATCAGGTCTTGCAAAAACCAACCTGCAAGGAGGTAGAAGAAGAGGGAGATCGACAAAGAGATGGGAGGACAAGATTCGAGAATGGACTGGTTTGACACTGAGCGAAACAATCAGGGCTGCTGAGGACAGGGAAAAATGGAGTACGCTGGTTAAACGATCATCTGTGGTGCCCCTACGACCTCCGAGTTACGGGATAGGATAGGATAGGAATAATAATAATAATAATAATAATAATAATAATAATAATAATAATAATAATAATAATAATAATAATAATAATAATAATAATAATAATTTCAAACTGTAGATTGGCTGTATCCTATACCACTATTGAAGGGAGGTTAGAAACCCAAATACCTCGAGAAAACCCTAAAGGACTTGAAAAGACAGGTACCTAAGGGCGGCAACTAAGTTCGTCTTCTGCGGGGTTGGAACCCGCGACATTGAGCATAGGAAACCAGCGCCTGAACAACTGAGCTACCTGGCCATCCCAAACATGGATTTTTTTCTCGAAACTAGACTGGATTGACTGGCTGGACCAGACTAGCGTAACTAGACTGGATTGACTGGCTGGACCAGACTAGCGTAACTAGACTGGATTGACTGCCTGGACCAGACTAGCGTAACTAGACTGGATTGACTGCCTGGACCAGACTAGCGTAACTAGACTGGATTGACTGGCTGGACCAGAGTGGCGTAATTAGACTGGATTGACTGCCTGGACCAGACTAGCGTTACTAGACTAGATTGACTGGCTGGACCAGACTAGCGTTACTAGACTGGATTGACTGCCTGGACCATACTAACGTTACTAGACTGGATTGACTGGCTGGACCAGACTAGCGTTACTAGACTGGATTGACTGGCTGGACCAGACTAGCGTTACTAGACTGGATTGACTGGCTGGACCAGACTAACGTTACTAGACTGGACCAGAATAGCGTAACTAGACTGGATTGACTGGCTGGAAAGGACTAGCGTAACTAGATTGGATTGACTGGCTGGACCAAACTAGCGTTACTAGACTGGATTGACTGTCTGGAAAGGACTAGCGTAACTAGACTGGATTGACTGGCTGGACCAGACTATCGTAACTAGACTGGATTGACTGGCTGGATCAGACTAGCGTAGCTGGACTTGCTTGGTTTTGTTAATACAGGGCACAACATTACGTAAGTGTGTCCCCATAGTATAGATATGTATGTACATGTACAGACAAGAAGCCATTCCATTTCAAAAGTGAAACCAACAGCTGCTGCTGCTGACATTTAGCGTGACAAACTATGGTTAGTGTTTTATAACAATCCGCCAACCCTTCTCAATCCTCTTTTCTAACGGTAAACCTCCTTCTTTTTCTCTTCCTCCTCTCTCTCTCTCCCTGTCTGTCTGTCTGTCTGTGTTAATGAAATGGGATAATGCGCAAATAACGCCCGAGACTGGTTTTTAAATAAGCGTATTACATCATCATCATCATCATCATCATCATCATCATCATCATCATCATCATCATCGTCGTCGTCGTCGTTATCATCTTCATCATCATCAAATAATTAACCTACATCACTGTGGCAAGAAATTCAGGAAATACCTTTTAACTGAGTGAAGTATGGAGTGGGGACATGATATCATTAAAGGCACTGATATTTAGGAAGACGTGCTTATCGTCTTTTCCCATCCTAATGACTGAGACACACGCTATAAGAATAATTATCATGCCAGGTAAGAACCCCAGGAAAAGCGGGACCAGTTTAAGGAAGAGTCGGGGAGGGTGAGGGTGGGAGGGGGGAAGAAAGAGAGAGAGAGAGTACTTTGGAGAATCTGAACTAGATTCTACCCATACATACATATTGTTTTTTGTTGTTTTTAATCCAAGATCAAATTGAATCTAACTCTCGCAAGAAACATAATAAATACATAATAGAAATATATATATATATATATATATATATATATATATATATATATATATATATATATATATATATATATATATATATATATATATATATATATATATATATATATATATATTTATATATATATATTTATATATATTTGTATATTTCTCCGCTAACACACACTCCCGCTCACGCACACACACATATACATGCACACAAACACACACATACACACACAGATATCAACATCGCACCAGATGCATCCACATGGAACCGTTCTGGAATAACATTATACTGTCTCATTTGTGCATTTGTGTTTGCTGCACTCCTACAGCCTTTACCAAGTTTAAACAAAAACATTAAAAACATTATTAGTTTTGCAAAGATACAAAGGCTGGCAAACCAGCTAGCACGACGCACAAAACAACACAAAAACAAAGAAACACCCAAACACAGCAACAAAGCATGCAGTCATATAAAACATAAAAGTAGGCAAGTAAACATTGCATAAGACCCAAGAATTTGAGCAGACAACAAAATGACAACATTTTACAATATTAGTTCAATGCATCCAACAAATAACCAACCAACAAGCAAGCAAACAAAGAAACAAAGCACAAATAAACAAACAAACAAACACACACACACACATACACACACCCACACGCAGGCACGCACTCAACCAAAGAAAAAAAAGCAAAAACAAACACAACATAAATAAAAACAAGCTTCAGTATTCCGGCCCAAAAGCCCAGGATCACATTTTAATTTGAGAAAGTAATCCAGCAAAGAACAAACAATAAACAAAAAAATCAACAATAAACAGACAACCAAAATGAACAAAGTATGAGTAAACAAGAAGACAACAAAGTCTCTGTCCAACAGACAACCAAAATGAACAAAGTATGAGTAAACAGGAAAACAACAAAGTCTCTGTCCAACAAACAACCAAACATGAACAAATTATGAGTAAACAGGTAAACAACGAAGTCTCTGTTCAAGAAACAAAAAGTTTGCACAGTGAAAAGAACAGGTTTTCCCATTTTCATCTGAGTAAGTAATGGAAACACCGCGGGTCTCAGAAATAAGAAAACATTACGATGATGACGTGCTAAGATTGCATTGATGCACTTCACTGCATTAACCTCCTTATTATTTGTCTTTTTTCTTCACACACACATGCATACGCACAAATGCACACACAGACACACACACATGCACGCACATGCACTCGCGCACTCTTATACACGCACACATAAACTCAAGACACAAATAAACACATACACGCACATACATTGATGCACATGCAATCCCGAACACACAAAAGTGCGCGCGCACGCGCACACAAACACACACAGCGATTTTGAAGAAGCATTAAGTTACTGCTCACAGATTGCAATGTTGCATTTTACTGCATTGACATTATTTTATTTTCGCTGACACATTTAATATAGACGTAAATATTGAAATTGTCATCCAGAGTTCTTGTTGCAGACGTACTCCAAGTGGAAAATAAGGACAAGAAACGTCGCCTCCGGTGTAATCTGAATAAGCGCCTCGCTCCCCTCCCTCCGCCCAACACTCCCTCTCTGTCCCCCCTCCCCTCTTGCCATTTCAGCTGGCACTACATACAGATATACAGAAATGCTATCCCCAAATCGCCCATTATTTATCGCAAACTAAATGAGAAACGTTGCCTCTTGCGATCCGAATATGCACCTTAATTTTTCACCTGTGCCACACGTAACTAACGCACAACATTAATATGGAAATGTCACCCAGAAATCGTGTGACATGAGCGTAACGCTTTTTAACATACGTGCGATTGAATGTATAGACTAGACCTCGGTTTATACTCTGATCTAAACGAGTATCCGGCTGATAATAATGTGCATGTATGGTCTTATGTTCACAGAGGTATCGACCGAAATCCAGAATGCAGAAAATAGTTTTGCTGAAGTCAGAATCAAACCCTGCAGGTCACACAAAATTGCTAGATTTGAGCCCTGGATCACTAAACCAAGATCGCGCAAGATAGTTAGACGTAAGACTTGAGCCCTGGACCACTGAACCAAGGACACGCAAGATAGCTAGTCATAAGATCGGCCTTGGACCATTGAACCAAGATCATGCAAGATGACTAGACCTGAGCCTTCGATCACTGAAACTAGTCGGAAACAACCCTCACCAGCCAAGTTGCAAACACACCACAACGCGCCATTAATCACCTTGCCAGCAGCCATTATGCTTATTAACGTTGCATCCATCAAATAATAATTCAGGCTTAATATCCACGGAGAGTTGTCTCATTTCAGAAAGCTTGTTTGGCGAAACATAATATGACACGAGCGATAATCCCCGTCTTGCAACAAATGCAGTGTGATGACAAAACAAGGTAAGTCCATTTTTGTTCAAACTTGAGAAATTTACATCCTCGTAAAGAAGACGATCAGACACATCTTCGGTAAAACAGTTTGAATGCTACCTGTCAGTCATCAAATCACAACTCGACAAAGAAGGTCGTCAATACACATGTAAACTTTGTCAAAGCTAATATCGGTGAGTAGATTTGCTTTGTTTTGTTATCAAGACGCAGACAGGTCAACAATCACTTTCTGGCCTCGGACATAACTGTGCAACAGATGGGGAAGATCACTGGCAAGAAACACGACGAGAGGTTTCTCCGCCTTCTAAGGTGTGAATGAGGTCAGAAGAAGAGGGCGAAGTAAGACAAAAGGTTTGTGTGTAAAACACCACAGATAAAGGTGGCTGGCCTAAAGAACTGGGCTGGAGTTTATCGATAACGTCTTGGATAACATCCTTCAGTGATGGAGAAAGTTTTTAAGCTAGGGGTATTTATACCCTCAACCAAAACATGTGGGGGTTTTCATACCCTCATTGCAAACATAAGGGGGTTTTTATACCCCCTTTCAGTTTTTTAGGGGGTACACCAACATACGTAATAAACACTTTGCGTGGAAAGTCTTTTCATCAGTTTGAGTTTCTTCAGCCGGGCCCGGTTGCGGCTCACCATTTTTTTCTCTTACCGAGCACTCAAAACCAAAGGCTGACAAAAATGTTTGTTTTTCTTTTCCTTCATCTTGTTTTAATTTTTTTTGAGCAATTAGTTTTGTCTGCTTTATTTTTCCTTTTCTTCGGCTTCCCCTCAGATCGCTGCTTGTCGGCCATGTTTAATGTTGGGTTGTTGTCAGTCTTATATAGCCAATCAAAAGCGTCGAGAAAAAATAGTGAATATTATCGTGCATATGATTGGCTGTTTCTCGGAAGCGACAGAATGAATAGGAGGGGGAGAGAGGGTGGTAGGCGGCCGCGCAGGATGCACAGGCACACGATCCAAATCGAGCGAAAGCTGTACGCACGACCGAAATAGTTGTACCTGATGATACCTCCCAGCAACTTAGCTTTACGTTTTCATACCCCTTTGGCACTGACTTTGTGCGTGTTTATACCCTTTCATTACATTTTCGTTACGTGATTTCCCAACTCAGTACGTGAAACACGTACGATTGTACGTGATCTCCATCACTGATCCTTATTAGTTGCTGTCGTCCATGGAATGAGGGACTGATAGCAAAGATTATCTCCCCTTCTCTGCTGCCAATGGTTTTCATTTGTGGATGTGTGCCACAGATACAGTTAGCCATTTCGCTGTGTCCTCAGCCAGTCAGTGTATCAGCACAGGCGGCGGAAGCGGGGGGGCAAGGGGGCACTGGCCACCCCCCGAGAAAAATATTGGGGGGGGGGGCAAACCTATAAATTTGCCCCCCCCCCCCCCCCAATATTCAGCCCCTCAAAAAACATTATTTGGAGGTTCAAACCAATATTTTCCCCCTTTCTCTGGACTGATGCAAGTTAACAATACCTGTGCTGAGACCATTTTCAAAGCACTGAAGGACTGCTTGATCAGACTTGTCTTTTTTTTATGCAAAGAGTTTCAATTTTTTAAAATTGTTTTTAAAACATTGCAGTTTTTAGTCACTTTTGGTCCAAAGTACAAAGAGATATTTATAGCCATTGAACGGAAATCCATTTCAAGGGATCCGTTGAAACGTCCAAAGCGTTTTCCCGTTGAAACGACCAAGTAACCCAACCCCTAAGCCTAAATTAGTAAATGCAGCCATATTTTCTTGTTCTGGCCGCAAGCCTCTTCCAGCACCTTCACTTTGATACTGCCCTAATCCACCAAAAACGACATTTTAGAAATATTAATTAAGATACTAAGTTAATAATTATGACAATTCGTTGTAACGAACATCCATTGAAACGACCATCGCTGAATCGTCCAAAAACATCGTTGAAACGGAAACCCTTGACAGTGAAGCTGCAGAAAAGGACAGAAGATGTTGTCGATGCCTACCGGGAAATCAAAGAGGTCAGTAACTGCATGTCTTCTATTAGAAGAGATGTCGACACAGCGTTCGTTGCCTGGTTTGGTGAAGTCAGAAAATGGCAAATGCTTTGACAACTGGTGTTATTGTTCCTCGTCAAGCATCCCGACAGACTCTCCGTGACAACCAACCTGCGGCCACTCCAGAAGAATATTTCAAGATTAGCATTGCCATTCCTTTCTTGGAACACCTGTCAACCGAATTGGACTCGAGGTTCGAAAATGCTGGTCTAGCAGTTGATGGTCTCTGTCTGGTGCCAAGCACTTTAATAGACAACCAGGATGGTTTCATGCAGGTTCCAGAAGGGGTGATGCTGGCAATGTTGTGGGAGTCTGACCTACCAGACAACTCTACCCTTGATGCAGAATACCAACGGTGGGTTCGCAAATGGCGAAGTGCTGCTGAGAATGCGACAGCTATCATCCCATCCACGGCATCAGAAGCAATGAAACATTGTGACAGGGATTTTTATCCTAACCTGTTCATCATGCTAAAGAACCTTTGCACCCTGCCTGTCACTACTGCCGAGTGTGAGCGTTCAAACAGTCAGTTGTGCAACCTGAAAAACTATCTGCGCTCTACAATGGGGCAACAGAGACTCAATGGACTTGCTTTACTGAAAGTGCACAGGGATGTTGATATTGATTTCAAAGAGGCAGTGAACTGTTTTGCCAGAAGATACAATTCACAAATGGTACTAATGCCGAGGAACCTAGTGCAGCAAGACTGAATTAAGTGAAAGCAGGGCGGTGATGTTCATAAACTACAAGGTAAAGCTTTATACCGTTAACGATCAACAAAAAGTAGTGAATAATAATAGTATACAAAACATCTCTGCTGATAAATAAATGTTTGTGTGTGTGTGGGTTTTTTTTTAAGGGAGGGGCAGGGGATAATTTTTGTACCCCAGATTTTGTCAGTTCAATTGTTCAAAAGGCTCAAAGTCCCAGACCATCACAGATGGCTTTTTCAAGGTTCAGATTGCACCATTTTGCATCCTGAAAAAAAAATTGTCCGGGGGACCACGCCCCCGGCCCCCCTCTAAAGGGCTCGGCGCTTCGCTCCTTCACTGAATCTGTAACCCCCGCCCCCCCCCCCCCCCATCGACTTTTCCCAGGTCTGGGCCTGATGTCAGTGAATAAAATGTGTGTGTGCCCCCCCAATCCTGAGCAGCTTCCGCCGCCTGTGATCAGATGGCTAAGGTGCAAATCGAGGGACTGATTTTACAAAGCATGAGATGACGCCTGAATGAAGTTCTCAGAAAAAAACATCTTCATGCCAAAAAAGTATCCACAATTTGGCTGGCTGGCTACAGAAATGGGAAAAAAAACTTTTTTTTCTAAAAGAGAATTTATTGCCAAACATAGTTTTACAATCTAGGGTTGCAGTGTTGGTAGTTTTAAACAGGGTTATATTTAGAAAGTGACTGCTAGCCAGTACAACAAGGGAGACTACAGGGTTATATTTAGAAAGTGACTGCTAGCCAGTACAACAAGGGAGACAACAGGGTTATATTTAGAAAATGACTTTTAGCCAGTACAACAAGGGAGACACCAGGGTTATATTTAGAAAGTGACTGCTAGCCAGTATAACAATGGAGACAACAGGGTTATATTTAGAAAGTGACTGCTAGCCAGTACAACAAGGGAGACAACAGGGTTATATTTAGAAAATGACTCCTAGCCAGTACAACAAGGGAGACAACAGGGTTATATTTAGAAAGTGACTGCTAGCCAGTATAACAAGGGAGACACCAGGGTTATATTTAGAAAGTGACTGCTAGCCAGTATAACAAGGGAGACAACAGGGTTATATTTAGAAAGTGACTGCTGGCCAGTGTTACAAGGGAGACAAAAAGTTTGTGTAAAACACAAGTGATAAAGGTGGATCGCCTACAGAGTTTATTGATAGCATCTTTCACGAAGGCCGGTGGTGGATAGAGAGAGGGGTTGAGAATGTGGGTGAGTGGCGTTCGTCTGGCATCTCTAGGTGAAGTGGAGGTCAGAAATATGAGGTGAGGAGAGGTGGAAGAGAGAGAGAGACAGAGAGAGAGAGAGAGAGAGAGAGAGAGAGAGAGAGAGAGAGAGAGAGAGAGAGAGAGAGAGAGAGAGAGAGAGAGAGAGGGGAATTAAGGAGCGATGACAAGGTGGTGGGTAGGTGATGCGATGCTGGTTTGGGTGTAAGGAATGGGAGACATGTAGCTTGTCAGCTAATGTTTGTTCCCGCCACCCGAGTACAATGATGAAAAGAAACTAATATCATATGTTCCAATTACAGTTGCCAGCAAATTCAGCAAATTCAACAAAATCTTCTCTTCACATTTAAAAAAAAAAGATTCTGAAGTGTAATTTAACATATTCTGTCGGCATGCGCAACATTGTTCTTTTGATATAATACTAGGAAGAAGTCTAAGACCACTACCTATGTAGCTTTCATCTCTCCAACAATGTTTCCGTCTAAACATAATAAAGGTAAACATCCCGGGCAATCATGTACACCATCCAAATTAATGATATATATATATATATATATATATATATATATATATATATATATATATATATATATATATATATATATATATATATATATATATATATATATAGTAAGCTACAGGCTTACTGTGAAGTTACTTTTTAAGACTTGTATGATAAACTGATGCGCTATCTATCTCCTGATGAAACTATGCCTATGTGATAACAGTGATATTCGGAAAACTGATTAACCTGACGTGTAGATGACATTCTTCTATTGTAAATTATATGTAGAAACTGAATATTGCAAGAAAGACATTGATGCATGAAGCAAATATAGATCAATTTGTTATTATTGCATGTGTTAATCTTATTCCAAACAAATTCTAAATTATAGGATTTGAGTGGAACTTATAATATGCGTTGTTGAATAGGTTATAGATCTGAAAATAACTTTTGATTCGTAACAAGTTCAAACAGATCAATAATAATTTAAATTTTCATGTTGTTCGTTGAAGTTATCTAGTTTATTCTTTAACTATTTCACTTGTCTGTTAGTATACAAAAGAATTACCTTGAAATATAATTGATTGTAACCAGCCAACAACAGAAGATCGACGGAAATAAGCCTAGTCTTCGTTGTAGAGTGTGCATGCAACCGAGACAGAGTTTCTGCTATGACGTTGCATATACAAGCTACAATGACGTAGAAATGGTAAATGACGTCAGGCAATTCTTTTTAGAGCTGTGCGTTCTTCAACATGAAGATGGGATTTGAATTTTTGTAAAGTATTTTATTTTCTTGCAATTTTGGAAGTAGGAAAATTTATCACAAGTGTTCTTAAACCGCGATTGTGAAATAATAATTTAGGAAATATTATTTCTGTGCATTGACGTCATCGCGAGAAGTCTTCTTGTCTGTGTTGTCCACTGAGCTCAGTGGTGTTGTCACGGCATTGTTTACGTTGCCACGGCACTGCGAAATGGTGAGTCCCGCGGGAAAAAGAGATTAAAAAAAAAAAAAAAAAAAAAAAAAAAAAAACTAGTTTTCAACAAGGATTGTTGAGGCGCTCCGACATTCGATTACGACATGCTTAAACGTGACTTCGCCGGTAATAAAGTCGTACAACAAAACAATGGTAGTTTGCAATAAAGTAAACAATAGCCAAGGTCATATAGAGCATACAAATTGACGTTGTAAATAAAGCCGGTTTATTGTTGTTGTTGATGGTGATGGTGGCGGCGGCTGGGGAGAGCGGATTTGGGGGTGGGAGAGGAAGTAATATTAGTGGAAATGCTGCTGATGATGATAATGGTGAAGTACAAAAAAAGTATACAACTTTTGTTTGTTATTGTTGTCGTTTCTTTGGCCATCGTTGTTACGATGATAACTATGATGTCAACAACGAAATCTGGTGAAATTGTTTGGTTAGTTTTGTTGGTGCAAAACTGACTTGTTCGAATCAAGGAGAAAGAATAACCATTTATGTATCTGCCAGAGAGAGAGAGAGAGAGAGGGAGAGAGAGAGAGAGAGAGAGAGAGAGAGAGAGAGAGAGAGAGAGAGAGAGAGAGAGAGAGAGAGAGAGGGGACAACGACAACAACAAATCTCTCTAGCTACGTCAGTTGGACACTAACTATAGTGGTTAAGGGTACAGCCTACACCGGCCATTTGAAAAATCGTTGTCGCCTTCCGTTAAAGACGTTGCATGAATTATAGATGCTGTTTTATCCTACACAAACACGCACGCACGCACACGCACACACACACACACACACACACACACACACAGAACTGATGAAGTGACTACAGTGGGTTTGAACAGACTCTTTTCTCAGTTCTGCTTTCTTTGAAGCGAGATGGGACGAATGTCTGGCCTTAGACCTCAAAGAACTGTTCAGAGCACTCTGTAAAGACAAGAAGGTGATCTTGCATAGCGCTGTTACTAGGTCAAAAATTTGCTCAAGGCGCTTGTGTCAAGAGCAGACATTTTTGTTTCTTAAAAAAATTGGTTGGGGAAGAGGACTGTGGGGATATAGCGGGCCACATGCTCAAAACGTTTAGTAAGGTATTGCCATTGAGATCCACTTACGCCAATGCAGCAAGCAGGATGGTAGCTACATTGGTATCACGGGTCACTGAGCTAATGTTGCTGGAGGAACAAGCCTTCACAAATCCTAATTTTTCCGTAATGACCATGCTGCCATCGTGAGGATATGCACGTAATAACTTAACATCATAATCATCTTAACATGAACTTAACATCATCGTAAGCAGCAGCATCAGCCGCAAAAAGAGGAGATAGTACATTAATGTTCGAAAAACAATGACATCAAGAAAAACAATCACCACGGTTACCATACGCGATGATGATGATGATGATGATGATGATGACGATAATAATAATAATAATAATAATAATAATAATAATAATAATAATAATAATAATATTAATAATAATAATAATAATAATAATAAAGGCCCTTCCTGGACGCCAGCTTAGAGCAAGGAGTGAGAACGCCAGCGTAGAGCAAGGAGTGAGAACGTTTCCGACACAGGTAGTGTGTGATCGATCCGGAAGTGGGGAAGTCTACTGATCCCATTAGCACGCTGACTGTGCCACCCTTCAAACGATTCCCAATAACGATAATCAATAAACCTTGAAGCCGATATCACAAATGCATACTCACAACCAGATTCTCGGCTGGTGTTACGACAAATATGTGGGTATTCATGTGGCGACTGTTCCTCTTTCTATTGCCGATTTTACCCCTCCTTC
Source organism: Oncomelania hupensis (assembly GCA_036898135.1). Classification (NCBI taxonomy): domain Eukaryota; kingdom Metazoa; phylum Mollusca; class Gastropoda; order Littorinimorpha; family Pomatiopsidae; genus Oncomelania; species Oncomelania hupensis. Next base: position 16,765,952 of record CM072524.1, on the reverse strand, counting down.
CATTTTCTTGTTAAAGCCGGGTGTGCGGATTTTAGAGATGTAAGGAGGGATTGTGAATCCTATACCCTCCCCCTTCCCTAGCTGGAAACCAGCATTCCCACCATAGCAAAAACAAAGGAAGAATTGATAGTTTTGGATAGTAAAAATCGTGTTTATGAAAATATTCGTCACCAATGGGGCAAGTTTTGGGATGCCTTCTCAGCCAAATGATATCCGTTTATAAACGCACTCCAAATAGTAGTGGAGACAGACCTATCTGAAGCAGGTGCTTGTGGACCCTAGCATTTTAAACAATGAGCTCCAAAATTTCTACGTTTATGCTAGGTCTAATAATAATAATAATAATAATAATAATAATAATAATAATAATAATAATAATAATAATAATAATATAGGATGCTACCACGCGCATTTTCTTCAATCGAACTCAAAATGCGGCGATCTGAAAAAATCGCTATTACCGAAGTCGGAATAGAAATCGAATGTTTATTTTCAAAATTTTAGACTGACTGCATCTAATGCCATTATTGAAGGGAAGGAGGAAACGAGAGTACCCTGAGAAAACCCTCGGTGTGGTGAAATGTCTCGTACCTAAGTCAGGTCCCACGCGGGGTTCGAACCTGCGACTTCTCTTGAATGTTCTTCCTTCCTTTCCCAACTAGAATACTGGGGAATCATCATAATGGTGCGTGTTTTACGTTTGCCACCGTTTTCCTGTCACATCCTACGTAGCCTACATGTAAAGTTCCACCTTGGATTGACTGATCGCCAACTCTGTATGATACAGTGTTGGCCTGGCACATCGATCAGCAGGTTCCATTCCCGTGGTGGGCAAGATGAAAGTGGCCATTGTCACTGTTGGTTTACACATAAATGTAGTCAACAAACCCGATAATAATGCAAGGCAAAACATCAAGGCGCACAAAAGCACAAGGCTTAAATGAGTGCTGCCCATCTTAGCAGTAGGATTACTGTAGTGGTTCAATGAAAGTCCTTAGCTCCACCCTGTGATGGTTGTTCCCGTCTGCCGTATGGCCAATGATTGGGGTGGACGTTACATTTATTTACTCCATCTTCCATGAAGATTTTATTGACTAATTGTGCCGAATGATCAAAGTATATCCGTATCTGTTCCGATCAGATATCAGATATCTCTACAACCAAACTTTTCCTATGTGCATTGTTCATGTTAATTGGTAATAACGTATGGGTGATCTGGTTTTAATAAAGCGGGCACACCAGAAACTGTAACAAATCAACACTATTATTATGTAGGTTTATGCCTCAATAATAACGCACTCTAAGCACATATAAAGACACACACACCCGCATACATATACACACGCAGAGAGGGAAATAAAGAGAGAGAGAGACAGAGAGAGAGAGAGAGAGTCCCAGACATACTGAACTTCTACCCATCAGTTTCCAGTCGCCTTATTCATAAATGCATATGCGGGATAATGTAATGGGGTTCCAACCAGCAACCTTTGGCACAGAAAACTGGCGCACTACTAACTGCGCTATCACATGATTGATGCTAAGTAAGAAACAGCCAGCCTTCAGTTACGTTTAGACGATATCAATTTATATCATTAACAATAGCAACAGGAGTATTGTAAAACTACACATAATACTAGGTACAATTTACCGGGGTCGGGAGTGGATGTGGGTGGGGGAAGAGGAAATAAACGAATTAAAAAAATTACAATCTAACTGCTAATATTGCATAACACGAGAGCCAGAACCGGAAGAGAGACTGCGCATGTCCGAGACGTGTATGAATAATGCAAGAGTGGCTGGCAGCCATGATTGATGAAGTGGCAAGTCCAGGGGAAATTACTCTAGCGCAAAACATGACTGCTTTCTCTTCCGCCCTTGCTCCTTCATTGACAAGTGTTCTGGATATGACCATAACTACCCTGGCTAGACTGTGCCACGCCCGGTCCAGCCGGCCTCCAAATTTGTGTACTTATTATACAGTGTGAACAAGGTATTGCCAATGCATTTATAAATCAAATTCTATATCTACGTATCACAAAATAACAGTGTTACGGCATCGATCATAACTGGGCCATCCAATTTGTGGCTAGCAAGTGTGTACTGTCGAAGTTGACCTTATGTAGATCTACTCTTGAAGCGTGGCCAGTTGCATACAATACAGATTTCACTGAAGGGGAAAGAGTCAAATGTAATTACATTTACGAAAAATTCTACATCTAAAGATTATTGTACTAGAACTGACCATTTAAGTCAGCTACTATTTCTTGATTGTGCCGCCTTTCGGGAAGCCAGCCCAGAAGGAAATTAGGTGGGGGCAAGCCTTTTATGGAAAGTGCGCGTGACATCATCTTTACAATAATAATAATAATAATAATAATAATAATAATAATAATAATAAACGCTCCTTATTCCTAGATCAGACTCAAAGTGCGGCAAACTGTAATCAACATACAAGCCTACGCTCACATGTTACAGATACATCTAAATAAACAACTAACACACATTCATCACTCAAACATGTGGTGGACAGGCAAGTCGCTATTTGAAGACGGAAAGGAAATCCAATTTCTATTTGTGCAATTTTAGATAGACAGAGTCCAATGCAATTTCTGAAAAGAATAACTAGAATTATCTCTACTCGTTAAAAACAAGGGTTCAAATATGACAACAATAAGAAAAGAAGAAGAAGAAGAAGAAGAAGAAGAAGAAGAAGAAGAAGAAGAAGAAGAAGACCAACAACGTCAGGAGCAGTAGCAAGCAGCAGGATCGCAGAGCAAAAAATAAAACGAATTCAAACAGTGGAAAAATCATGAAGGAAATACAGAAGTCGATGGGGATCACTTTCATTGAACAGAAAGCTGGGTCTTACCTGATTCGATGAAACGGTAACAGCACATGAAACAAAATACAACAAAAAAAGGACTTAATGCATTAGGCAATTAGTTGGAACAATTTTTACTACGGTAGATAGGTATGGGATTTCTGAAAGAAAGGAATATAATATTAAAACGACAGTCACCATCATCATCATGAACATCATCATCATGATCATCATCATCATGATCATCATCATCATGATCATCATCATCATCGTCTTCGTCGTCATCACCATAATCGTCTTCTTCTTTTTGTTGGAATTGCAGCCTATTTTGTGGGGCTGAAACATAGCGACTTCTCCGAACATGTAATGTGTGTAGAAGCCTATTTGACTACTAGTGTCACTAAGTCTTAGTTGAGGGTGCATAGTATAGTAAACCTAGCGGGCTCCCCGACTAGAGGAAGCAGCACACAATTGTCTGGCACCAAAAGCATCCCACAGTCACCTGCTGCCCTGGTTATAGACTTGGCCACCGGCGGCGCCAATATGACAAGGGGACAGTGTAAAACCAATGAGGGATAAAAACCCTAGCCACCAGACAAACGCCAAGAAAAGCGTTCTGCGTGTGTGACATATAGTGTAACTCGCTTAACCCCTTTGGATGTGAACCTCTACGTCAAGAACAACACGCGGTGTTATCTTAAATATATAATGCGCTACGCTTAACTCGTATGGATGTTTTTAACGCGACAATAAAAGAGCAATGAGTTTCTGTAATATGTAGTATAACACGTTTAACGTGACAGGCTTACAAGTCTAATACGACCTTTCGTAAAAATAAACAGCTGAAGACAGAAAATTGAGTTAGAAATAAAAGTTAGTTGTTATTATTTCTTTGTAGTTTCCTGACGTTTTTGTTTGTTTGAAAGAAACGGTGTGGGTTCGTCATTTGTGTAGAAATACAACAACAACTAAACATCAACAACACACAGAGTTACAGCAAATAGCTAATAAAATAAACAATACACATTTTCTCATTATAAAATAAAGGTGCACTTGACGTTATTTGAAATCTCTCGCTATTTTTTATTTTCACAAAAGACGCAGCCGTTCATTTCAATCTTCCTATAACAATTTTTATCATTACGTCTTCAAATTAATATGTGGAAAAGCATTTTTTTGGCAAAACGGTAACACTGAGTGGCGCTGATGTAGTGGTTTGGACACACGCTAGATAATGGAACCACTGAAAAATAATGACACAAGCCCACAACACCCCCCTCCCCCCCCCCCCGTTCACCCAGCTGTGAATGGGTGCCTGGCTCTGTTTGGAACCGGAGGAGGTAAAACAGCGAGGAAGAGGAGATAGGCACCGCCTTTATCAAGCTGGCCCAGAGAAAAGAGGAACCTCGAACGCCTCTCTCCTCAACGACCCAAAGGGTAGGGGAACACTACCTTAACCCACATTGTATTTAATCTGTTCCGGGTTAACCATGAAAGAAATAGCGAAAGTTAAAGAAAGAAGGTTGAAACCAAGCAAACGGATAGTTCGTAGCACGGTAAATACATTTGTGTGGCCAATTGTAACCTACATTGCACATAATTTAACTGCGTCTTCCCTCTGTAATCACGAATGGAAAGAAGAAGAAGAAAGAAAGAAAAAGAATGTGCGTTGGATGAAGAAAACTGATGGTTTCTACCTAACCTATCCACGGCGCCAACGAGAGATAGCGACAGCTATGCCAAAAACTCCACCGTCTTGAAAGACAACTCTGCTGGCTGCTCTTGGGGTCAATCCAATAGCGCCATAACTCTATATGCCCACACGTTCAAATAGAACTATTTTTCCACAGCTGTGTGCTAATAATACATGTTCAATTGGCACTGCTACATTCCCATAACTTTAAGTTGCCACAAATCTAGCTCTACGTTCCCATAGAGCTAACTATGTTCCCACAGTTCTATTTGCCCACAAATCTATAAATATATTTCCACAACTCTACATTTTCCTCCAGTTCAAACAACTATGTATTCTCAAAGCTCGGTGTCCACACATCCGTAAGAACAATAGAACTGCGTACAACATGAGAGCATAAGAGCTGTGGAAATATATAGCTATGGGAACATACAACCTTGGGAACAAAGACATGTTTCCGCTGCTCTGCAAATGGAACTCACTGCTGCGAAACTAAATCTCGGTCTCTAGCACTTAAGACTGTTCAGTGGTCTGCTTACTTCCGTAGCCGCCGTTGAGGAATTTGTGAAGCGTTTTACCTTTCACCTGTTCCTGATCTATCAGAAGCCAAAGATCGACAACCCATCACAATTCTTTTTATTGTCTCCCCATCTTCTGGGTTGCTGCCCCTGATAGCAGCCATCTTGTTATCCATTGGCGTCTGCTTCGTGACTTGATTCCTTGGCTGTACAATACGAATGAGAAAATATTGATTCGATATTCTGTGTGTGCATTTAGAACATGAGAATATGCCGTGGCCGAATAAAGCCTCCTTTATTCTCTCTTTAGACATTGATGGTTGTGTTGCATGGCCCACGTGGACACCAAAACTACAAACAGTTTTAATTAATTTCAATTCAATAATTTATTGTAATGTCGGATCACGTACAAGTGATTTTAGACTATACACTCTTTCACACGCATAGACACACAAACAAAAGCAAATCTAACACTTTAAAGTTGAACCATAACAAAAATTAGTTTACTGAGATAACTGGGATAACATCTATTATTGCGGGACTACGCATTTTAATGTGAATTGATTTTTCCATACTGATGTTATATTCTTTATAGAGTGGAATTAAAATAGGACATTCATGTAAAATATATTTAACAGATATTGGACGTAAACAGGTACAAACTACATCGTTTGAAAACTGGGCGTTATATGAATTTATTCTTAGCTGATTAATTAGCCTACATAAACGTCTTGGACAAGAAAAAAATATCAACCTTTTTATTGCAAGGTAATTTAAAATATATAAGGATAATAATTCAGATATTGTATTATATGTAATATAATTGTAGACTGTTATTGCTCTTTGTTTAGCCAACATCATTCCAATAAATGGCGAAATGAGAAGGAATCTTCTACTTCTCCTTTGTCGGCGTCTACTACGCTTCTTAACCACAATAATAATTGAAAGCAGTAGTCGATACACATTTTCTCAAGAGTAGAAAGCAGTTGTTTCTTCTTCTTGAATTTGTAGGCATTATAATTATTCCTGTAGTACGATAGCACAAGGTGGCGCGTTAGTGTAGTGGATTAAGCACACTCTAGTAATGTTTCATGGTCAGCCATGTCGGGAAGGGTTAGCACTTGGATGGGTGACCATGCTAGGAAGACAACCAACAAACGACACAAAAAGATTGAAACAAGCGCACGACACAGCCCAGTCCACCCAGTTGTCAATGGGTACCTGCTGGATCTGTTTAGAACCGAGGAAGGTAAAGCAGAGAGGGAGAGGAGATAAGCATCGCCCTCAATAAGCTGGCCTAGAGAAAAGGAAGGTCCCGAAAGTTTATTTCCTCAACGACCAAAAACGTTCCTTTTATCATCTTATTATACAACCTCAAGCCTTCTTTTTTCCGTTATTCTCTCCCATTCCCCCCTCTCTCTTTCTGTGAGTGTGACCGTGTGTAGAATAAAAAAAAATTTCACTATGGTAAATGACTGATGTCTTTGATGAAAATGACTTTTAAAACATGTTGAACTGCACACTGTGGCCATTGGCGCAATAGTAGTCTGACAGGGAGATTTTCAGGCAGCTGGTATTAAAGCGTGCGGAGTTCTGAACCACAGCTGCACTCAAACTCAAAGACGAGGTGAACAACTGATACAAAGAAATTTTCCTCAAGAAATCTGAACGATCAATAACAAATCCGTTTGACTTTTAGTGCCTAATAAAACACGTCGTCGTCGTTGTTGTTGTTGTTGTTGTTGTTAATGATGATGATGATAATGATGATGATGACGACGATGATATTGCTGCTGCCTCTAATGATGGTGATGAGGAGGACGACGATGATGATGACTATAGCACGTTCAGTGGTTTGTTTTTTCATTCTAAGCTCTGACGCGTCCCGTTACCTGGGTATCGACCAGAGACTGTCAGCTGCTAGGAAATCGACTGGGTCATCAATGTTGAAGGATAAGACATTTCAGTGCTGTGTTGTGATATGGATGGTGGTTTGTTTCAGTACTGTCTTTTTCCCTTCTCACAACCAGACATTGTTGTGTGAGACCAAAGCCCTGTGCTGCCAGTTTCATTATCGTGCAAGGTGAAACTGCAGATATTAAAAAGGCACGGCAAGGCGTAAAATAGGAAAACTGTAGCACAAAAGAATGAAGGTTTTCTTTATGATGTTTCACGTGCAGTGAGGCTTGCGTCTAACAAAGAGAGGAAGGAAGGAAGAAAAGACTGAGGGATGAAGGAAGGAAGGTAGGTAGGAAGAAAGAAAGGAAGATGTATGGGAGGCGAGATATAGCAAACGCACTAGCATTTGCGCGAGCATTTGCACGAGCAAATGATCGCGCACTTGCTCGCGCATTTGCTTGAACACTTGCTGGAAATTATACCCGGAAAAGAATGTGTATGTAAAAGAATTTGAGACGTGCACAAATTAAATATTTCTTGCATTTATTAGTAATAATATGAATAATAATTAGTGAAAACTAGCACTACTAAACTTAATATCATTAATGAAATAACCTTATCATAACATTAAGGACGATTCAGAACTACTTTTTCTTACCATGATTCACCATTCATAATTGCTACCGAAGAATTAGAAGAACAGTTTCTTTTAGAAGTCATTCACACTTTGAGTTTGACTTGCCGCCATTCGTATCACAGATAAGAAACCCCACGCGTTCTTGCGCGAAATAAAAAAAATACACCCGTTTCTATATATATTTACATATTAATTACTAATACTTTAATAATATTTTAAAATAAAACCTATCTTAAAACATATTGAGACAGTTATTTAAATTGTATTCTACTTAGAAATTATGTTTAAGGGCCACAAATATTACGTAAATATTTAACATCAAACTAATGCGGATAAATACAAAATATCTAGGTCGGAGATCTACAAAAAAACATGTTTTCATTTTCAGTTCCTTTCCGTTGACAGTTTTCAGCAAAACCCTTATAGCAACGGGCGCACACTTGCAGGAGCAAACGCGCGAGCAAGTGCGCGAGGTTCCTGCATTTGTTCGTGCAAATGCTCGCGCAAATGCTCGAGCGTTTGCTATATCTCGCCTCCCATAAAGAAGAAGGTGTTGATCACGATTACAATGCTACTGCTGTTGCTGCTGTTGCTGATGATGATTGATGATGATGATTGATGATGATGATGATGATGATGATGATGATGATGATGATGATGATGATGATGATGATGATGATGATGATGATGATGATGATGATGATGATGATATGGTAGGAAGAGGGAAGCAAGAAAGAGAACATAACTTTTTTTTAACAAGAGCTTTGCCGCTCAAAATACTGCAGTTTGCTGCAGTCAGAATCGAACCAATGTGCCCAAGACGCGCTCTTGCTACACGTTTGCACACTGTAAAACGTCATGGACAACTGAAACACTTTACCAGAGAGGAGGGAAGAAAACACTACCGCCAGAGAAACAATGAGAAAGGGCATGGGCATTGTGAGTATTGCTAACTAGTGGTTGCTGTTTAAAATGTAGACAGAGAGACAACTGTTGTCTGCGAGTTTCATTTGGACGATGATACCTCCCCATATCCCCCTTGATACCTCCCCATACCACCCCCCCTGATATTTTCCCGTCCCCCCCCCCCATGATGCCTCACCATACCCCCTTGATACCTCCCCGAACCCACTTGAAACCTCCACATACCTCCTTGATACCTTCCGTACCCCCCTTGTAACCTACCTGTACCCTCCTTGATACTTCCCCGTTGATCGTTTCGCAGGTATGGATGAAAGGAATCGACCATCACCATACCCCCTTATATATACCCGTATCCCCGTTATGCCTAATCATGCCCCTTTAAACCTACCCGTAGCCCCCTTTTACCTACACGTACCACCCCATCCCGATCCTTGATAATAATAATAATAATAATAATAATAATAATAATAATAATAATAATAATAATAATAATAATAATAATAATAATAAAAATATTGAATATAGAATAATACAAATAGAAATCATAAAAAACACCAATGTTTTAAAAGAAAATTTGATATAAGATATAATAATAATAATAATAATAATAATAATAATAATAATAATAATAATAATAATAATAATAATAAATTAAAGGTAAAAAGCCTAAATTAAAAAAAATATATATCCATATTGTAGTGTAAAAAAAAACACATTAAAAAAATATGGCCCGCGTGAGATTTGAACTTGGGTCGCCCTGCACGGTAGTCCAATGTTTTACTAAGTAAGCCACCAAGGCTTCGTAGAAAGAACATCAATTCTTTGGTCTATATGGGAAAACATGCTGAAACCTCAATTTGATTTTTAATGGAAGGGCGCGGAATGAGGCTATTGCAGTTTGTGGACATTTTGTTTATTTATTTAATTATCTCAGAAACGGTTAAACGTTCGGTAAGGAAATGTCGGCTATAACGATTTCGCTGGTTTTGAGCGCACAGTAGGCCGACCCGCAGAGCCCGGCACCTGCCCAGATCAGCGTCCATACCGGACAAACTTTATAGTAGAGGCGAAGAAGCAATTTATATATATAGATTGCGCCGTTGTAAAGCGCTCGTGCCAGCAACAGCCACTCGCCAAACTAGTACAACTCAGCATCTTCGCATCGCTCACCTCAGTCTGCTAATTATATATATATATATATATATATATATATATATATATATATATATATATATATATATATATATATATATATATATATATATATATATAAATATATATATATATATAATAATTTGATTTAAAAATATTTCAATGTCATTCTCTGGGGTTTTTTAATTTGCGACAGGTTTCTTTATGACTACTCATGTTGATGTTGAATTTGGAAAGACAGGACCATCAGTCTACATTCCAAGATGAGGCTGCTGCGCTCCCTTGTCATCTCCATCTTCCTATATGCTTGCGAAACATGGACCCTCACAGCAGATCTCCAACGAAGAATACAAAGCATGGAGATGAGGTGCTACAGAATACTTCTGGGCATTTCCTATACCCAGCACATCACCAACGACGAAGTCCGACAGACCATCACACAAGCCATTGGACAACACGATGACCTGCTCAAAGTGGTGAAAAACGTAAACTCCGATGGTATGGCCACGTCACCAAATCATCAGGTCTTGCAAAAGACCATCCTGCAAGGCACAGTGCAAGGAGGTAGAAGAAGAGGGAGACCGAAAAAGAGGTGGGAGGACAACATTCGAGAATGGACTGGCTTGACACTGAGCGAAGCCATGAGGGTTGCTGAGGACAGGGAAAGATGTAGTACGCTGGTTAAACGATCATCTGTTGTGCCCCTACGACCTCCAAGTTATGGGATAGGATAGGATGTTGATGTTAACAATATTATTTGTGTTCATCTATACAATGGCTATCCAGAGTTGTACGCATTTGGCCGGTTTTACCTTGAGAAAGAGTTTTCAAATAAACTGGAAAGCTTGGCCTTTTTATATAACCTCCTCTGATGAGACCTTGGGTAGAGGTCGAAACGCGTAAGGCAATGCATGTGTACTGCGTTTCAGCTTTAAGGTCATAGAGAAGCACATGGAATTGAAAGCCAATAAGTCGCGCTTTAAATTCCCTCAAAATTTCTAGTCCCGTACCGCAGCAAGGATTAAAACAAACCAAGGGAGGCAAGTTGCATTAAACATCAAGAAAGGTAATTATCTCGATCTCAAAAGGTAGGGTAAAATACATACATAATACAAATATATACATAAAAAATTATTATATAAGTTTATAAAAAAATAAAACACGTGTATTTTCGCATAAAAGATCTGGGTGGCTTTATTAGTTATATTGTACAGGGGTAATTTTCTTCTTCATTCATACCTCACTTCCTCTCTGTATACTTGTGTGTGTACGCTCGCGTACGTGTGTATGAGTCAGGTAGATGAGTGGGGAGGGTAGTGGGGGTGTATGTGTGTGTGGGCTGTCTGTCATGAGAGTGTATGTGTAGTCGTGTTTGTCTCTGCGTTTGTTCCTCTTCTTTTATTAGAACTTTGCATCTTCTTCACGATCAAAACAGACAATAAACCGCAAGCTTTGCTTCATAACATACGTAATTGTAAAGAATAACACTGCGCTTTGAGACACTCGATGTTACAAGCAAAGAACCAGATTTGTATCTCCAATCCCAGGTTTACCCTTCACAGAATCAACAGATTAAAAAGAAGCAATTTGCGAGTACAAATTGTCTTAGCTTTACTATACTCTCCAAATGTGTCGCAAAAGAATAACAAGGTCACGTGTCATTTACATATATTCTCAGCGTCGAGTTTGTTTTTCGGAGAGATACTGTGCCAAACACAGGCTTCATGCGTACAAAAAAAGTACGTGAAAGTTGGGAATCTTGAAAGGCACACGTTATATTGAAACAAAAAAGAATGAAAATCGGTTCAGTTCACTTTGAACTATCGGCTGCACCGCTCATGGAGACGCCATGGCGCCAGCGACCTTGTTCTTTTGACCTGCTGCAAAACTGACGACATGTGAAACTTCTAAAATATAGGTAAATAATCGTACCAAGTTTGTTTAAAATCTGCTCAGCGAATCTCGAGATATAACGCACGGCGTCATTCTCAAACTTCACTCCGTTCGCTTTCAACGTATTTCCAGATGTATTTGTTGGAAAACACATTATCATTACTGAAGTCCATCGGTTTTAATAAAAGTGTACTAATAATTGCATGCGTTAATTAACTTAAGGTTAATAACCGTATTGCTGGTTTTTTGTATCCTATAAAGTTTTGTCAATCATTCACGATACGCAAATGATACGAGTGTACATTACATGGTGGCAATAAAAATGGGAGCTTGTGAAGATCACAAAGCATGTTCTGAGCCAGGGAAGGTGGTGTTGCCATCAGGGCCAGACTAACTATGGCATCAATCAGGGAGGCTGACAGGATAAGTAGGTGTTAAACTCCTTCCACAGACCAACAGACACACCACACCACCTCAGTGTTTGTTCCTCTCAAACCCTAGTACCTGGCAATTGCTAGATGCCCATATATACATGTGATTAAAGGTGATAGTTGTTGTTGTATCAATTTTTACTAATCAGATTAACATAAGTTGTACTGATATATCATAAACAATTTACAAAATCTACCATGCGCACATCATAGATATAAATATATAGGTGAGAGAGATGACGAAGAAGAAGACAGAGGACTAGTAGTACTAGTAGTAGTAGTAAAAGAAGTAGTAGTAGTAGTAGTAGTAGAAGTAGTAGTAGTAGTAGTAGTAGTAGTAGTAGTAGTAGTAGTGTAGTAGTAGTAGTAGTACTGTAGTAGTAGTAGTAGTAGTAGTAGTAGTAGTAGTAGTAGAAGTAGTAGTAGTAGTAGTAGTAGTAGTAGTAGTAGTAGTAGTAGTAGTAGTAGTAGTAGTAGTACTGTAGTAGTAGTAGTAGTAGTAGTAGTAGTAGTAGTAGTAGTAGTAGTGTAGTAGTAGTAGTAGTACTGTAGTAGTAGCAGCAATAGTAGTAGTACTGTAGTAGTAGTAGTAGTTGTAGTAGTAGTAGTACTGTAGTGGTACAGGAGTAGTAGTAGTTGTAGTTGTAGTAGTAGCAGTAGTAGACACTCCAATGTTTGTTCTTTTGAAACCCGTTAACTTTGGAATGGTTGGTAATAGTAGGGCGGTAACATCTACATACGTTGCTTCGTTCGTTAGCACGTTTGGGGTTATTGAAACTTGAGCTCTGAATGTACCTAGTGAATTTAATGTAATACCTAATGTATGGTTGTGTTTTTCCTAAAACACAACTAATAAAATTTAATGCTATTATTATTATTATTATTATTATTATTATTATTATTATTATTATTATTATTATTATTATTATTATTATTATTATTATTATTATTAACATATAAGGAAAATAAGTCTGTCTTTATTTCTATTACTTTATTTTCATAAACTATTAATTTGGAATGAAAATATAGGTTTCTTTGCCTTAATTTTAATTGCCCCATGCGACGCCAAGTGTGTGGCGTTCAACCATTTGTGTGCACGTTTCTATTCAGCGGATCGTTTACAGAAAACATTTTATATCACGTTCAGCCAAACCACGCAGTTTGGAACTTGTTTTAAATGGGTCCTGTCGTTCATAATACCAATTAATTATTTTGTTTAACAGTAATCTGTAAGATAATGTGAGAACTGATGTCCGTTTGTATACTATTAAGTATGTGTGTACATATAAGTGAATTACTTCAACGATGATGAACATTTTATTTATGAAGGCAACCTTGATAAGAAAGAAAGAACAGAAAATAAAGAACCAATTAAACTAATAAAATAAACTCCGAAATTAACATTTCTACATACTTAAAGTCAAAAGAAACACAGAAATTCAGAAGGAAAAAGAGTGTGAAGGAATAAAAGAGAAATCTGGTATAATGTTAAAAGAACGCAGCGAGAAAATGAACGGAACAAAGATGACCAGATTCTTTTCTTTAAAACTATTGAAAGGAGCTTGAGAAGTTGTTTGCAGAAAGAAAAACTAGAAATAAGGAAAGGAATGTAAAAAAAAATGACGAAAGAGAAAGATAGAAAATACATGAAGAAAGAGAAAAGCCAAAAGAAGAAGAAGAAAATCCTGTGTCGGAAGGTGTCAGGATGCATTTGATGAAGAGAAAAACAGTTCAAAGGGCTTTTGCAATTCATGGCTTTTATTTTCCTCTCTCCTTCATTACCAAATCTTTAGCGCCCCTCAGCCTTCCTACAGAAACCGGCAGATGCTTTTCCCTTTCTTAGGAAAGAGCAACTAAATGTGCTATCAGACCACCCTGTTCCACCTCTCCCTTGCCTCCTCCCTCCGTCCCTCCCTCCCTCTCTCTTTCTCTCTCTCTCTCTCTCTCTCCCTTGCCCTCTCGCGCACAGCGCATGGCCCGGTGCAGTCAATCTATATAAATTACCGAGTAATGAAGATTCAGGTATGTAATCAGATGATCACATTATGGTTTGTTGGGGAAAAACAAACTTTGGTTTGTAATGTGTGTTGCATATTAGGTAAAATATTACCAATAATATGGAGGGGCGAGGAGGTGGGTGAGGAGTGAGGTGGAGATGACTATGTGGGGCCACACAGGGAATGCGAGAATGTGTGTGACAGAGCAAATAAAAAAAGTATGTTTGTGTATGTGTATGTGTGTGTGTTTGTGTGTGAAAGAGAGAAAGAGAGGGAGTGAGAGGGAGAGAGAGAGAGCTTGTATTTGGGGGCTATCTGATCTGAAGTTAAGAAAAAACCCACGAAGAAAAACAGAAAAGATTTTTAAAATGCATTTGCGGCTTTTATTTCGCTGAATCTCCACATCTCTCTCCACTGCACCTGATCTGTCAAATCCATTTTCTTTTACTCTAATTACAGTGAAAGATTCAAGCTCCCGGCTTCCATTGGCGGGCTTAATGATAGTGCCTAGGGGGTGTGTGGCAAGGGAAGGTTTGGAGTCCTCTTCTCTTCATCTGAAACAGATTGAATTATTTTTCGCTACAGGTCTGTCGATTCTCGGTGTGTTCTTTGCCAATATCTCGCAACTTTGTTTGCTGTCGAGGGTTTTAAAAATACTGAAACCTCCTCGTTCTCAGAGTCCTAGTCTTTTCAGCTTGAGGAATTGATTTACCCGAATGAGAGAATGTGCCAGTGGAAATGCATTACGGATTCTCAACACAAATAACTGTCCAAAGAAACGTGTGCAGAATCACGACAACATGTAAATTAATTTGTTTGTAGCAAAAGAAACTTGTCAGGATGTTCATCTGCCTCGCGCATTAAGTTTCTAAGATTAAATCAATGACTGAATGAATGAATTGCTGAAAGGAACGTTTTGAGTGTATAAAAACCTGTCCACACACAAAGCATGACCACAGCACTAGGTTGTCTAGAGTATTACTACTACTACTACTACTACTACTACTACTACTACTACTACTACTACTACTACTACTACTACTAAATTATTTTGGAAAGCGCGATTTACTCAAACGGCTCACACTAATACTCTCACATAAGCACTTGCATTATTAAGAGACTGCACTGTACATTAAAACATGGAACAATGAACAAACAAAATATTGCAAAAGTAGTTATAGAAAACTGTAAGACATAAAATTACATTCATATATTTTTATGTCTAAACTTCCTTCCCTATCTAATCTTCAGATATACAACAGAAACGCCTTTTCTGTTTAGCCGAGCGTAGTATTTGACTCCCGTCTCTCGGCCGCCGCCACGAGAACACGGCCCAACCCGAACTGTTATTTTCATTTATCCCTCGTAACAGGGACGTTAAAAATATTTGCTTTGCAATGCGGGCAAGCGTGTTGATAGTAAACCGGATTGCCGGCTACTAGTGCCACGACAATCTCTTCAGGTCACTGCCACAAACATGCATAAAAGGCCAACCAAATCGACTGTCACGTGGGGTTTTATGGGTTGCTGGGCTCTGCACAATGGAATGATGTAAACCTCACGCTTTATCCTATGGGAACTGCTAGTTCGTCACCCTGTGGATTACTATAATAAATTTATTTATTTAGCTCGGTCTGTGTTAAGACCGCTTCACAGTCTGGTAGGCCTTCTTGCTGTTGTTCTTGTTCAGATTGTTCTCTATTTCCTGGCATTGATCTTCTATCCAGTTCTCCTTTGCTGTGCGCATGCCTTTTCGGATGTCATTGTTGATTTTTCGGTAGACATCAGCTCCCTGTGAGGTGTTCTTTTTCTTTTTTAACTCTCTTCGTTTATCACACAGATCCAAAAGTTCAGGTGTGATCCACGGCTTCTTCTTTGGTCGGTGCTTGCCAAGGATCTCAGTGGCGGCATCTGTTACAGCTGAGTTGAAGGTATTGGTCATGGTGTTGACATCTACTTCGCCTGCCCCCAAAGTAAGCAGTGGTGCAAATTTCCCTCCAATTGTGGCCTGAAATATTTTTGCCACCTCCGGGTCTTGCAGTTTGTCCAGGTCGAACTTCAGCCTAGTGCACTTTGCTGTATTTACTCTCTTCAAATGGAGCCGGAAAGACATCATCACGAGATCGTGGTCACTTCCAATGTCTGCTCCTGGAAAAGTGCGTGTCCTGCCAATGTTGATGCTTGATCTGAAGCGTTTCTTGACCATGATGTAGTCGATCTGGTTGTGATGTTCCCCGCCGGGACTGTGCCATGTCCATCGTCTGGATTTTTTTGTGGAGACCAAGCGTGTTTGCCAGTACCAGATTGTTGTATCTGGCAAACTCCAATAGCCTCAGACCCCTGTCATTTGTCTCGTTGTTGCAGTGGGGTCCGCATGTGTCTCCCCAGTTGTGGTGCGCATCTTGGCCAACCTTGGCATTCCAGTCGCCTTGCACTATGACTATGTCCTTCTTCGGCACTTGGTCAAGGACCGCCTGTATATTTTCATAAAAATCCTCCACTTCGCTGTCTTCATAGTCTGATGTTGGGGCATAGGCCTGGATGATGGTAATGTTGAAAGGGGTTGCTCTCAGACGGATGGTAATGAGTCTACTGGAGACTGGGCGGCAACCCATGACAGTGGCTAGAATGTTCTTGTGGACCAAGAATCCAACGCCGTGTTCGTGCCTGTCATCTCTACCGCTGAAATAGAGCTTGTGGCCTTTGTCAGTCGTTGTTTCACCTAGGCCTTTCCAGCGCAGTTCGCTGATACCTAGAACGTTCCATCGATAGTGGTCCAGCTCGTGGGCCAGTTCTTCTAATTTTCCTTCCGCAGTTAGGGTCCTGACATTCCAGGTTCCTATGACGATGTTGTTTCTCGTGCGGATCTTGCTAGTTTGTCCATCAGTAGCATACTTTTCACCTCCGTCCTGGTGGCCAACGGAAGGCGCGGTCCTTGTGTAGCCGGGCGACGACCGATCCGGCATGGAATTAGTGGATAGCCTCATCATGTGTTGTGTCTTGGGCAAAAAAGACCTGGCAGGGCCCAATCCTCTCCAGGCTGTTGGCCACAGCCGAAATCCACGAATACAGTGTGGCTCGCCTTGGCCCTGAGCACGTGGTCGTTGAACCTGTAGTAACGTGAGGTTCCTCCGCCCTGGCCGGTGACTTCTGTGTAGAAGACTTTCGCCCAGTGATGCCGTGCTAACATCACCCCTGTTAGTCGCCTCTTACGACACGCCGGGAAACGTTGGGTCTATTCTATTTGCCCGAACCCACAGCCCAAAGTCTCCACTATCCAAAGCAAGTCTGGCATTTGCCTTACAGAAGAACAAGAAGTCTTGGACAGATGGACAGAGTACTGCTCTGACCTTTACAACCATACACTAAATGGAGACCCATCAGTTCTAGCATGTCCCGAGAGCAGAGAAGAAGAAGAAATCCTCCCAATTCTCCGGGAAGAAGTTGAGACAGCAGTGCAATCGCTGAAGAAAGGGAAGTCAGCGGGAGTGGACAACATACCAGCGGAACTGCTACAAGCAGGAGGAGAAGCGATGACTGATGCTCTCACCATTATCTGCAACAAGATCTGGCAGAGTGGGGAATGGCCTACACCATGGACCCAGTCGCTTGTCATCACTCTTCCCAAAAAAGGTAACCTTCAGGAGTGTGAAAATTACCGCACCATCAGCCTCATCAGCCATCCCAGCAAGGTCCTCCTGAAAATAATACTCAACAGGTTGAAACCACAAGCTGAACAAATCATAGCTGAAGAACAAGCAGGATTCATGGCAGGGCGAAGTACCACTGAACAGATTTTCAACCTCAGAATAATCTGTGAGAAATACCTACAGCACCAACAACATCTATATCATGTGTTCATAGACTTCAAGAAGGCATTTGACCGAGTCTGGCATGCAGCTCTATGGGCAACCATGAAAGTGTACAACATCAGCCCTAAAATTATAGAAGTCATCAAAAGCCTGTATGACAAGGCTACCAGTGCAGTCCTCCATAACAGCGTCATCGGGAACTGGTTCAGAACAACAATCGGTGTGCGTCAAGGATGCCTACTCTCTCCAACACTCTTCAACATCTTCCTAGAGCGCATCATGTCAGATGCTCTTGCAGATCACGAAGGCACAGTCAGTATAGGGGGCAGAGCAATCTCCAATCTTCGTTTTGCGGATGATATTGATGGATTGGCTGGAGAGGAACAAGAACTTGAACAGCTTGTACAGAGGCTTGACACCACCTCCAGAGCTTATGGAATGGAAATAAGTGCGGAGAAGACCAAAATGATGACCAACAACACCAATGGCATCAACACGGACATCAAAGTACAAGGCCAATCCCTCAACACAGTGCACAGCTTCAAATATTTAGGAGCCATTGTGTCAGACAATGGGTCTCGACAGGAAGTCCTCTCCAGGATCGCACAAACAACTGCTGCCCTGACAAGGTTGAAGCCCATTTGGAAAGACAGAACCATCAGTCTACATTCCAAAGTAAGACTGCTGCGCTCTCTGGTCATCTCCATCTTCCTATATGCTTGCGAAGCATGGACCCTCACAGCAGATCTCCAACGAAGAATACAAAGCATGGAGATGAGGTGCTACAGAAGACTTCTGTGCATTTCCTATACCCAACACATCACCAACGTTGAAGTCCGACAGACCATCACACAAGCCATTGGACAACACGATGACCTGCTCACAGTGGTGAAGAAACGGAAACTCCGATGGTATGGCCACGTCACCAGATCATCAGGCCTTGCAAAGACCATTCTGCAAGGCACAGTGCAAGGAGGTAGAAGAAGGGGGAGACCGAAAAAGAGGTGGGAGGACAACATTCGAGAATGGACTGGTTTGACACTGAGCGAAGCCATGAGGGCTGCTGAGGACAGAGAAAGATGGAGTATGCTGGTTAAGCGATCATCTGTGGTGCCCCTACGACCTTCGGGTTATGGGACAGGATAGGATAGGATAGGATGTGTTAAGACTGGGTTACAGTGATAGATAGAAAAATGGTAAAAGATTACTGTCACACTAGCTTTCACACGGCTCTGAATCATATGTAGTCCAGCCACTTGATAACAGTTAAACATCACACATTTATTTCTTCTACTCTATACAATATTTTCTAAGCACTAAGCTACCTTAAACGTTAAATAGTCACTGTGAATAATTCGATCGCTGATAGTCTATGCAGCTAATAGTTCATCCTTGGGCACTGGATGTTATAGTTCATGAGAAGTGGACTACTGTGGTCCTGTAGCTCTCAGTTTTTTGTGCACACACGGTTATAGACTTAACTGTCCGTCTGACGTGCTGTGCTGTGGTCGGTTTGTTGACAACTTGTGTTGTCTTCTTCTGGTTCTTCCCTGTGGGTAGACTGGTTGGCTTTCCTCGCGCAATGCTGGGGATACCGCTGCAGCCAACTAATGCGTCGACGTGGGTTCGTCTGAGGCAGTGTTGGGCGCACTACAGAACGCCTGTTCGTCTGTAAAGGTCGTAATAGCCCTCAGTGATTAGCTCCACATCTACATATATAAGCGACGAACATTCTGCTAAGTCCGTGGTCCACTGGAATCTCCACTCTAATTTCCTATACATTCGTAAATATAAAACATGGCTACTTATACACATCAAGAATTAATAATATTATACACATTCATTTGTACAGTCACTGGTCTGTAAGCACACATATAAGTTAAACAACAGTGGTTTCGTACATAATTCAAGATGGCGTCTGCCGGTCGTCTTTTTGCCTCGTGGTCAGCTACTCCACGTGTCAGGCAAAGTTGGGCTAACAATTCAATTCTATGCATAGCAAATTTCACAAACATAATTCAACAATAATATAATACATCACGATGAAACAGAAATATGTTCATTTACCTTCGTGACAATATCAGGCCAGTGGCTACTTGAGTGAATTCGGATTTACACAAGCACTGCGTCCTAGTCTTTTCTGGAGAGAACTACTGCTCCTGTGTAGCTCTTAACTCTTCCTCGGTTTAAACTCGACTGCCGGTTCTTCTCTACATTCGAAGTAGTCAGACCTGGTTGAGTCTCTCCTAGCTGTGTTCTCATTGGCGGATAACTGACTTACCTAACGGCGTTACGATGATGTCATTGCCTTTGCTTACCGTCAGCTACCACTGTGTGTAATCGGCAGTATGCTACTGCTACGCTTGATTACTTCCATCGTCTGCTGCTTGCTAACTTTGAAATTCTAATATTACATAGATTAACCAAGCTAAATATTAAAATAAGCAGAGTAAAACTAGTCATCTCACGACATCGACAATGTAGTCCTGCTCACCACCAAAAGCAGAAGACGAATGGTCAGGCGAGGAGAACATTTCGCCTCGTCCTGCATCATCCAAGGTCCACACAAAGGATTCTGCACAGCAGGAGCCACCCAAATCCTGAATAACCGATCAAAGGGCTGCCTCCAGGGAGACAATCTCTCCCAAGCGTGATCAGTCGCCTCCAATTCCGCCACATATATGTAATTCTGAAGGAATTGTTCTTATATAATGCTTTGCTAGCTCAAAGAGCTGTTCAAGGTGCGGGTGCGAAATATTTTTCGGTTGGTTTGACATGCAGGAACTAAATAAAAGCATACAATTAACTCTCTTGTACTGTTATACACATTGTGTTAACAAATGTGATTTCTTTCTTCACAGTAAAGAACAAATATATAACACAAGGCAGCACTTCTTTCACATAAATACAAATCCAACAACAACAACAAAATACTTTTTCCACACAAACATTGTCTCTCTGTGTTTTGTCTGTCTGTCTGTCTGTCTCTCTCACATACACACACACGCACACACACAAACATGTCCATAACAACACACACTGGACGAGTATCCTAATGAAAACTACTATAAATATAACAGGGACCGCTTCCAAGTAGCCGACAGTGTTGTTTATCAGACACAGCGATCTGGGTGTGTTAAAAGAGCAGGGTAGCAAAAACGGAGGCAGCTGTACGAAAAGATGGAAAAAAAACTCCTAAAGTGAGGTAGAGATTGAAACAGAACCGCTCCTCCTGTGTCAGTAAGTTAATTACCATCGTACTTCACCATCCACAGACGTCTACCTAGTGTATTGGTGCGCCTATGCGTCTGTGTATGTGTGCTTGCGTGTGTGCTTGTTAATACCTTGCCTGCGAGTGGGAGCCGACTTTCTGGTTAGTAGGAAAATATGTATTTTCTGAAATCATGTTTTATTTACAATCCTGAAGACTTCAAAAGATGAAATCAGTCTGGGTTTTTTAATTCTAGATCAAAGGCGTTAAAGCGATTTAAAAGCTGCTCTTTTAACAGAATGAATAGGTAAACATAAGACCATATATACGCACAAAATCGTGTTAACAAACCATTGAAAATAAGCAGTTCATTAGAACTAATCAATAATACACATATTGTTACATTCCTATGTGTTTGTTCGCCAGAACATAAGGATTTTTTTTAGTGTTTATATAATATTACGCAAAAGTTATCCCTGCTGAATTCTCTAGGAAAATAATTTACCAACTTCGTCAGCAAAAAGAAAAGTAGGAAAAGTTGCACTTTAAAAAGATAAGCAATGGAAGGGAGATAACGTATCAAAACTGGGCAGACAACTTCACACCTCACAACGCCTTTCATCGCCCACTAAGGGGGGAGCATCCGGCACAAGTTAAAATCGCAAGAGAGTTCTCCGCCCCTGTGTTAACCGTTTGTTTGCATAAGATGGGGCTAAATACGTCTAATAATCGCTTTTTCAGGCTGCACGCCGCGTCCGTTTATCTGCAAAACATGCATCGCTATCTTACCTACAACATCAAATGCAAATCAGCAGAAGAGGAAGAAAAGGAGGAGAAGAGGAGGCGGAGTTTACAATGCTACATGTGCAAAGAGAAGGAGGAGGTGACTGGAATGCAAATTCATGCAAAGCAATGTGCTATTCTACTTACAACATCACTCTATAAACATAGAGAAGAAGAAGAAGAAGAAGAAGAAGAAGAAGAAGAGAAGGAGTGTTGAATATAACAACACGCAATGCAAAACGCTAACTAACTCACGATACGAAATGTAGACTTAAAGCGCCAGGACAAAGGAAGAAAAGCAGAAAAGGAGAAGAAAAGGCGGAATTTAAATGTAAAACGCGATAAAATAGCCATATTATTCTATCTTATTTATATCATATATGTAAACCAGAAAGAAGAGAATAACAATTTAGAATGCACCTCATACGTTGCTATTTTATTTACAACACAAAATCCACGTTAAGACTAAGCACGCGAGAAGACAGAATTAAATGTTAAATATGCTAACATTGGTTTCCTCCTTACAACATTAAAGGAACCCACTTTAACCACGCCCCGTCAACAGATCTCTTTAACATTCACAGTGAATGTTTTCTCACTGAAAAGTAGACATTAGCTTGCAACCCCCACCCCAAACTCTATCCAAAGTATAGCTTTGTTTTTTTATCAACAAATTCCGCATGTTTTGGACTTTACATTTTTAGCGTTAAAAAATGCCATCTATAAAATCGTAGAGCGTATTGGAGTACCGTTAAACAGGGAAGATCACTCCATTTCAGAATAGGAATTGAAAATTCCAACTTCAGCGATTGGTTTGAGCAAGGAAAGCCCACTTGATCATGGCCTTATGTAATAACAATGCCAATGTTAGGCTCCACTCCTTGTCGCCAAAATAAACAAAACAAAACCTTCGAACCAGAATAGGAAAGGAGGCAACAAATGAAGAGAGGCGGGGTCGGGTGCGTGGGGTTGGAATGCACTGAGAGACAGAAAAGCAACTTGGAATGCACTGAGACAGAAAAGCAACGTGGAATGCACTGAGAGACAGAAAAGCAACTTGGAATGCACTGAGAGACAGAAAAGCAACTTGGAATGCACTGAGAAACAGAAAAGAAACTTGGAATGCACTGAGAAACTGAAAAGCAACTTGGAATGCACTGAGACACAGAAAAGCAACTTGGAATGCACTGAGACACAGAAAAGCAACTTAAAATGCACTGAGAAACAGAAAAGCAACTTGGAATGCACTGAGAAACAGAAAAGCAACTTGGAATGCACTGAGACACAGAAAAGCAATTTGGAATGCACTGAGAAACAGAAAAGCAACTTGGAATACATTGCCGGATAAGAGGAATATCTGAAAGACTGAAGGCTGAGGACAAGGTCATGTCATAAAGGTGCAGGAAATGGTTTCATGGTAGTGGGAAGTTATGCAAGTGGGATGGTAAAAACAATGAACTTGTTCTTCAATTAGCGCACTTTCCGGCTCAAAGAGTTTGTAACGTATGGATTTTTGGATGTGTGTGCCTGTTCATGCAAAATATTCCTGTGCCAAGTGAATGCAAAATATAATTGACTCCTAGATCAAAAATAAATGTGCGTGCAAGTCTCTCTGTTAACTACCACACCCACAAATTCACAGATTCTCCTTTACACAGGCAAACATCAACACAAATATACGTTCCATGTTCTCAATACTTTATATAAACAAACCACATTATTTTACAACAATCTTTCACGCCAATCTTTTTACACCAATCTTTTTACACTAATCTTTTTACACTAATCTTCTTACACCAATCTTTTAACACTAATATTTGACACTTCGCTGACCAGTCTAAATGTCTGTAGAACTCAATCGGCCGGCAATCGCTTGTCCCGAGCCAAAATAAGCACAAAAACGTGTTACCTCTATAACTGGAGGAAGCGTGGGCCCACGAAGGCTTAGAGAGTCGTGTAGACAGGAAGTTGGACGAACAGTGACGATGTAGACAGGCAGATGAACGAGCAGTGCCCTATCTGTCTGAGGAAGAAAACGCGTCTTGGTCAGGTACAAGATGCACGGCCGACCGCCGATATACATACATATCAATGCTCTGGCTTTTATAATCATATTGTTCTTTGTTTATCCTTGCTCACCTCCCTTAGTTTTTCACTTTTCCAATTCCATTCCATATGTGATCGTTTCTTTCCTTCTCCCACAATGTTATCCATATTCAGGTATAATTGTTTCATAAATAAAAATTACTATCAACAAGCTCACACCTTCCATTCATATTACATTATCTACTACTCTATAATTATAGCCCCATGTAATTAATAATATTATTACAACAATGAAAATTATATTCCATTTTAGTGGACAACAGCTCACCATCTCTCAACACAATAAATCGAAGGCAAAAATATACCTCTCCAACATTTCACCATCATGAAAAACATTATAAATACCTGTAATCTTTACAGCACAATGTACATCCACTTTCAGAGAGAAAGTCCCACCGAACCTACACAACCTGATAAGTTCTCAGTGCTTTCTACCTCTTCACTTTTCACAACAATCTTTTCTTCTTTTCTTTCTTTATCTTTTTATTCTGCCCTGACACAATGACTCTACACCTTGGAGCACACAAATCAAGTGAACTCCACTTGCCCTGACTATTCATCTATTCATTATTCCATTGGTTCAACAATTTCGGCCAATGAAAATAACAACGTAAGACATTTATTTTGATACAATTACTCACATGCTAAAAACAGAACTATTTTTGAGAACACGAAAATTCACGTTCTCTACAGAGTTCCTCAAGAAATTGGCAATAGAGCTCCAGCATGCGCAATATAGTTTTGCGGGAATAGGAATCAAACCCTTTTTGCCCCAGGACTGCACCTTGTCTGCAAACTTGAATGGAGCTACAAGTCAGAGCAAAAGAATGAATGTATATTTCTAAGCTGCAACCTTACCGCAGAATTGACCGTACAGTGCAATGCACGTGCAAATCCATTGGACCAGCATTTTCTAGTCTTAGAGGAAACAACAACACTAAAAAGCCGCCAGGTTTAATCAAGTCCCAAACAACTAAATGGCACTTACATTTCCACAGCAACAGCGGTCCTTATCCGAGGATCCAGTTCGTTAAATTCCAATTTTGTACATTATTCAAAACATGGTGAATTATGTTTAACTATGGCAAAAGAACACAGAGTTCGTTCCTTTGCTTGGGTCTTTTGGGTTTTATTTGTTTGCTTTGTCATGGGGTCATATTTAGTGTATTGACTCCACAATCAAACAAAAAGTTTATTCCGTTATTAACAATATGGCAAGCCGTTCAAATTTATAACCAAATACCCACAGACATGTATACATCGTGTTGAGTTCTGGTCTGCTCTGTTTACACACACACACACACACACACACATTCACACACACCAAAAACTACTACTACGAAAAAGAAAAAGAAGCAGAAAAAGAAGAAGAAGAAGAAGAAGAAGAAGAAGAAGAAGAAGAAGAAGAAATAAAATACAATAAAACAAAAACAGTAGTTAGCTCGGGAACTAATTAAATAACTAAATAAGCACGCATATAATAAATGTATTGATAATATTAACAATAGGTAAAAAAACAAACTATTGGAGACGGGGGGTGAAATGGGACACTGTTGCCATTTGCTAATGTGTAGAGAAAGTGAGGTTGATTGTTCCTGACCAAGCAAGCCATGGCTATGGGCAAAGTGCACTTCATCAGCCAAATGTACCCAATGTGCACCTCGTGCAGCATGCCGCTTTGTGGAAACGACTAAACCAATGAAATAATAAATAATACGCAACAGTATTTTTTTAACCTAACCCTAATTCAGCCTAACCTAACACACACACACACTCTCTCTCTCTTTCTCTCTCTCTGTATGAATTTATTATGTTCGCATATATGTCTGAAACAAGGACTAATTGTACTAATAAGTTGGAAGCTTAAAATTATTATCCTTGTAACATGTTGTAATTGTAATAAGCGTTAAACCTCCCTCTCTGTCTGTCTGTCTGTCTGCTGTCTCTCTCTCTCTCTCCCCAACAAGAAACGTATCTTAGTTTTAGAGAAGATCTTCCGCCTTCATTACCCATTGCTTGTATAGCTTAAAATACGTTCTCAGATATTTTTATTTTACAGTTTCAAAGTTGCGACTCCATTACTTCGGCAACTTTATTATTATTATTATTATTATTATTATTATTATTATTATTATTATTATTATTATTATTATTATTATTATTATTATTGCTACTACTACCACTACTATTACAAAGATTTTAAAATAGCGCAATTCCTTATACCCGGACTGAACGCGCTCATTCACATACATTCAGCCAAACTACTTAAATAAGAAAACAATGTTATCGCAAATTACAAAATACAAGACAGTACAATATCACTAAGTCACACTCAGCAAAAAATAGATCAATATATATCTAAGGAAAAAACAACAACAGGTTCAGAGATGAAAAATGGGTCTTAAGTTTTGATCTGAAAGAGAGAAGAGTTATTATTATTATAACTTACTATGATGAAGTTATTACGCTACAAGACCAAAACAAAACCAAAATTCAATTTTGTTCTGCGTGTGAGTAAAATGTTGGTCTCTTTCTCAGGTTAGAGCGAGCGTCGTTCTCGTTAACTGGCGGAATCAGTCAAATAAATATGGAGAGCTTACTGATATAATACTCGTAGCGATATAGTATAATTAGTAGTCTAAGTTTAGTACAAATCGATAAGGAAGCTGTACCCTACTGTTTAGTACACTACTTAATCCTATTTGTCAGGTGTGTGGACGTAAATTAAGTGTAAAGTATCAAATTTCTTCATGAATCATCGCACAGTTCTGAACAGGCTTATTTAGTCTACCCATCGATACAGGAAGTAATGGCAGATTCCCTTTTCATAGCTGTAAGACGAGTCCAAAGAACTTAATTCTATTATCCTCATATATGGTTTCCATCCGTCTTGTGATGTTCTTTTAGGCCTTTGTGTCCGTGCCGCGCCGTCACAGCTTATACAATGTTGTTTTACATAATAATTGTTCCCGTATTTTATGGATTAAGTGTCAAACTATCTCGTTCTTGATGCTATCTTCGCCAGGGAATTGTTAACAGGTCTAGTTCCCACATCGAACAGGAAGGTGAAGACAAGAGATGCACTTGTTACAGATTTTTCGTCTTCCTTCTTGTCATCATAGATGTCCTATTGTTTTACACTGATGTCGCTATTGTTATCAAACTCTTCTTGGTTAAAATCTTTGAGAGGTCCATAACACTAACATGCCCATTACATCGTACAGGATGTAGATGTTGTTAAGTGTTCTTTTAGTATTACAGATTTTTTTTATAGTATTATAGATTTCTTTCTGGAACCATATACATTTGGTATCATAATTGTAGCGGTGTAGTTTGCTGTTGCAGGCATTGTTGTGGCTTAATGCGCCGCTATTGATTTTCATGTTTTGTCTTCAAGCGGTTAAATATTCATAGAGATATGATGAAACAAAAACAAAAACATTGTAATCACTGCTAGGGACACGGAAACAATGATAAACATAGTCCCATATTTACATAAAGCATAAGACAAGAATTTGATGTAGAGCTCGCTGACAAATACAATGACTGCGCTTTTAGTCTATTCAAATCAGGTTAAGATGCAAACTGGTTGGAGACAAAATGGGAGAAAAAGGTCAGGATAAAAATGTAGCATAGCCACGCACGCGCTCGCACACACACACTCTCTCTCTCTTAAAATTAATATTCTTGTAACATGTTGTAATTGTAAAAAAACGTTTAAAGGCAAAAATAAAAAGTCTATGAGAGAATGGGCACGTGCACGTCAACACACCACAAACAACAAACACACACACACTCTATCCCTCTCTCTGCCTGCCTGTTAACGTACATCCTATCCTATCCTATCCTATCCTATCCCGTAACTCGGAGATCGACCACAGATGATCGTTTCACCACATAACGTACATACTTAATATGAAATTCCGTAGTACATACATTCATACACACACAATGCGCGCACGCACACACACACACACAGTATTTCCTCTCCAGAATGAGTGTGCACTGACATAATATCTCGCAGTTGTTTCCCTTTCTTTTTCATCATCATCATCATCATCATCATCATCATCATCATCATCATCATCATCATCATCATCATCATCTTCTTCTTCTTCTTCTTCTTCTTCTTCTTCTTCTTCTTCTTCTTCTTCCTCCTCATAATCATCAACGTCAGCTTCATCACCCCGATATTTTATCGTCCCCCTTACGCTATGGTGTTGGGGACGTTAATTTAATACCAGACCATCATCACCCCACTTCCACCACCACCACCACACTACCACCATTATCATCTTTGTCGTCGTCAACATACTCATCATCATTGTCGTCGTCTTCTTTATTATCACCATCGTCATCATCATCATAAATTGTTCATGTTGATGTCGCTCTTCTTTTTCTTCATTTTCTTTGTGTTATAAGTTGAGGTATATGACACTTTGTTTTGATAAGAGCCGCGACGTGTGAAGGCAGAATCTTAAAGGCTTTCACTGTCATTAGCAGCCTTAAGAGAATTGCATTTCGCAGACATCGATAGCACGAGACAATGTGCGTCAAACTGCTGCCCGTGTGATGATAAAACCAAGTAAATCCATTTTTGTTTTCTAAAATACAATAACTGTGTACATGTACAACACCCTTTGAAGACGACGATTTTACAATTATGTGCGATAGAGTAGGTAAATTTAAATTTAATCTTCAATGTTTAAATAATAGTGTGTACGCAGAGTCCAAAGTTGATATTGGTGGATGTAACGGTTTCTATGGTACTGGACGCTGATACAGCCAGTCTGTGGAGAGAATACTCCCATAACGGTAGTGATAGCGTGGTTCAATGGGAGAAGAGTGTGGTCAAAGTCATTTTGATAAATCAATAAATTCATGCTAGTATGTAACGTATAGTGGAATGTATAACTCTGCTTGTTTTTAACTAGTTTTCCAATAAGTATATTTTTTACGATGGCTATTCTTACTTGGGCAAAACACAATGTCGTGTACTGAATTAATGAAATTGTTGACTATATTGTATCGACTATTACAGTTGAAATGTTAATAGTGTTATTGTTATTAAAAAATAAACACAAAAAATTGGGATGGTTATGTTTACGATTTTGTATAAGGCGGAATCAATGGGAATAAATTTTGAATCTTGAATTATCGGTGTCGATTTTGTTAACTTGCGAAATCCAAATAAATAGGAAATCATAACAAAATCGTGAAAATTAAGGTAATGAAAAAAAAAAAAAGTCAGAAGTCTGTAAACTAAAGAGGATGGAAATGCTACGTTTTGCCATCTCGCAGTGTGGTTGTCATAACAGCGACCATATAACATCGATCTTTCCTTCTTCTTTATCTTCTCACCCCGATAATTACAGGATAAGAAGCAAGAACGATTTGATAGCGCGATGCTCCTGATGTTTTAAAAGCACAGATAGGTGACTATTCCCGTGATGGTTTTAGAGAAAGAGCGGGAGGATGGGGGTGGGGAGGGGGAAGAGACGGGAGAGAGAGGGAAAGATGGAGAGAGAGTTACTGTCGCTCGTGTGTACGTGTGTGTATAATGTAGTGTACTGTTGTTACTGTGTGTGTGTGTGCGTGTGTGCGTGTGAGTGTGTGTGTGTGTGTTTAAATGCCGTCCGCTTGCTTTCTTCCGCATCTGCTGTGCGCACAATACTGTTTTTGTAATCCGTGCAGTTTTTGCAATAACAGTGTTTATGTTTTTATATATGCGTGCGTGTTTGCGTGTGCTTGCATGTGTGTGTGAGAGAGAGAGTGTGTGTGTGTGTGTGTGTGTGTGTGTGTGCATATGAAGTTTGTGCCTGGACTGCGGTTCATTGGACAATCACGGCGGCACAGTAAAAGTCTGGCTCGGTATCTATCATCCAGTGTCATTATCGGCTCTCCAAGCGTGTGGGGGAGGAGACGATTCAGTGTGGGGAGGTGGGTGGGGGGCAACTGACGCACTGTCCTGAGTTTATTACAACGTTGTTAAAGTTAATGGTTTTGGTTGTGTCATGATGGACTGTAGAACGTGTGGAAGCTGAGAGCATTCAGGGTGCGGGTGATGTAATCGACGAACTTTGCTGAGTTCGTTGGTAAAGTTCACGGTTTGGATTGCAATAAAAGTTATAGAAATGTGTTGTACTCGGATGTTACATATATATATATATATATATATATATATATATATATATATATATATATATATATATATATATATATATATATATATATATATATATATATATATATATATATATATATATATATATATATAGACATGAATTGTTCTTATGTGGGGCATTTTCCGTATTTTTGAGTTTATTGTGGGGCATGAAAAAATTGTGGGGCTTGTAAAACGCCCCACAATTTTAACCTGTTTACAATATTGCCGCGGGGTTGCTGATTACTGTCCTGTATAGATCTCACAACAACGTTTTATATAAAATTTTAACCAAAAAATAATTGGATTGCCTCCCTTGCTTCAAAACTTTTCAATCTGTCCGCCATGGTGATTTTGCCATGGTGATTTTAATCTTCAATGTGAAAGGAGAGTTACCGTTCTTGATTGCAACGAGAATGGCCTCACGAAGATTCAGAGAGCCTGTGCTTAAACCGGTGAGTGGAAATTTGTTATACTAGTACAACACTAAGTTTGAACAAAATTGGTCGATGTAGTTGTTTATCTTTCAAAGCAAATTGTGTTTTTAACATGTCGGCGAAGGTTGCTCAGTGAAGCACCGGTGCGGTGGGTCGCTATTTTTCATTGAACTTATTTTACTAAGTCTAAGGGGTTTGGTCTAGGTGCATGAGTAAACGCGTGTTCAACTACGCATTGCATAATGTTACAGTCTTCTTCTTCTTCTTCTTCTTCTTCTTCTTCTTGGATTGTAGCACTACAATAACATTTTGATGACAAAGAAGACACCTTCGCCGATGTTTTCAACGCAACAAAAATCGTGATTTGTTTTGGGAAAGTGACATTTTTGCTACTACAGTACTAGACTACACGCAAAAAGCCGAGGCACTTTTTCGGTATATCTCTAAAACTCTAACAAGGTCTACGCCACAGTTCATACTTCAACGCCATTTAGATTATGTCTACTGCATTTCATTTTAACTCAAAAGGGCACAGTCGCTAAAGGCTCGTACATGTTTTGTAGGCCTACGTTTTGCTTGTCAATCGTGGCAGCCATTTTCGATGGTCAACTTTCAAACAATCATTTACACTCAATTTTCCACAGAAAATGTTTATTAGGGAATCCGATGACAGATGAATTATTCATTTCTGCTTTTATGCGGGTATCGTTTGGAATATTACTACATTTAATGTAAATCAAGCTGTTTTTCACTACCCTACCTAACAGGAAAATCGGCACACCGATTGGCTGAATGGCTTTTCCTAGCAGAAGTCTTGTTTGCGCTTTTTCACTATCGTACGCTTTATGATTAATCACAGAATTCTAAGTTTTTCTTTCAAAAGTTGATAATTGAATGGTGTTTAAAGATAAACTAGGCGTACAGTTTGTTAAATCTACAGAAATAAACCAAAAAGCTGTATCAGAACAGTAGATAATAGTGATATTTATTTAAAATTCCTTTTAATATAGGCCTACTCCCTACTGTACTGCGTTGCTAACATTGTTGTGTAAATAGACTATTAAAAAAAGTTTTTCTTTGCCTTTGGTTTATTGGTTTATTACAATGCTGTGACAAAAGGCTTTTTTAACTTACTGCTTTGGATTATTTTTATTTGATTAGACTAATTATTTCATTTATTTCTGTAATTTTTTATTTCATTTTATTTATTTTATTTTATTTTTTTTTATTTTTTTTGGGGGGGAGGTAGGAGGAGGGGGGTGTTGAATTTGTATCATTTTTTTTTCAGAAATCTAATAACTATATTAAATCAAAAAGTGAAAGAAGAAATAGTTTCCAATGGTAAAAAGCCGAAGTTGCTGTGCATAATTTATTCTCGTTTGTCACTACCCTACGGTAAAAAAATGTATGTACTCTCCTCCCTCCCCCCTCCCTCCCGTCGCAAATTTGGAATACCCCCCCCCCCCCTCTGAAGGCCTTGATCCGGCCCTGGCTCATCAGAGAGAGAGAGAGGAGAAAGAGCAGTGTTTCCCAAAACGCACATGTGTGCGTCAGAGACGCACAAAAACTGAAAAAGGACGCATGAAAAAAAA
Source organism: Oncomelania hupensis (assembly GCA_036898135.1). Taxonomy (NCBI): domain Eukaryota; kingdom Metazoa; phylum Mollusca; class Gastropoda; order Littorinimorpha; family Pomatiopsidae; genus Oncomelania; species Oncomelania hupensis. The sequence goes on along the minus strand of CM072524.1, from coordinate 16,733,883 downwards.
AGTGGTGCGTCACAAGGGACGCAACGTTTTTTTTTTACTGCCGTTATGTATCCTGGCACATCTGAGCTATCGTGCGCCCGAGCCGAGTAAGCGCGGTGATCTCCCCTACCCACTGACCGCGCTGACACGCATGCGCAGCCATTTTGTTTTGCTTCCGAAAAGCTGAAACATGTTGCTCGACATATGGCTACGGAAAACGATAACCCGCAGAAATGCGGAAGACGATGCAATCGTTGAATGTTGAATCATCATTTTCACTAGGCAATGATGATCTTGTCTGTAATACGCAGTTGAACAGATTTTTTTGTCTCTTTTTTATTTCTTCTGGTCATCGACTTAGCAGAGGCACGGTGGTCTAATGGTAGTGCTTTGGCTTACGGATCTGAAGGTCACGGGTTCGAGCCCTATCCGGGCCATTGTGTTGTGTCCCTGGGAAAGACACTTTACTCCCGTTTCCTACTCCTTCGGATGAGAGTATAAACCGAGGTCTAGTCTGTGTCGCATCATAACGGACTTTAAAGATCCTGACGCTCATGTCCTATACGGGTGAGTGCCGGTAACAAGAACATACCCAGCATTTGGCTGCAGAGTCCTTAATAAGCTGAGGGTGGCAGCCCCCAACGAAAGAAGAAGAAGAAGAACACTAACTGCTTTTACAGAGAAAGTTTGTCAGTACAAGCAGATTGATGTGTGTAAATTGTCGTATGACCATTTCATGTTTGTTCTATGGTCATTTTATGTGATTTTAAGGTTCCTCTAGTCAATGATGGATTCCTTTGTAACATTTATCAGAACAGTATTCCTTTTGTTGTGTTGCTTGTTTTATGGCTATTCATAATTTTCAAAAAAGTTGCATTGAAAACTAAACTTTGTTTGACTTTGAGGCGTATTTGTGTGTCCGTGATGTTGGTAATCAAAATCAAGGTAAATGTAGGAATTGTAAGGGGACTCTCAAATTTTGTAAGGGGACTCTTGAAATTTTGGACCAGAGAGTCCCAAGGACTCTCTGAAAAAACAGCTGTGGGAAACACTGAAAGAGAGAGAGAGAGAGAGAGAGAGAGAGGGAGAGAGAGAGAGAGAGAAAAGAGAGAGAGAGAGAGGATAGGGGGCCTAGTATAATGCAAAACGAACCACATCCTTGAGAGTAGATAATGATCTAGGCTTTGGAGACAGAGGAGATAGCACGCAAGAAGTAAAAATGTTAGTCCCCTGTACTTCTTACTAAAAGGGTAACACTGTATATATATATATAATATAGGCCTAAATATAAAATTTCTTTTTTTTTTACTTTGTTTACACAGTGGATCGTACATGCAAAGTTCAGCAGTGGTTGAAGGGCAATCCAGCACAGACCTGTGATGAAACATCTATGGAATCGTTGGTAAGAAACATGTTGTCTAGGCTACTGTTGTCTGTTAAGTTACTTTCTTCTTCTTCTTCTTCTTCTTCTTCTTCTTCTTCTTCTTCTTCTTCTTCTTCTTCTTCTATCACCATCGTCAGCAGCAGAAGCAGCACCAGCAGCTTTATCTTCCTCCTCCTCCTTCTCTTTTTCCTCCTCCTCCTTATCATCATCATCATCATCATCATCAACAACATTATAATCATCATCTTTTTCTTCTTCTTCTTCTATCATCATCGTCAGCAGCAGGAGCTTTCTCTTCCCCCTCCTCCTCCTCCTCCTCCTCCACCTCCTCATCATCATAATCATCACCATCTTCTTCATCTTCTTCTTCTTCTTCTTCTGAATCAGAAACTTTCAGATAACCATTTTTTACTAATCTATCAATAGGGATACATTGTCCTTGCTAAGAAAGCAATTACCAGCAAATCGATGCATGTATCTCCAAGAAAGAAAAAAAATTGTTCACGGCAATGACATTTAAATTTACATTGGCTTACTCTTGTGAAGGAAAACTACTTGCTACATGCCAAATTTTCTCCTGTTTTAACGCCCAGCAGACAAAAATTAGAGCTACTCTTTATTGTCTAACTTTAATGTGCATGTTTATACTTTATTTTTATTTTATTATTATTAATATTATTATTATTATTATTATTATTATTATTATTATTATTATTATTATTATTATTATTATTATTATTATTATTATTATTATTTTATTATTATTTTTTTTAAATTCAGCCTCCTGATTGCTCAGACGATGAAAGGCTTGACTTTGAGTTCGACCCAGAATCAGAGTCGGAGGTGGAGTCGGTGATGGAGTTGGTGATGGCACATGACGGTAATTTTGTTAATATTCCTGAGAAATAATACTTTGGTAATTTTCCTGAAAGACTGTAAACAGTGGAATCTGCTGGACACACTTTAAGGGTTTTGTGTTTATTCAGTTGTGGTTTGTCTGGTTTGTTTCCACTAGATCATTAAGGCCATAGAAGTAAACTGGTCTAATTTGACTTTTTCTTGTTCAGAAAAACTACCTCCAAAGGTTTTGGAAAACGTATGTCGGGACACATTTTACATCATTTACTTCACTTACTTTAAAATGTGTCTGTGTGTGAATTGTAGACACTGACATGTATTTGGATAAATTATGATGTCATGCTATTGTTTTTCATATGTATGCTTCAGTTCATCGGTATGGTTATATTCCAAAAACTTGTACTATTAGTATTACCTTGGGTTGTTTTTTTAATGTGAATGAATGCTTCAGTTCCTCTGTATGTTTATGTCCTGAAAACTTTTCGTGTACTGTAAATTGTTCATGTATCCCTTTATAAATGGGGCAAGGGCTAGATGTAAAGAAGCACCCCTGCTTACTCTTCACCCTGAGAATAAAAAGATTCTCTCTCTCTCTCTCTCTCTCTCTCTCTCTCTCTCTCTCTCTCTCTCTCTCTCTCTCTCTCTCTCTCTCTTCTATTTTCTTTCCATTTTTCCATTTTCCCTTCCTAAATTTGGGTGGTTTGCATCCAAGTGCAATACTAATTTTCTTATTTTTAAATTGTGTGTGTGTGTGTGTTTACAGGTGCTGCGGATTGGACGAGGAGAACTAACAGTGGTCAGGCGCCCAAGTTCTGTAGAAGATGCTAAACGTGAAAACTATCTTCCTTGTGTTCAATGTAAAGGGTGGAGTTTTGAAAACAATTTATCGCTACATTCAATCAATCATTTTATTGTCCGGTTTACCCTATAACCAATGTTTTATCTCATCTTATTCAACAATCTGTAGATATTTAGCAATCGTTACATATATAAAATTAAAACTTACAACAAACGAGGGGAAAATGATTTGGTAAAATGTGAATTTTTTGTTGCATTTTACCATGCCATATTTTGATATATTTTTTACTTTACAAGAATGCAAGTTTTTTTGTGCATGAAAATCGTTTCTTTTGTTTTACTTGAGTGGTAAGGGAGAAAGGTGTATAGGGAAGATGCACTTAAACAAAATACATAAAAATGTACATTGAAAGTACCCTTTTCAATACCTATGGTGCTAGTAATTTTGTGCCTAAAATGCCTTAGATGTCACAGATTTTAACCTTTATTTAAAAAAAATTTAACCCATGTAAATGCCAATTACCTAAAAAGAATATTTGGCATAATTATTTGTTTTGCATAATGATCTGCTGTAATAAAGTTTAAAGTGAAAATAAACATTCAGTAAAAGTTTTATTTAAAAAAATCTCTCTCTCTCTCTCTCTCTCTCTCTCTCTCTCTCTCTCTTTCTCCCCCTCTCTCCCCCCCCTCTCTCTCTGTCCTTCTTCTTCTCCTTTCTTCTTTTTCTTCTTCTTCTTCTTTTCAAGTTTTCTTTACCTTAGTTATTGAAAAAAAATCGGATTACTCATTTCATGTTTAGTTCGTTGCCAAATTTTCAGCCGATTCGGGTCAACATAATAATAAATGAAAAACAAACCGGGTTGGTGGGGGACATTTAAGGAAGAGAATAGGTATTCATAAGAAGACACTAAGTAGAAAGTAAAAAGAAAATAAATAAATAAACTCAGCCTTAATCCATACAATAAATTATAATAAAAACATTAATGATGGGGTTTAGAATGATTTCATTATGCATTCATTCACTTCTTCATTGATTTATGCAATCCTGCTTCGTTCATTCATTCTTTAATAGTTTACATTGTATCGAGAGCAGAGACATACACACATTAATTTGAATAAAAATGTAGCAGATGAAATATTTAATTTCCAATGATCAAAAAATGCATGAAACATTCATTCACACTGCAATTACACAACAATAAATTACTTTCTTCCTTTTCCCATTCACATAATAATAATTAATAATAATTTATTTCATTTAAACATTCTACGCCTTTCCCTCAGGAGAAGCTCAAAGCGCAGTTACAGCCAGCCTTAACTAAATAATCAAGGAACATAAAAGAATAAAAGCATCAAACACAATACCAAACACCACAGTATTAAAATATAGTCAAACACACCCACTCACTCTATGTCTCCCACGCATACACACACACACATACATACACACACATACACACAACCACAACCACACACACAATAAAATACAAAAGCACAATAAAATTGTCTATCTCTATCACCACAGTATTAAAACATAGTCAAACACACCCACTCACACACCCAAAGACACACACACAATAAAATACAAAGCACAATAAAAAATTGTCTATCTCTATCACCACAGTATTAAAACATAGTCAAACACACCCACTCTCTCAATGTCTCCCACGCACACACACACACACACACACACACAATAAAATACAAAGCACAATAAAATTGTCTATCTCTATCAGTATACGTGCATTTCACACAGAAACAGAAACGAGCAATTTGCTTCAAAACGCCATGGGACACCTACTATGATCAGCACAAAAAGACACCACAACACAACACCTGCACAGACACTCAAGCAGCCAAACACACCTGGGCCACAACGACGACGAAGATGAGGAAAACAGCGACGATGACGACGACACTGAGAAAGAAGATGACAACGACGGTGACGATGATATGATGAGGCTGATGACGACGATGATGATGATGACGACCATGATGACGACGATGATGAAGGTACGATGACCACAAAAGAGGTTGAGGACGGCTGGTGGGCAGGAATTTATTTCAAGAGGTGTTCATGGAAAAGATGTGTTTTAAGTCTAGATTTGAATGCAGATAGAGTAGGAGTGTCACGGAGAGGCTGAGGCAAGGAATTCCAAAGTGTAGGAGCAGCAAAAGAGAAAGAACGACGACCATACGTCTCCAGCTTGATGCGTGGCACAGAAAGGTGACCAGCGTCAGCGGAACGGAGAGATATATGGCCCACAACATGTAACATATAATGGCCCACAACTAGCAACAGTAGGCCTATATATCTGCCTCATAAACAATTCTATTATAAAAAGCCCCACAATGCTCTACATTTTGAAATACATATATATATAATGCCCCTCAAACCAACACCAGACAGAAAACCCCACAATAGGTTTATACATATAATGCCCCACAACTAGCAACAATATACATCTGCCTCATAAACAATTCTAATATAAAAAGCCCCACAAAGGTCTAATATAAAAAGCCCCACAAAGGTCAACATTTTTTATATATATATATACATAAAGCCCCATAAAAAAATGCCCCACAAACCAACACCAGACAGAAAACCCCACAAAAGGTGAGGTTCATGTATATATATATATATATATATATATATATATATATATATATATATATATATATATAATCTTCCGATTGCCCTACATATAAAATGGTGGGGTACACATGTACACACACTCGCAAGCACGTTGCACACTCGCCCCCACCAACGCCCATCCTCCATCACGCGAAGACCTAAACAATCTGTAAAAGGAAAAGGTGGAGGGATTTTGTAGGACCTCGGTGTGACGAACTTACGTGACTTAGTTACGGGACTTATCAGGACACCGGCGCTCCCTTCTAGTACTCCCTTCAATATAGGTACTGGATGCAGTCAATCTCAATGTCAAAAATAAAAATTGAAATTGATTTCTATTCCGCATTCAATAATAGCAATCTCTTCAGATCGCAGCTTTTTAATTTCGATGGGACTGTAGACGCATCTAGTGTTATGATGATGACGATGGCAATGATGATGATGATGATGATGATGATGATGATGATGATGACGATGATGATTAGATACACCCAGACTCAAACTGGATATAATGGAAAGTTAATTATTAATATAAATGATAAATCGAGTTAGATGTCTCCGCATCACCTGGATAATAAATAAGAACATACAAGTTGTATATAAGCATATCTAGGTCATAAATCCCATCCCTCACTACCATTATAAAGAAAATCTTTTAATTCCTTTCTTTTATTTCCTTTCTTTTAATTCCTTTCTTTTTTCCCTCTTCCTTTTTATTATTTTCAGCAATACGTTGTCACTCTCCTCGTTCTTGTTCATCTTCACATTTAATAGCCTTCTTTTTTCATCATCATTGTCATCGTCGTCATCATTTTTCGTCTTCTCTCTTTCTCTCTCATTTCCCGACCATCTCCTGTCACACTTCAAGCTGTGCCAATGTCGTTCCTTCCCCAGGCAGTGCGGTTTGGCTGCCATTACAATCCCATCAGGCAGTGCGCGACTCCATTGAACTTCACTTGAGAACGCTGGGATTTAACGATTCAAGGGGGAGAAACCTGGACCCGATGGAAAAGCCAAGAGCAAAGGGTGCGGTGTGGTAGGAGTGGGGGTGGAATGGTGGGAGTGAGTGGTGTAGACGCACGGTAAGGATAGCAAACACACACACACAGTGTAGTGTTGGTGCTGACCGATAAGCTAAGTTCCAGCTCAAACAGTCAACAATTAAATATGGATCAAGTGACAAGAAAATACGCGACAAGGCACTTGCTGAATAGCTCATCAATCAACGAGGGAATTTGGATCACAGAGCTGAACACATCTTACTAAACAGGCTGGATGTGGCAGGAAAAGGCTCTTCCCTAGCTGTGTTGTGTGGCCAGAGGTTGGGGTGGGGGGTTGGGAAGGGATGTGGGTGACAAGAGGAGAAATTGCTGGAGACGCAGGTGCACATGAGACTCGCTAAGACAGATTGTCAGAAGAACTTTGCACACTTTCACCAATGTCGTGTTGGTGAGAAAGAAAGTGTGACGGAACTTTGCCCTAAAGTGCGTAAACCTGCGGTGGGGTTATTTAAAAGTATGCCAACCAACATTAAATACGTCCTTGGAAAGTTAAAACATCTACACCTGTATAAGTAGGTGTAAAAAGTTTCCGAATGTAACATTTAATAAATGAAATTTAAAAATACAAACATGAACATTACCACGATTCCAGGCTACCGCTGACACATTGTCTCCGCCCAAAATGCGTTATAACCATGGTTTTGTCTCAGACTACCGAGCAGCATCGAAGTACAGAAGGCTTTTCGCTAGCTGTATTGTGGGGCTCTCCATAGGAACCAGAGGAAGGCCACAGCAGCACAGCACATTCCTCATAAAATCCAATTGTTGTTTAAATACACCAAAAGGCGTCTTGGCCATGTAATTTTCCAGTGCTGACCCAACCCTCTGGAACGCACTTTGTAAAGAACTCAGAAAATAATAATCTTCAGTATTTTCGACGTCGCCCGAATGCAGATCTGGTTTTAGGCATGCAGTTAGTAGATCTACATCAGAGCCGTGATTATTTTCAGTTCTTTTCTCGCTGCTGTATAATTATATAGTTTCTTTGCAAGCTGCAGGTTTTATATGACTTTTATCTAAATTGCCATTATATATTTGATGCGTGATATTTTCTTTTTTTGTTCAGTTCCAGTCGCCTATACTACGTTTTTGCGCTTGGAGTATGCCCGTTGTGGATTACGCGTACTGCAAGTCCCTTTCATCGTCATCATCAAGGCGGATTGCTAGCTTGTGTGACTAATGAAAACGGGTTAAAAATAAACCAAAGGCACATTCACTTTATCCGTCACTTTAGACCACTGAAAACAACAAAAGGTGACAGCTGCAGTCATCACCATAGCTGTGCTGTGTGGCCATGGATGGTGACAAAATGAGACAGTTCTGAGGACCAGGTGCACATAAGACTCGCTAAGATACATAGCCACAACTACTGTGCACATTTCACAAATGTCGGGTTCGTAAGAGAGACGCTGTGATCGAATGTTGTTGTTGTTGTTGTTGTTGCTGTTCTTCTTCTTCGTCTGCTTCTTGTCAGTACAGCTTGTACTAAATTTGCTGGAAAACAAAATAGGAGGGCGCTGAAGGTTTTGAGATTTATTTTTTCTCAAAACCAGTTTTATAAGGTAGGTTTCGACTCCTCTCCCACCTCCGAGTTCCAAATAAGACAACAACTTGTAGATTAGACGAAGGTGTTAAAGAATGTAAGTGCACACACTCCTCAGATAAGTATGGCGTCAGCACGTGCGCGGTTTCCGAGCGCCCCCTGGTTGGCGACACGGTCGATAACTCTGTCATAAGGGGAGGTCAATCGTATATAATTGGACGATAAAAACGGGTCAGCCTCGCAGGACCCCACTGCTATGAAACCAATGGTTTTGTCTGGTGAGAGGATGCTAAACAAAGGCTACAGATGCTAATAAGTTTAATTGTTCCAAAGCGTTTTGGGCAGTACAAAACAATTACATGAGTCAGGAAGTAGAAGTATAATGACACTGCTACGAAATCAAAGATTTTCTGATGACGTAGCCGATGGTGAACAACAAAAGGAGGAAGTCCGTAGTTCAACAACGTTGAATGCACTGAAGGTTAGTGTTCTCGATAACGCTCTCTCTATGTGTGCGCGTGTGCAGGGCGTGTAATGGCCACCACGTACAAAGGATCCTTCTTACAGCTGAGCAAGCAGGAGTGCGCCTTGATGTGCCAGGGTTCGAATCCCAAAGGGGTCGTAAATTATTGCGAGACACACTGTGCGTTAAAACAACACAGAATAGTGTGTTCCCAGCCTAGCACTGAAAAGATATTTTTTATTGTGTCCACTTAGCTGTTCACGGTCTAAGATGTGCAGAGAGAACCGATTGATGTTGGAACTCCTGGCATTAGACTTATCTACTGCCATTTTAATTTTTAAAATATATAAAATATATATTCATGGGCCCCCGTGGCGTAGTTATTCAGTCGGGGTTTTCTATGCCGAAGGTCGCGGGTTCGATTCCCGCAAGGCGCAAACTTCTGTGACTTAGGTATGAGGGCTTTCTACAGGTACTACGTGTAGAGAACGTGAATTTTCCGATTCTCACAAATATTTCTATTTTTAGAATGTGAGTAAATGTTTTTGAATATCTTATGTTAGTATTTTCATTGACTAAAATTGTTGAACCAATGGAATAATGAATAGCTGGCAGGAAGGGAAATTGTTGTCACTTGATTTGTGTGTTCCAAGATGTGAGGGTATGTCAAGTCATTGTGTCAGGATAGAAAAAAAAAGATAAAGAAAGAAAAAAAAGATTCTTCGGATGAGAGTATAAACCGAGGTCTAGTCTGTGTCGCATACATTCCATCATAACGGACTTTAAAGATCCTGACGCTCATGTCCTAGACGGGTGAGTGCCGGTGACAAGAAAACACCCAGCATGCACCTAGGTCCTTCTCCCCCATCTCTGGCTGCCCAGGATTGTGCTCAGTTGTCCGGGCGTCAGACCATGCGCCCAAAGGCTGCGGGTGGGCGTCTCGGGCGGCTTGAGTTAGATCCTGTATCGGCAAGCGCCTTGAGCAGCTCTTGAGCTGGAAAAGCGCTATATAAGAACGATTAAATAAATAAATAAATAAAAGTGAAGAGGTAGAAAGCACTGAGAACTTATCAGGGTGTGTAGGTTCAGTTGACTTTCTCTCTGAAAGTGGATATATATATATATATATATATATATATATATATATATATATATATATATATATATATATATATATATATATATATATATATATATATATATATATATATATATATATATATATATATATATATATATGCTGTAAAGATTACAGCTGCCTACGGGAAGCTGGTGTTAGCTTCATACACCTGGACACACGGCGTTGTCTCGGACAACGGAGAAAGGGCGACTCGGGAAATGTGGGTGGTCAGCCATACTCCTCATCCCTGACCAAGGCACCATTGCTACCTCAGACAGATAGGGCAGGCGCGCACCCATCTGCCTGTATACAACATCACTGTTCGCCCATCTGCCTGTCTACAACATCACTGTTCGCCCATCTGCCTGTCTACAACATCACTGTTCGCCCATATGCCTGTCTACAACATCACTGTTCGTCCATCTACCGGTCTACATCATCACTGTCGTCTAAGTGCCTGTCTACACGACTCTGTAGCTCGGTTTAGCCGACGTGTGCACACGCTCCCTTCAGTTATAGAGGTAACACGTTGTTTGTGTTTATTTTGGCTCAGGACATGCGAATGCTGGCCGTGTGAGTTTCGCAGTCACTCAGGAAGATACTCGGGACTTACTCTGCTCTTCGATCTGATTACAACATTTGTGTTGTGGTTTCGGCTACTTTCTTCAGTCGTAATGTCAAGGACGCCACAACACGTTCTGATTGGTCTATCCTTTGAATCTATTATGGATTTGCATGTGAGTTGTTGTACAACTTATTGCAGCGTGTGACCGGGTAAATCTTATGAGAATTGGTAGGTCTGACTGGGGCTTTAGACGCCTTCGCCGGCTTGAATTAGATCCTGCATCGGCCAGCGCCTTGAGCAGCTCTTGAGCTGGAAAAGCGCTATATAAGAACGCCTAAATAAATAAATAAGACGACTGAACCTGCAACCGTTCCTCATTAAGAACACTTTTACACTTGATTTACCAACTGTACGAGCTCACGATGAATTGTGCAGGGTGGAGTAGACCTACACAGTATAATTTATAGTTTACCAACTACACAAACAGCGCTGTGAACGCTGCGCCTGGGATGTGAAGTAGGCCTCGTTTTTTCATAGCGCGCTAACCAACTCAAATAACTGCTCAAGACCACACACTGGTCATTCCCAGACTATTAGCACCACAAGCTACTTTCCAAATTCTGCCAAAACAAATTGTAAAAAATCAAGGAGAGAGAGAGAGAGAGAGAGAGAGAGAGAGAGAGAGAGAGAGAGAGAGAGAGAGAGAGAGAGCAAACCAATCTAAACGTATCCCGATGTCAGAGAGAGAGAGAGAGAGAGAGAGAGAGAGAGAGAGCAAACCAATCTAAACGTATCCCGATGTCAGCGACCACTCACTGAGCCCAGTCCAATCATTATTATGGCAGCAGACATCTTCAACTTAAACTTACTTAGACGCTTGAGCAACCAATCGTGACAAAGATGAGAAAAAGGTAGAAGAAAGCAATGTCCTGATTGGCCAAATCCGCAGCCCATTTGGAAAGATGACTGACGAGAAACATGGAAAACACATGATGGATATTTGTTACACATTACACAGAACATTCACCTGTCTATTTGTGTTTCTACCTCTTACTTCTTACTTTGTACACAGTTCGGTGATGTAGACTAGCGGCCACCTTCCAACACAATCAGCAAGAGGGGAATGTGAAAAATGGCGAAGCTGGATTAATAACATCAAGTTGTGTATATATACAACTGTCAAGCAAACCACCAGTTTCTCTGGAAGCGCCAACACTGTTCAATGGGTAACGTTACTGTCCTCTAACATAGGCTTTTTAAAGAACATTTACTCCTTCGGATGAGAATTTCAACCTAGGTCTACTCTCGGCACGTGCGTATTCCATCGAACGAACTTTAAAGATCCTGACGCTCATGTCCTAGACGGTTATACTAATACACAGAAAGCTCTAGGTCCTTTCTCGCCCTGAGAAGCTCTTGAGCTTGATAAATGCTTTATCACAACCCTTAAATAAAAACACATAAAAAAATACACTGGGAATTGGTGTTGAGTGTCTGTCGCATTTAAGACGCTACAGCAACCGTCTGGCAATTTAAAGAGGAAAGTCTGTCATTATTTCAGGATAAAAAGCCAGACTTGTCATTTCTGATTTGTACTCAATCGTCTGTAGAAACCGTGATAAAGCAGTTGGAAAAGAATTGTTAATTGGAGCGTTCAATGATTAAACGACCCATCTTGTGCTCAGTTGACAGGGCGGCACAGACAATGCGGTCACAGGCAGCAAGTGAAAGCCTCGGGCGGTTTGAATTAGATCCTGTATCGGCCAGCGCCTTGAGCAGCTCTTGTGCTTAACAACCCTACATCCTATCCTAACCCGTAACTTGAAAGTCGGTGAGGTACCACAGATGATACCCCCCGTGGGGTTAATGTATAAATAGTATCCCCACTTTATGGAAATTTTGGGCTTTAAGTTCCCACTGTCATTGTCTTTCTCCTTTGTTCTTTCTCATTCCTACTCTGTTCTATCAATCCACTATACTATCTTCTTCTTCACTAGACCAGTCACCTACCTTTTTTCTTGAAAACTTTTCCAAAACTCCTCATTTGAGTACGAGGCCTGTTGGGTCAGCTTGGGAATATTAGACGCTTTCTGCCAAATGGTCACTGGGGCGTCATATGATTTTGCTGGTTAGCAATGTAGATATGTTCTGAGTGTGTTTTTTGTTGATGTTTTATAGTGATGTTTATGTTTTGTATTGTTTTTGTAAACGGGGGTTCTATGGATTGAGGTGTGGCCTCGGTGTCCCCTGCGTGGGATGTCTTTGTTGTGGGGTAACCGGCTGGTGGAGTGCCTTCAGTGTTACCACTAGGGTTGTTTCAGCAGATCTTTTATACGGGTCAGGGGTAAGTCCTTTTTCAATCAAGTCGTGGTCCCAATTTTGTGGTCCTGATTCGGCTCTTTGCAGTCCACTGGACCCTGTAAGCAATGAATAACTAACTAACCACAGATGATCGTTTAACCAGCGTACTCCACCTTTCTCTGTCCTCAGCAACCCTCATGGCTTCGCCCAGTGTCACGCCAGTCCATTCTCGAATGTTGTCCTCCCACCTCTTTTTCTGTCTCCTTCTTCTTCTGCCTTTTTACATCGTGCCTTCTAGGATGGTATTTGCAAAGCCTGATGCTCTGATGACGAGGCCATCCCATCGAAGTTTCTGTTTCTTTACCACTGTGAACATGCCATCGTGATGTCCAATGGCTTGTGTGATGGTCTTTCGGACTTCGTCGTTGGTGATGTGCTGGGTATAAGAAATGCCCAGAAGTCTTCTGTAGCACCTCATCTCCATGCTTTGTTGTATTCTTCGTTATAAGTCTGCTGTGAGGGTCCATGCTATACTAAACCCTACATAAAAACGTTTAAATAAATAACATCTTTAATTCAGACGGATAAAAAAAGAAAAAAAAAATGTTCAGTTCATTCAGGCCAATATGCTTACTTTGCCACCCATTTTGAACATAAAACTGTTGTACATGTAAGCACAAGCCATCTTAGCGTTTCAACCACTCTGGTGGTGACGATTGTTTCTGTGCAGAGTGGTGGTTTGAGGGGTTTGGTGGTGGTTTGTGTGGAGTGGGGGGAGTGGAAAGTGATATGGGTGGATGGATGTGGCATGCATTACGTCATTTAGGAGCAATAGAAACTAACCTTGCAGGGCAAAAGAAGCAAGTTCTTATAAAAGATAAAATGGCCGTAGCTCTCCAATATAACATGAGCTTTTTTCTTCTTAATTATAAAATATGTTTCAATTAGGATGAGTTGGTAAATCCTGTTCTCACTTGTCCTAGTTGGCGTTGCGCGACAGCTGCTATTCTTTCGCTAAGCCATCGACCGAACGTTTACCCACAGCGTGGGCACACTCCATCTAAACATCTAAACTTACTATCCAGCTTACAAGAACACTACCTCCATAAATATTGTAGCATACTAAGGGTCAAAAGCAGAAAATTAAAATTATATCGAGATCATGAAAAGTACGCTACATAATAAAAATATAATTATAAATACAGGTTGATAAACGTTAGTCGAGGTAACTGACATTGTGTCGAGATTACACAAAAATAATAATATGTCAAATACGTTTAATTCTGAGGAACATACCTTGAAATACATAGGCCTATTTTTCACTCGCACGCCGTCATACCGTCACTTTCATTTATTTCAACCTGTTTCCTTGGGAACGGCTCAAGGAAGTCTCACCTTTCCCGCCAATAATTAGAATCACAAATCGACTCCGGCGTCCTACGCGAGAGGAAATTAGTTACAATGTCCTTATCCTATTGACACAGCGCTTCCGGCCAAGCTCGCCTGATGGAGTGTGTCCTTCCCAGATAAAAATGGACAGCCGTTTCCCCAGTGTAGTAGGCTGGAGTCATCCGGAGTGTCAGGAAAGCTATTACATTTAAGCTTGAAATGGCAAAACGCCTCAGCAGTCTCTAATGCTCTGTATGAACAGAAGGTTGGCTGCTTTCACTACTGACCTGCCGCCTTTAGCACGGGTTTTGATGACTTTTGCCTTTTAAATTATTTATTATTATTATTATTATTATTATTTTTATAATAATAATAATAATAATAATAATAATAATAATAATAATAATAATAATAATAATAATAATAATAATTATTATTATTATTATTATTATTATTATTATTATTATTGTTGTTGTTTTGTTTGGTAGCCTACATTCAGTGACGCGTACAACTACAATTGTCATTTAATGACGCACACAGGATTTAAAAAAAAAATTACGTTTGCTGCATACGTTTGACCTTATATGTTTAGCATTATGAAGTGAACACAGCATTATAGTATTATTATACATCCTGTGACGCGTGCAACAAACTGACCTTATATGTTTAGCATTATGAAGTGAACACAGCATTATAGTATTATTATATATCAAACTGACCTTATATGTTTAGCATTATGAAGTGAACACAGCATTATAGTATTATTATATATCAAACTGACCTTATATGTTTAGCATTATGAAGTGAACACAGCATTATAGTATTATTATATATCAAACTGACCTTATATGTTTAGCATTATGAAGTGAACACAGCATTATAGTATTATTATATATCAAACTGACCTTATATGTTTAGCATTATGAAGTGAACACAGCATTATAGTATTATTATATATCAAACTGACCTTATATGTTTAGCATTATGAAGTGAACACAGCATTATAGTATAATTATACATCCTGTGACGCATGCAATCAAACTTGCCATTAAATGAGGTATGGGTTGACGTTGGCTATAGATGTGTGGCCCCCTTATTCAATGCAAAATTTAATAGAAAGTTTTGATTGAATGCAGCGTTAGGCCTATATATAGAGAGAGGACTACATTCAGTCATATATGCAATAATAATTGTAATCTACTGACATATGGACCATTTCCAGTGACGCGTACTGCAGATGTTTAGTCCTATATTCAGTGAAATAGTTATGCAATATAACGTTTTCTTTGAGTGAGGCATGCATCAGTTATCATTTAGCCATACATTATTGTTAAATGCCTTGGCTATAAGCAAAGTACAAGGAAACGGCTATGACATAGGTTATATCACTGATGGTCAAGGTCAAAGCAAAGGTTTCCAACTTGCCCCTCCTTCTCCAGCCGTGAACCTCACCTCCCTCTCCGTCCCTTCATATGTGTTTAAAGACAGACCAACAGTTGGTCAGCACAATTTACTTATTTGATCATTGTTATCTAGCGCTTTTCTAGCTAAAGAGCTGCTCAAGGCCCATACATGATGTAACTCAAGCCGGTAACCAGCGCCTTAAGAGGCTCTCTGAGCTGGCAAACTGGGCTTTAACAGAAGAGATCAGCTTATTTTGTCCTCTTATCCACACCCCTACATAAAATCTCGCTCTCTTTAGCTGGCGGGCATGGGGTTTTAAAGGCAGGTGGTTGATGGGGAGACAGAATTTCGGGCTCCATTTGACGAGACGTGTAGAACGTGCGTGGACACTGTGAGTAGATCGATGCATCAAACCCTTGGGTTGGAGATAGAGTGTCGGGTGGGAAGGGTGGATGGGGTAGGGTGAAAGAGACGTTCGGAGGAGAAGGGAAACGGGATGTGGGTAAATTTGGAAGGGACATTGGAAGGTTGGGGAAGCATCGGAGTGAAAAGCGGCGTTGTTTAAAATGGACAAGATATTAATGATGTCTGTTTACCTTTTGTGACAGTGAATTTACTTTGGGAAATTGCATTTGTTGTCACATTAACAAATTATATAATGCGCATCGTTGCTCAAACCGACCGCTGAGATTTGAGTTGTAGGCGTCTGTTGCTGTGTTGATATACAGATGTAGTGTGCTCTAAAATCACATTTGAAGGTGGAGGCTTTAACAATTAAACTGGACTGAACAGAACGTTGCCCTTTCTAAGCATCACCAATACCATAACACCACCTCAACCACCACCACTACACACACAGATACACACACCACCAACACCAAAACGGTTAGGGTTTAACTTGTAAGAAAAAAACCTGCAAATCAGTTCTGATAGCGAACCCAATTTGCATTGGAGGAAAACCGGCAATACAGTTTGGAGATACATGTATATTTTCAATTGACATTTCAACCTCTCTTTTTTAAAATCAGGAACTGGATTTTGCGAAGCCATTATGACCTTAGATGTCACCTCGTTGGTGACGTTTGAATCTTGATTTTCCACAATAAACCTATGAATTGTATCAATGATCATTTTCCGTGACAGTAAGAACTCAGTCTGGAGCTGTTGTGTAGATATTCTTTTGAGTTTCTATTTTTTTTTCTTTTCAGAATTGACAACTTCGTGCTATGATAACGTTTTCCCCAAAATGCGTGAAGTATTCGGGGAAAGTTAAAGAAGTTTTGAGATAATAATGCAAAAATTAAAGAAGGAATTTCTTTATATTTCTTCTTGCTCCTCCTCCTCTTCCTCCTCCTTTTCTCTCTCTGTGTGATATTACTTTCCCATTACCTGATTTCTTTTCTTCCCTTCCCACTCCCCCTCCAAGCAACCACCCACCCACAAACCAAAAGAAATGCATAGAAGAAAAAAGAACAAAACAGGTAGATAGCCCCTCTCCTGCGATCTGCAGTGTCCATGTTGCGAGTGGTTTTTGCGGCTGGTTCCGTTATCGATGGTTTCCGGTGTGTGCCGAGCCCCTGAAGGACCGGAAAGCCGGATGCTGGGAAGGATAAAGCCCCGGAAGAATAAGGAAGGAACGGAGTGCAGGCCTTTAACAGACTGCGGACAACGCTGCACAACGTATTTTATAGAGAACATTAGACACTGGAACGTTTAGTAGGGTGGAGGTTTTTTTTAAGGCGTAAAAGCCTTGTCTTGCAATCTGTCATTGTTAGTGAGAGAGGAAGAGAGTTGCAATAGGGATAGTTAGTAGGATGGAGAAATTAGTTAGGAGAGAAATCATGCGATGGACAATAGGCCCGAAAGAATAAGAATAAAGAGCTGGAGTTCAGAGGTTTAGCAGACTACGAACAACGGCTTACAAAGGAACTTAGAAAACTGAAAAAGAGGGGGAGGAGAGTTGTATTGTGGAGGTGGTGATGATTGTGGAGGTGATGATGATTGTGGTGGAGGTGATGATGATTAGAAGGAATAGGAAAGGGTGCATTTAAGAGAGAAGCGGAGTGCAAGCCTTTAGCAGACTGCGGGTACCGATGCACAACGTACTTTGAAGAAAAACGAGAACAACAACACCACAGTCGACAAGAATAATAATAATAATAATAATAATAATAATAATAATATTGGATACTAATCGCCTTATTCCCAAATCAGACACAAAGCGCGGCGAGCTGTAACCAGCATACAAGCTTACATGTTACAGACACTCTACATACACAACAAACACTCATTCATCATTCCAACATGTAGTAAAAAAGGTAAGTCGCTGTTAGAAGACGGAAATCGAAATCGAATTTTATTTTTAAAATGTTAGACAGACTGCATTCAGTACCATTAATGAAGAACGAAGAAGAGAACCAAGAATGATGGTGATGAAAAAAGATACTGATATTGTTCTTATCGCAGTTGTTGGGTGTTAACATCGACGACGACCACGAGGAAGAGAAAGAGGAACAAGGAAAAAGAGATAGGCATTAAATGTCTTTAATGCTCTGGGAATTTGTTTGTTCTCAAAGGAAGCCCCTGTTTTCAGCTTTCTGTTATATCGGTAAACATCATAAGGTAAAGTGTTCCCGTACCCTTTCGGTCGTTGGGGAGAGAGGCGTTTGGAGCCTCCCTTTTATCTGAACCAGCATAGTGAGGGCGGTGCTCATCTGCTCTCCCTCGCTGCCTTACCATCTTCGGTTCTAAATAGAGCCACATACCCATTCACAGCTGCGTGAAGTTTGTTGTGATGTTTGTTTGATTCTTTTGGGTCGTTTGGGGGTTGCCTTCCAAGTATGGTCACCCATCCAAGTACTAACCGCTCTCGGCGTTGCTTTAACTTAACATTTCTAGCGTGTGCTTAAACCACTACGCTACCGCACCTATAAAGTATAAACAATACCTTTATTTGTTAGCTGCATGACCTGTTAGCGTTTTCTATAAAGTATAAACAATACCATTATTTGTTAGCTGCATGACGTGTTAGCGTTGTCTATAAAGTATAAACAATACCTTTATTTGTTAGCTGCATGACCTGTTAGCGTTGTCTATAAAGTATAAACAATACCATTATTTGTTAGCTGCATGACCTGTTAGCGTTTTCTATAAAGTATAAACAATACCTTTATTTGTTAGCTGCATGACGTGTTAGCGTTGTCTATAAAGTATAAACAATACCATTATTTGTTAGCTGCATGACCTGTTAGCGTTCTATAAAGTATAAACAATACCTTTATTTGTTAGCTGCATGACGTGTTAGCGTTGTCTATAAAGTATAAACAATACCATTATTTGTTAGCTGCATGACGTGTTAGCGTTGTCTATAAAGTATAAACAATACCTTTATTTGTTAGCTGCATGACGTGTTAGCGTTGTCTATAAAGTATAAACAATACCTTTATTTGTTAGCTGCATGACGTGTTAGCGTTGTCTATAAAGTATAAACAATACCTTTATTTGTTAGCTGCATGACCTGTTAGCGTTCTATAAAGTATAAACAATACCTTTATTTGTTAGCTGCATGACGTGTTAGCGTTGTCTATAAAGTATAAACAATACCTTTATTTGTTAGCTGCATGACCTGTTAGCGTTGTCTATAAAGTATAAACAATACCATTATTTGTTAGCTGCATGACGTGTTAGCGTTGTCTATAAAGTATAAACAATACCTTTATTTGTTAGCTGCATGACGTGTTAGCGTTGTCTATAAAGTATAAACAATACCTTTATTTGTTAGCTGAATGACCTGTTAGCGTTGTCTATAAAGTATAAACAATACCTTTATTTGTTAGCTGCATGACCTGTTAGCGTTCTATAAAGTATAAACAATACCTTTATTTGTTAGCTGCATGACCTGTTAGCGTTGTCTATAAAGTATAAACAATACCTTTATTTGTTAGCTGCATGACCTGTTAGCGTTCTATAAAGTATAAACAATACCTTTATTTGTTAGCTGCATGACGTGTTAGCGTTTTCTATAAAGTATAAACAATACCTTTATTTGTTAGCTGCATGACGTGTTAGCGTTGTCTATAAAGTATAAACAATACCATTATTTGTTAACTGCATGACCTGTTAGCGTTCTATAAAGTATAAACAATACCTTTATTTGTTAGCTGCATGACGTGTTAGCGTTGTCTATAAAGTATAAACAATACCATTATTTGTTAGCTGCATGACCTGTTAGCGTTCTATAAAGTATAAACAATACCATTATTTGTTAGCTGCATGACCTGTTAGCGTTCTATAAAGTATAAACAATACATCAATCCCTGCGCTTCATTATCTTAACAAGATCTTGCAGAGTGGGGAGTGGCCTACACCATGGACCCAGTCGTTTGTCATCACTCTTTCCAAAATAGGTAACCTTCAGGAGAGTGAAAATTACCGCACCATCAGCCTCATCAGCCATCCCAGCAACTTCCTCCTAAAAATAATACTCAACTGGTTGAAACCCCAAGCTGAAAAAATCATAGCTGGTTCGAAGAACAAGCAGGATTCAGGGCAGGGCGAAATACCACTGAACAGATTTTCAACCTCAGAATAATCTGCGAGAAATACCTACAGCAGCAACAACATCTATACCATGTGTTTGTAGACTTCAAGAAAGCATTTGATCGAGTCTGCCAGGAATTTTACTAACACCAAATGTTTTGTTTTAATTTGCTGTTGTCGTTGATTTTGGTTTTATATTTTCTGTACCATTTTAATGAGCGTATTTTTTTCTTTTTAAAAGTATTCTTTTCTTTCTTTCTTTCATTTTTTCCTCTTGTTTTTTTAATTTATTTTTTTACTTACTTTTATTTTTGATCTTTTTTGGGTTCTTTTTTAAATTTTTTTTTCTTTGTTTCTCCTGTTCTTCCTCCTCCTTTCTTTCTCTTTTTGATGCTTGTTTGTATTTGTAATTTGCCCCCTTCTCTGGTCCTGCTTCGTCCTCATTTTCCGTCACCTTTTTGTAATGGAGCTCTACCTGTCTTTCAACATTCTTCTTTCTTTCCATCTCCCCTCTTCTCCCTCATTTATCCCCTCCTCCTTTCTTTTCTCCTGTTCTCTCCTTATCATTCTCTTTCTCCAAATTATTTTTTTTTAATATTTATCTCAATTTTTTTTCTTTTCCCGTATTATAATATCAAAATCTACATTTCCCCTTTTGCATTGCTGTTCATCTCTCTGTCCGACATTCATTCCATTCGTTAATAACTGTTTCCGTAAAAACAAATAGTACCACACACACACGCACGCACACACACACGCACACACACACACAAACAACCAACCAACCAACACACATCCAGATAACGTAAAATGTTCCTTTTTTCTCTTCTGTGTTTGTTTACTGACTACTTATTTTATTTTCATTTTATGTCTGATTTGTGATTTTATTGTTCTCTTCACAAATAGTGACTGACGCAGTTTTCTTTAATCACCTCTTTAACCAGCGTCCTTGTAGCCTATTCCTTTTAATGATGACAATGTTGATAATATTTGTTGTTCTTGTTGTTTTTGGTGGAGGTGTATCTGAGTATGTGTGTTTAGAAATGCTAAAACCAAGACGGAGAGCCATTCTAAGTATTTCTGGACGCTCACGAACCTAGCTAAAAACCAGAATTGTGAAAAGTGTTCATGTTGGTGGTGCTGTTCTGTCTCCCGTTTATCGTGAAGCAGCGCTATAAAAACACACAACAATACATTGCCAAATATCGCAACTATGTACAAGCTAAAATGTATCAAAATCTGTTCTGGCAATTTTCAGAAACAGCGCAAAACGTGCTCGTAAAATAACGAATTTCGTCGACATTTTATATATATGTTACCGGCAATGTGTGAAATCCCGGTATTGTATAAAATGCCAAAGCATTCTATAGATTGCCTGATGGTTCATTCTATACTTTATCTAGGCATTCTACAGAATGCCGGATTTCACACATTGCCGGTAACATATATATTAGATCAGTGTTCAGTTTTCAGCAGAAATTATTATAGTTCGTGTCCAATGCCATGGCACATATGGTATGACAGAGTGCGATGAATGCTAATCTTGTCAGGCAAGCAGCACGTATTGGTTGCACGCAAAAAGCCATGATTTATATAACAATCTAGCTAAAACAACAAACCTAGCCAACTTAAAAAAGTCATGATTTATATTAACAATCTAGCTAAAACAACAAACCTAGCCAAAATAAAAAAAAGTCATGATTTATATTAACAATCGAGCTAAAACAAAAAACCTAGCCAAAATACAAAAGTCATGATTTATAATAACAATCTAGCTAAAACAACAAACCTAGCCAAAATACAAAAGTCGTGATTTATATTAACGATCTAGCTAAAACAACAAACCTAGCCAAAATACAAAGTGATCTCTTCCCTCTTTCCCCCTCCCCCACACAGAACCTCCACTCTATCCTCCTCTTCTATCCTCTCCTGTTGTGTCTTCTTACCGCCGCTAGAAACAAAAGAACACTAATAAATAAATTTAAAAAACTGGCGAGAAGTAGTTATGCTACATGGACATGGGTTGTCAAGAAAGGAGAGACTTTAACAAAAAACGGATAGCTTCAGTGTTTGAAAACTTGGCCCGTGTCCACATTTAAAAAATCACTTATTGCCATTTTATTACTCCTTACCCATCGCTGCATTCCCAAATGATACAATGCAATTTGAACTTAAGTAAGCAAAGTTAAATGTGTTCCCGCTATCTTTCGTCGTTGTGGAGATTTGGTTAGGATTTCTCTTTTACCGATGCCAGCTTAATGGGGTCCGTTCAGTGATTGCATCTGAGGATCGGGTACAACGTTGCATCCAAGTACTAATGACGCTGGGCGTCGCTTAACGAAACATTCTTAGCCTTTGCCCACACCACTATGCTACTGCGTGATACTAAGGTAATGTGGGTAGGTTTTAGTGACTACTGCGTGATACTAAGGTAATGTAGGTTGGTTTTAGTGACTACTGCGTGATACTAAGGTAATGTAGGTAGGTTTTAGTGACTACTGCGTCAAACTAAGGTAATGTAGGTGGGTTTTAGTTACTACTGCGTCATACTAAGGTAATGCAGGTGGGTTTTAGTTACTACTGCGTCATACTAAGGTAATGTAGGTAGGTTTTAGTGACTACTGCGTGATACTAAGGTAATGTAAGTAGGTTTTAGTGACTACTGCGTGATACTAAGATAAGATAAGATAAGATAACAATTTTATTTAACAAGGGTAAAAGATGTAGTGACGTGCGTGATACTAAGGTAATGAAGGTAGGTTTTAGTGACTACTGCGTGATACTAAGGTAATGTAGGTAGGTTTTAGTGACTACTGCGTGATACTAAGGTAATGTAGGTTGGTTTTAGTGACTACTGCGTGATACTAAGGTAATGTAGGTAGGTTTTAGTGACTACTGCGTCATACTGAGGTAATGTAGGTAGGTTTTAGTGACTACTGCATCATACTGAGGTAATGTAGGTTGGTTTTAGTGACTACTGCGTCATACTAAGGTAATGTAGGTAGGTTTTAGTGACTACTGCGTCATACTAAGGTAATGTAGGTAGGTTTTAGTGACTACTGCGTCATAAGGTTTTAGTGACTACTGCGTGATACTAAGGTAATGTAGGTAGGTTTTAGTGACTACTGCGTGATACTAAGGTAATGTAGGTAGGTTTTAGTGACTACTGCGTGATACTGAGGTAAAACAGGTAGGTTTTAGTGACTACTGCGTGATACTAAGGTAATGTGGGTAGGTTTTAGTGACTACTGCGTGATACTAAGGTAAAGTAGGTAGGTTTTAGTGACTACTGCGTGATACTAAGGTAATGTAGGTTGGTTTTAGTGACTACTGCGTGATACTAAGGTAATGTAGGTAGGTTTTAGTGACTACTGCGTCATATTGAGGTAATGTAGGTAGGTTTTAGTGACTACTGCGTGATACTAAGGTAATGTAGGTAGGTTTTAGTGACTACTGCGTCATACTGAGGTAATGTAGGTAGGTTTTAGCGACTACTGCATCATACTGAGGTAATGTAGGTTGGTTTTAGTGATTACTGCGTGATACTAAGGTAATGTAGGTAGGTTTTAGTGACTACTACGTCATACTGAGGTAATGTAGGTAGGTTTTAGTGACTACTGCGTCATACTGAGGTAAAACAGGTAGGTTTTAGTGACTACTGCGTGATACTAAGGTAATGTGGGTAGGTTTTAGTGACTACTGCGTGATACTAAGGTAATGTAGGTAGGTTTTAGTGACTACTGCGTGATACTAAGGTAATGTAGGTTGGTTTTAGTGACTACTGCGTGATACTAAGGTAATGTAGGTAGGTTTTAGTGACTACTGCGTCATACTGAGGTAATGTAGGTAGGTTTTAGTGACTACTGCATCATACTGAGGTAATGTAGGTTGGTTTTAGTGATTACTGCGTGATACTAAGGTAATGTAGGTAGGTTTTAGTGACTACTGCGTCATACTGAGGTAATGTAGGTAGGTTTTAGAGACTACTGCGTCATACTAAGGTAATGTAGGTAGGTTTTAGTGACTACTAACTATATTATTGTTATATAAACTTTGTTGTACGGCCAGTGTAGATGTTGTAAATTACTACATTTTTATTGTCTCGTGCTATTCCGGATTGAAGGGTATAACAAAAGTGGTGTAAAAATCCAGAATTTTCCAAAAGATATTTAAATCATCTTCGTCTGTTAGCTGGTCAACCAGGAAGTACTAACAGCGAGAGCTCACTTTCTTTATTGTAGCAAAACGCCATTGCAAAAGAACTAGGAAAGCAATGTAACGTCAACCAACAGCTTATCTGGCGCCGCACGGTATTATTTAAATTAGATAAACTGCATCACGGAAGGTATAAAAGAAATTCATTACTGTAAAAAAAATAATCAACAAGCCTTCTCAGGATAACGTATGAGGAAACAACTCGACTCACAGATATAATGTTAACAAAATGTTAACAGTGGCGAATATTTGGGGAAAGCGCTATAGGTTTGAAATGTACCAGGTTGTGTGGTTTGTTGTGTCAGGTATGGAAATGGGAAGATGAGTAATGGGAATTTGAGCGCATTGTTCTCCAGACTCCATGAATTTGTCTTGTGAGAATCGCTGGCACTGGCAGCTGACAACCGTTCTTCGGAGCAACAACTCAGTTCTAAACATGCAATACGGGCCCACGCTGCGCTGGCAGGAAAAACAATTAAGCTTACACTTCTTCTTTTTTTGAAAGAGCTCCTCTAGGCGACAGAGATCCAGCTAGTACAAAACAGTGGCCTGAAGTCAAACAGTGGGCTGAAATCCGGATCGACTATAGAAGATGACAACAACGCTCAGGAGTTCAGACTTCATTTCTGACAGACACGCTCAGGCTGCTGTGGTACAGCTCAAAGAGCTGCTCAAGGCGCTGATCCTTGTTCAAGGATGCCCCAAAACAGCTGGCTGGCTGAAGTCAGGATCAAACCCACTTGCTGCCAGCTTGGCGTTCTGTGACAGCAGACTCCCAGAGAAGCAACAAATATATTTAAACACAATAATAATGATAATACAGGATGCCATCACGCGATTTTTCTTTAAATGGAATTGGAAGCGCGGCGATCTGAGGAGATCGCTATTACAGAAGGCGGAAGATGAATCAATGTTTATTTTTGGAATTTTAGATCTACTTCATCCAATATTATTAAAGGGAGGGATAAAACCAGAGTACCCAGAGAAAACCCTTTAGTGCCTGAAAAGTCTCGTACCTTAGTCACATACGTCCAATGAGGGGTTGGAATCCGCGACCTTCAGCATAGGAAACCAGCTCCCTATCCACTGTGTTACCAGTCCACCACGTGTTAGCCTAACACAGGCCCACACTACTGGGGCAGGTATATCCGTAAAAGTTGTGCGTGACTCCTATTTTTGTAAAGTTGTGCTGTGTGACCAATGTTATTTGTATAACTCGTTTACCAGCCCACAGAGCCGCTCAAGGCGAAGGCGACAGAGATCCAGCAGGTATAACAGTTAATTCTCTGCGTCGCCCTCAAACCATACTGTAAATGCGCACTGTAGATTTAGACATTGTGCTTGCTTGATACAACTTGCTGTTTCGGTACAGCTTGAATATAAGACATGACGTAATTTATAAGGTATAATACATAACATACAAGACAGACGATATACAAAACATAAGTTACAAGACCGACGATATATAAGACGTTACATTACATTACATTGTTGTTGCTTTAGGTCCAGCGGACTCTTCCGAGCCAAATCAGGACCGGACAACCCCCAATCCGCATAAAAGATCTGCCGAAACCACCCTAGTGGTAAAACCGAAAGGTCTCCACCAGCCAGTCACTTTACAATAAAGACATCCCACGCAGGGGACGGCTGAGGCTTCACCCCAACTTATCGACCCCCTGTTTACAAAAACAAAATAGAATACAAACATCATTATAAATTATCAACAAAACATATACATATAAAATGCCTACATTGCTAAATAATAACATCATAGGAAGCCCTAGTGACCACCTGGCAGAAAGCGTCCAATATTCCCAAGCTGATCCAGCAGACCTCATACACAAATAAGGAATCTTGTCCCGGAAGAGTTTTCAAGAAAAAAGGTAGGAGACTGGTCTAGCGAAGAAGACGATTTTATAGCAGATTGATAGAACAGAGCAGGAATGAGAAAGAGCAAATGAGAAAGACAGCCACAGTGGGAATTTAAAGCACTAAATTTCCAGAAAGTGGGGATACTATTTATACTGAAACCCCCGGCACCCCAACGGGGGTTATATAAGACGTAAGACAGATGATATATAAGACGTAAGATATGATACATATATAAGACGTAAAATATAATACAAACAATATAATATATAAGTTATAAAACAGAAGATATATAAGAGATAAGTTATAAGACAGACATATATAAGACGTAAGAACTAAAGACAGACAATATACAAGACACAAGATACACAGGACAAGATATATAATATAGAATATATAAGACAGAAGATATGCAAGAAGACCGAAAATATATTAGGCAGAAGATATACCAGGCATAATATCTAAGACATAAAATATATAGGACAGAAGCCATCAGTCAGACGATAAAAGACATAAGACATTCGTCCAAGAGATCACATTGGAAAGTTTGTTTCAGGCCATACAAAATAAAAAGAATATGAATAAAATAAAAATAACAATCTTTACAAAAATCGTTTGTTTAAAAAAAAATAATAAGCATGTTACTACAAAATGCAATAAATTAGAAGTGTGAATTCCATCAGTACTTCTTTAACACCTTTATTATGAGCTGACAACTGAGCTAAACACGAGCAGTTAGTTTACATATGCTGGCTCTCAGTGGTCAGTGTCTTCAACAGCTCTCTGAGTAGCAACAAATCATTGTGCAGGGAACAGTGGTCAGTGTCTTCAGCTCTCTGAGTAGCAACAAATCATTGTGCAGGGAACAGTGGTCAGTGTCTTCAACAGCGCTCTGAGTAGCAACAAATCATTGTGCAGCTCTCAGTGGTCAGTGTCTTCAACTCTCTGAGTAGCAACAAATCATTGTGCAGGGAACAGTGGTCAGTGTCTTCAACAGCTCTCTGAGTAGCAACAAATCATTGTGCAGGGAACAGTGGTCAGTGTCTTCAACAGCTCTCTGAGTAGCAACAAATCATTGTACAGGGAACAGTGGTCAGTGTCGTCAACAGCGCTCTGAGTAGCAACAAATCATTGTGCAGGAAACAGTGGTCAGTGTCTTCAGCTCTCTGAGTAGCAACAAATCATTGTGCAGGGAACAGTGGTCAGTGTCTTCAACAGCTCTCTGAGTAGCAACAAATCATTGTACAGGGAACAGTGGTCAGTGTCGTCAACAGCGCTCTGAGTAGCAACAAATCATTGTGCAGGGAACAGTGGTCAGTGTCTTCAACAGCTCTCTGAGTAGCAACAAATCATTGTACAGGGAACAGTGGTCAGTGTCTTCAGCTCTCTGAGTAGCAACAAATCATTGTGCATGGAACAGTGGTCAGTGTCTTCAACTCTCTGAGTAGCAACAAATCATTGTGCAGGAACAGTGGTCAGTGTCGTCAACAGCTCTCTGAGTAGCAACAAATCATTGTGCAGGGAACAGTGGTCAGTGTCGTCCACAGCGCTCTGAGTAGCAACAAATCATTGTGCAGGGAACAGTGGTCAGTGTTGACAGCTCTCTGAGTAGCAACAAATCATTGTGCAGGGAACAGTGGTATGTGTCTTCAACTCTCTGAGTAGCAACAAATCATTGTGCAGGGAACAGTGGTCAGTGTCTTCAACAGCTCTCTGAGTAGCAACAAATCATTGTGCAGGGAACAGTGGTCAGTGTCGTCAACAGCGCTCTGAGTAGCAACAAATCATTGTGCAGGGAACAGTGGTCAGTGTCGTCAACAGCTCTCTGAGTAGCAACAAATCATTGTGCAGGGAACAGTGGTCAGTGTCTTCAACAGCTCTATGAGTAGCAACAAATCATTGTGCAGCTCTCAGTGGTCAGTGTCGTCAACAGCTCTCTGAGTAGCAACAAATCATTGTGCAGGGAACAGTGGTCAGTGTCGTCAACAGCGCTCTGAGTAGCAACAAATCATTGTGCAGGGAACAGTGGTCAGTGTCGTCAACAGCGCTCTGGATAGCAACAAATCATTGTACAGGGAACAGTGGTCAGTGTCGTCAACAGCGCTCTGAGTAGCAACAAATCATTGTGCAGGGAACAGTGGTCAGTGTCTTCAACAGCTCTATGAGTAGCAACAAATCATTGTGCAGGGAACAGTGGTCAGTGTCGTCAACAGCTCTATGAGTAGCAACAAATCATTGTACAGGGAACAGTGGTCAGTGTCGTC
Source organism: Oncomelania hupensis (assembly GCA_036898135.1). NCBI lineage: Eukaryota > Metazoa > Mollusca > Gastropoda > Littorinimorpha > Pomatiopsidae > Oncomelania > Oncomelania hupensis. Next base: position 16,705,496 of record CM072524.1, on the reverse strand, counting down.
AACAGCGCTCTGAGTAGCAACAAATCATTGTGCAGGGAACAGTGGTCAGTGTCTTCAACAGCTCTCTGAGTAGCAACAAATCATTGTGCAGGGAACAGTGGTCAGTGTCTTCAGCTCTCTGAGTAGCAACAAATCATTGTGCAGGGAACAGTGGTCAGTGTCGTCAACAGCGCTCTGAGTAGCAACAAATCATTGTGCAGGGAACAGTGGTCAGTGTCGTCCACAGCGCTCTGAGTAGCAACAAATCATTGTGCAGGGAACAGTGGTCAGTGTCTTCAGCAGCTCTCTGAGTAGCAACAAATCATTGTGCAGGGAACAGTGGTCAGTGTCTTCAGCTCTCTGAGTAGCAACAAATCATTGTGCAGGGAACAGTGGTCAGTGTCTTCAGCAGCTCTCTGAGTAGCAACAAATCATTGTACAGGGAACAGTGGTCAGTGTCGTCAACAGCGCTCTGAGTAGCAACAAATCATTGTGCAGGGAACAGTGGTCAGTGTCTTCAACAGCTCTCTGAGTAGCAACAAATCATTGTGCAGGGAACAGTGGTCAGTGTCTTCAGCTCTCTGAGTAGCAACAAATCATTGTGCAGGGAACAGTGGTCAGTGTCTTCAACTCTCTGAGTAGCAACAAATCATTGTGCAGGGAACAGTGGTCAGTGTCGTCAACAGCTCTCTGAGTAGCAACAAATCATTGTGCAGGGAACAATGGTCAGTGTCGTCAACAGCGCTCTGAGTAGCAACAAATCATTGTGCAGGGAACAGTGGTCAGTGTTGTCAACAGCTCTCTGAGTAGCAACAAATCATTGTGCAGGGAACAGTGGTCAGTGTCTTCAACTCTCTGAGTAGCAACAAATCATTGTGCAGGGAACAGTGGTCAGTGTCTTCAGCTCTCTGAGTAGCAACAAATCATTGTGCATGGAACAGTGGTCAGTGTCTTCAACTCTCTGAGTAGCAACAAATCATTGTGCAGGAACAGTGGTCAGTGTCGTCAACAGCTCTCTGAGTAGCAACAAATCATTGTGCAGGGAACAGTGGTCAGTGTCGTCCACAGCGCTCTGAGTAGCAACAAATCATTGTGCAGGGAACAGTGGTCAGTGTTGACAGCTCTCTGAGTAGCAACAAATCATTGTGCAGGGAACAGTGGTATGTGTCTTCAACTCTCTGAGTAGCAACAAATCATTGTGCAGGGAACAGTGGTCAGTGTCTTCAACAGCTCTCTGAGTAGCAACAAATCATTGTGCAGGGAACAGTGGTCAGTGTCGTCAACAGCGCTCTGAGTAGCAACAAATCATTGTGCAGGGAACAGTGGTCAGTGTCGTCAACAGCTCTCTGAGTAGCAACAAATCATTGTGCAGGGAACAGTGGTCAGTGTCTTCAACAGCTCTATGAGTAGCAACAAATCATTGTGCAGCTCTCAGTGGTCAGTGTCGTCAACAGCTCTCTGAGTAGCAACAAATCATTGTGCAGGGAACAGTGGTCAGTGTCGTCAACAGCGCTCTGAGTAGCAACAAATCATTGTGCAGGGAACAGTGGTCAGTGTCGTCAACAGCGCTCTGGATAGCAACAAATCATTGTACAGGGAACAGTGGTCAGTGTCGTCAACAGCGCTCTGAGTAGCAACAAATCATTGTGCAGGGAACAGTGGTCAGTGTCTTCAACAGCTCTATGAGTAGCAACAAATCATTGTGCAGGGAACAGTGGTCAGTGTCGTCAACAGCTCTATGAGTAGCAACAAATCATTGTACAGGGAACAGTGGTCAGTGTCGTCAACAGCGCTCTGAGTAGCAACAAATCATTGTGCAGGGAACAGTGGTCAGTGTCTTCAACAGCTCTCTGAGTAGCAACAAATCATTGTGCAGGGAACAGTGGTCAGTGTCTTCAGCTCTCTGAGTAGCAACAAATCATTGTGCAGGGAACAGTGGTCAGTGTCGTCAACAGCGCTCTGAGTAGCAACAAATCATTGTGCAGGGAACAGTGGTCAGTGTCGTCCACAGCGCTCTGAGTAGCAACAAATCATTGTGCAGGGAACAGTGGTCAGTGTCTTCAGCAGCTCTCTGAGTAGCAACAAATCATTGTGCAGGGAACAGTGGTCAGTGTCTTCAGCTCTCTGAGTAGCAACAAATCATTGTGCAGGGAACAGTGGTCAGTGTCTTCAGCAGCTCTCTGAGTAGCAACAAATCATTGTACAGGGAACAGTGGTCAGTGTCGTCAACAGCGCTCTGAGTAGCAACAAATCATTGTGCAGGGAACAGTGGTCAGTGTCTTCAACAGCTCTCTGAGTAGCAACAAATCATTGTGCAGGGAACAGTGGTCAGTGTCTTCAGCTCTCTGAGTAGCAACAAATCATTGTGCAGGGAACAGTGGTCAGTGTCTTCAACTCTCTGAGTAGCAACAAATCATTGTGCAGGGAACAGTGGTCAGTGTCGTCAACAGCTCTCTGAGTAGCAACAAATCATTGTGCAGGGAACAATGGTCAGTGTCGTCAACAGCGCTCTTAGTAGCAACAAATCATTGTGCAGGGAACAGTGGTCAGTGTTGTCAACAGTTCTCTGAGTAGCAACAAATCATTGTGCAGGGAACAGTGGTCAGTGTCTTCAACTCTCTGAGTAGCAACAAATCATTGTGCAGGGAACAGTGGTCAGTGTCTTCAACAGCTCTCTGAGTAGCAACAAATCATTGTACAGGGAACAGTGGTCAGTGTCGTCAACAGCGCTCTGCGTAGCAACAAATCATTGTGCAGGGAACAGTGGTCAGTGTCTTCAGCAGCTCTCTGAGTAGCAACAAATCATTGTGCAGGGAACAGTGGTCAGTGTCTTCAGCTCTCTGAGTGGCAACAAATCATTGTGCAGGGAACAGTGGTCAGTGTCTTCAACAGCTCTCTGAGTAGCAACAAATCATTGTGCAGGGAACAGTGGTCAGTGTCTTTGTGATGATATTCTGGGAAAGATACGTTTATCTTACTAGGGGGTAAGACTTATTGATAGATGGGCGATGCGCTACCACTATCGATCGTTCTTTTACCAGAAGTCCTAAAGTGGTGTGAGAGACAGATCACGGTACTTTGGTCACATAAAATTTATATTTGTTCTCGGGAATTTTAGTATCATTTGGCTCAACTTGAGAACCGGTGATGACTAATCAAAAGACTAGATTATTATGTCTCAAGAGAAGAAAACTAATAACTACACAACAATACAAATAGAATGACACCAGTCGTATGTATGTAATTTCACTTTTTATATATTCAACACAAACTTTAACATTTCTGCATTAATCGGTAAATTAATAAGTAATATAGTTCCAAGTGCTGGGAAAATGTCTTAACAGGTTTCTTTCGTCATTTGCTACCTGCGGTCACGATTTTCACTGTTCGTAAGTTTCAAAGGTTCTAGTTTCTCGAGGGTATGACTCAGTTGTTGTGGGTCACTTAGCTAAGGTAAGTCGGGTCGCCCTTGACGCTGTGGGGTTTGGACGTGGTCAGGTAGAATCGTGGTAGTTCTCCTTGGTTCCACGGGAGCGACGGTCAGGCGTTCGTCTCCACAAACGTGATCCCAGGTCCGACCTGGAAAAGTCGGAGCTCTGGCTACAGTATTCTCGTTAGCTATAAGTGTGCGGTCTCCTCTGCAAAGTGTCTATAGCATCAGACACCTGCAGGGTTCCCATATGCACAATTCAATTCGAATCTTAAGGCTAAGGTACATCAAACCACATGCATACTGTCTCAGAAACAATAATCTGTTTCTGTAACTATATATCAAGAACATATTATTTATACATGGCAATCAATATACAATAAACATACACATATCAAAACTATTTGTGTTATCTTACTTGTAGACTCTGGGACTCGTGAAATCGTCTTTTACGTCTCTAGCACCCTCTTGATGAGATGGAGATAGACGAACACTGCAGTTTGTTCCTTTGGTCGACCCTCACAGCTTAACAGTTCTTTTGCGACTGACTAGCTGAGATTTGGTCCCCAAAGGTATGCAAAAGTTCCCAATAGTCTTCTGACCAATCGTTTTTAGCTCTCGTGTTCGTTAATCTCGCATCTACAGAAATATGGTTCTAATTTGAATAGTTCCTCCCCTTCTCTCTCGTCACTGGACACGCATAATCACTTTTCAAGTGGAGTATCAGGGATAGAGTGAAGAACAGATGCCATAACGATAAGCGGTGTCTGCCCAATACGGGTGACATCATCTTGGTAACTTTTGGCTGGAGTGAGCTACTTAGTGTCTCATGGCGAAGACAACGCTATGGTTAGTTTTTGACTAAAGTATGCTATTTAGAATTCTTGGTCGCCAAGCCTGTTGATGGTATCGGTAGCTCTTGGCGGTGTGACTGTTTCAAGGAAGTTAATTTGCCATGTGTGGGCTGCTTGTTGGCTAACTGTTGTATTAATGTCCAGTTTCGTTTCGATGGTATCTATTTTGCTAAGCTAATTTCCGACATGTTTGTCGTCAATATTTCTGCTGTCACATAGGCCCCCCAAAAACTATTCTTACACGTAGGTAAGAATTGGTACTGAAATGGTGGCGCAAATATGTACATGCATTATTTACATAGAGTACTGGGGAAGAGGTCACTGGGGTACAAAGCTGGGTGCATCCACCCGCAACTGTGAGGGGTTGGAAGCAAGGTTAGGTTTGTCTACAGTGGGCACGGGGTATCTGCTGAGGTAGTCAGCTCCATGGTTACTCTTCCCGGGTATGTATTCTACATGAAATGAGTAGGGCTGTAGCAAGAGTGACCAACGCATGAGTCTGGCGTTGAGTTTCTGCGATGACGCAAGGAAGGTTAAGGGTTGGTGATCGCACTGCACCTTGAAATGAGCGCCATACAAATACATCTGGAATTTCTGGATGGCCCAGACCAATGCCAAACATTCTTTTTCTACTGTTGCGTAATTGTGTTCAGCTTTGTTTAATTTCCGGCTGGCATACGCGACTGGCAGGAGAAGTGTGGGGTCATTGGGGTCAGATTGTAGTAGGGTTGCTCCTAAACCTTGATTGCTCGCATCTGTGCGTAGCACGAATGGTTGGGTTGCATCGGGCAACTTCAGGATGGGTTGTGAGGTGAGTCTAGCTTTCAGGGTTTGGAACGCATCTTCGCACTCGGCATTCCATTCTACTTTCTCGGGCGCTTTCTTCTTGGTTAGATCAGACAATGGCGCGGCGATGGAATTGAAGTTGGCAACGAATTTCTGGTAGTAGCCACATAGGCCTAGAAACGATTGCACATCCTTTTTGTTTATCGGGCGCGGTGCCTTGTTCATTTTCGCGATGTTCTTGTCTTCCGGAAGAAGACTGCCGTGTCTGAGTGTGTGACCGAGAAATTCTATCTCTTCGTATCCTAGCAGGCACTTTGTCGGTCGGGCTGTTAGTCCGGTTTCCCTAAGTCGCTGAAGAACGGTAGAGAGAAGTCTTAAATGGTCATCCCAGGTGTGGGTCGCGATTAAGATATCATCCATAAAGTGATGGAGTTCTTCTTCTTGAATGGGCGCGAGAAGTTGTTTCATCATGCGTGAGAAAATGCTTGGTGCGTTGTTCAGTCCAAACGGTAAGACATTGAACTCATAGTGGCCATCAGCTGTACTGAAGGCTAGATACGGTCTTAGGTGCTCTGGCACCGGTATCTGATAGTACCCTTTGCTTAGGTCTATTCGCGAGAAGTATTTTGCGTTATGCAATTTCGCGAACAGTTGTGCTGTGTCTGGTAGCGGTTCAGCTTGGAATTCCGTCACGGCATTGAGTCGGCGGTAATCGATGCATAGGCGATGCTCTCCGCTCGGTTTGCGTAAGAGGACTATTCCAGCGCTGTATGGTGAGGTTGAGGGGGAAATTATTCCAGCCTCTAATAGGGTTGCTATCTCCTGCTTGACAGCGGTTTGTTTGGCAAGAGGGATAGGGTACGGTTTTACTCGGACAGGGGTAGTGTCAGTCAAGGTCATTGTCACTTCAACTAACGGTGTCTGTCCAGGTATGTCCGTCAACACTGCTTGGTGTTGTGCAACTATCTCCATTATCTGTCTTTGTCTGTCTGTCGATAGTTTTGGGTTGATAGCTACGTCTCTGTAGGTCTCGCTACTTTTCAGCGGATACTCGATAGCTAAATCCTCTGTTGCTTCGACTTCTTCTGCTATAGACAAAGCCATTAAATGATCGGTGGATGTTGCGGCGTCGCGTAGGGGTTTGCGCTTTTCTGTGAGCGGCAGTGGGCCTACGATCTCTACTGCTACTCTGTGGGATGGGGTACCGGTTACGGGCGTTTCGCCTAGCGTTACTGGGACTCCTATCTCTGGTTGGTCTACCTTCTGGCACTGGGGGCAAGAGCGGACAAAGCGCGTAATGTCTCCTGTTATTCCCGGCCAATGATAGTGAGCGGTAATTCTCTGAATTGTTGCACTCACGCCCATGTGTCCGCTAAATGCAATGGCGTGTCCTACCTCTAGTACCTGTGGTCTATGTTTGGCAGGGACAACTAATTGAGAGTGGTCGTGGTCTGTTTGTCTGTACAGTAGTCCGTTTTTCTCAAAGAACTCTCCTTTCTTAGGTGGGTTATGCGCCTGAGGGAGTTTTTTGTAGCATTTAGCTAATGTGGGGTCAGCTAGTTGATCTGCCCTCATCTCGGCTGGTGCCGGATTAGCAGGGAGATTATCTGCAGCGTCCTGTCTGATCTGTGTTCTAGTTTGGACTGATGCAACCACTTGAGGCGCAATCGGCGTCCCTAAATACACATATTTACACCCTAGTATGATGTCATACAAAGGTGCATCCATTACTGCCGCTTTTACTTTTCCTGACACATATCGGGAGTCTACATGGACTATCGCGATTGGTAAGGTGGAGGCGGGTATGGATCGATCAGGGCCTTGCAAAGTGACGGTCTCGTCGGTGATGTCCTCAGCCGCTACAAGAGTTCGACTGACGATTGCATCGTACGATAATCCGGTGTCGTATAGACATGACGCGGTTTTTCCGTTCACTACAACTGTTTCACTGACTGGGGGTCGGGACTTATCTGAAGTCTCCAGTTCAACGGTACTAGTTTGACTTACAGCCACTGTGTGCGTTTGATTCGCTGTTCTACGGCAATCAACGGTGTTATGGTTAGTTCTTTTGCAGTTAGAACAATATTTCCGGGGGTTTTGACCTTGACCGGGCGGTTTCACCGAGTTTTGGGTTTTCTTGTTATCCGAATTCTGCTGATTCTGATTAGACTGCTGTGTTTGTTGTGGGTGGAGTTTCTGGTTGTTTCCATCTCTGCTGGGTTTATCTGTTACCTTGCGTTTAGCTTCGTTTTCATGCGCGGTGGTGTAACGGTCCGCTAGTTTGATTAGATCAGCTAAGTTCTCGGCCCCTTGTTCCGCGGTGAACATCCTAGTTTCTGGCGTCATTGCATCGCGTAACTGTTCGCTAAGGATTAGTTCAGCAAGATCTGCGAATGATTCTTCTAGGTTGGATAAGGCTAACCATTTACGCAAGTAGGTTTCCAATCTGCCTACAAACTGACTGTGGCTTTCACCTTTCTCTTTCCGCGAGTTGCGCAATTTCTTACGGTAGGTTTCGGCGGTCAACTCGAACCATATCAAGAGTGCTTTCTTGAGAGCTGGGTAATCGTTACTTTGTCCTGTGGGCAATTTCGCATACACGTCATAGGCTGTACCTCTCAATCCTTGAGCTAATTTAATATTCCATTTGTTATAGTCAAGTTCGAATTCCTGTGCTAAGCGCTCAAACCGATCAAGATATGCGTCTATCCTATCAACTTTCTCGTCAAATGGACTTAGAAAAAAATTCATGCCTGGAGTGATGGACGGAGGTTGGGGAGGGTTGTCAGATGAGTTTGACAGTAGGCTAATATTCAGGTCAGTTGCCCGAGCTGCTATCAACTGGTCCCTTTCTTTTTCCCTGGCTTCAATGTCCAACTTTTTTAGGCGTTCTGCCATATCTAATTCCATGCCTTTTAACTTTTCTGCTGCCGAGCGTGCTCTCTCTGCCTCTTCCAACTCAAGGAGTCTTAACTTTTCAGCAGCCTTGTCCGCACGATCTCTTTCTTCAGCTCTAGCTTTTTCTGCACAGATTCGTTCCTCTGCTCTAGCTTTTTCGGCATGGATTCGTTCCTCTGCTCTAGCTTTTTCGGCATGGATTCGTTCTTCTGCTCTGGATTTTTCCAGTTTATCCCATTCTGAGGTTACATACGTGATTAAATCTTGCCCTGCTAGACCTAGTGCTATTCCCTCTTCTCTCAATTCACGGCGTACTTTTATGAAGTCGGCCATGATAGATTTCTAGATTTCCAGAGTCCAAAAGCAAGATAACCTAACTACTCTCAGTCAATCTAGTTTAACACAAGTACAATCAAAATATCCCTATGTGAGATGTTACCAGCAATCCACAACAATTTTCAATCAATGCATAAGAAACAATTATCTTACATCAATCAATACATACATGTGCATACAACAATCAATACAATCATGCAATTCAAAAAATCAAGAAAATGTTTTTCCCAATGTAACTGAGTCAACTCTCGGATTTTGTACTAGACCACTGTTACGAATCCTAAGTGAGATAATGTTTTCTATTCGTTATTATCTTAGGTTACTCAAGATATAGATACAAAAATTTATTATCCCGGACGAGCCCCCATATGTGATGATATTCTGGGAAAGATACGTTTATCTTACTAGGGGGTAAGACTTATTGATAGATGGGCGATGCGCTACCACTATCGATCGTTCTTTTACCAGAAGTCCTAAAGTGGTGTGAGAGACAGATCACGGTACTTTGGTCACATAAAATTTATATTTGTTCTCGGGAATTTTAGTATCATTTGGCTCAACTTGAGAACCGGTGATGACTAATCAAAAGACTAGATTATTATGTCTCAAGAGAAGAAAACTAATAACTACACAACAATACAAATAGAATGACACCAGTCGTATGTATGTAATTTCACTTTTTATATATTCAACACAAACTTTAACATTTCTGCATTAATCGGTAAATTAATAAGTAATATAGTTCCAAGTGCTGGGAAAATGTCTTAACAGGTTTCTTTCGTCATTTGCTACCTGCGGTCACGATTTTCACTGTTCGTAAGTTTCAAAGGTTCTAGTTTCTCGAGGGTATGACTCAGTTGTTGTGGGTCACTTAGCTAAGGTAAGTCGGGTCGCCCTTGACGCTGTGGGGTTTGGACGTGGTCAGGTAGAATCGTGGTAGTTCTCCTTGGTTCCACGGGAGCGACGGTCAGGCGTTCGTCTCCACAAACGTGATCCCAGGTCCGACCTGGAAAAGTCGGAGCTCTGGCTACAGTATTCTCGTTAGCTATAAGTGTGCGGTCTCCTCTGCAAAGTGTCTATAGCATCAGACACCTGCAGGGTTCCCATATGCACAATTCAATTCGAATCTTAAGGCTAAGGTACATCAAACCACATGCATACTGTCTCAGAAACAATAATCTGTTTCTGTAACTATATATCAAGAACATATTATTTATACATGGCAATCAATATACAATAAACATACACATATCAAAACTATTTGTGTTATCTTACTTGTAGACTCTGGGACTCGTGAAATCGTCTTTTACGTCTCTAGCACCCTCTTGATGAGATGGAGATAGACGAACACTGCAGTTTGTTCCTTTGGTCGACCCTCACAGCTTAACAGTTCTTTTGCGACTGACTAGCTGAGATTTGGTCCCCAAAGGTATGCAAAAGTTCCCAATAGTCTTCTGACCAATCGTTTTTAGCTCTCGTGTTCGTTAATCTCGCATCTACAGAAATATGGTTCTAATTTGAATAGTTCCTCCCCTTCTCTCTCGTCACTGGACACGCATAATCACTTTTCAAGTGGAGTATCAGGGATAGAGTGAAGAACAGATGCCATAACGATAAGCGGTGTCTGCCCAATACGGGTGACATCATCTTGGTAACTTTTGGCTGGAGTGAGCTACTTAGTGTCTCATGGCGAAGACAACGCTATGGTTAGTTTTTGACTAAAGTATGCTATTTAGAATTCTTGGTCGCCAAGCCTGTTGATGGTATCGGTAGCTCTTGGCGGTGTGACTGTTTCAAGGAAGTTAATTTGCCATGTGTGGGCTGCTTGTTGGCTAACTGTTGTATTAATGTCCAGTTTCGTTTCGATGGTATCTATTTTGCTAAGCTAATTTCCGACATGTTTGTCGTCAATATTTCTGCTGTCACAGTCTTCAGCTCTCTGAGTAGCAACAAATCATTGTGCAGGGAACAGTGGTCAGTGTCGTCAACAGCTCTTTGAGTAGCAACAAATCATTGTGCAGGGAACAGTGGTCAGTGTCGTCAACAGCTCTCTGAGTAGCAACAAATCATTGTGCAGGGAACAGTGGTCAGTGTCTTCAACAGCTCTTTGAGTAGCAACAAATCATTGTGCAGGGAACAGTGGTCAGTGTCTTCAACAGCTCTCTGAGTAGCAACAAATCATTGTGCAGGGAACAGTGGTCAGTGTCTTCAACAGCTCTTTGAGTAGCAACAAATCATTGTGCAGGGAACAGTGGTCAGTGTCTTCAGCTCTCTGAGTAGCAACAAATCATTGTGCAGGGAACAGTGGTCAGTGTCTTCAACAGCTCTCTGAGTAGCAACAAATCATTGTGCAGGGAACAGTGGTCAGTGTCGTCAACAGCGCTCTGAGTAGCAACAAATCATTGTGCAGGGAACAGTGGTCAGTGTCTTCAGCTCTCTGAGTAGCAACAAATCATTGTGCAGGGAACAGTGGTCAGTGTCTTCAGCTCTCTGAGTAGCAACAAATCATTGTGCAGGGAACAGTGGTCAGTGTCTTCAACAGCTCTCTGAGTAGCAACAAATCATTGTGCAGGGAACAGTGGTCAGTGTCTTCAACAGCTCTCTGAGTAGCAACAAATCATTGTGCATGGAACAGTGGTCAGTGTCTTCAACTCTCTGAGTAGCAACAAATCATTGTGCAGGGAACAGTGGTCAGTGTCTTCAACTCTCTGAGTAGCAACAAATCATTGTGCAGGGAACAGTGGTCAGTGTCTTCAACTCTCTGAGTAGCAACAAATCATTGTGCAGGAAACAGTGGTCAGTGTCTTCAACAGCTCTCTGAGTAGCAACAAATCATTGTGCAGGGAACAGTGGTCAGTGTCTTCAGCTCTCTGAGTAGCAACAAATCATTGTGCAGGGAACAGTGGTCAGTGTCTTCAACTCTCTGAGTAGCAACAAATCATTGTGCAGGGAACAGTGGTCAGTGTCGTCAACAGCGCTCTGAGTAGCAACAAATCATTGTGCAGGGAACAGTGGTCAGTGTCGTCAACAGCGCTCTGAGTAGCAACAAATCATTGTGCAGGGAACAGTGGTCAGTGTCTTCAGCTCTCTGAGTAGCAACAAATCATTGTGCAGGGAACAGTGGTCAGTGTCGTCAACAGCTCTCTGAGTAGCAACAAATCATTGTGCAGGGAACAGTGGTCAGTGTCGTCAACAGCGCTCTGAGTAGCAACAAATCATTGTGCAGGGAACAGTGGTCAGTGTCTTCAGCTCTCTGAGTAGCAACAAATCATTGTGCAGGGAACAGTGGTCAGTGTCTTCAACTCTCTGAGTAGCAACAAATCATTGTGCAGGGAACAGTGGTCAGTGTGGTCAACAGCGCTCTGAGTAGCAACAAATCATTGTGCAGGGAACAGTGGTCAGTGTCGTCAACAGCGCTCTGAGTAGCAACAAATCCTTGTGCAGGGAACAGTGGTCAGTGTCTTCAGCTCTCTGAGTAGCAACAAATCATTGTGCAGGGAACAGTGGTCAGTGTCTTCAACTCTCTGAGTAGCAACAAATCATTGTGCAGGGAACAGTGGTCAGTGTCTTCAACAGCTCTCTGAGTAGCAACAAATCATTGTGCAGGGAACAGTGGTCAGTGTCTTCAACTCTCTGAGTAGCAACAAATCATTGTGCAGGGAACAGTGGTCAGTGTCTTCAGCAGCTCTCTGAGTAGCAACAAATCATTGTGCAGGGAACAGTGGTCAGTGTCTTCAACTCTCTGAGTAGCAACAAATCATTATGCAATGAACAGTGGTCAGTGTCTTCAGCTCTCTGAGTAGCAACAAATCATTGTGCAGGGAACAGTGGTCAGTGTCTTCAACTCTCTGAGTAGCAACAAATCATTGTGCATGGAACAGTGGTCAGTGTCGTCAACAGCTCTCTGAGTAGCAACAAATCATTGTGCAGGAAACAGTGGTCAGTGTTGTCAACAGCTCTCTGAGTAGCAACAAATCATTGTGCATGGAACAGTGGTCAGTGTCTTCAGCTCTCTGAGTAGCAACAAATCATTGTGCAGGGAACAGTGGTCAGTGTCTTCAACTCTCTGAGTAGCAACAAATCATTGTGCATGGAACAGTGGTCAGTGTCGTCAACAGCTCTCTGAGTAGCAACAAATCATTGTGCAGGGAACAGTGGTCAGTGTCTTCAACTCTCTGAGTAGCAACAAATCATTGTGCAGGGAACAGTGGTCAGTGTCTTCAACTCTCTGAGTAGCAACAAATCATTGTGCAGGGAACAGTGGTCAGTGTCTCCAACTCTCTGAGTAGCAACAAATCATTGTGCAGGGAACAGTGGTCAGTGTCTTCAGCTCTCTGAGTAGCAACAAATCATTGTGCAGGGAACAGTGGTCAGTGTCTTCAACTCTCTGAGTAGCAACAAATCATTGTGCATGGAACAGTGGTCAGTGTCGTCAACAGCTCTCTGAGTAGCAACAAATCATTGTGCAGGGAACAGTGGTCAGTGTCTTCAACTCTCTGAGTAGCAACAAATCATTGTGCATGGAACAGTGGTCAGTGTCGTCAACAGCTCTCTGAGTAGCAACAAATCATTGTGCAGGGAACAGTGGTCAGTGTCTTCAACTCTCTGAGTAGCAACAAATCATTGTGCATGGAACAGTGGTCAGTGTCGTCAACAGCTCTCTGAGTAGCAACAAATCATTGTGCAGGGAACAGTGGTCAGTGTCTTCAACTCTCTGAGTAGCAACAAATCATTGTGCAGGGAACAGTGGTCAGTGTCTTCAGCTCTCTGAGTAGCAACAAATCATTGTGCAGGGAACAGTGGTCAGTGTCTTCAACTCTCTGAGTAGCAACAAATCATTGTGCATGGAACAGTGGTCAGTGTCGTCAACAGCTCTCTGAGTAGCAACAAATCATTGTGCAGGGAACAGTGGTCAGTGTTGTCAACAGCTCTCTGAGTAGCAACAAATCATTGTGCATGGAACAGTGGTCAGTGTCTTCAGCTCTCTGAGTAGCAACAAATCATTGTGCAGGGAACAGTGGTCAGTGTCTTCACACCGACTCAACCAAAGCTTTTAGGTTATCAGGTTAGTTCAGCAAAGCTAGCTATAAATAGCTTCGCCGATAGCTTCGCCGGTGCTTCTTTCCTATCCTTTCACTGGAAGGGAGGGGGTAGGCAAGCTATAAATAGCCCGCAGCCAGCAAAACGTGGTTGAACCTAAGAGTGCTGCTCACATAGGCATTGAGCTGGTGTGTCTTCAACTCTCTGAGTAGCAACAAATCATTGTGCATGGAACAGTGGTCAGTGTCGTCAACAGCTCTCTGAGTAGCAACAAATCATTGTGCAGGGAACAGTGGTCAGTGTCTTCAACTCTCTGAGTAGCAACAAATCATTGTGCAGGGAACAGTGGTCAGTGTCTTCAACTCTCTGAGTAGCAACAAATCATTGTGCAGGGAACAGTGGTCAGTGTCTTCAACTCTCTGAGTAGCAACAAATCATTGTGCAGGGAACAGTGGTCAGTGTCTTCAGCTGTCTGAGTAGCAACAAATCATTGTGCAGGGAACAGTGGTCAGTGTCTTCAACTCTCTGAGTAGCAACAAATCATTGTGCATGGAACAGTGGTCAGTGTCGTCAACCGCTCTCTGAGTAGCAACAAATCATTGTGCAGGGAACAGTGGAAGGAAGAAGACAAAGAAAGGACTGGACAGTTGATGTTAAAACATGGAGGGCGTTGGACATGTCATGCCTTCTTACAACAGCGACAGACAGCCTGAAGTGGCTAACACTCTCCACAACAGCATCCCTTATGTCACCCCAACGGCCTGACAAAATGAGGGATGAGATAGATAGATAGATAGATAGATAGATAGATAGATAGATAGATAGATAGATAGATAGATAGATAGATAGATAGATAGATAGATAGATAGATAGATAGATAGATAGATAGGTAGGCAGGAAGGCAGACAAAGAGATAGATAGACAGAGAGATAGATGGAGTTGCTGAGCACGTGTTTTAGTATTTATACCTTTAACACTCAGAAAGTTATGCGATACGGGAATGTCCAGTATGTCCTGTTTTTTTTCTCTGCGACGACAAATAAAGTGTACAATTATGGAGTTTTGACTGCAGTTTTAGAAAGCAGGGTCCACCACCCTTTCTACCCTAAGCACTCACACCAAAGTATTTTCACTGTCGTTTTACAATGCTCTAGCAGATCACATCGTGCTGCAAGAAAATTCATAATTAATATGCTGGTCCACTTCCAAAACGTTTTAATAAGCAAAACACATGTCTAAGTAATTAAAGCCCCTTTTCCTAGTGTTCCTTTCAAGCGAATACAACATAAGACATACTACAATGAAGCCTACATGTTGACTAAACATCATATTTCCAGAACGAGATTGGTTCGAAGTAAAACATTCGTCTTAGGTGTTTGAAGAACCAGGTTCAAATCCTGCACGATAGACTTATATTCGCGCGGGTCGACTTTCGTATTAAATCTTTTTATGATGTTCAAATCTATTCTGTCATCTCAATGAAGATGTTCAAGAACCCAGTCATTTTGGCTGTTCAAAGTACAAATCACAATTAAATACGGCGCCAAAGCATGACATTTTGCAGTGCGAAACAAGTGGCGTCGTGGTAATTTGGGTTCAAACCCAAACGGCAAACGCCTTGCACGGCGAGTGTGTAATACAATAGAAAACAATGACGGACTCTAATCATTCAGCGGCATACAGTTTGACACCAACCCCATCCTGTCCTCCACTCCCCACACTGCTTCTCCCAGCTTGCTCCCAGTGCTCAGCGCCAGTTTGTTGACCGTTGCTAGCTCTTTGGACGGACGAAACACGGCCTGCTATGGACAAGCCACTTGACCAAGATTGAATTAGGACGGGGTAGAGTTTGCAGCAACAATTCAACCGGCCGGGTCTCCTCCCTGACCTCACAGTGACCACGTCGCCACAAAACTCTCGTGACAAGATGCAGAAAGTCGGAGTCGACTTCGCTGCACAAAGTTCTGTGATAGAGCAGTCTGTAGTTTCGTACAATGCGTGCGCATTGAAAGTTTCAGTTGACTACAGGGAGCTCTGATGAGAGTGAGAGAGAGAGAGAGAGAATGTGTGTGTGTGTGTGTGTGTGCAATGTGTGTGTGCGCGTGTGTGTTACACGCGCTTATGTGTATGTGCTTTACCAAAAAATCTTTCTGCGGCAAGTTTCCAACGAAATCTGTTTAGCCCAATTTCATTCTGTTTCGTGGACTGTTTAAATTGAAACCGCTTTTCTTACAGGCGTCTGCTTTGTCGCGTTTGTCCAGGTCCTACAGAGTTGATTGTTGGAGGTAGGAGGAGTGAGTAGGCGTTACACATGAATCTAAAAGAACGAGAATATTTATAAAGATTGCAAGTAGGTCATTGCTATGCAAATAGAAGTTTGCCAAAACTTGCTGGACTTTGAAATTGAAGTTACAGCCATGTAAGCTACCAAAATGTAGTTAGTTTCTGGCATACAACTTGTATATATGCCACACTGCTTCATGATGATGATGATGATGATGATGATGATGGTGATGATGATGATGATGATGATGATGATGATGATGATGATGATGATGATGATGATGATGATGATGATGATTACATTACATGATTATTGCTTTAGGTCCAGCGGACTCTTCCGAGCCAAATCAGGACCGGACAACCCCTGTTCCGCATAAATGATCTGCTGAAACAACCCTAGTTGTAAAACTGAAAGCTCTCCACCAGCCAGTCACTTTACAATAAAGACATCCCACGCAGGGGACGCTGAGGCTGTACTCTAAGTTATCGAACCCCCGTTTACAAAAACAAAATAGAATACAAACATCATTATAAATTATCAACAAAACACATACATATAAAATTCCTACATTGCTAAATAATAACATCATAGGAAGCCCTAGTGACCACCTGGCAGAAAGCGTCCAATATTCCCAAGCTGATCCAACAGACCTCATACGCAAATAAGGAGTCTAGTCCCAGAAGAGTTTTCAAGAAAAAAGGCGAAGAAGAAGATAGTATAGCAGATTGATAGAACAGAGCAGAAATGAGAAAGAGCAAATGAGAAAGACAGCGACAGTGGGAATTTAAAGCACTAAATTTCCAGAAAGTGGGGATACTATTTATACTGAAAACCCCGGCAGCCCAACGGGGGACGATGATGATGATGATGATGATGATGATGATGATGATGATCGGGTTCATATATACCATGACTAATATGGCAAAACTGAGCTTATGTTTTACTGTAGCATGTTCAGTACGTTTTACATTTAGAGTGAGTTTTGCGAGAAGCCAGGTAGAGAGACTTCACATGTGGCATGCAGTTAGGATGGCGGATCCCTCCCTTTGTTGGCAGGAAATTCCTACAGTTAAATTGATTAGTATTCCGCCGCACGTCCCGCCAAGGGAGACAATCACTGGCGTTGTTTTACGACTATCAGCAGCCGATTCGCTTTCAACATGGCGGACGACACGGGTCGTTCCAAACCATGGAATCGACGAGGGGAGAAGAAAGAGACGATCGAAACGCAGCAAGATAGAGACGAAGAGGAAGAAGAAGGAGAAGAAGAAGAAGAAGAAGAAGAAGAAGAAGAAGAAGAAGAAAGAAGAGTGTCACTTCCTTATATTATTATCTCCAGCCAGCGTGTGAAGGACGGATGTTTATTTGTGTGTAACAATGACTTTATTTGTGTGTAACAATGACTTTATTTGTGTGTAACAATGACTTTATTTATGTGTAACAATGACTTTATTTGCATTGTTGCCGCATTAAAAGATGAAATAATTAGTATTTTGAATTCAAACAGCCAGCTAAGCTTTGACAGTTAGGCGTCTCTTCCTTGTTGTATAAATAAACCTCTGTGCCTACTATACACGTACATTCGCTGCGGTGCTGGATTTAGAATCCACCTTGAAGCTATTAGTAGGAACAAGAACAAGTGAATGTACCGATTTATATCAAAATCTTATTTTTGACAAGAGGTTAATTTATATCATAATCTTTTTCCCCCGATGGGGCAACACTCACTGTGAATGTTGGAAGGCTCAATGGCGCTGACATGCCTGTTGTTGGGGGCTTTTCAACTGGTAACCCTACCCTTTCTCCACCTCTTCTCCTACCGCTGTTCGTTGAACAAGGAGAATGCAATGAAAATATGGGGAAAAAAATAAGGATCGGTTTCAATGGGAAATAAGGAAGAACGTAAGAAATAAACGTGCGTAAGTGTGTGTGTGTGGGGGGCGGGGGAGGGGGTGTGCGTATGTGTGTGTCTAACACACACTCTCTCTCTCTAATTGTAAGAATAAGCTGTAAGCTTAGGTTGTAACTGTAATAAATGTTTAAAGTCTATAGTCTTTTTCTCACTCTCTCCCACTCCTTTTTTGGATCAGTTTGATCAGGATCAGTTTCACTTCTAGTATAAAGAAGCAGGACAAAAGCAGAAGAAGAAGTGTTAGTTCCTTCTTTAACCCCTTTCTCCCCCTCTCCCCTTTTAAAAGGAGATGTAGAAAGAGAAGAAAACGTTTTTGTCCTTAAAGAACAAGTAGAAATACATGAAGCTGGTGCGAAGAAAATCAGACCAGTTTCATTGAAGCATGAATAGGCACACAAGAAAAACAACAAGAAGTAGGCGTGTCAGTTTCCCTATCTCTATCTCATTCTTTGAAGAAGAGGAAGGAGAAACAAAGAAATTTACCAAGAAGAGAATAAAACAGGTTGCAGAGGAAATGAAGAGGACCAGGGGGAAAAACACAAGGAGAGGAAATGCATGGAAGTGTTGCAGTTATAATAGGGTACGTGTGCCCAATGGCAAAGTGCAACCCACTGCGGATACCTACGCTTTACAGACGCCATGATAGATCGATGACGAAACTTTTTACCAGCGTCTGTGCTAACGGCCAACTATTTATTGGTGTAGTCTTTCTGGTGCATTGCAATATATTTTAGGTATCAATGGTGAATACTCGTTTTCGCAGGTTCGTGGACTGTCATCTAAATCGTTCACTTAGTAGCTTAGGGGGTATGAAAGATTACATCTCATTTATGAAGGAAATGACAGTCTGTCCGCAATTGCCATCATCCACCTTTTGTTCAGTAAGACCCATGTTTGTTTGTTCAAATCAAAATTAACTGTCACTAATTGAAACTTTCTCTCTCTCTCTCTCTCTCTCTCTCTCTCTCTCTCTCTCTCTCTCTCTCTCTCTCTTTCTCTCTATCTCTCTCTCACTCACACACACACATGACTTCACACATAATGGGTCTTCAAAGGCACCTGCAGAAAGCATTTTCTAAAAGAGTTATTTCCTTGGCTAAACCTGTTTTTACTACTAAAAAGGGAGATAAAATGAC
>CM072524.1:16661841-16684341 GCA_036898135.1 Oncomelania hupensis | reverse complement strand
AGGCTCCACTTGAAGAGAGTAAATACAGCAAAGTGCACTAGACTGAAGTTCGACCTGGACAAACTGCAAGACCCGGAGGTGGCAGAACTATTTCAGGCCACAATTGGTGGGAAATTTGCACCACCGCTCATTTTGGGGGCTGGTGAAGTAGATGTCAACACCATGACCACCACCATCAACTCAGCTGTGACAGATGCCGTCACTGAGGTTTTTGGCAAGCACCGACCAAAGAAGAAGCCGTGGATCACAACTGAACTTTTGGAACTGTGTGATAAACGAAGAGAAATAAAAAAGAAAAAGAACACCTAAAAAAATCAACAACGACATCCGAAAAGGCATGCGCACAGCAAAGGAGAACTGGATAGAAGATCAATGCCAGGAAATAGAGAACAGTCTGAACAAGAACAACAGCAAGAAGGCCTACCAGACTGTGAAGCGGCTGACAAGTGTCAAACAGCCCAAAGTCTCCACGATTAAAAGCAAGTCTGGCATATGCCTTACAGAAGAACAAGAAGTCTTGGACAGATCGACTGAGTACTGCTCTGACCTTTACAACCATACACCAAATGGAGACCCATCAGTTCTAGCATGTCCCGAGAACAGAGAAGAAGAACAAATCCTCCCAATTCTCCGGGAAGAAGTTGAGGCAGCAGTGCAATCGCTGAAGAAAGGGAAGTCAGCGGGAGTGGACAACATACCCGCGGAAATGCTACAAGCAGGAGGAGAAGCGATGATTGATGCCCTCACCATTATCTGTAACAAAATCTGGCAGAGTGGGGAGTGGACTACACCATGGACCCAGTCGCTTGTCATCACTCTTCCCAAAAAAAGTAACCTTCAGGAGTGTGAAAATTACCGCACCATCAGCCTCATCAGCCATCCCAGCAAGGTCCTCCTGAAAATAATACTCAACAGGTTGAAACCCCATGCTGAACAAATCATAGCTGAAGAACAAGCGGGATTCAGGGCAAGGCGAAGTACCACTGAACAGATTTTCAACCTCAGAATAATCAGTGAGAAATACCTACAGCACCAACAACTTCTGTATCATGTGTTCATAGACTTCAAGAAGGCGTTTGACCGAGTTTGGCATGCAGCTCTATGGGCAACAATGAAAGTGTACATCATCTGCCCTAAAATTATTGAAGTCATCAAAAGCCTGTATGACAAGGCTACCAGTGCAGTCCTCCACAACAGCGCCATCGGGAACTGGTTCAGAACAACAATCGGTGTGCGTCAAGGATGCCTACTCTCTCCAACACTCTTCAACATTTTCCTAGAGCGCATCATGTCAGATGCTCTTGCAGATCATGAAGGCACAGTCAGCATAGGGGGTAAAGCAATCTCCAATCTTCGTTTTGCGGATGACATTGATGGATTGGCTGGAGAGGAACAAGAACTTGAACAGCTGGTACAGAGGCTTGACCCCACCTCCAGAGCTTATGGAATGGAAATAAGTGCAGAGAAGACCAAAGTGATGACCAACAACACCAATGGCATCAAAGTCCAAGGCCAATCCCTCAACACAATGCATAGCTTCAAATATTTAGGAGCCATTGTATCAGACAATGGGTCCCGAGAGAAAGTCCTCTTCAGGATCGCACAAACAACTGCTGGCCTGACAAGGCTGAAGCCCATTTGGAAAGACAGGACCATCAGTCTACATTCCAAAGTAAGACTGCTGCGCTCCCTTGTCATCTCCATCTTCCTATATGCTTGCGAAGCATGGACCCTCACAGCAGATCTACAACGAAGAATACAAAGCATGGAGATGAGATGCTACAGAAGCCATTGGATAACACGATGACCTGCTCACAGTGGTGAAGAAATGGAAGCTCCGATGGTATGGCCAGATCATCAGGCCTTGCAAAGACTATTCTGCAAGGCACAGTGCAAGGAGGTAGAAGAGGGAGACCGAAAAGGAGGTGGGAGGACAACATTCGAGAATGGACTGGTTTGACACTAAGCGAAGCCATCAGGGCTGCTGAGGACAGAGAAAGATGGAGTATGCTGGTTAAACGATCATCTGTGGTGCCCCTACGACCTACGGGTTACGGGACAGGACAGGATAGGATAGGATAGGATAGGATAGGATAGGATAGGATAGGATAGGATAGGATAGGATAGTGTGGAATAATAAACTCTTCTTTGATTATACTCTCTGGTGCAAACATTAAAAAAATACTTTAATAGTTTATCAGGAGCCCCTTTGCAAAGCATGCGCCGTGACTTTATCTGGGACACCAAATGAATGACGTTTTAATATGTTTAAACGTTTATTGGAGAGCTTTCACTTCAGTAAGATGGATCAATAAACTTTCCTATGATCACAATGTCTTTTCTACAAAAGTTTGAAACAATGACCTAGGCTCACTTACAATTTGTTTAAAGGATTGGCAGCTGATTTTTTTTCTATGTCAGAAATTGACAGGTTCGCAGGATGTCTTAGGGGGAGGGGGGGAGGGGTAGGGGGAGGTTGATGTGGGTGGTAAAAAGTAGTAAGAGTGGAGGCGGCGGGGAGGAGGCATGGGTAGGTCAGTGACATTGTGTGCTGGGTAGACAACTGTCTATTGTTTGAAGCATAAAAAAGAGGGATTTGTATAGTAAGGTTAATGTGAAATAATTGTTGTTTTGCTGGCTTATCCAAATGCGCCACCGATATCTTCTTTAGCACCAAGCTTTGTTGAATGACATCAGCCCTACGCAGGGTTGGCACTACACAGACTTACTATGAAAATAACAAAATGGATTTGTTCCATTACAGCTGACATTTCATTTCAGCTCAGAGATGCTCAAGGCGCTAGCCTCCCACAGCCAGCAAACGCAATGGACATGGGTCTGAAGGATTAGCGGCGCAGTGATCTGCAGGCCATACGGGTTGCGGTGTAAGTTGCACGCTGTGGATGCTAGTGATCATAGGTTCAAATCCCGCATATTGCGGGTCATTTATATTTTAGGAAGTCAGCTTTAGAGGACTCTTTAAAAGGCGTTCCCCACTCTCCATTCTCGATGATGATGGAGGATGGATGATGGGGGATGGATGATGGAGGATGGATGGGTAATGATGGGTGGTGATGATGATGATAATGCTGCTGCTGCTGATGATGATTATGACGATTATGATGATGATATGCACATCCATTTTCGGTGCCTTCAATTTCAATTCTCACAGGTGTACGCTGGCAGCCTGATCCTAAGGGGAATTTTCTCATCTTATTTATCTGATAGAACAATAATGACAATAACGACACACACACAAGCACACACACACACCCACACACACCCACACACACACACACACACACATTTCGATAACTTTATTACAACCCAAACCGTGAACTTTACCAATGAACTCTGCTAAGTTCGTCGATTACGTCACCCGCACCCTGAATGTTCTCCGCTTCCACACCTTCTACAGCCGATCTTGACTCTGGTTGATAGGACTGGAGCGAGGCTTTTACTCTGCTGCCATTATTGTCCAATAAGTTGCAGTCACAATTGGATAACTTTAGTACAGCCAAAACCCGTTACTTAACAACGTTGTAATAAACTCAGAACAGTTGGTCATTGACGCCACCCTAAGCCTGAAGCCAGATTTTTACTCTGCCGCCGTGATTGTCCAATGAACTTCAGTCCAGGCACTTGAACTTTGAAACTTTGTCCTTTTATTAGCAAAACCACATATAATTCCAAGCATGAAACAAAGCTTATAGCACAGGGGGCACTTTAGCCAAAAGTAGGGGAAAGGGGAGGGGGAGGGGGATTACAGACATTACAAAACAACGAAAGGCATAAAAAAGGCTGCTCTATAGGCATCACAAGACAAAACTCTGAAATGTCACCCGTTTCAAGGTTTACATTGGTTCAATATGGAAAGGGAAGTGTACAGCATCCCATGGTTCACAAAAGAAGACAAAAGGGAATGCACAATATATACACAGTCACATAACTCCAACTCCAACAAAGCGGCTTAAATTTAGCAACCTGCTCTTTGATTCAGTATTCATCAGCTGGTTAAATTTAAAGACATTTGAATGAGTCCAAAAGTATTTTCTAAACAAGTATTTTCCAAAAATGTTTCCTATCAGCAAGGAATTGTTACATGTAAATAAATAATGAAGCTCGTCACCAATTCCATCTAGTACATAGTACACAGTACACAACAGTTTTTCTCTAGGGACATTACTGTATCTTTGAAACTTTAGAACTTTGTAACTTTGTACTTTAATTTCATACATCATCATCAAACAATATTAAATAAGGCTCAGAGCTCAGGGTGGCCGTGAACCCCAAAAAGGGGTGGGGTGGGGTGGGGGTGATGAAGATACAACAAACATGCAGAAGTCAACAACAACGGCATAACCGTGTACAGGAATATTGCACCCACACAAAAATGACATACTAACATTAAGTTGTTAATATACGACCACCAGATGGAGAAAACAGTATGTAAATAAACAAATCAATAATATTTAAGAAAAAGGTAATAGACACGTGAAAAAAAATAATCCCCCCCCCAAAAAAAAAAAAAAAAAAAATTCAAGTAGGTCCCAGCCAAGAAAATAGAAGTTTCAAATAAAATTAAAAAAAGAACTGTGCATCACTATTGGAAAAGTGAAAAAGTAATAAAAAAAAATCCCAAACTTCATGTGCATTAACCCCAAAAAGCCAATCACCAAAACTGTGATTTTTGTTCAGAATCCTGCATCGTTTAAAGCATTACACAAAGGCATGTACTTCAGAAATGTCTGGTTATAGAAGGTGTTTGTAAAAGAATCATACGGTGTAGCCACGTCGTCAGTAAATTAAAGTTTATTCGCATGATCTACGTTACAAATGTCAGGTTTGTTGCTGGCTAGGATGTCACTAGTGAAGTCCTGAAACTGACGTTTGTCACAGAACACGCGACAGGAATCGGTGACTATAGCTTTTCCCACCTCCATCAACACCGTCAATAACCCTATCGTGCCTTTCAATATAGAGTTTCTTTAGCTCTTTACATCCATTTAGTGCGTGTGAGTTTGAATGTGTGTGAAAATTACGGAGCGGACACATGTCTGGGTTGTCAGGGTAGTAAGTGAGGATAACACTATTGGTTTCTA
The DNA here is from genome assembly GCA_036898135.1 of Oncomelania hupensis. Taxonomy (NCBI): domain Eukaryota; kingdom Metazoa; phylum Mollusca; class Gastropoda; order Littorinimorpha; family Pomatiopsidae; genus Oncomelania; species Oncomelania hupensis. The sequence goes on along the minus strand of CM072524.1, from coordinate 16,679,239 downwards.
GCTGTTGTAGACTCCACTTACCAAAAAAATCTAACCAAGTCATCATTGACGTTTTTGTTGGCCAAATGTCCGAGGGAAACAATCATGTCGGCGGAAGGCACGGCCTGTCGCTGGAGCTACTGCCAAAGGTCAAGGTCCTTCTCCATCGCTACCCTCTTGACGGCACTATACGCAAGCCGTGAGTCAGTCAAGCGCAGCTGCATGGCGTCCCCGCAAACACACACACACACACACACACACACACACACACACACACACACACACACACCCACACACACGCAAAATACCAATACTTACATTTACTATTCATTATACACGTCATCTACTCTCGTCCTTGCCATATCGTACACAAACACATTATCTCTTCTATCAAGCCCAGTGTGGTTATGGTAGGTTGTAAAGAGAGAATGCAGGAGGGGTGCAAAATGTCCAAGTTAACAGTGGATATGCAACACATATAACCTGCGATATACAATCCTTTCCAATGGCCCTTTTGTCTTGGCATTGAGGACTACTTGTCTCTTGCGAAGAGTCAGGAGTTGCGGCGGTAAACGGGCCTGCGTCGCGATATGTCGTCATTGCGGGGTCTCAAGTGCGTCATTAGCAGCCGTTTCTTGTCACGCTGATGGACGGAAGATCAGCAAATAACGAGAACCGTATACTGTATAGTTCTGCTCTGCTTCGCTGCTGTGGATCATGTCTTGTCTTGTTGGTTCTTTCTTTCCCCGCTTTCCATTTTGTTTTGGTTTGTTTAAGATTTGTAATTAAACTTACGCGATCTTTGCATGTTTTCTTTATGTTTTGCTGTTGCAATATACATCGTACTCCAAGGACGGTATCTCTGCCCTCCTTGGCAGCCTATGCTATTTTTCTCATTTATTTGCCTATGCAATATCACCTTGTTTGTCTCCACCTAATCCCACCCTCACCGTCTTTAGTTCCATCTGTAATGTGTGGATCATTTAAGTAGATGTGTTTGTAGTGTGTGTGTGTGTGTGTAGGTGTGTGTGTGTGTGTGTGTGTGTGGGTGGGTGTGTGTGGGTGGGTGTGTGTGTGTGTGTGTGTGTGTGTGTGTATGTGTTGATTTACATTCTTTATGATGCCCCAATTTTTGCTCGTGCGAACTTTTTATTCAGCGATGGATGGTTCTGATCTTCTGTGTTTTGGTTCCTAAGAGGCTTGTTCCAATAAAGAAAAGTTGGCTTTGTTGTTTGAAGAAGAAGAAGAAGAAGAAGAAGAAGAAGAAGAAGAAGCAGAAGAAGAAGACACTGCTGCTTTCCCTTAGTGCAAATCAAGAGATCTACTAAGACCTGAGAGCTGGAGTGATCGGCGACATCACTGAGGTTATGGTTTAGTGTAAACAAATAAACGAAAACAAGATCCGACAACTCACTCATTCCTGTTATCCCTTTCTTTGTGCGTACAAAGCAATGAAGTTCAGCAAAGCTACTTTGGAGAAACTCACAAAAGACTAACTTGCATAATGCCCCTGTGGAGAAAATCCACAACAAAATCCACTACACCAAAATGAACCATTACAACAAAATGAACCATTACAACAAAATCAACCACTACAACAAAATGAACATTAGCCCATTGACCATTAACCACTACAACAAAATGAACATTAGCCCATTGACCATTAACCACTACTACAAAATGAACATTAGCCCAATTGGGGATGAATTTCACTTTATTTTTGAGTGTCCAAAACACAATCATCTGCGACAAATGTTTATTTGTAGTAAATATTTATCGTGCAAGTCAATGTTTAACTTGTGATTTGTTTCGGGAAAGAAAACATGTGCTACTAAAATTGAGAAAATTTATAAAATTAGGAAAGGGCGTATACTAATAATATTAACAATATTAGCAAAATGTTATTGTTGTGAATGTTACAGTTGGAATGTTAGTAATGTTGCTGTTATTATTTTTTTTTACAACCGCATTATGATTGTTATGCTTATGTTTTTGTATCCTCCACACCCCAAAAGGGACGAGTATTGGGATTAAATCTTGAATCTTCAATCTTGATTTGATCATTGTGCTTGTTTAACGCTTCTCCAACACCCTTGCCCTTTGACCCTATTTGTGAGTTGACAACGAAGCTGACGTGTCTCCTTGGTGTCTGGGATACAGTAGGGTCTGTTTTATCAACCTAAAACCAAAAACCTTACCGAGCGAGTATTTTTATTGGTTCTGTCTTTTATCGGCTTTGGTAGATGCTAATTTTAGCTGCAGAATGTTGACTGGCTAGCCCACGGCTGTTGCTATTAATAGGTACACACACTACGGAATGTATCCATACAAACGCCACAACTATACTTCAGTTTTTGATGTAAGCTTATTTTTTTTAATCGGGCAACATTCACAGTGAATGTTTACAGGATCTGTCGAGGCGGCGTGGTCACAGTGGGCCTTTTAAGACAGGCTTATGAATCTTTCATAACATTTAGGCTTACTTTTGCATACAAACAGCGGCAAGAACAACAGCCAAAGCTAAGGAGACATGCAGTTTCATTCCAAGCTACGCACAAAGACCAACCATCAAAACAAAACGGCACAACATGAAAACGTTTTCCCTGTTCAAAACTCATAGACCAAGAAAACTTCATTACGTAATTTCTAAAACCAAGTGGGCGTACCACAAAGAACAGCTGTCATTTTTAGACAAACCTGAAAAAGTTGGAAACAGGACAGTATGTATATCTTTATTGTGTAATTTCCTTACACCAAGCAATGGAAAACACAGCAACAAAACAACTTAATCTTTCCAGGCCAGAGAACTTTCATCAATTTGGTACAAACAAACAAGGACTTAGCGATCTGGGCTTCACAGACAAATACTAATAAATTCCTGCAACATAGAAGGATCTTTTGGTTATGGATGCCAGTGGTTTCTAAGGTGCACGTCAGTTGACGTTCTATAATATGAAAAAGACAAGGAGAAGGAAAAGGTTATGAAATGTATTTTCTAATACAAACCAGAGGGTTGTAAGAACAGGCAAGACAATTGTGCAATTTTGTTAACAAATCAGGGAAAAGAACCACCAACTAAACATGACAACAAATAAGCCAACAAAACTTCACTACGTAATAATGTGCTAACACAAGTATCACAAAGAACAGCTGCAAACATGTTTGTTTTTTTAAAGTCTGCCTCTTGGAAGCAGGCCAAGAAGTCTTCAATTATATATACAAAGAAGAACACTTCGTTACGATGCATTGTGAAAATTGTCTTCCTGTCACCGGTTTTCCATTTGCAGGCAGAACACTGAGCAACACGGCGACCAGTAACTACGACATAAAATAAAAACTTGTTTCTTCACACAAAAAAGCGTTCCGTATTTCTAAATTACCGGTATCATCATTCGTCGTTCTTGGCGCACCAGGGGAGATAACTGGCATAAACAGTGGGTTGCAAAGGGATGTAAGTTCTATAAATACGTAGCTAATGGCGGGAGGTGACACGATCAATGATAGAGGCGTCAGAGAGATGGATCCCAGCGCAGGCTTGTTTATCCCTCACTATACTCCGGTTCTCCATGTAAACTCATCTTTCTTTCGTTTCGTTGTCACATTTAACGGATAATTTCCAGTCTAAATATCTCGTTGTACGCCGATAGATTTAAAACACACATTTGTGAGGAGAATTAAAAAGAACTGAGATTTAAAATACAAAATGTGTGAAAAACACAACAAAGAAATTTATCGAAGCTAAATTTTAGTGACAGGTATAACATAATAATATTTCCATTATGAAATTAGTCAATCCTTGCACTTCAGACCCGCCAGCATTGAGGACGCTCGCTCCCACAGTAGAAACTGCTCGCTCATCAGTACGGCTTAAACAACAAACTAGTTACGATTTTAAACCCTTTTGCAAACTAGTAGCAGAGTGGCACTCAGCACGCTGTGGTTTGGAATAGTTGTGTTTTGCTACAGACATTCTGGAACTTCATTATTCTGTCTTCATTGCTCTGCCAAAGACCTTATTATCAGTATGGGGATCCATTGATATAACATAACACTTGTTGTTCTCTTTTGACATCTCTCTCTCTCTTTCGACTCAATTATTAATTTAAGTTGAATCCATCGAACGAAAAATATAAAATCTATAACAAATAATAAAATTATATTTTTCTGTACAATCGCAGGTGACACATTACATTTATTTAAAAATCGGTTCTTATGTCCCCTCCCCCCACTTCCCTTTTAATATCTTTGCTCGTTGCCTACAAAACTCTTCAAACCCAAACTCCAGACCCATTCTATCCCTCCACCTCGTCAGGGTCCTTAAAAATGTCGAAATTGTTAAAATTCTGTCTCCCCTTTCCCCATCTCATCACCACGTACACACACACACACACACACACACACAAACACACACACACTCCCTCATTAAACAAAATTCTTGATGTAAAACTCAGCATGACTGGTGGATGATTTTTGACGTTTTCGCCTATCTCGGTGATTGAAAAAAAATGGAAGCAGAAGACAGGGTTTCCGATAAAAAGACGCAATATTTCGATAATAAGACATGTCTATGTGGGCAGAACCGCGCCATGTGGTCAATGTAATTTGTGCATGCGCCCCATGTCACTCAATGAACCACGAAGCTGTACAGAGGAATCCAGATAACTGGGACTGACACACGCTCTCTTTCTGCATTAAACGCATTGCAACAAACCTAGGCTCACACCCATTAGCCCAAAACACAGTCCGGGACTATATCTCTCTTATTTTCCGAGCAAGAAAAATTTCATTTCTCCTTTATCTTCAACGTTTGTGATCCTCTGAGCTTCAGTCTAAAAGTGTAACAAGTGGACATGGCGCACAAACAGCCAGCTATGTTAGGCTTATACAGACTCTGATACTGTAGCTTACTGGCAGCGTAAAGGTTAAACCGGAAATAGAACAATTTCAACCACAACGCGAAGCTAATTATCGAACGTGTCTCAGTGGTCAGAAATACGCTGGATGACCACCTGTCTGTATTTTGCGCCTGCGCAATGTCCCAAGATGCCTAGCGTAATCGGAAATGACGTGTTCCACAGAGGTCTTTTGGGAGCAACTCTGCGTGAAGCGAAGCCACGTTTTACTCTTAAATATTTTGAAAAGATACCAGCCAGCTACCGTTTTTGTTAATTTTCCAGGCTGAGGTGATTGCAAATTTGAGTAACGATGCAAAAGGTAAAAGGGAAAGCTGCTCCTGGAGACTAGGCGTGAAATCATTTAAATGGTAAGAACAGAGTTTCAATGAATAACATTTGCCTATGAGTAAAGATGACACTTTGAAGACAGTTTGAATACGCGATGTCTCATTGTATGAACTATTTTGCTTTTGCTATGTGTGTGTGAGGGAGGGGGAGGAGGAAGAGCATGAGGGTGAGGAGAACCTCTGCTAAAAGAGGTGACTTAGCCAGCTTGCCTTGCTGACAAACACAGCAATAATTAACAATAATTATTAATAACTATCACACTTATTAAAAGAATTATGTTTAAATTCGAAGCAAACGAAGTTTACAATTATGAAAAAACAAACGCCTTTTATTAGAAAACAATAAACGCGATTCGTGTCTTTTCGCGCTGTAAAAGTACTTCTATTAGCGAGTACGGTAGATTACATAATTATGTTTCTCTGCCGATTCTTGGGAGCTAAATAATGCAGTGGTCGAAGTTGAAGACAGATGACTATGTAACTTAACAGTTGGTGTCAAAGCAGACTGCGGCGCTCGGCTCAGATTATTTCTGGGCAACCTGCATGTTCAATCGGATTTATCAGAGGTTATAAAACAGATCACGTACCTTTGATTAAATCCTGCAAAAAGGTAACTCTCTCTCTCTCTCTCTCTCTCTCTCTCTCTCTCTCTCTCTCTCTCTCTCTCTCTCTCTCTCTCTCTCTCTCTCTCTCTCTCTCTCTCTCTCTCTCTCTCTCTCTCTCTCTCTCTCTCTCTCTCTCTCTCTCTCTCTCTCTCTCTCTCTCTCTCTCTCTCTTCTCTCTCTCTCTCTCTCTCTCTCTCTCTCTCTCTCTCTCTCTCTCTCTCTCTCTCTCTCTCTCTCTCTCTCTCTCTCTCTCTCTCTCTCTCTCTCTCTCTCTCTCTCTCTCTCTCTCTCTCTCTCTCTCTCTCTCTCTCTCTCTCTCTCTCTCTCTCTCTCTCTCTCTCTCTCTCTCTCTCTCTCTCTCTCTCTCTCTCTCTCTCTCTCTCTCTCTCTCTCTCTCTCTCTCTCTCTCTCTCTCTCTCTCTCTCTCTCTCTCTCTCTCTCTCTCTCTCTCTCTCTCTCTCTCTCTCTCTCTCTCTCTCTCTCTCTCTCTCTCTCTCTCTCTCTCTCTCTCTCTCTCTCTCTCTCTCTCTCTCTCTCTCTCTCTCTCTCTCTCTCTCTCCCTCTCATATTACTATTTGGGATTCTGCTTGAGCCACGATGCCTTTACTTAGAATTTACAAACGTGGAATTAAACAAGTTGTTCTTCAACAGAAAATTCTCTTGATGATATAAAGAGCTGAATATATTACCTCTTGCCAACAGATTAAAATTTAACAAAGGGGTTATCATGCACAAGATCTTTTCTGGCAATGCACTTTCCTACCTTTCTTCTTTTTTTTTTCTTTTTTTAAAGAAAACTGCGAGATCCTCCACCGTTACATTTTCCTATTCCAACAATTGATCTTCTCAAAACTAGTCTAGCATATTCTGGTTCTACTTGGTGGAATAAATTTCCTGAAAATCTCCGCAGCCCAGTATCTCAATTTACATCATTCAAAAACTACTTTTGAAATACATTAAAAATTAACTAAACATGCAATTAATTAATAACATTTATAAATATAATATTTTTAGTGTGTGTGTATGTGTGTGTGTCTCAATTGTGAACCTCTATTATTATTATTATTATTATTATTATTATTATTATTATTATTATTATTATTATTATTATTATTATTATTATTATTACTAATTACTTTATGAACTATATTGTTATAAGATTATTTTTCAAATTCACTGTTATTGTTACAAGGGAAGGATGTAAAAAAGTGCAACCAGCGCTTACTATCCTCTTTAAACCTCTCTCACACACACGCGCGCTCACACACACACACACACACACCTGCAAATCCATCTGCCATCACCACAGCCATTGATGAACTTAATGTAGATGTACGACGTACTATTAGCGTCCTATCCATATCACTGGGTAGCATTTAAGTCATCGTCCCATTGTAAACTGTGCAACTAACATAGACCTTGACTGCTTGGCGGTTCACAAAACGACAGCCGTAATTGAACTAGACCTACTATAGCACTGTTTCATAATGAAAGCGAAAGTGGCGGATCGGTTGCGGCCCTTGGGTTCGGCTAGTTCCGGTTGAAGCAAGAAAGATGCAGGGTTATATAAATTATATTTCTCTTGTACAATCGTTCAAATTTTACTCAGGGTGGCTGCTTGCCTAAACATTGATTGCTGATTTGTTTGTTCAGTAGGCCTAATTCGTTTGTCAGTGACCTACATTCACGAGAAATTCGAAGTCTCTTTCTTTTTCTTTGCTTTAATTTTTTAATTGAGAAATGTTAATTTTGCAGTTTATCTAGAAGATAACATTATTATACAGTAGAATAATTTTTGTTTTTAATTCAGTGAAGCAACTGCAATTATGTCTTATTATTTTCAGTCTTTCAGTTGTTATTATTATTAGTTGTAGTAGTATTGTTATTATTATTATCATTATTACCATATATTAATTATCAGTTGTCTGTTGGTGCTGCTGTTGTATTATTATTATTATTATTATTATTAGTTGTATTGTTATTATTATTATTTTTATAATAATAAATTACTCTAATGATTACGATTATTATTAATATTATGATGATTATTTTGTATTATTACTCTTATTATTATAATGATTATTATTATTATTATGATCTAGGATGGATCTAAAGCATGGAAGAATGGGTGAGTGTTGTAGTTATGTATACATATACTGTGTTGTTTGTTTGTAGATTATAGTGGAATAATTATCTGTGTGTTAAATGTGTACGCATGGGTATGTGGCTGGTTATCTGTTTATGCATGTGTGTTAGTGTTTATAGATTTGTATTTTGGTATGGAAGTTGTTTTTGATAGTATATCAAATGTATCAATATTGTATGTCCATGTTTGTAATAATTTTGATGTTGTTATCTCCTTCCTTATTGCACTGCGAAACAAATATCCATGCCTTGTGTTTGGACAATAAAGAATCTTGAATCTTATTTTACATTGTTGTAATCTTTCCGAATCAGTCGCAAACGTTGTTCCCACAATCGTTTCAGTGTTTTGTTAGCTGGTAATGTGTGTAACTTGACAATGCGCCCTTCAATTACTTTTCCTGCGAAATTAGGGCAGCAAACGCAATACTGTTTTTCTCCGCCACAAGTCTTCCGTCTACGTGCTGCCATGCGTAATACTCAACCGGAACTAGCCGGTGTACGTGGCATAGGTGAAGGCAGGGCCGGATAACTCTATCTGCACTAGTTTTGCAACAGTGCTATAAAGCTATTTCTTATAGTATGATTACTACTACGTTGTCGCCTCAAGTTTTACTCACCAGATTTACTTAAAGTTATAGTGATACCATATACAGTCCATGGACCTTGCTTTAAACGTTTTGTCAGAAATTCCACAATGACACAGCTTCATTAGAGCTATGAAAAGAAGCCCATGCGCGTGGCTCATTGGCTGATTTATCGCCACTGCTGTCCCTGTCGGGCGAGTGCTGTGGCTTTAGGAACGATTACTCCAATTTCCTTTTATGTGTTGGCCCCCGGATCAGATTGATTTGAATAATGGCAAGTCGCTTTTAGCCCCGGCAAGCAGTCCTGCAAAGCATGGTGAAAAGTCTAAAGGACAAGTGGAAGGAAGGAAGGAAGGAAGGAAGGAAGGAAGGGAGTAAGAACAATGCAATAGACTCGTCAAGATCAAAACCTTTGTAGTTTAAGAGGTGAAGGGCAAGTGTAAGATGTAATGTTTATGGATGTAATAAACATTTATTGTATATCTCTTATTTCTAGTTTCTTAATCAAAGTGTTTATTGCTGTGCACGATTATATTTGCACTTGTTTACCACTGAACCACCACCCATATACATCGCCCCTCTCCTATCCTTAATCATGTCTCGTTATTATTAATGTTTTATTAGGGGAATCGTAATCATGACGATAATCATATTCAGTTTTCATTGTAATGATGATGATGATGATGATGACGATGACGATGACTCAGTTTAGTAATAGGCAGAGGGAGGTGTAGGCCTATAACGAGTTGGCGCAAAAAAGTATAACAGGGGAAGGGTCGGAGTGTGTGTGTGTGGGTGTGTGTCTGTGTGTGTGCGTGTGCACAGATTGGGGGATATAAAAGTAAAAAAGGAAAATTTGCTTCATAACCAGCTACAAAATGAACAAATGAAAAAAAAATCTCTCAATATCGTGAAGAGCTGGAGGCAGGTTTATCACTTCACCTATTCTCTCCCTTTATTTCACACCTCGCTTACTTCCTTTAGGCATAACTCTCTATTCGTGAAGTGCCAGAATGTCACCACGTTTCTTGCCAGTGTGTGTTTTTGTAAGTTTATTTCAAATATGTATAACTGAATATTCAATATCATTTTTATACCGCAGTGAAGTCGATGAGCTGATTACAAAAACTTTCATAACAGTCGACTGTCCGAATATTTTTTACGAGAACTGTGGCTATAATACTAATGTGTGCAATAGTGACTGTATTCCTCGTATTGTGCGATAGTTACTGTATTCCTGATGTTGTATTTTAATGATTGTATTAATAATATATCGTACACCTCATCCTGCTCGCCGTCCTTCTCTTCCTTCTTCTGTTTCTCCTCCTCCTCCTCATAATTATTAATTATGAGCGAGAAGACGACCACAAAAGTAATGATGAGAGAGGAAACTGAAGGTAAAAGAACCAGCCCATCTTTTGTCTGTCTGTGATTCCATTACATACAACAATGTCTTGTCTGATCATTTATAATATAGTTCAGTGAGTCAGTGACGCAGAGACACACTGACAGTAGCTGTCATTCTGCGTGAGGATCACAAGGCACGGCAGCTGCATCCCGCTGGCACTGTATTACACTAAACACCTTACGACCGCTGGATTAGGTATTAATTACGCTATTTTTATGTGGCATGCCATTAACAATAAACTACATAAACTACAGCATTATATACTTCTAGCCTATCACCATCATCATCATCATGCACACGTCGATAATAATGATAATAATGATAATAATGATGATGATGATGATGAAGATAATGATGATGAGCATGGTGATCGGCGGTGATAAAATGAACAAATTTGTAAAAATGTCAAAGTAACGTATGTACAGTTTCATGAAGGTCATCACAACGGCGTTTCTACACGGTTGTGTGTGTGTGTGTGCGTGTGTGTGTATACGCAGGTGAGCGCAGTTTGCGGAGTGTGTGTGTGTGTGTGTGTGTGTGCGTGTGTGTGTGTGTGTATACACAGGTGAGCGCAGTTTGCGGATGGTGTGTGCGTGTGCGTGTGTGCGTGTGTGTGTTTGGAGGGGGGAGTGGGGAGGTGCGCTCACGTGTGCATACACGCGTGTAAACGTACGTGTATGTGCATGATCATTTGAAAACGACATGATTTGATTTGAGTGGACTACAGTTATCTTGCCACCCACAGGTATAACATTCGGGTTACTTTCTAGCGAAAGCACTGCAGCCGGAGCACGTCGCCATCCAAAGCAAATAAAGAATAGGAACCATTAACCCCCGCCTGATTTCCCTGGCACCAAACCTAAACCTAACTTCCACTTCTCTTCACCAAAGCAACAACCTCCACACGCCCAAAAGTTAAACCAGCGTGCTAAGAAAACAGAAAGAAAGACTAAACGTAGTGACAAAATGAGTCCCTGAGTGAAGCCTGAATCGTAATGCAAAGAATTCAAATGCTTTCGAAGAAAATGACTACCGAAAGAAATTATCTGATGTAATCCCTCAAATAAGCCAAACATTGATACCGCTTTGTGGTGTAAATGACATCGCACTCTCAACCGAATAAAATAGCCTGCTCAACTGAACAAGGACAGAATCTGTCAAGAAATAATACTGATTTAGTCCCTGAACATCACCTCGATCAAATTGGTCGTATTACTCGAAGGAGCAATATGGCCCAATCTCCAAAGTCTGCACAATGATTCAGTCCCCCTAAAGCCTATTCTCAATGTGGTGTATTTGATTTCACAGTCTATGAAATAAATTGTCGACCTATTCAACTGAAATAAAATGACAGAATCTATGACGAAAGATGAGGTACTGAAGTGTCAACCTTTCCCTTTCACTAACGACTGTGTTTATTCATACTACCGTGGTTTATTCATTCCCTACAATCCTAATTGACGATCTGTCTGTCGTATAAATCAGTCTCACGTTTCACACAATTCAGTTTTACACTCTCCAGCCCGATGACCTTTCTTGTTCAACGAACATCCAAAAGACGGATTCCCGAGATCCTAGGACCAAAATGGCGCCCTTTCTGCTCGAGAGCACATCGTGGTTCCCGTATAATGGGCAGGCTAAAATGACGCCGTTTCCTCATCACTGGCTACGAAGATGGTTTCCACCCATTTCCCAGATTCTGATAATGCCATGGACTCAGTATAAGCCTGGAGTGAGCTTTTCGCAGTAGTAGTAGGTCTGTTGACTTGAAACGGGCAAGATAAACATTCTTTTCAAATCCAGGCTTGGAACAATCAACCACAGACTTTGGGTGACATTCTTGATGACACCAATTTGGGAACTTGAAGACCTCAATATCATTAATATTTTCAAAATATTGGTCCTATTCGGTACACTTAAAAATATATGATGAATATATACAATGTTTCAAAATGTCTGATTCCACAGTAGTTACAGCGCTATAATAATTCTTCTTGTGTGGAAATACTTATGTGATTAATTATTTTCCATCCATTCTTACATTCTAATATATGTCAATAGGGGATAAAAGTGCCAGTATATTCTGTTTAAGGTGTAGTTGAATAGAAAGAGAATACGCTAAAGTTGACAGCAAATCCAATACCATTAGGTTATACAATTATGGGGGAAAGAAACTAATAATTCACTTTACATTGTGCACAGACAAACGTGCCTCAAGTGGTATAGATAAAAGACCACAATACCTAATTCAATCAAAGAGAGCCATGGTCTAAAATCTAAAGATGGTTAAAAACGCTGTCAGCCAAATTCCAATAGGCAGAGTGGGAGCTTCAAAGATAAAATGTTGACAACGTCACGTTTTTGAAGTCTGCGACAGCTGTTGACTTATTTCTATTAGGCCTATGTCTAGTCCACGTTTCTCAAGCGAGACAATGTCTTCCCAAAAAAAAAGTAAAACGTTATTATTGATATTGAATAAAGACAATAGAAAAGGGAAATAACTTGACATTAATATAATAAAGCGTTCCCATTACTTCGCTTTGTGACATGTAATTCCATGTGTTCTCCATAAACGTTTTGTCTCCTATTTTCAACTACTTCAGCGGTCCCTTGAACTACTCCTATCATTATTATTCTACCATTATTATTCTAATTACAGTGGCTGGCACCGCCCAAGAGGATTAACAGGAAGGGGAATCATTGAAGGAGAAAATACAAAATGTCTGAAGCGGAAAATTCGAGGCCAGATGATGAATTTCCATCATCGAAGAACCGGCGTCGGAAATTCTAAAAGGGGAAAGAACTGCAATTTCACGAGGCCAGTTGTGGTACTTTGATTGCTTCTTGATCTGTCATCACTTCGGTTGTATAAAGGTCTGTCGTAAATGACAAGAGAATTAAGATGATTTTCTGACGCGTGAGTACCTCGCATCTATTTGCGCCTCTTTCGTGTAATACCAACTCCCGTGCTCACTCGCGCTAACACCCCTACTTTAACACACTCTCTCACACACACGCACACACCCACACCCACATACCGTTACTCATCTAAGACTAAAGGCAATTAATTAATTAATTATATATTTGACTATTATGATTTACAAACTGATCGATTATTCATTTAAAAAAACAATAATCATTCATTGTAGCAAGCACACAATTTGTAAGACACACTCAACACAAAAGCAACAAGAGCGGTCAGTGACCGCTGTGTACTCTTCTGTATTTAAAACAGAAAACAGCTGGGGACGGACGAAGGGGGACAACCGCTGCGACAGAGCAGACGATCATTAGCAGCGGTATGGATACAACACGGCGTGTTTGGAATAGACCAAAAATATCAGCTACATAATTATTTTTATCAATATCAAATGGCCATTCGTTTTAAAAGAATGAAAAAAAAAGAGAAATTTATATCTTTCTTTCTTTTTTTCTTTCTTTCTTTAATCAGGGGCGGATCTAGTCTTCCAAGCCCAAGCTGTCGTCATAGTCTGATATTGGGGCATAGGCCTGGATGATGGTGATGTTGAAAAGAGCAAGGAATGATCGTATAGCTAACCAATGGCAAAACAATTATGGTGGTATTCAGTTCTTTCAGAATCAAGTTAATTTCGCCGTGCCATGCGCTACAACTAGTTGTTATTCGTTAATCATTATTAGAAGCAGAAAGCTTAGCAAACTAAAATGTTATGCAAATCTGTCCAAATTTCCCTTTTGCAATTGCACATTTAGCCAACTTTGGCATTGTACTGGAAGCAGGGATGCTATTTCTGAGTGCTAAATAAATCAGACACTATATTTGTGATAAGAGAAGTGAGAAAATTAAAACTCACAATGCGTGTTTGTGTGACATTGGTTTCGCGCATTACCCTCGCAAAAATGCTCATACTTCTCTCTCTATTTCTTTATCTGTAAGTAGTTTCTACAGTGTTTCTTTTTTAATTTGTTCCTCAGCAATGTTGCACTATGATTGTGCGTGTACTTTTTAAAATAGTTACAGTGTCATACTCATATTGAGCCGCACATTGTTGTCTCAAGGATACGAGCATATATACACTCGAGATACATTAGTGATTAACATATTATCTTCCAGGAAAGCCTACAATGCACCTTATGCAGTTACATTATCTTCAGCGTCAAGTGGGGCGTAGAGTCCCCTAACTCCCCACAAGACCTTTGACCCTGGACTCCACCGGGGTCTGGACACTGGCCACAATTTGGACTCCCCCTCTCCCCTCTTATCTTATCCTTGATCCGCCCATGTTAATTACTTATAAAACGTTACACAAAATAATGTTTTCTCGTAGTTGTTTATCAGAACTATCAAATTGTGAACTTTTAAGTACAAAGACCACAAACATGTTCCTCAAATAATATTATTTAAAAATCTCCATATATTTCAATAAAGACTCCAGTGAATCTCACACTCTGTGACACACACATAGCCACGCAAACAGAAAGTGTTACACGCGCACACACATAAACGCGCGAACACGCACACTCGGTTCCTTGCTCCGCTTGTGAATTTCTGCAGTCTATAATTCCATACAGCGTGGCTGACCCTATTGGCTGAATATGGAGTTAGGGAGTATATAGACCTCAAAGGCTCAGACACGCGGGACGTCTTTCATTCGGTACTGTATGTTCTTTCCCTCAAATTTCAAAGATTGTTTTCCTTTCGGTGTTAAGGTTTTTTAATCTCTTCTGCCTTTCTTTCTTTGTTTCCCAAAGGTAGTAAATTTTTCCTACAGCACAGCACTGTACGTGATTTTTTCACTCTTGGCACCTCAGGGTACTTTCTCTCGTTCTTTTATATTTTTTATTTCTTTTAATTATTTTTGTTCTCTCTTTCACCCCCTCTTCTTTCCTTCTTCTTTTCTCCTCTTCCGTCTGCTCCCTTTCTTCTTCTTCTTGTCCAATCCCCTATAGCTTTCTAATTTCACAAGAGTGTACCTATTTTCTATGTTATGTTTTTTTTTAAATTCTACTTCAATGTTTTCCTTTTTTCGGCCGTTTCTTTTGATCACATCCTTACATCCCCGAAATCGAATTCATCCCAGAGCAAGAAAAAAAAAGAAAATGATAGCGAAGTTTTTTTGGGTGGGATGTAACAGAAACGTTGTAGCCACATACTTCAAGCTGGATGTATCCCCCACAGAGTAATCAGAGAAGGAAAGGACAGGGATAAAAGTATGCTAGTCTCCTATCTGTTGTTTCTCGCATGGAGGAAAAAGAAAAATCGCACCGTATACACCTTTTCACTGCATGCCATCATCACGGACAACACCACGATTATGATCAACGCCTCAAATACTGACATCACCATCATCATTTATGATCAAGCACTGCATCCTATTCTTCGTCGTCCTCGGTGGCGCCGCTCGGCGGCTGAAGTGCGTTTCCAAGAGAATGTTTGTTAGTTTGTTAATTAGTCATTGTTTATACGGACCAGCGGACTGCAAACAGCCGAATCAGGACCTCAACTTGGTTGAAAGAGGACTCATCCCTGATCCGTAGGTCACTGTGGTCTAATGGTAGTGCTTCGGCTTGAGGATCTGAAGGTCCCGGGTTCGCGCCCTGGCCGGGCCATTGTGTTGTGTCCCTGGGAAAGACACTTTACTCCTGTTTTCCTACTCCTTCGGATGAGAGTATAAACCGAGGTCTAGTCTGTGCCGCATACATTCCATCATAACGGACTTTAAAGATCCTGACGCTCATGTCCTAGACGGGTGAGTGCCGGTAACAAGAACACACCCAGCATGCACTTGGTCCTCCTCCCCCATCCCTGGCTGCCCAGGATTGTGCTCAGTTGTCCGGGCGTCAGACCATGCGCCAAAGGCTGCGGGTGGGCGTCTCGGACGGTTTGAGTTAGATCCTGTATCGGCCAGCGCCTTGATCCTTAGGCTAAGGCGCCTTATAAATAACGAACATTATTATTATTATTATAAAGAAAACTCTAATGGTAACACTGAACGCACTCCACCAGCCGGCCACTTTACAATAAAGGCATCCCATGCAGGGGACGCATTAACTTGCACCAGTTATAAAGACAACAGAACGTACACAATTATAATAGGTCAGTTTTATGGGGACGTATTGTTATTGTTGTTTGCTGATAGCGCCATGCAAACAGATGATGGATGAGATGTCTTATTACATCCCCAACCTCCACCCCTCACACGCAAACCCACAGTCAATAAAACTATTTTCCAAATTTAAATATAAATACAAAAAAAACGCACACATGCACACACACACACACACACACACACAAACACACGCTACAAATCACCCTTTAGTCTGGATAATAATAGTAATAACAACGATGATAATACAGCCGCACATAGGCAATAATAATGCATAAAATAAAATGTGCGCATATCGGTTATACAAGTAAAGTTGTAATAATCCAAAACATACAGGGTTATGCACACACACGCACGCACACACACATTTAGATATACATGTGCTGGGTAATCTAGCCTTGGGTGGTTCCTACTGTGCAGAATCTTTTGGTGTGGCCATTGGGTTATGCAGGACAATGCGACACATTTGTTCTCCCCGCCTTCGTCTTCTGCTTTTGGTGGTGAGCAGGACTACATAGTGGGGGTGCCGGGCGTTTCCGTATAAATAGTATCCCCACTTTCTGGAAATTTAGTGCTTTAAATTATTTTTTTATTATTATTGAGGATTTTTATAGTGCACTTATCTCGCCGTACTAGACCAGACTCTAGGCGCTTGCCGATACAGGATCTAACTCAAACCGCCCGAGACGCCCACCCGCAGCCTTTGGGCCCGGACAACTGAGCACTATTCTGGCCAGCCAGGGATGGGGGAGAAGGACCTAGTGCATGCTGGGTGTGTTCTTGTTACACGCACTCACCCGTCTAGGACATGAGCGTCGGGATCTTTAAAGTCCGTTATGATGGAATGTATGCGACACACAGACTAGACCTCGGTTTATACTCTCATCCGAAGGAGTAGGAAACGGGAGTAAAGTGTCTTTCCCAGGGACACAACACAATGGCCCGGACAGGGCTCGAACCCGGGACCTTCAGATCCGCAAGCCAAAGCACTACCATTAGGCCACCGTGCCTCCTATTCCCACTGACGCTTTCTTTCTGATTTGTTCTTTCTCATTCCTACTCTGGTCTATTAACCTACTATACTATCTTCTTCTTCGCTGGACCAGTCACCTACCTTTTTTCTTGAAAACTTTTCCGGGATAAAACTCCTCATTTGTGTGTGAGGTCTGTTGGATCAGCTTGGGAATATTGGACGCTTTCTGCCAAATGCTCACTAGGGTTTCCTATGATGTTATTATTTGGCAATGTAGGCATTTTATATGTGTGTGTTTTGTTGATATTTTATAATGATGTTTGTATTCTATTTTGTTTTTGTAAACGGGGGTTCGATAAATTAGAGTATAGCCTCA
>CM072524.1:16621841-16656841 GCA_036898135.1 Oncomelania hupensis | reverse complement strand
AAAGGCCACATGAAGGCATTGTAGGCTCTTTCCTTGATACTGGTGTTGTTGATCTTCAAATTCCGTCTGAGGAACCCCAAGGTCCGGTTGCAAATGTTGTTTATGTGGTCGTCCCAGTTCATTTCTCGTTGGATAGTAATACTAAGGTATTTGACAGATGGAACAGCTTCTAGGGTGTGGCCATGGAGTTCATAATGGTAATGGAGGGGGCTTCTGCTCCTGGACACTGACAGGGTCTGACACTTTGCAGGATGAAACTCCACATTCCAGCTCTTCTCCCACTCGGCCAAGTGATGGAGGTTTTGTTGTAGCTGGTCCTGGTCTAGGCCATCGGAGATCATCCTGTAGACTGCCGTGTCATCCGCAAACAGTTTTGTCAAAGACCTCAACTTCGGGCAGGTCGTTGATGTACGCAAGGAACAAGCAAGAACCTAGCACGGAGCATTGGGGACGCCAGTCTTGACTTCAACGAATGAAGAGCGAGCTCCTCCCACCACGACTACCTGGGTTCTGTTGTTGAGGAAGTTGGAGATCCACGCGTTTGTTCTGCTCTGGATGCCATATTGCTGAAAGCTTGTGAAGCAGCAAGCTGTGGTTGGTCCGGTCAAACGCTTTAGAAAAGTCCAAAACTAGGATGCCGATCTGCTTCCTGTTCTCCAGGTTGGCCGCCTGCTCTTCTACAAACTCAGGAGCTGAGTTTAAAAGGATCTCCCCCTTCTGTCGGTCACGATGTTGTGGTCCTCAAAGTGCTGCATAACTGCACTGATGACAACATGCTCCAGAAACTTGCATACCATTCTACTGAGGGAGACTGGCCTATCGTTAGCAGGGTCGTACTGTTCCCATTTTTTGTAAATGGGTGTGGCGTGGGCTGCTCTCCAGTCTCCTGGAACAACGCCGGTGGACATGAGAACTGGAACAGTAACGTCAGTGCAGGGGCAAGCTCTGGCGCCAACTCCCTCAGGACTCTTGTTCTGATGCCATCTGGGTCGCATGCCTTGTAGGGGTTCAGGTTCTTCAATAGTGCCTGTACACCGCTCTCTGTCACACTGTTATCCTCCATCAGGGTAGGCATCTGTGATAATTCTTGTCTTCTCAAATAATTCCGAATCAGTGTACTGCTGCCCATCCCCAAAGACCGATTGGAACTGGCGGTTAAGAACCTACCTCTGTTCTACAGGCTCGGACGTCAAATGTCCATCTTTCCTGAGAGGGGCGACTCCATTGCTGGATGATTTTTACCGCTTTATACACCAGCCTGGATGGGAGGGTCCTCGTCAGAAAGGTTGTTGTTCGGGTGGTTTCAATACGCCCTTCGAAGCTAGCGCTGGACCGTGCATCTGAAATTTTTGACCTCCTTCTTCAGCTCCGTCTTTATCATCCGCTTATACAGCCGGTCTCGTATATGGACGATCTTTCTGATGTCCACTGCGACGCAGGGTTGACATGTCTTCATTCTAGCAGTCCTTTAAGGAATGAAGTCCTTGACTGCCGAGTTGAGTTCTTCCTTGAACGCCTCGCTTGTTGCTGCTCAGTTCCGCTACAGTCTTCCGCAAGCCGTCCCAGCCTGCCTTGGTACAGAGCGGGAATCTGTCGTGCTACCTGCTTCTTCCTCTTCTGAGGGGCGACGCTGGACTGGCAGTATGGTATGCAGTGGTTGGAGACAACTTCAACTTTATGGATAAGCTGGGGACAGCTGGTAAGGAACAGATCTAGGGTGTTGTCTTCCCTTGTGGGCTCCTTGACCATCTGTTCTTTGTCGCTGATGATATTCAAGTAATCGGTATGGAGTCGGGGATTTGGGTCTTTGGGTTTGAGGGTGGGAGTCTGCCAATCCCAGCCAGGAAAGTTAAAATCTCCACCTATTAGTGGGCAGGCATTTTTCAGCTGCGATGCCCTTTGCATCCTAATCTTCAGTCAGCTCTAGCTTAGACAGCCAATGAAAAACAATACCAGTTTCATTTGCTAATTCAGTCGGCCCATTTACTCTTTTGACTCCTGATTTCTTTGAGACCATGATTGCTGTAGTATTTGTGGATTATTGACGGTTTGGGATTAAAACTTCGTTGTTTTAACGCGCCTTAGAAAAATAAAAGAAGACTGTTTTGTTTGTCAGTCTTTGCAGAACAGGAGACTGCGATTCGTAAATGGGTTAAGTAGGCCCTGTATTCTTACGACTTGTATGTTTCATATCTATATATATAAATTGCTTAGCCGGAAGTCCTTCTTCGCCTCTACTATAAAGTTTGTCCGGTATGGACGCTGATCTGGGCAGGTGCTTGGCGCTGCGGATCAGCCTGCTGTGTGCTCAAAACCAGCGAAATCGTTATATCGGACATTTCCTTACCGAACGTTTAACCCTTTCTGAGATAAATAAATAAACAAAATGTCCACAAACTGCAATAGCTTCATTCCGCGCGCTTCCGTTAAAAATCAAATTGAGCTTTCAGCATGTTTTCCCATATAGACCAAAAAATTGATGGTCTTTCTAGGACGTCTTGGTAGCTTAAATAGTAAAACATTCGCCTACCGTGCGGGGCGACCCAAGTTCAAATCTCACGCGGGCCATTATTTTTTTTACACTACAATATGGATATTTTTCTTTTTAATTTAGGCTTTTTACCTTTAATTTATTATTATTATTATTATTATTATTATTATTATTATTATTATTATTATTATTATTATTATTATTATTATTATTATTATTATTATTATTATTATTATTATTATTATTATTATTATTATTATTATTATTATATCTTATATCAAATTTTCTTTTAAAACCTTGCTGTTTTTTATGATTTCTATTTGTATTATTCTATATTCAATATTATTATTATTATTATTATTATTATTATTATTATTATTATTATTATTATTACCAAGGATCGGGATGGGGTGGTACGTGTAGGTAAAAGGGGGCTACGGGTAGGTTTAAAGGGGCATGGGTAGGCATAACGGGGATTCGGGCATATATAAGGGGGTATTGTGATGGTCGATTCCTTTCATCCATACCTGCAAAACGATCAACGGGGAAGTATCGAGGAGGGTACAGGTAGGTTACAAGGGGGGTACGGAAGGTATCAAGAGGGTATGGGGATGTATCAAGTGGGTTCGGGGAGGTATCAAGGGGGTATGGTGAGGCATCATGGGGGGGGACGGGGAGATATCAGGGGGGGGTATGGGGAGGTATCAAGGGGGATATGGGAAGGTATCATCGTCCAAATGAAAGTCGCAGACAACAGTTGTCTCTCTGTCTACATTTTAAACAGCAACCTGTGTACCCTGGCTTGCCAGGGTACAAAACCACTAGTCTTACTAGAAACATCGTCGTATGTGATTAGTCAATTACTATGCGATATCAGTTTTAGTCACACTCTACTTGGCCAATTAAAATATAAGACACTTATGAAAATCGCTACATTATCTAATATCGCAAGTGAAAATAGACGTTAAAACACACGCACACACACACACACCACACACACACACACCCACGCACACACACACACACACTAACTAGAGTTTCTTGGACCGCTGGGTGAACCAAAGTTAGACAGTGAATCTTCATACAGACGTTGTCAGGACACAGAGCGAAACTGAACCAGAAGCATTGTGAATGCCTTTGATGGTCAATGTTGTCCATGGTCGTGTGGGCACGTGCTGGTCTCAGGTCAACAGCGGACACTGATGGGTAAAGCGTGCGAGCAGGTGACAAGCGAGTTTACCCCTATTGTGTTGTCCAACGTATTTGTATTGTCCAGCCGGTGTAGTTCAAGTGTTGAATGTTTGATCTCTCGTTCATTGAATGGTGTTGAATGTTTCCCCAGTAGTTGTGGCTTGAGGGCCGATGCATGGAGCTAAGAAAATTGTCCTATACAAAATACATTTGTTTCATCCTAAAACTCGTTGCTCACCTGTCGTGTTCGATGAGAAAGCAGCCACAATTTCCCACCCGCATAGATGACGAATGAGACAAAAATCCAAATACATATATTCGTAAGCTTAAATACAATAATAGTCTATAAAGTGCATAGTTCAAGTTGCTTAAGGACGACATGAAGCCTGTAGGAAATAATAAGGAATGCAAACAACAAAGTATTTTTACTGGTTTGATCCCTAAAATGCCGAAGTACAATTACAAATGCGCCAAATGTATATATTTACTCTTTGTAAGTGCACAGTACGGCGGTGGTGTGTGTACTGGGGAGGGGGAAGGGGGTTGCGGTTAGGTAGGTTGGTTAGTATGTGTTGGAGGTTTGGGGAAAAAAGAGAAAATCTATCGCATAAGACAAAACAAAAGACACAGTGAATAGAAGGAACAGACAGAACAAATAAAGCTCTCATTCCTTAAGAATGAATACGAATAATATATATATATATATATATATATATATATATATATATATATATATATATATATATATATATATATATATATATATATATATATATATATATATATATATATATATATATATATATATATATATATATATATATATATATATATATATATATATATATATATTAATTAAGTAAGACTGCCATAACGATATACACAAATCTGTTTTCATAAACATAGGCCTAATAAAGAGCTCAAGGCGTAAAATAACAATATGCCCTTTAAGACAGAAAAATAGAAACAAGAACATTTCATTAATTACCTATAACGATACCAATATACTAAATAACAAAGATAAATGTAGCAATAAGCAATGCCAAATGAACTGTATAATGGGGAGTACTATACATTATACTGAGCAAGTTACTTAAGACAGAGAGAACTTAAAGGGGGTTGTTTGTTTGGTCACCTTACCGGAACGAACACGGTCGAGTTCCCCAGCCGAACCTCCGTTAAACTTTCTAGGGTTTCCGCCATGCTTGATTGGTCACCAGCCTTAAAATACAGTCCCTTGTTTTTAATGTACACTCCCCACGCAAACCGTCGAAACACACGCCAAAGACGACGCACACTCCTTTAGTTGAATAAAGGGAGTTAATAGTATACCCTTCGCATACTGTTTTCAAAAGTACAAAGAAGTTTTTAATTTCAGAGCAAGTTTCAATACACCAGCCGCAATGTATTGGAGATATAGTTCGAACAGTTTCGACAATGGCTAAATCATTGTACACTCCCTTTAAGTAAAACACGCGATGTTTCTTAAAGAACAGGTTCGATATTGTAGTCTTCAGAGAACAGTTTTTTGTTCGTTTGACTTAACGTACAATTCCTTTATTCATTAAATTTACTTATAACTCAATAAACATTCCGCACACAAATGGAGATTCGCAGGTCCAATAATGGCCAAAAGCAAAACGATGCACAGTATCTTTAAGTAAAGTAAGTAAAGGTCCTTTAAAAACAGGTTTGATTTCGTCAGATTCGTGGAAGAATTTTAATAAAAGGTTTGATTTGAATTTAAACAACAAACCCGTCTTGACTCCCAGTATTAAACACACTGTTTCTTATGTGTTTTGTTTATTTATTTTATTTATTTAATCGCTCTTGTCCCTGCCCTGTGGGTTCGGGCATTAAATAGAATAGACCCAACGTTTCCCGGCGTGTCGTAACAGGGGTGATGTTAGCACGGCATCACTGGGCGAAAGTCTTCTACACAGAAGTCACCGGCCAGGGCGGAGGAACCTCACGTTACTACAGGTTCAAAGACCACGTGCTCAGGGCCAAGGCAAGCCACACTGTATTCGTGGATTTCGGCTGTGGCCAACAGCCTGGAGAGGATTGGGCACCGCCAGGTCTTGTTTTCCCAAGGCACACTACATGATGACACTATCCACTAATTCCATACCGGATCGGTCGTCGCCCGGCTCAAGGACCGCGCCTTCCGTTGGCCACCAGGACGGAGGTGTTAAGTATGCTACTGATGGACAATTTAGCAAGATCCGCACGAGAAACAACATCGTCATAGGAACCTGGAATGTCAGGACCCTAACTGCGGAAGGAAAATTAGAAGAACTGGCCCACGAGTTGGACCACTATCGATGGAATGTTCTAGGCATCAGCGAACTGCGCTGGAAAGGCCTAGGTGAAACAACGACCGACAAAGGCCACAAGCTCTATTTCAGCGGTAGAGATGACAGGCACGAGCACAGCGTTGGATTCTTGGTCCACAAGAACATTCTAGCCACTGTCTTGGGTTGCCGCCCAGTCTCCAGTAGACTCATTACCATCCGCCTGAGAGCAGCCCCTTTCAACATCACCATCATCCAGGCCTGTGCCCCAACATCAAACTATGACAACAGCGAAGTAAAGGATTTTTATGAAAATCTACAGGCGGTCCTTGACCAAGTTCCGAAGAAGGACATAGTCATAGTGCAAGGCGACTGGAATGCCAAGGTTGGCCAAGATGCGCACCACAACTGGGAAGACACATGTGGACCCCACTGCAACAACGAGACAAATGACAGGGGTCTGAGACTCTTGGAGTTTGCCAGAAACAACAATCTGGTACTGTCAAACACGCTTGGTCTCCACAAAAACTCCCGACGATAATCATGGCACAGTCCCGGCGGGGAGCATCACAACCAAATAGACTACATCAGGGCAAAGTACCACTGAACAGATTTTCAACCTCAGAATAATCTGTGAGAAATACCTACAGCACCAACAACATCTATATCATGTGTTCATAGACTTCAAGAAGGCGTTTGACCGAGTCTGGCATGCAGCTCTATAGGCAACAATGAAAGTGTACAACATCATCCCTAAAATTACTGAAGTCATCAAAAGCCTGTATGACAAGGCTACCAGTGCAGTCCTCCACAACAGCGCCATCGGGAACTGGTTCAGAACAACAATCGGTGTGCGTCTAGGATGCCTACTCTCTCCAACACTCTTCAACATCTTTCTAGAGCGCATCATGTCAGATGCTCTTGCAGATCATGAAGGCACAGTCAGCATAGGGGGTAGAGCAATCTCCAATCTTCGTTTTGCGGATAACATTGATGGATTTGCTGGAGAGGAACAAGAACTTGAACAGCTGGTACAGAGGCTTGACACCACCTCCAGAGCTTATGGAATGGAAATAAGTGCAGAGAAGACCACAATGATGACCAACAACACCAATGGCATCAACATGGACATCAAAGTCCAAGGCCAATTCTTCAACACAGTGCATAGCTTCAAATATTTAGGAGCCATTGTATCAAACAATGGGTCCCTACAGGAAGTCCTCTCCAGGATTGTACAAACAACTGCTGCCCTGACAAGGTTGTAGCCCATTTGGAAAGACATGACCATCAGTCTACATTCCAAAGTAAGACTGCTGCGCTCCCTTGTCATCTCCATCTTCCTATATGCTTGCTAAGCATGGACCCTCACAGCAGATCTCCAACGAAGAATACAAAGCATGGAGATGAGGTGCTACAGAAGACTTCTGGGCATTTCCTATACCCAACACATCACCAACGACGAAGTCCGACAGACCATCACAAAAGCCATTGGACAACACGATGACCTGCTCACAGCGGTGAAGAAACGGAAACTCCGATGGTATGTCCACGTCACCAGATCATCAGGCCTTGCAAAGACTATTCTGCAAGGCATTGTGCCAGGAGGTAGAAGAAGAGGGAGACCGAAAAAAGGTGTGAGGACAACATTCGAGAATGGACTGGTTTGACACTGAGCGAAGCCATCAGGGCTGCTGAGGACAGAGAAAGATGGAGTATGCTGGTTAAACGATCATGATCATCTGTGGTGCCCCTACGACCTCCGGGTTACGGGACAGGATAGGATAGGATAGGAATCGTTCATAAATAGCGCTCTCCAGCTCAAGAGCTGCTCAAGGCACTGACAAATACCGGATCTAATTAAAGCCAACGGAATATTTTTTTAAAGTCAAAATAAGAATAGGGCCTAACTTTAACCCTGACCCATGAGGGTTGCTGAGAACAGAGAAAGATGGAGTGCGCTGGTTAAACGATCATCTGTGGTGCCCCAACGACCTTTGAGTTACGGGATAGGATAGGTCAATTTTTGAAACTGGCATGTACGACATAAAAATATTTTTATATTCGATTAGTCCCAACGATTCGCTTTCTTAATTCTATCTATCTATCTATCTATCTATCTATCTATCTATCTATCTATCTATCTATCTATCTATCTATCTATCTATCTATCTATCTATCTATCTATCTATCTATCTATCTATCTATCTATCTATCTATCTATCTATCTATCTATCTATCTATCTATCTATCTATCTATCTATCTATCTATCTATCTATCTATCTATCTATCTATCTATCTATCTATCTATCTATCTATCTATCTATCTATCTATCTATCTATCTATCTATCTATCTATCTATCTATCTATCTATCTATCTATCTATCTATCTATCTATCTATCTATCTATCTATCTATCTATCTATCTATCTATCTTATCAGTACAACTTATGTTAATCTGATGAATAAAAATTGATGCAACAACAACTATCTATCTCTCTATCTCTCTATCTCTCTATCTATCTATCTATCTACCTACCTACCTACCTACCTACCTACCTACCTACCTACCTACCTACCTATCTATCTATCTATCTATCTATCTATCTATCTATCTATCTATCTATCTATCTATCTATCTATCTATCTATCTATCTATCTATCTATCTATCTATCTATCTATCTACCTATCTATCTATCTGTGCTCTAATCCCTATTCCAATCCAATCTAATCCAATTTATTTTATTCTAGTCTAAACTAAATCTTGATCCTATCTTATCTATCTATCTTAATTTGTATCTCATCTTAAACTTATGTTATCTTATATAACCTAACCTAATCTACTTTAATCTATCTATCTATCTGAAAAAAATCTTCCTAAATAGCAAGCTATTTCAACTCACAAGGCAAATTTAAATTTGCTTCCGGTTCATTATCTCTAAAATACCAGTCGGAAGAACAACAAGATGCAGAGGTCGAGATAAAATCGTTATATTTTTAAAAATTAACAGAGCGTATCCACGCCGATGTATTGTAAACACGATTCAGCTCAGGGTGAACAAATCATGGAAAGGACCACAAGACGCTTCTCGGCTGGTAACATGCAAATGGCAACTTAAGTAGTGGCACAGATCTATTTGTACTAATAGTTTTTCAGAAGAAACAAAACATATTCACACCCACAGGCAAAAACTTCACCACAACAAACACAAAAAAAGAAGGAAAATCGTCCGCATGAAAGGATAGTCCAAGTCACAATCAACGGGTTTGAGAATGTAGGCTAGTATATCTAGCTGCCGGGAGTTGGTATGCAACCAGATCTACCACTTTTGTTTTGCTGGTATTCCTACCTACCCGTGTAAGCTCCAGTCTATTTATAGCCCAATCGAGAAATGTCGCTAAAATTTCTGTAAGAAACAGACGACGGTGAAACTTTGGTCGGAACTGTACTGAAATCTTTTGCCTATCAAACGTACTATATAACTTTTATCAGTAAAATGCACAAGTTAAAATGGAAGCGGACTGCTGAAGCCTCGAAGAAAAATAATCAGATAGTTAAGATGGTAAAAGGTCCAACAGAATGCGCGCTGATTCGTTTAATTCCATTGAACCATCTTATCATTCTAACACTTATTGCTGAAATTTCTTATTTTTTAAAACTAAAAAAAGGTATTTAAAAAAAAACCGGAGCACAGGGATAATTGTGTCTCAGATCGAGAAGTTCAGACCTGCACGTAAATGTTCGGCTTTTCAAAGCATTTGAATTACTCTCCCAACGTTAAAGTTACTGTAACGATACAAAAGATATGAAAGACAGGGTAACCGCATTGCTGATAAGAATTCATGCCGAAACGAGTAAACTCAATCGTTGTAAAGATGGAGAATAAGGTTACAAATATGGCCTTTACAATTAAGAAGGTACCACCTTCGCATGCTTCATTGTTTACAACAAAAGATTCTGCCACAAATCTTTAACTCGGCGACTGTAAGCATGGAGAAAGGACGCAACAATGACCCTTAATAGCGTGCAAGATACCTCCTTTTAGTAGGAATGTCCGGTGGCAATATCCTGATGCGCTAACGTTACTAGAAAAATCTATTATGGCAAAAAAGCGCGAACTCAACGATTTAAGTAAGGAGAAAGGCTGCAGCGACGATTTAAAAATACGAAAGGTGCCTCCTTTTGCTAAAACGACTAGTATCCCGGTGCTGGAAAGACCAGACCAAAAACAAACTAACACAAGCATCGTGTTTTTATGAGTAAGTTTGAACAGTAACCATTAAGAAAATCGAAGATACAAGTCAAGTCAAAACTTATTCCAATTTTTACAAAAGGATTGTGATTTGGTGAAGCGGCAAATCAATCACCCACTCAATCAAACCGCATAAGAAATTACATAAAATGTATCAAAACGTAAAATGTACACACAGCATTCAGCATAATGTTTAAAAATATATAAAAATATCACTATAACTATATACGAACTATATCGCTCCTCTCTCTCTTCTAATATCCAATAAATTTGTCCCGATGCTTAAAAGCTGACAACAGACCAGTATTTATTGTTGCTAGAAATACCTTAAGCCAAAGATAAGCTAATTCAATCATCAGAATAAGGTTTTAATAGTGACACTGAAGGGCACGAAGCTACCTCCTTCTTGTAGGAAAAGATGGGTTTCCTACCCCATATTTTCTTATAAAACTTTCCTGCCACCTGGTCCACCCCGTTATACCTCTGAGGGAATCTCGTGTTGCCCGGCAGAGCACGAGACACAATATACCCGGGATACGTGGTGATTAACCCTGGTGACCAAATAAACTATTTAGTGGGACATGTGCCATTTGTCTTTCTTAGTGCATTTCAATTTAGTCACTGAACGGAATGTCCGATTTGCCCCTATTGTTACCCTATGCTATATTGGTCAGCAAATACTATGTGCCTAACGTCTTTTTATTTAATGTTATGTCAAATACACGATCTGCCTATTGTGATGTATTTATTTATTTATTATTTCATTATTTAACCATCCTTATATAGCGCTTTTCCAGCTCAAAATCTGCTCACTTTTGCTAACTATAACAAGATAAATTGCTATTCTGCTAAGATGTAAATAGGAAATTACAACACAAAATATACTTTTGTTAACATTTCCACAACAAATTGCCGTTTCGTCTTACAGTAGTAAAACTCACATTAAAAAATGTTTTCCTACTTAAACGTTATGAGATAAAAGCAAGGTTTCCTCGCAACCTTTCTTTTATAGGAGAGTGATTGGGGTTATTTCATTTCTCTCAGGACCAGCTTTGTGTTTAATATTACCTTGTTCTTTTCAATAGCAAGACAAACTGCTACTTTATTAGCAGTAACAAAACAAAGTCAATAATTGTATTTGATGCAGTCAATCTATATTTAAAAAAAAAATCTATTCCGATTTCTGTAATAGCGCTTTTTTCAGATCACTGCCCTTTTGAGTTCCATTGAAGAAAAAGCGCGTGATAGCATCCTGTATTATGATGATGATGATGATGATGATGATGATGATGATGATGATGATGATGATGATGATGATGATGATGATGATGATGATGATGATGATGATGATGATGATGATGAAAAACTTTTGAAAACGCCCAAACGTCGGCTTAAAACAAATGGCGAGCGGTCTTTTAGTTTTCAAGCACTCCAGGTTTGGAATGCGCTGCCTGCCGGTTTAAGACATTATACAGACCTTGTTTCCTTCAAGAGCTGCTTAAAAACGCACTTGTTCCGCAAGGCGTTTTCTGTGTAAATATTAAGAACATTAATAATACTTTCTGAATGATGCTGGACATGATGTAGTGCGAATGTTGTAATGATGCGTACTAATAATGTGTGTAAGCGCATTGCATTGTTATTCTAATAAAAAATGCGCTGTATAAATGCAACTTATTATTATTATGTTGATGATGATGATGATGATGATGATGGTGTGGCCCGTGTTTATCTTCTTCTTCTTCTTCTTCTTCTTCTTCTTCTTCTTCTTCTTCTTCTTCTTCTTCTTCTTCTTCTTCTTCTTCTTCTTCTTCTTCTTATTATTATTATTATTATTATTATTATTATTATTATTATTATTATTAAATTTCTATTTTTCGTATGGGTCGCGGTAGGTGATGTAATGTATAATGTACTGAAACTAGTGTGTTTGTGTTGTGTGTGTTTGTTTTTGCGCGTGTGTGTGCGCGCTTAAGTACATATGCGCTCTAGTGTGTGTTTATGCATGCGCACCTATGTGCACGGATGTTCAT
The DNA here is from genome assembly GCA_036898135.1 of Oncomelania hupensis. Taxonomy (NCBI): domain Eukaryota; kingdom Metazoa; phylum Mollusca; class Gastropoda; order Littorinimorpha; family Pomatiopsidae; genus Oncomelania; species Oncomelania hupensis. The sequence goes on along the minus strand of CM072524.1, from coordinate 16,644,579 downwards.
GTGTAGATGTGTGGTTGCACATGTTTGTTTATTTTTCCTTTTGGGGGGAGGGGGGGGAGGGCTTGCGAAAATAAGTAGAAGCTTATATGTAATAATATGCGTTACTCTACCACCACCCACCCACCAACCCACCCACCCCCACCTCCCAAAAAAAAATTCGAATAATATCCCACTCATTTATTGACTAATCATTTGTTACTCTCACGCTTAAAGGCGATGACAGCTTCCTCACTAATCTCCCCTCTGTATCGCAGCAAGGGCAGTAACTGCTGAAAAAGGGAAGACAACTCTTGATAACATATAAAAGGGAGACCAGTCATTTATTAAAAAAGGAGGGTGATCGTCAGAAAGTGAAAAGTTTCAAGTTAGGACAGTTTCGAACTTGCTAAATTAATGTGTGTGGTTGTGTATGTATGTATGTGTGTGTGTGTGTGTGTGTGTGTTTGTGTGTGTGTGTGTGTATGTGTGTATGTGAATGTAGCGTGTGAAGACAAGCAAAAAATTAACAGCGTCGACTGGGCGTGTGGAATAAATATTCCGTTCATCAGTAGGACCATCAGTCGACAAGCCAATCAGTCTACATTCCAAAGTAAGACTGCTGCGCTCCCTTGATTGATTGATTGATTTATTGTTGCTTTAGGTCCAGCGGACTCTTCCGAGCCAAATCAGGACCGGACAACCCCTGATCCGCATAAAAGATCTGCTGAAACAACCCCAGTGGGAAAATTGAATGCCCTCCACCGGCCAGTCACTTTACAATAAAGACATCCCACGCGGGGGACGGCTGAGGGTTGACCTCAACTACGCGAACACCCCGATTACAAAAACAAAATAGAATACAAACATCATTATAAATCATCAACCAAACACATACATATAAAATGCCTATAGTGCTAAATAGTACAATCATAGGAAGCCCTAGTGACCACCCGGCAGAAAGCGTCCAACACTCCCAAGCTGATCCAACAGACCTCAGACACAAACAAGGAGTCTTGTCCAGGAAGAGTTTTCAAGAAAAAAGGTAGGTCATTGATCTAGCGAAGAAGAAGATAGTATAGCAGAGTGAAGGACAGAGTAGGAATAGGAAAGAGTAAATGAGGAAGACAGCGACAGTGGGAATTTAAAGCACTAAATTTCCATAAAGTGGGGATACTATTTATACTGAAAAACCCCGGCACTCCAACGGGGGTACTGTTGCCGCAGTGAAGCGTCTTGCCTATAAAGGAAAGACAGGTTTTCAACTGTGGCTTTCACTGTTCCCTTTATAGGTTTGAACAATCTACAGTGCTGCGCTCCCTTGTCATCTCCATCTTCCTATATGCTTGCGAAGCATGGACCATCACAGCAGATCTCCAACGAATAATACAAAGCATGGAGATGAGGTGCTACAGAAGACTTCTGGGCATTTCCTATAACCAACACATCACCAACGACGAAGTCCGACAGACCATCACACAAGCCATTGGACAACACGATGACCTGCTCACAGTGGTGAAGAAACGGAAACTCCGATGGTATTGCCACGTCACCAGATCATCAGGCCTTGCAATGACCATTCTGCAAGGCACAGTGCAAGGAGGTAGAAGAAGAGGGAGACCGAAAAAGAGGTGGGAGGACAACATTCGAGAATGGACTGGTTTGACACTGAGCGAAGCCATCAGGGCTGCTGAGGACAGAGAAAGATGGAGTATGCTGGTTAAACGATTATCTGTGGTGCCCCTACGACCTCCGGGTTACGGGACAGGATAGGATAGGATAGGATCATCAGTAGGAATAAAGTGACACCAACTGGAGAGAAAATAAATTAGTCATTAACGTTGGATAAACTCAGTGTATGGGTGGGGTTGCCTTTTTCTTCCCAAGTCGCCAGTTGTCACATGCACAAGAACGCATCACACACACATTTACACCCTCACACACCACTTGTAACGTGCCCAAACCGCCCTCCCATTACCAGTTTTGCTCCTGGGAGTATTTTCAGTCCAGGCCTAGAATTTTATCTACGGGAGTTAGTCTTGTCATGGCCCAGAATGGCCCCCCCCCCCCCCCTCCAAATCAATTCCCAGGAATTCATCGTGGAATGACGATTACATAGGGACGATCAAGGTCATGAACTGGACTGACTCTCTATGCATGCCAGAACAGCCCCCAGGGAGTTTACTTTGGTATTGGACAATTTTGTACCAGAAAAACTACAAGGAGTTAAACTGGACTAGTTACAAACCAGCACCCTTTTCAATGGAGAGTAAATATCAAACACAATCCCAGTTGCACTTTACTGGAGTTATTCTGGGAAATTTTAATTGTACCAAAACAACTCCTGGGTAGTAAAATTAGAACAGTGGGGGAGGGGGGTGGGGGGTGAGGGGGGGGTCAGATTGGATCAGGTTCAGAATGCCGCCTACCCCCTCCCATCTGGTTAATAATGGTTATAGCTTAGAGGTTAGCAAGAGGAGAGTCAATATAAGACATGTCCAGAACACCCCATAAACAAACATATTTATAAAATACTAAAGGGGAGTTAAACTCTTCAATACTTGCCCCATTTTAACTCACATGTAGTGTTTTATACTTGTGTGTGGGGGTGGGGCTTTCTCTATCAATTCCAGTTTAATTCCCCTGTCCTGTATTACATTAATATCGTGTGTGTGGGGGGGGGGGGAGTAGGGGAACTGTTCAGGCCCTGTCCCAGTTTAACTTCCCTGTGTTGTTTTGTAGATGTGTTTGGAAGCTGTTCTGGGTCTGGCCTTCTTTAACTCCCCTATAGTGTTATGGGGAGGAGGGGCAAGGGCTGTTCTGAATCTGTCCCAGGGTAACTCTCTTTCGTCCCAGTTATCGCCTTTTAATGTTTTATAGGTGTGTGATGCAGGCTATTCCAAACCTGTCCCAGTTTAACTCCTCTGCAATGTTTCTTATAGAGGTTTTTGGGTTGTAGAGAGGGGGATATTCTTGACCTGCCCCAGTTTAACTCCCTCTAGTTTTATAATTGTGTATGGGGTTTCTGAAACTGTCCTAGTTTAACTCCCCTGTACTATTTTAACGGTGTGTGTGTGTGTGGGGGGGGGGTGACTCCCTGTTTAACTCCCATGTAGTGTTCTATATTTAACTCCCCTATTGTTTTTTTTTTGTATTGTTGTGGTTGTTGTTGTTGTTGTTTTGTTGTTGTTTGGGAGGGGTGGGGGTGGGGAGGGGGTATTCTTGCCCTGTCCCATTTAAACTCCCGTGCTACGTTTTCTAAGAAAGTCTGGACTTGTTCTAGTTTTACTCTCCTGTAGTGCTTTATAGGTGTGTTGGGGGTGGGGGCTGTTCTGTCCCTTTCCCAGTTAAACTCCATTGTAAGCTTTTTGGAATAGTCCCAGTTTAACTCTCATGTTGTGTTAATAGGGGGTTGTTCTTGAACTGTTGTTATAAATCCCGAATGACTTGTTATTTTGAGTAGAAGCGAACCGGTTATGTTGATAGAGGATGATTTGGAATAGAAGGGGGACCATTCTGAGCCATAAGCAGACTAACTCCCGAGGAGTTCATCTGGACATGGACTGAAACTACACCTGGGAGTAAAGGTGGTAAGGGAGTCATTTCAGCACGTCATATCCGGCGGTAAAGGTGGTGGTGTTTTGCTGCTCGTTTAGGCGCATTAACATCGTTATGGTGACTCAGCCACTACGATCGGCTTCGTCCTTATCTACATCTTCATCAACATCATACTTGATTGATTGATTGTTGCTTTAGGTCCAGCGGACTCTTCCGAGCCAAATCAGGACCGGACAACCCCCGATCCGCATAAAAGATCTGCTGAAACAACCCTAGTGGGAAAACTGAACGCCCTCCACCGGCCAGTCACTTTACAATAAAGACATCCCACGCAGGGGACGGCTGAGGCTTTACCCCAACTAATCGAACCCCCGGGTTACAAAAACAAAATAGAATACAAACATCATTATAAATTATCAACAAAACACATACATATAAAATGCCTATATTGCTAAATAATAACATCATAGGAAGCCCTAGTGACCACCCGGCAGAAAGCGTCCAATACCCCCAAGCTGATCCAACAGACCTCATACACAAACAAGGAGTCTTGTCCAGGAAGAGTTTTCAAGAAAAAAGGTAGGTCATTGATCTAGCGAAGAAGAAGATAGTATAGCAGAGTGATAGGACAGAGCAGGAATGGGAAAGAGCAAATGAGGAAGACAGCGACAGTGGGAATTTAAAGCACTAAATTTCCAGAAAGTGGGGATACTATTTATACTGAAACCCCCGGCACTGTTGCCGCAGTGAATCGGTCATGCCTATAAAGGAAAGACAGGTTTGCAACTGGGGCTTTCACTTTTCCCTTTATAGGTTAGAACAATCTACAGTGGCAAGATTGCTCATGACCCCAAGGGGGAACACCATACTTGTCACCGTCGTCGTCACTAGGTTGCCTGGTAGCTCAGATGGTAGGGCGATGGTCACCTATGCCGAACTCCGTAAAGGGCCAAGTTTAGCTGACAGGATTTTTCAGTTCACCGAGGTCACTTCTCTACACTCAGGTTTTCTCCCTCCCTTCAATAAATTTCAACCCAAAAATCAAACAAAAAATAAAATATTTTGTCAATCTTCTTTCTTTTTTCATATCGCCGTGCTTTGCATTTCAATTGAAGAAAAAGCGTGTGATAGATACTTGCATCCTTTTTTATTATCATTATTATTTTTATTATTATTATTATAATTATTATTATTATTAGTAGAAGTAGTAATAGTAGTAATCATCATCACTATTATTATTAGTATTATTAGCATTATTATTATCATTATAATCATTTTCATTATCATTATTATGATTATTATTATTATCATTATCATTAGTATTATTATCATTATTTATTATTAATAATAATAATAATAATAATAATAATAATAATAATAATAATAATAATAATATTATTATTATTATTATTATTATTATTATTATTATTATTATTATTATTATCGTGAACATCATTATCATTCTCATTATTATCATTATTTAATATTATTATTATTATTATTATCGTGAACATCATTATCATTCTCATTATTATTATTATGATTATCATTATAATTATTATTAATGTACAATAATCATCATCACCGTCATTATCATCGTTCTTCTCCTCCTCCTCATCATAATCATGTTGTACACAATAGATTTCTTGTTCGCCTATCAACCCCCGTTGGGATGCCGGGAGTTTCAGTATAAATAGTATCCCCACTTTCTGGAAATTTAGTGCTTTAAATTCCCACTGTCGCTGTCTTTCTCATTTGTTCTTTATCATTCCTGCTCTGTTCTATCAATCTGCTATACTATCGTCTTCTTCGCTAGACCAGTCTCCTACCTTTTTTTTCTTGAAAACTCTTCCGGGACAAGACTCCTTGTTTGTGTATGGGGTCTGTTGGATCAGCTTGGGAATATTGGACGCTTTCTGCCGGGTGGTCACTAAGGCTTCCTATGATGTTATTATTTAGCAATGTAAGCATTTTATATGTGTGTTTTGTTGATAATTTATAATGATGTTTGTATTCTATTTTGTTTTTGTAAACGGGGGTTCGATAAGTTGGGGTGAAGCCTCAGCCGACCCCTGCGTGGGATGTCTTTATTGTAAAGTGACTGGCTGGTGGAGGGCATTCAGTTTTCCCACTAGGGTCGTTTCAGCAGATCTTTTATGCGGATTGGGGGTTGTCCGGTCCTGATTTGGCTCGGAAGAGTCCGCTGGACCTAAAGCAACAATTATGTAATGTAATGTAATGTTCGCCTACCAGTTGCTAGAACATTGTAGGTAGCACTAACCTACTCCTCCTTCTAGCCAGCTTTATCACTATTGTATCCACACAAAACGATACAATGATAATAACTGTAATGGCTGTATTATTTATGTTCTGTGTTAAGGCAATTAGAACAAGGTCTCGGAATCGACAAGATGTCACAGTTTCTAGGAAGCAAAAGAATATTGCCTCGTGACGAGACATATCGCCACAAAGAAAAGGATAGGCCAGACAATAGGAATCATAGTCATCAAGAGCAAACTGACACTGAGCCATTGTTCTCTGACCTATGATCATCAACCATTTCTTCCATTCTTTCTCTATTTGTTTCTTTTCTATGTCTGCACTGAACTGGCTACAGCGGCATGGTTATTAGTTCTTTATTTTAATTTTACTTCTGTTTACTCTAGAGAAGAAATTTTTTTTAAATTTAATTAAAACAATCTTCCAATTGCTGATTTTAATATAACATGACCAATATTATCAATGTCTGTATAATATAATATATTGATTGGCCGTATTTCTTGGTATTAATATCCTGTTCTTCTATCCTATCCTATCCTATCCCGTAACTCTGAGGTCGTTGGGGCACCACAGATGATTGTTTAACCAGCATACTCCATCTTTCTCTGTCATCAGCAACCCTGATGGCTTCGCTCAATGTCAAGCCAGTCCATTCTTGATTGTTGTCCTCCCACCTCTTTTTGGTCTCCCCCTTCTTCTACCTCCTTGCACTGTGCCTTGCAGGATGGCCTTTTCTAGGCCTGATGATCTGGTGACGTGGCCATACCTTCGGAGTTTCCGTTTTTTTTTTCACCACTGTTCTTCTTTTGACATATTATGGGCATTCAAACAAAATGTGTGGTACAGAATTTTTTCTGAACTCGAACAATTAATGTCCGAAAAATGTTTTGTACACCAAGAATTTATAATTAACTTAAATACTATGTTTCATACGTTTCTTTGAAAATTAAGTACTGAGCAGTTTTTAAGGTTATATGTATTATTCATGAACCTTTCAATTTCCAACATGGATATTATTGGTAAGAAAGAACGACGACGTTAATGATACCTGGTGTATTTTATTATTATATAGGTCATATAATAATAAAATACTCCAGGTATCATTAACGTCGTCGTTCTTTCTTTCAGAACAGTTGATAATGTAGTCGTTTGGAAGATAAAACACTTTTACCTTTATAATGTTCCAGATAGACGCGCTTGGAGAGAAAATAAAAATATTCAACAATTATACTGTGTTGTTTTTTTTTAACGATATTATGTTGTGTCTCTGTCTCTCTCCCTCTCACTATCTATTTATCTACTTATATCTGCATGTTTCGCTTATTTATATAATACTATTTCACCGTTAAAGGGCTCATTGTTAACCCCGATACAAACAAAATATACACGAATCATAAATCTATATTAATTTATTTGTACTGAAAACGTGAAGAAGAAGAAGTAGTAGTAGTATATTTTATTAACGTCTGCTAAAACCAAAGGTCATTCGAGACGACATATACAAAATGGATTTAAAAGTGTGAATAAAATATCAATTAAAAAAATAACAGTAAAACATGAAATCGAATACACAGTAGGCCTAAATTTACACAGGCAATTACATGCATAAAATGAGCTATATACAAACTTACATTGACAACACTCATAGACATTGCATTTTCTATTTTAAAAAAATACACATATACATATATCATATGAATAAATACATAAAGAAGACGAAGAAGAAGAAGAAGAAGAAGAAGAAGAAGAAGAAGAAGAAGAAGAAGAAGAAGAAGAAGAAGAAGAAGAAGAAGAAGAAGAAGAAGAAGAAGAAGACTTCATTAACACTGCGACATTGTTTAGGAAATGCCCAGAAGTCTTCTGTAGCACCTTATCTCTATGCTTTGTATTCTTCGTTGTAGATCTGCTGTGAGGGTCCATGTTTCGCAAGCGTATAGGAAGATAGAGATGACAAGGGAGCGCAGCATCCTTACCTTGGAATGTAGACTGATGGTCCTGTCTTTCCAAATGAGCTTCAACCTTATCAGGGCAGCAGTTGTTTGTGCGATCCTGAAGAGGACTTCCTGTCGGGACCCATTGTCTTATACAATGGCTCCTAAATATCTGAAACTATGCACTGTGTTGAGGGATTGGCCTTGGACTTTGATGTCCATGTTGATGCCATTGGTGTTGTTGGTCATCATTTTGGTCTTCTCTGAACTTAATTCCATTCCAAAGGCTCTGGAGGTGGTGTCAAGCCACTGTACCAGCTGGTAGAGTTCTTGTTCCACTCCAGCCAATCCATCAATGTCATCCGCAAAATGGAGGTTGGATATTGCTCTGCCCCCTATGCTGACTGTGCCTTCGTGATCTGCAAGGGCATCTGACATGATGCGCTCTAGGAAGGTGTTAAAGAATGTTGGAGATAGTAGGCATCCTTGACGTAATGAAGCTGGGGAAGAAGATGTCAACACCATGACCACCGCCTTCAACTCAGCTGTGACAGATGCTGCCACTGAGATCCTTGGCAAGCACCGCCCAAAGAAGAAACCGTGGATCGCACCTGAACATTGGATCTGTGTGATAAACGAAGATAGATAAAAAAGGAAAATGAACACCTCACTTGGATGCCTGCCGAGAAATCAACAATGACATCCGAAAAGGCATGCGCACAGCAAAGGAGAACTGGATATAAAATCAATGCCATGAAATAGAGAATAGTCTGAACAAGAACAACAGCAAGTAGGCCTACCAGACTGTGAAGCAGCTAACAAGAGTTAAACAGCCCAAGGTCTCCACGATCCAAAGCAAATCTAGCATATGCCTTACAGAAGAACAAGAAGTCTTAGATAGATGGACAGAGTACTGCTCTGACCTTTACAAACATACACCAAACGGAGACCCACCATTTCTAGCATGTCCCCAGAACAGAGAATAAGAAGAAACCCTCCCAATTCTCCGAGAAGAAGTCGAGGCAGCAGTACAATCACTGAAGAAAGGGTAATCAGCGGGAGTGGACAACATACCCGCGGAATTGCTTCAAGCAGTGGGAGAAGCGATGATTGACGCCTTCACCATTATTTGTAACAACATCTGGCAGAGTTGGAAGTGGCCCACACCATGGACCCAGTCGCTTGTCATCACTTTTCCCAAAAAAGGTAACCTTCAGGAGTGTGAAAATTACCGCAGCATCAGTCTCATCAGCCATCCCAGCAAAGTCCTGCTGAAAATAATATTCAACAGGTTGAAACCCCATGCTGAACAAATCATAGCTGAAGAACAATCAGGATTCAGGGCAGGGCGAAGTACCACTGAACAAATGTTCAACCTCAGAATGCGAGAAATACCTACAGCAACAACATCTATATCACGTGTTTTTAGACTTCAAGAAAGCGTTTGACCGAGTCTGGCATGCAGCTCTGTTGGCAACCATGAGTGTACAACATCAGCCCTAAAATTATTGAAGTCATCAAAAGCCTGTATGACAAGGCTACCAGTGTAGTCCTCCACAACAGCGCCATCAGAAACTGGTTCAGAACAACAAATGGTGCCAAGTCCTCTCCAGGATTACACAAACAACTGATGCCCTGACAAAGTTGACGCCTATTTGGAAAGACAGGACCATCAGTCTACACTCCAAGGTAAGGCTCCTGCGCTCCCTTGTCATCTCATCTTCCTATACACTAGCAAAACATGGACTCTCACAGCAGACCTACAACGAAGAATACAAAGCTTGGAGATGAGATGTTACAGAAGACTTTGGGCATTTCCTATACCCAGCACATCACTAACGACGGAGTCCGACAGACCATCACATAAGCCATCGGACAACACGATGACATGCTCGCAATGATGAAGAAACGGAAAGAAACGGAAACTCCGCCTTGCAAAGACCGTCCTGCAAGGTACGGTGCAAGGAAGCAGAAGAAGGGGGGACAGAAAAAGAGATGGGATGACAACATTCGAGAATGGGCTGGCATGACACTGAGCGTAGCCATGAGGGTTGCTGAGGACAGAGAAAGATGGAGTACGCTGTTAAACGATCATCTGTGGTGCCCCAACGACTTTCGAGTTAAGGGATAAGATAGGATTGGACGCTAAGCCACATGCCCAGTCAAGCCACATTTCTTAAGTCTGGGGAATCTTTTCACTGTATCTAGCACACCGTTACACACAAACACACACACATGCTCGCACATGCGCGCACCAACAAGCAAGCACAAACATACACGATAGAACAAAACTCTTTAGCGCTCACACACGCACACATACACACAAAAGAACACAACCCTCTTTCTCGCTCGCTGTCTCTCTCCCTCATACACACGCATACACAACGAACGCACACAAAGACGCGCACCAAAACATACACGAAAAAACACAACTTTCGCTCACACACACAAACACACACGCACAGACGCACCTACACAACTCTCTCACACAAACATACACAAGTGAAAGACCACACAAAGCTCTCTCTCTCTCTCTCTCTCTCTCTCTCTCTCTCCTTCCCTCTCTCCTGATTAATACAGCCGGATCAATATTCTACCTGCCGACACACTAAAATTTAATAAAGACGTATTCGTGCACAAGGTCCTTTCTAGCAATGCACCTTTATAACTTTCTTGTGTTTTTTTTCTCTAAGAAAACTGACAGATTTTCTAACAAACTAAATATCCAAGTCCAAAAATTGATCTGTGTGAAACCAGTCTGTCATATTTAGGTTCTACTTTATGGAATAACTTTCCATAAGTGCTCCGCAATGCATTCACTAAATACACATCTTACAAAAGACGTCTTTTACAACACATAATAAATTAATTAATTAGCTACTTAATTTGAGTTCCACATTCATAACATTCATTAGATTGTTTTAAATAAGTGTGAGTGTGTGTACGCGCGTATGTGCATGTGTATACAGATCTTAAGTTTATTGTTACATTATGATGTTATTGTTATCTAGTTATTTTGTTATACTAATTATTATTATTGTTCAAGCCCCAAGGGCAGGATGTAAAAAATAACACCCAGTGCGCACTTTTACCCTTGTTAAATAAAACTATCTCCTCTCTCTTCTCTCTCTCTCTCTCTCTCTCTCTCTCTCTCTCTCTCTCTCTCTCTCTCTCTCTCTCTCTCTCTCTCTCTCTCTCTCTCTCTCTCAAATACGCCTATTCTTATAGGATTCATCTAGAGAAATCCTGCCAGCAACTGCGATTGGTTCAGTAATTTATTACAAATGATGGACACAGTCAATGTTTGCAATTTAACCGTTATTATATTAGGGGACTTTTAACATTAATCTTTTACAGTCTCAATCACATTGGAACAAAATAACAAACTTGCTTGGTATAAATCAATTTATTAAAGAACCGACAAGAGTAACAGAAACAAATTCAACTCTTCTTGATCATATATACAGTAACAACAACAATATAATTTATGCTGCTTTCAAGTCTGCATCCATAATGACATCATTTGCAAATGTTCATGCAAGCTTCCAAACCCACAGTTTAAAGGACATACCTACATTATGAATATAAACTTTAAGAATTTTGTACGTCCGCATATTTACAGGATTAAAGTTTGATCGATTTCAACAATTTAAGAGCATATAATAACCCTAAAGAAACAGCCGAAATATTTTTAAAACTATTGCTTTCTGTCGTTTATGCGCATGCTCCAATCCAGAGGAAGAGGGTAAAACAGGCATTAGTTCCCACATGGATGACAACTAAAATTAAAGCTGCCATGTCCTTGCGTGACAGACTTAAAAAAGAAAAACAATTTGATCTGTATAAAAAGCAACGTAATAAAGTCCTTACCCTCGTAAGAAACGCAAAGAAACAATATTGTCAGACCTTATTATCAACTGAAAACTCTAATATCACTTGGATTTTGGCAAGCAATGAACGAATTTTGCAAAACATCTAGAACAAGAAAAACAAATCAAATTTATTTTTTCTAATGATGAATTTAATACATATTACCTTTAATTAACTGACTCTATCATTAAATCTAATAAGTTAACACAAATACAATGCTTGATAAGATCAACCAGTTTTGCAAAAACAAACTTCACGAATCTGCCTCATTTATTATACCTCGGTTAACTCAAAACGATGTAACTTCTCTAATATTAAAAATTAAAAATAAAAATCTATGGACGTTTATAATCTAAATGCATTTATTATAAAATTGTCTCTTCCTTATATCACTGAATCTTTAACCTACATCTATAATCTATGCACTGATCAAAGTCAGTTTCCTTAAAGAAGTTCAAGTGATACCTATACCTAAAACAAGTGATACTTCAGTTCTTGACAACTTGCGACCAATTTCCATTCTGCCTGCGCCTGTACTATCTAAATCCCTGGAAAGACATGTTCACATTAACCTTAAGAAATACTTAAAAAATAACGTTTTCATAATTTTCAGTCTGGCTTCAGACCTGAGCACTCTTGTCAAACAGGGGAAATAGATATTTATATTAACCTTATGAAATTCTTAGAATACGCTCTCTTTCATCCTTTTCCGTCTGGCTTCAGACCTAAACATTGGTGTTAAACAGCGCGCGCCTCAATTTGTGTTGTTTGGCTTGATGCTATAAACAAGCATGACATTGTAGGGGCAGTTCTTTTTATACTTACAAAGGCATTTGACTTAGTTAACCATTCTATATACCTTTATAGTCAAAATCAAACACGGAGAAACACCTGCATTTATCTGGATACATTATTTTACTAAGCCATACGATACAGATCCTTTAAAAAATTCCATAAAAACGCATTTTTGTATGAGCTTAGTCTAATTTCATTTATGAATGTTCTGAACAAGACAGATTCAAATGAAGCACTTGAAGAATTCTACACACTCTTCCTTCCTGTCATAGATAAACATGCACCTATGTGTAAGAAGAGAGTAAAAAGTCCAACATTTCCAAACTGGATACCCACAATATATATAACAGCAATGACACCACTTCGTTTCTCCAATGTTACCTCTCAGACAGAACACATGTTTCCATGTAAAGGGTAAATGGTGGAGTAATAAACTTTAACATGCGGCATTCCTCAATGCTCACATATGGGTCCACTTCTCTGTGGTTTGTTTATCAATGATTTAGCCCTAGCTTTCACACACCAAAACATATTATGTCAATTATTTGTTTGTTTATCAATGATTTAGCCCTAGCTTTCACAAACCAAAACATATTATTTCAATTATTTGTTTGTTTATGAATGATTTAGCCCTAGCTTTCACACACCAAAACATATTATGTCAATTATTTGATGATGACAATACTCTACATATGTTTATCAATGATTTAGCCCTATCTTTCAAACACCAAAACAAATTATGTCAATTATTTGATGATGACAATACTCTACATATTTCTCACAAAGATCTGTCTAAAGTCAAGCTTTCACTTCAGCAAGGTCTAGTTGATGTGCAGAACTGGTGCATTAAAAAAAATGTTGCTCAACCCCATAAAAACAAAATCAATGTTAATAACAACAAGACAGAAGCATCAGAAACAGCCTCTTAACGTAAACCTTAAAAGTGATTCTAAGCCAATTACTCAAGTCCGTGAACATAAAGTACTTGGAGTAGCTATTGATGATGAATTAAACTGGCACTGCCATGTAAATAAGGTGAGCAAAAGTATCGAAAAATTTGTTTCTACTTAAGCAACTAAAGCAATACGTTGGACTAGAAGCCAGAACATTATTTTTTTACCCAAATTGTTTTCCTCATAAAAATTATGTATAATCGATCTGGTGTATGGCGTGTGAACACTCTTTGCAAAGTTTGAACTCTCTTCACAGATGAGCAGTTAAGATTATTCACACTGACCCAACTTTTACTACTGAACAAAAAATGAAAACCCTCGAACTATTACCTTTGCATAAGCAATTTACGTACAACAAAGCAATGCTTACGTACAACGTTCACACAAATCAGTCACCTGAATGCCTTAAGGTCCTTTTCTCTGCAGCTCCAAAACAGTCGATTCATTAGATCTAAAAAGTGTTAATTGCCCTTACCACACATTGATACATTTAAATCCAGTTTTTCTTTTCCTGGTCCATCAATTTGTAACATTCTTCCAACACAAATCCAACAACAGTTGGCGGTTTCAAAAGAAAATTACGCTGCCATTTATTCATCCACATCAAATAAAACTAATATTATTAATGCTAAGTTTGTAATTATGTCACAGCCTTAATTTTTCAAAATGTACAAATTACGTTGCTATTTTTTACGAACTGTATCAGAATTGTGAATGTAAAATTCATGACAAAATGTATATCATAACGGTGCATGTGAAAATCACATTTGTTGCTCAATATTGATTAATTTTGTTTCTTAGATGTGTAATCCTTCTGTCACAAAGAGAGGGGTTGGGGGATGGGGGTAAGCTCTTAATCTCTCGCGCTGTATTACCTCCTTTGATAGGTTAATGGTGCGATGACATTCAAGAGATTAATGCTAGGCCAACTACATAAATGAGAGACAGACAGGGACTAGACGAGATGGAGGGTAGACTATACTAGTTAAGAAATTCAAATTCAAAGGCCAGTCAGGATAAGTGCAATTCTTAACTATTTACTTTTATTAATTTGAAGTGGGGAGTCTGGGTCAAATACTTCTAACGTGAGTCATTGGCAAAGCGTCCTTCAGTAAGGAGTAGTTCGGTGATATTCTGGGTATTCAGTATCGGGGGTACTAGAGCTACTGTAGACTGATTTCATCATAGGGCGAGAGTGTATCGGTATGGTTTCAGGGTCTCTCTGATAATCTGGCGAGTGGGGATTCTCGTAGGCTAATCACTTAGCTCGGTACTGCAGAGCGGCGATTGGTCCAGGATACTCTGGGTGGCTTGTTTACCACGGTCGGTGGCGCGGGCGGTGATGATGCAGGTCAGTTGGTCACGCGGTGACGCATCGATCACGAGTGATTGTCTTGTGCAGGTACAGGGCTAGAATTCGGCTTTCGTAGCTAGCCGTCTAGGAAAATGGCGAAGTCCCGAGTCACGCTTCTCATTGACCTCCTGGGATGTCAGGGGCCTGCAGTGGGTCAGCGACTGGGAGATGATACAAGGCCGGGGTGATTCGCCCGGTACAGGAACCGTCTGTAATGCAATACAGACTCTGTATCAGCGGGGGATAGGAATAGTCTGGATTCAGGGCCTGTGGCACAATCGCCCATCTCAGAATTCAAATTGGTTGACCGGTCAAGGTTTGAGCCGGCGCATATACCAACAGTCAAACAATGCAACTAGATTTACTGGGCCAAAGTGGAGTTTATTGGCAGCCGCTAGTATAAGATACCTTCGGCGCATTAGGATGGGGTGGCAACAGGGACGAATATTTATACATTGGGAGCATGGTGGAGAGCAAATGGAAGGGGTACAGGGCAAAGGGGTTGTAGGCCTGGGCTGTACTGGGGACTTTAATCTATATGGAGGGACAGCATGGCATGGGGTATTTACACATGGGGCTAACGGAGTATACAAGCATAAATCCAAACATGTCATGGGGCATATACAAGGTAGAAAATATGTGCAAGGGATAAATACAAGTCACAGCAACACATCAAGGCAAAACTATAAACATGAACATACATATCGACAGGACGCATGAACATGATGGGCGAACGACGGGTGATGGGGTTTGCTACATGACAAAGAGTAAGTTCCCTCTCTTACCTTGACTTAAGACGGGTGGAAGCACACGGGTACTGTCGAAGCTCAGAGGTCACTCGGTGATGGAGACGTGTCTTCGGACAGGTTGTGACTTCAAGGCTGGAAGGCTTGGGACTGACCCTAAGTCAGGTTCTGTGGCAGGCTTTAACTTGATGCCCGAGGGGCGGGGCTTAAGCGAATTGGCGAGCGAGCCTGCTAGAGATGGCTGGTTAAGTGGAAATCGTCGTTGGCTGAGTGTGTGGGATGACTGTGGCTAGCCTACGTCAGAGGGTGATTGCACGCCTTGTCACAGAGGCCCCCCCAAGGAAAAAGGCGAGGTCGTAGGCCTCGACTGAGACGCGGCCAATCAGCTCTGAGGTCGGCTGCCGGGTGAGACGATGGTTTGCGATGATCCGGGTGATGCGGGGCGAAGCAGGGTTCCGGGTAGTCGATGGCGGATGCCCGAGGCTGGGGGTCCGCGGAGCTGCCGGGTTTCGGCTACGGTTAGTGGGCGGCGGCGGGAACGAAGGCTGGGGCGTCGGCCCTCAGGGGCGACTCGCTGGAGTCGGTTGCGGGGTGACGGCTGAGGAAGTCTGCGCCGTGGTTGTCTTTTCCTGGGATGTGCTCCAGCTGGAAAGAGTATGCTTGGAGCAGCAGAGCCCACCTCATCAGCCGGGCGTTGAGCGATTTTGAGGTCGCCAAGAAGGAAAGCGGCTGATGATCCACTTGGACGGTAAAGTGCGAGCCGTAGAGATACAGTTGGAACTTCTGGACTGCCCAGACGAGGGCGAGACACTCCTTCTCCGACGTGGCGTAATTCTGTTCGGCCGGCTTAAGTTTCCGGCTGGCGTACGCGACGGGGAAGAGCGTCGGGGCGTCCGCGGAGTCCCGTTGGAGTAGAACGGCTCCGAGGCCTACGTCGCTGGCGTCTGTGCGCAGGACGAAGGGCTGTCCGTGGTTGGGGAGTCGCAGGACTGGCTGTGACGTCAGCTTGTCCTTGAGCTCCTGGAAGGCAGCTTCACATTGCGGGGTCCAGAGGACTCGGTCCGGTGCGGTTTTCCGGGTTAGGCTGGATAGTGGCGCGGCGATCCCGTTGTATCCGGGTACAAACTTTTGATAGAAGCCACTCAGTCCCAGGAAGGACTGGACATCTTTCTTGGTCTTGGGGGCGTGGCGCGTCTCGAAGGCGCTGGACGGTCTTTTCCAGAGGCCGGAGCTGTCCATGGCTGATGGTGTGGCCAAGGAATTCCAGCTCTTGATAACCGAACTGGCATTTGGTCGGCCGGGCAGTGAGGCCAGCTTCTTTGAGGCGGCGCAAGAGTTGGCGCACCACACGCAGGTGCTCCTCCCATGTCTCCGTTGCGACGAGTATGTCGTCCATAAAAGAGTGTACGAACGGACAGTGGAGGGGGTCCAACAGCTTCCGCATCATCGTGCTGAAAATACTCGGGGCATTGTGTAGACCAAACGGCAGAACGTTAAACTCATAGTGGCCGTCCATCGTGCTGAAGGCCAGGTACTGGCGGGACGAAGGGTGCACGGGAATCTGGTAAAAGCCTTTGCTCAGATCCACTCGGGAGAAGTATCGGGCGGATTGTAGCTTTGCAAACAAGTCTGTGGGGTCGGATAGGGGTCCGGGCACGAACTGGGTTACGAGATTCAACTGCCGGAAGTCGATACAGAGGCGATGTTCTCCGCTGGGCTTCCGTGATAGCACTATTCCTGCGCTGTAGGGGGAACGGGAGGGAGCGATGACTCCGGCTTGTAGCAGAGCCTCTACTTCCGTTCTTACTACTTGCTGCTGGGAAAGTGGGACGGGGTATGGTTTCTGTCGGACGGGAGTGGGGTCCGTCAGGGTTAGTCGAACTTCTTCTAGGTCCGTCCTCCCAGGAATGTCGGTGAGGACTTCCCTGTATTCTGCTACGATGGCGCGTAGTTGGCGCTGCTGGCCGGCGGGGAGTGAGGGGTCCAGAGAGACGTCCCGGAAGGATTCCTTCCCTTTTAGCGGAAATTCGGCGACGCCGGTCTCTGTGCCATCCACTTCGACGGCCAGCGCGACCGTGAGGAGCGAGTGGGAGTCTGGGGCGGGTGCAGGTTGCTCCAGGTACCGCTTGAGCAGATTGATGTGGTGGGTCCTGGGCTTTCCGCCTACCTCGATGCGATAGGTGGTGCGTGAGAGCTTCTCAAGCACCGGGTAGGGTCCCTGCCAAGCTATGTCTAGCTTGTTGGTGCCGCTGGGGAGAAGCAGTAGGACCTGGTCTCCTACCTGTAGTTCTCGGTCCCGGGCGCGGCGATTATGATAGCGGGCTTGCGTTTCTCTCGCCTTCTTCAGGTTGGCGGAGGCGGCTTTCCATGTGGCCTTGAGGGTTTCTTGGAGCTTCGTGACGTACTTCGTGGCGTCGACCGGTGCCTCGTCCAGTTTGGCGTCGGTCCAGCTACGTCGCAAGGCGGCTAGAGGTCCGGAAAGGGGTCTTCCAAAAAGCAGCGTGGAAGGCGTGTATCCGGTGGAGGTGTGCGGGGTCTCTCGATACGCGAAGAGCGCTGACGCGACGTATGTGTCCCACGCTTCCGGCTGTTCGTCGGCGATCTTGCGGATAATCGAGATGAGAGTCCCGTTTAGGCGCTCGACCTGTCCGTTGCTAGCGGGTGGTAGGGTGGAGTCCGGATATGGCGAATGCGGAGTAGTTGGAAAACTTCCTGCATGAGTTTTCCGGTGAACTGGGACCCGTTGTCGGTCAAGATGTTGTCCGGGAATCCGACTCGTGTGAATATGGTGACGAGCGCGTCGGCGACTCGGGCGGCGTCGATCTTCGGTAGAGGAACGGCCTCACACCACATCGAGCAAGCGTCGACAAGGGTTAGTAGGTACTGGTTCCGCTTCTTGGTCCGCGGGAGGGGTCCTACTATGTCGACAGCCACTCGCTGGAAGGGCGTTCCGACGACGACGGTGGGGCTGATAGTGACCGGTACGGTGTGATGGCGGGGCGAGTATCGTTGGCATTGGGGACAGGACTTGACGTAGCGCTTCACGTCTTCTGTCATCCCGGGCCAGTGGTATTGTGCGCTGATGCGTAGAGTGGTTGCTCCTATGCCCATATGTCCACTTAAGGGCATGCTATGGCCAAGTTCCAGGACTTGGGGGCGAAGGGTCGCAGGTACGACGAGTTGAGAATGGTCGTCCTTCTGACGGAAGAGGAGTCCGTCTTCGACGAAAAAGTCCCCGGACTTGGGTGGAGTGCGTGCGGCGGGAAGCTTTCCGTAGCACTTGCGGAGGGTGACGTCGTTCTCTTGGGCCTTCCGGATCTGTTCCGGCATCTGGTTGGGTATCGGGGGTGGTGTCGCGGCTGTCTTCGCCTGGGCGCGCGTCTGGACGGCGGCCATCGACTCCACAGGCTGGGGCGGCATACCCAAGAACACGTATCGGCATCCTAAAATCAGGTCGTACAGGGGCTGGTCCATCACGGCAGCCTGAATGGTGCCCGTGACGTATCGGCTGGTGACTCTGATCCGGGCTATAGGGAGCGTGGTGCTGGGTTGGGACGCGTCGGCCAACTTCAGGGTGATAGTTTCGCCGGTCAGGTCTTGTTCCCTGATGAGCGAGCGGCGGACGACGGCGTCGAAGGTGAGTCCAGTGTCGTATAGACAGTGGGCTGGGCGATTGTTGACAGTCACTTGCTCGGTGACGGCCGGTCGATCGGCGGGAGTGACGACGGGGGTTACCGGGGTCCCGTCGGGGGTAACTTGGCGTAGGGCCAGTACGGTACCTTGTCTGCGACGCTGGTCGCTGATGCGGCGAAAACATTTCTCCCGGGTGTGTCCTCGGCGCTGGCAGTAGCCGCAGTAGAGCTCTGTGCTCCGCTTCCCTGGCTCTGCTCCGGGGTTTGGGCGTCCTTTGGGCGGTTGTGGACGGTGGTTCGCTGGCGGGACTGGCCGGCGAGGCTGGTGGCGGGTATCTGGCGACGAGGGTGCGGGGGGATCACGGCGAGGCTGTCTGTCGTCGGGATGGGCGGTGAGGTAGCGGTCCGCGACGATGATAAGGTCTTCAAGGCGAGCGGCCCCCTGTTCGGCGGCGAAAGTCCGAAGTTCCGCTGGCATTGTCCCTCGGAGTTGCTCGGCTAGCATCAACTCTAGCAGTCCGTCGTACGTCTTTGGTTCGTCAGTTTGCTCTATCCATTTGTCCCGTAGCGTAGCTAGACGGTCGGCAAACTGCGTAAACTTCTCCCCTTTCTCTCTCCGGGAGTTCCGGAAATTCTTGCGGTAGTGCTCGCCTGAGAGCTCAAAACCATGCAGTAGAGCTTTCTTGAGGGCGGGGTAGTCTCCCTCCTCGGAAGTCGGCGTCTTGGCCAGGATTTCATAGGCCTTCCCCTTAAGGCCATGACTGAGCTTGCGATACCAGTACTGGGGGTCAAGACTGTTTTCTCCCGCGACTCGTTCGAATCGGGCGAGATAGACTTCAATCGATTCGTCTCGTTCGACGAATGGGTCCAGGGGAAAGTTCATCCCCGGAATCGGCGGGGGGAGTGCGGGTATTCCGGTGCTGGCAGCGAAGCTGGGGGCGATGAGCGAGTAGTCTTCGCTCGCGGGCGATGCGATCCCTAAATCGCGGCGGTCGCGCTCAAGCTGGAGGAGTGCTTGGCGCCGTTCGAGCTCCTTGTCCTTCCTCTTCTCTTCAAGTGCCGCGATCCTCTCGTCCTCCTCCTTCCTCCTTGCGGCGGCCCTCTCCTCCTCTGCAATCCTCTCCTTCGCCTCCTCTCTTCTCCGCTCGGCGGCTCTCTCCTCCTCTGCGATCCTCTCCTTCGCCTCCTCTCTTCTCCGCTCGGCGGCTCTTTCCTCCGCGGCGATGCGCTCTTTCTCTTCCTCCTTTTTCCGGGCGGCGGCCCGTTCTTCCGCGGCGAGGCGCTCTTTCTCCTCCTCTTTCTTCAGTGCCGCGGCTCTTTCTTCCTCCTGCCTCTTCGCATCTCGCTCCTTAGCCCTCTCCTCCCTCTTCAACTTTTCCTCGGCCACGTCCGCATCTACGCTAGCCAGGACGTAGTCCTTGAGTTCGGTGCCGGCGAGCCTAAGCTCTCGCCAATACTCTTGTACTTAAGCGCAAGCTCTCCCCGGTCGGCCATGGTAAGGGAGGTAACTTACCCTGCAAAAGGTCCTAACCGGAATGAGGGGCGCACACAAGGGGGTACACTGACGGAAAGCAAGGGGGTGGGCTGGATGAGCTACGATGAAACTGCAAAGGGGCGAATACAACACAACCACAAAGACAAAATGCAATCAATCAAAAATACAAAAATGAATGCAAGAAAAAGCCTTTTGAGATACCACCACTCGGGAAAGCCAGTAAGGGACCTATGGGGCTAGGCTATCTACTACTAGGCTTAGAGGGCTGGGTCCTATCTATACTGGGCTGGGGTGGAAATTAAGCTAAGTCCTAAGTCTCGTCAAGTTGGGATGGGAACCTAAGTCTTTTGTCTCGTTGGGTTGGAGGGGGAAACCTAAGTCTTTAGTCTCGTCGGGGTGGAATGGGAAACCTAAGTCTTTTGTCTCGTCGGGGTCGCCAAACTTAATGTCACAAAGAGAGGGGTTGGGGGATGGGGGTAAGCTCTTAATCTCTCGCGCTGTATTACCTCCTTTGATAGGTTAATGGTGCGATGACATTCAAGAGATTAATGCTAGGCCAACTACATAAATGAGAGACAGACAGGGACTAGACGAGATGGAGGGTAGACTATACTAGTTAAGAAATTCAAATTCAAAGGCCAGTCAGGATAAGTGCAATTCTTAACTATTTACTTTTATTAATTTGAAGTGGGGAGTCTGGGTCAAATACTTCTAACGTGAGTCATTGGCAAAGCGTCCTTCAGTAAGGAGTAGTTCGGTGATATTCTGGGTATTCAGTATCGGGGGTACTAGAGCTACTGTAGACTGATTTCATCATAGGGCGAGAGTGTATCGGTATGGTTTCAGGGTCTCTCTGATAATCTGGCAAGTGGGGATTCTCGTAGGCTAATCACTTAGCTCGGTACTGCAGAGCGGCGATTGGTCCAGGATACTCTGGGTGGCTTGTTTACCACGGTCGGTGGCGCGGGCGGTGATGATGCAGGTCAGTTGGTCACGCGGTGACGCATCGATCACGAGTGATTGTCTTGTGCAGGTACAGGGCTAGAATTCGGCTTTCGTAGCTAGCCGTCTAGGAAAATGGCGAAGTCCCGAGTCACGCTTCTCATTGACCTCCTGGGATGTCAGGGGCCTGCAGCGGGTCAGCGACTGGGAGATGATACAAGGCCGGGGTGATTCGCCCGGTACAGGAACCGTCTGTAATGCAATACAGACTCTGTATCAGCGGGGGATAGGAATAGTCTGGATTCAGGGCCTGTGGCACAATCGCCCATCTCAGAATTCAAATTGGTTGACCGGTCAAGGTTTGAGCCGGCGCATATACCAACAGTCAAACAATGCAACTAGATTTACTGGGCCAAAGTGGAGTTTATTGGCAGCCGCTAGTATAAGATACCTTCGGCGCATTAGGATGGGGTGGCAACAGGGACGAATATTTATACATTGGGAGCATGGTGGAGAGCAAATGGAAGGGGTACAGGGCAAAGGGGTTGTAGGCCTGGGCTGTACTGGGGACTTTAATCTATATGGAGGGACAGCATGGCATGGGGTATTTACACATGGGGCTAACGGAGTATACAAGCATAAATCCAAACATGTCATGGGGCATATACAAGGTAGAAAATATGTGCAAGGGATAAATACAAGTCACAGCAACACATCAAGGCAAAACTATAAACATGAACATACATATCGACAGGACGCATGAACATGATGGGCGAACGACGGGTGATGGGGTTTGCTACATGACAAAGAGTAAGTTCCCTCTCTTACCTTGACTTAAGACGGGTGGAAGCACACGGGTACTGTCGAAGCTCAGAGGTCACTCGGTGATGGAGACGTGTCTTCGGACAGGTTGTGACTTCAAGGCTGGAAGGCTTGGGACTGACCCTAAGTCAGGTTCTGTGGCAGGCTTTAACTTGATGCCCGAGGGGCGGGGCTTAAGCGAATTGGCGAGCGAGCCTGCTAGAGATGGCTGGTTAAGTGGAAATCGTCGTTGGCTGAGTGTGTGGGATGACTGTGGCTAGCCTACGTCAGAGGGTGATTGCACGCCTTGTCACACCTTCTGTTGATTTTAACCAATTGAACCCCTTAAAGTTATTTCATTGTATAGTTTCCTAAAGAGCTTTGCAATTAATGTTTCTAGCTCGT